>HG992287.1:20000000-20639572 GCA_905220595.1 Spilosoma lubricipeda | reverse complement strand
GGCGGTCAGGCTGACCACCTTGGAGCCAAGGCCGGCGCGGTGCTTCCGCTGCCTGGAGCCGGGGCACGTTGGGGTCAGGTGCGCCGCGAAGGTCGACCGCAGCGCACTCTGCTTCCGCTGCGGGCAGGAGGGCCATAAGGCGGCCACCTGCTCTGCGGAGCCCAAGTGTCCCGTCTGTGCCGCGGAGGGTGCAGACTCCGGCCACAGGCTTGGCTCCGCCAAGTGCCAGGCAGCCTCCCGCAAAAGGAGCCAGTCGAGACGCAAAGCGACAGGGAGGGTGGAACAAAAAACCACCTCAACCACCCTGTCGCCGCCGTCGCAAGAGGAGGAAATGGACACCGCCCACACTTAATGGCTCACAAGATCTCCATTCTGCAGGCCAACGTCAACCACTGCGTCACGGCCCAGGACTTACTCGCCCAGACCGTGATGCAGTGGCAGACGACAGTGGCGGTGGTCGCCGAGCCGTACTACGTTCGCACCGCCCCTAACTGGGTCAGCGACCACGACGGCTTGGTGGCCATCGTCGCCCAGCGAACCGGCCCTCACCAACTCGACAGAGTAGTGAGAGGCCGAGGGTGCGTCCTCGCCACGCTGGGCGACGCTGCAGCAGTGATTGGCGTGTACTTCTCGCCCAACAGAAGCCTCGCCGAGTTCGAGCAGTGGCTCACGGAGGTCGAGGCTCTGCTGGCAGACGCGCACCCCACTCCGGTCGTGGTAGCCGGGGATTTCAACGCCCACTCACGGGCGTGGGGATCTCCGAGGACCGACGGCCGGGGGGAGATTTTAGAGGAATGGGCGGTGTCCCGCGGCTTGGTGCTGCTCAACAGGGGGGCGGTTCCCACGCTTGTGCGGCCTCAGGGCAGCTCGATAGTAGACCTATCGTTTGCTAGCCCTGCCCTGGCTAGCCGCACTCGCAATTGGCGAGTCGTCGAGGATGTGGAGACCGCGTCGGACCATCGTTACATACGGTTCGACGTGGTCTCTCACTCAGCGGCCGCCCGAGAAGTAGGTGGAAATAACCGCCCCCTAGCAGGTGAAGGTCCGCGGTGGCGGCTCGGAACGCTGGACCGGGAGCTGGCTCGAGAGGCGGCTATCGTCGAACGATGGGCTGCTGTCGATAGCGACCCGGACGTGGACGCGAGATGCGAGCGATTCGCTGGAGCGCTGACTCGCGTCTGCGACGCGGCGATGCAGAGGGCGAGACCTATCCCGCCCCGGAGGCAGGTGTACTGGTGGCGGCCCCACCTAGCCGGGCTGCGTACCGCGAGTTACGCAGCCCAGAGGCAGTACACCCGCAGCCGAAGGCGGGCCGTCAGAGATCTCGCCCGCGAAGAAGAGTTGCATGCCGCGTACCTGGGCGCTCGATGGGCCCTCAGCTCGGCGATCAAAGCCGCCAAGGACGAGGCCTGGAGGGAGTGGCTCGAGAGCCTGGATCGAGACCCGTGGGGGCGCCCGTACAAGACCGTGAGTCAGAAACTCCGGCCCTGGGCGCCTCCCCTCACCAGAACTCTCGAGCCGGGCCTTCTGGACCGAGTGGTCAGTTCCCTCTTCCCTGCGAGGGGAGAGTGGGTTCCACCGCGGATGGCAGCACCGAGTCAGGTGCCGGCAGACGAAGGGGCAATACCTCCCGTGTCCGAGGCCGAGTTGGGGGCCGCGATACTGGCACTTCGGTCCAGGAATCGCGCCCCGGGCCCGGACGGAGTCCCTGGGAAGGTTATTGCCACAGTCATGCCGGCACTAGAGGAGGAGACGCTGTCCCTCATGTCGGAGTGCCTGGCGTCGGGGAGGGTCCCCCGGCGATGGAAAGTCGGCAAGCTCGTGCTGCTGAAAAAGCACGGGCGCCCAGCCGAATCGCCGTCGGCCTACCGCCCCATCGTGTTGCTCGACGAGATGTGCAAGCTTTTTGAGCGGGTGCTCGCTGCGCGTCTCGTCGGCCACCTGGAGGGGGTGGGGCCCAACTTAAGCGACGGCCAGTTCGGCTTCCGTCGCGGGAGGTCAACCCTCGACGCTATATCCCGACTGCGGGACGGCGTCGACGAAGCGGTCTCCAGGGGTGAGGTGCTGTTGGCGGTATCGCTGGACATAGCGAACGCCTTCAACACCCTCCCCTGGGAAACTATTGCGGAGGCGTTGAGGTACCACAACGTCCCGTGGTACCTCAGGCGCGTCCTTGCGGATTACTTCGTGGATCGGGTCATAGTTTACCCGGCCCAAGACGGGGTGGTCCGCAGGGGCATGTCTTGTGGCGTTCCACAGGGGTCGGTCCTCGGGCCGCTCCTGTGGAACGTCGGTTATGATTGGGTCCTGCGCGGTGCTAATCTTCGGGGAGTCGGCGTACTTTGCTACGCTGACGACACCCTAGTCACCGCGCGGGCCCCCACATTTCGGGACGCTGCCGTCCTTGCGACGGCAGGCGTCGCGCACGTAGTGCGTCGCATCGGGGCGCTCGGCCTTAAAGTCGCCCTCGAAAAGTCCGAGGCCCTCTTCTTCCACGGGCCTCGGCAGACGCCGCCTCGAGACAGGTCGATCGTGGTGGGCGGCATCCCCATCGCTGTCGGGACGAGCCTGAAATACCTCGGGCTCGTTCTCGACGGTCGGTGGCGGTTCGCGGAGCATTTCCGGCAGCTGGCACCGAAGCTGATGGCATTTGCCGGAATGCTCTCGCGGTTGCTGCCCAACAGCGGAGGCCCAGGGTCAGCCTGCCGCCGCCTCTATGACGGAGTGGTGCGCTCCAAGGCGCTCTACGGAGCGCCCATATGGGCGGAGGCCCTCTGCCCGGCGAACATTGCGTTGCTGCGACGTCCGCAGCGCGCCATCGCGCAGAGGGCTGCTCGGGCGTACCACACCGTCTCTTACGAGGCGGCGTGCGTGATTGCAGGTAGCATCCCCTGGGATCTCGAGGCCTGCGTCCTCAAGAGGGTGTACGGGGAGGGCGCCCTGATGCGGCGTGCTCTCGGAGGTCGGCCGCCCCCGGAGGAGATCGATCGCTGGAGGCAATCAGCTCGCGATGATCTCTTCCGGGAGTGGGCCGAAAGACTGCGGGCGACCCGCGGCGGCTCGCTGCTTGTGGGGGCCGTTCGGCCCGTCCTGCGTCAGTGGGTGGAGCGGGGTCATGGGGCCCCGACATACCACCTCACCCAACTTCTCACGGGTCATGGCTGTTTCGCCAAGTACCTGTGGGAAGTGGTGGGGATCGAGTCGGAGCCCCGGTGCCGAAACTGCACCAGCGGCGACCCTGACACTGCCTACCACACCTTGACAGCGTGTGAGGCGTGGGGCGGACAAAGGGTGGCCCTCATGAACACCGTTGGTGGGGACCTCTCGCTGTCGGCCGTAGTCTCGACCATGGCCGGCAGCGAAGAGTGTTGGGCCGCCGTCGCCTCGTTCGCTGACGAGGTGATGGCGGCCAAGAGAGAGGCTCTGCGGGAGCGGGAGCGAGCTGGTCTCACTCTCCCGCCCCGCAGACCCCCGGAGAGGGGGCGCCGGCGAACACAGTTCGCCCGCGTCCCCGATTGAGAGTGGGAGTACATCCACATGGGGAGGACATGCCCCACCATCTGGGCACGTGGCCCGGAGGGTGGGGCCCCGACGGGGTTCCGCCGTGTGGGGCCGGCATAGAATAGCCCCACCCCATCTCATCCCCTGGGTGTCGTAAGAGGCGACTAAGGGAAAGACGGCGCCGAAGATCAGGCTGCCTGTCAAGGAAAAGACTTTAAAACCCGACAGCAAAGTCGTTAAAAGAAGTGGCTGCCGTCGCCTCGTACGACGGGGTGGTGGCGGCCAGGGGAGAGGCTCTGCGGGAGCGGGAGTGAGCTGGTCTCATTCTCCCGCCCCGCAGACCCCCGGAGAGGGGGCGCCGGCGAACACATTTCGCCCGCGTCCCCGAGTGAGAGTGGCCACGGGCGGTGGGTCGGGGGACCTGCCGCCCCATACCTAAGTGGCGGAATGCGCCCCCCTGTGTTCCTGGGGTGCATTCATACGAGGAGGACAGGCCCCACCATCTGGGCACGTGGCCCGGAGGGTGGGGCCTCGACAGAGGCGAGCCCGACCATCAGGGCATCCCCAGCCGAGTCGCGGTGAGCACACTATCCCGTGACTCGGATTGGGTGAAGGAGGAACACCGTGGTGGTTTAGTGGGTAGTCTGGCCTCTCTCCGAGGCCAGGAGTCCCACACGAAGCGAACCCCCTGCCCCCGCGGGGGGCGAGCGAAGCGCGTAAATGCATTCCACCACGTAAAAAAAAAAAAAAAAAAAAAAAAAAAAAAAAAAAAAAAAAAAAAAAAAAAAACCTAACCTAACCTAACCTAACCTACGCCGTGTGGACGCAGCCCAGAGGCAGTACACCCGCAGCCGAAGGCGGGCCGTTAGAGATCTCGCCCGCGAAGAAGAGCTGCATGCCGCGTACCTGGGCGCTCGACGGGCCCTCAGCTCGGCGATCAAAGCCGCCAAGGACGAGGCCTGGAGGGAGTGGCTCGAGAGCCTGGACCGAGATCCGTGGGGGCGCCCGTACAAGACTGTGAGTCAGAAACTCCGGCCTTGGGCGCCTCCCCTCACCAGAACTCTCGAGCCGGGCCTTCTGGACCGAGTGGTCAGCTCCCTGTTCCCTGCGAGGGAGGAGTGGGTTCCGCCGCGGATGGCAGCACCAAGCCAGGTGCCGGCAGACGAAGGGGCGATACCTCCCGTGTCCGAGGCCGAGTTGGGGGCCGCGATACTGGCACTTCGGTCCAGGAATCGCGCCCCGGGCCCGGACGGAGTCCCTGGGAAGGTTATTGCCACCGTCATGCCGGCACTAGAGGAGGAGACGCTGTCCCTCATGTCGGAGTGCCTGGCGTCGGGGAGGGTCCCCCGGCGATGGAAAATCGGCAAGCTCGTGCTGTTGAAAAAGCACGGGCGCCCAGCCGAATCGCCGTCGGCCTACCGCCCCATCGTGTTGCTCGACGAGACGTGCAAGCTTTTTGAGCGGGTGCTCGCTGCGCGTCTCGTCGGCCACCTGGAGGGGGTGGGGCCCAACCTAAGCGACGGCCAGTTCGGCTTCCGTCGCGGGAGGTCAACCCTCGATGCCATATCCCGACTGCGGGACGGCGTCGACGAAGCGGTCTCCAGGGGTGAGGTGCTGTTGGCGGTATCGCTGGACATAGCGAACGCCTTCAACACCCTCCCCTGGGAAACCATTGCTGAGGCGTTGAGGTACCACAACGTCCCGTGGTACCTCAGGCGCGTCCTTGCGGACTACTTCGTGGACCGGGTCATAGTTTACCCGGCCCAAGACGGGGTGGTCCGCAGGGGCATGTCTTGTGGCGTTCCACAGGGGTCGGTCCTCGGGCCGCTCCTGTGGAACGTCGGGTATGATTGGGTCCTGCGCGGTGCTAATCTTCGGGGAGTCGGCGTACTTTGTTACGCTGACGATACCCTAGTCACCGCGCGGGCCCCGACATTCCGGGACGCCGCCGTCCTTGCGACGGCAGGCGTCGCCCACGTAGTGCGTCGCATCGGGGCGCTGGGCCTTAAAGTCGCCCTCGAAAAGTCCGAGGCCCTCTTCTTCCACGGGCCTCGGCAGACGCCGCCTCGAGATAGGTCCATCATGGTGGGTGGCACCCCCATCGCTGTCGGGACGAGCCTGAAATACCTCGGGCTCGTTCTCGACGGTCGGTGGCGGTTCGCGGAGCATTTCCGGCAGCTGGCACCGAAGCTGGTGGCATTTGCCGGAATGCTCTCGCGGTTGCTGCCCAACAGCGGAGGCCCAGGGTCTGCCTGCCGCCGCCTCTACGACGGAGTGGTGCGCTCCAAGGCGCTCTACGGAGCGCCCATATGGGCGGAGGCCCTCTGCCCGGCGAGTATCGCGCTGCTGCGACGACCGCAGCGCGCCATCGCGCAGAGGGCTGCTCGGGCGTACCACGCCGTCGGCCTACCGCCCCATCGTGTTGCTCGACGAGACGTGCAAGCTTTTTGAGCGGGTGCTCGCTGCGCGTCTCGTCGGCCACCTGGAGGGGGTGGGGCCCAACCTAAGCGACGGCCAGTTCGGCTTCCGTCGCGGGAGGTCAACCCTCGATGCCATATCCCGACTGCGGGACGGCGTCGACGAAGCGGTCTCCAGGGGTGAGGTGCTGTTGGCGGTATCGCTGGACATAGCGAACGCCTTCAACACCCTCCCCTGGGAAACCATTGCTGAGGCGTTGAGGTACCACAACGTCCCGTGGTACCTCAGGCGCGTCCTTGCGGACTACTTCGTGGACCGGGTCATAGTTTACCCGGCCCAAGACGGGGTGGTCCGCAGGGGCATGTCTTGTGGCGTTCCACAGGGGTCGGTCCTCGGGCCGCTCCTGTGGAACGTCGGGTATGATTGGGTCCTGCGCGGTGCTAATCTTCGGGGAGTCGGCGTACTTTGTTACGCTGACGATACCCTAGTCACCGCGCGGGCCCCGACATTCCGGGACGCCGCCGTCCTTGCGACGGCAGGCGTCGCCCACGTAGTGCGTCGCATCGGGGCGCTGGGCCTTAAAGTCGCCCTCGAAAAGTCCGAGGCCCTCTTCTTCCACGGGCCTCGGCAGACGCCGCCTCGAGATAGGTCCATCATGGTGGGTGGCACCCCCATCGCTGTCGGGACGAGCCTGAAATACCTCGGGCTCGTTCTCGACGGTCGGTGGCGGTTCGCGGAGCATTTCCGGCAGCTGGCACCGAAGCTGGTGGCATTTGCCGGAATGCTCTCGCGGTTGCTGCCCAACAGCGGAGGCCCAGGGTCTGCCTGCCGCCGCCTCTACGACGGAGTGGTGCGCTCCAAGGCGCTCTACGGAGCGCCCATATGGGCGGAGGCCCTCTGCCCGGCGAGTATCGCGCTGCTGCGACGACCGCAGCGCGCCATCGCGCAGAGGGCTGCTCGGGCGTACCACACCGTCTCTTACGAGGCGGCATGTGTGATAGCCGGTAGTATCCCCTGGGATCTCGAGGCCTGCGTCCTCAAGAGGGTGTACGAGGAGGGCGCCCTGATGCGGCGTGCTCTCGGAGGTCGGCCGCCCCCGGAGGAGATCGATCGCTGGAGGCAATCAGCTCGCGATGATCTCTTCCGGGAGTGGGCCGAAAGACTGCGGGCGACCCGCGGCGGCTCGCTGCTTGTGGGGGCCGTTCGGCCCGTCCTGCGTCAGTGGGTGGAGCGGGGTCATGGGGCCCCGACATACCACCTCACCCAACTTCTCACGGGTCATGGCTGTTTCGCCAAGTACCTGTGGGAAGTGGTGGGGATCGAGTCGGAGCCCCGGTGCCGAAACTGCACCAGCGGCGACCCTGACACCGCCTACCACACGTTGGCTGCGTGTGAGGCGTGGGGCGGACAAAGGGCGGCCCTCATGAACACCGTTGGTGGGGACCTCTCGCTGTCGGCCGTAGTCTCGGCCATGGCCGGCAGCGAAGAGTGTTGGGCCGCCGTCGCCTCGTTCGCTAACGAGGTGATGGCGGCCAAGAGAGAGGCTCTGCGGGAGCGGGAGCGAGCTGGTCTCACTCTCCCGCCCCGCAGACCCCCGGAGAGGGGGCGCCGGCGAACACTTTTCGCCCGCGTCCCCGAATGAGAGTGGCCACGGGCCACCGCCCACGGCCCCACCATCTGGGCACATAGCCCGGAGGGTGGGGCCTCGACGGGGTTCCGCCGTGTGGGGCCGGCATAGAATAGCCCCACCCCATCTCATCCCGTGGGTGTCGTAAGAGGCGACTAAGGGAAAGACGGCGCCGAAGATCAGGCTGCCTGTCAAGGAAAAGACTTTAAAACCCGACAGCAAAGTCGTTAAAAGCAGTGGCTGCCGTCGCCTCGTACGACGGGGCGGTGGCGGCCAGGGGAGAGGCTCTGCGGGAGCGGGAGCGAGCTTGTCTCATTCTCCCGCCCCGCAGACCCCCGGAGAGGGGGCGCCGGCGAACAAATTTTCACCCGCGTCCCCGAATGAGAATGGCCACGGGCGGCGGGTCAGGGGACCTGCCGCCCCATACCAAAGTGGCGGAATGCGCCCCCCTGTGTTCCTGGGGCGCATTCATACGAGGAGGACAGGCCCCACCATCTGGGCACGTGGCCCGGAGGGTGGGGCCTCGACAGAGGCGAGCCCGACCATCAGGGCATCCCCAGCCGAGTCGCGGTGAGCACACTATCCCGTGACTCGGATTGGGTGAAGGAGGAACACCGTGGTGGTTTAGTGGGTAGTCTGGCCTCTCTCCGAGGCCAGGAGTCCCACACGAAGCGAACCCCCTGCCCCTGCGGGGGGGGAGCGAAGTGCGTAAATGCATTCCACCACGTAAAACGGCCGGCATAGAATAGCCCCACCCCATCTCATCCCGTGGGTGTCGTAAGAGGCGACTAAGGGAAAGACGGCGCCGGAGATCAGGCTGCCGAGGAGATCCCAGCCCTTTTCAGGGCTCGCCGTCGCTCCCAGTATCGCTCTGTTTTGCAGAGGGGACTGGGGATGAGACGGTGCCAGGGAACGAGGGACGGGTTGGCCCACTGCTCGCGCAGGGGCTGGCAGGCACTTGTGCCACCGTTGGAGTTGGGAGAGATGGCTGCCCTCCCGCGTCGCGTAATCTCCGGGTGATCGGCGTTTTGACCTGGGTGCTGGCCACATTCAGGAAGCCGTGATCTTTGGAGCCTGCAGTTTCCGCGGCTTCTGCGGCTTCTTAGCGGCGGCCCCTGCCACCGGCGGCGACTGCCAGAGGCCGCCTTCTGGGCAGCCTTCTTGGCCCGCTTTCGGGACTTTTTAGACCCCCCGACTACCTGCCAACCCTCATTGGAGGGGGCGGAAGTGGAGGGTCCGGGTGTCGACGTTGGAGTGGGGAGCGGAGGGAACTCCGCTCCAGTATTCACTGCCGTCCTCTTCGGCGCCGCCTTAGACGCCGCCTTGGGCGCCGTCTTAGGCGTCGCCTTTGCTGCCTTGGCCCCCGGTCGTGCCCCTTGGGCAGCCGAAGGAACCGGCACCGACGTCGCCGTCGCGTAGGTGACGCGGCCACCCACCACGGGGAGCGGCGCCGGCGCCGGGAAGACCTTCGGCCTCGGTGGCGCGAGCGGCGGCCGAACGACAGGGGCCGGGGGCAGCCTAGCCTCCAGGCCGGCCAAGCGGCCGTCCACTAGATTCCCCACTGCGATGAGGACCTGCTGCACAAGTGCGTCAGGTACCCCAGGAACAGTGGGGATCGACTGCGGCGCAGACGGCGCCGGCAGCGACGCAGGCGGAGCCGCCCGCGGCGCAGACGGAGCCGCCCGCGACGCAGACGGAGCCGGCCGCGACGCAGCCGGGGCCGGTGCCGGAGCCTTACGCTCAGGCCGCTCCGCCCTGAATTGGGCGAATTGAGCGCTTAGCTCCGCCACCTGCCCCGTCAAATGATCGTTGGCCGCCTGGAGGCGTGCCACATCACTAATTAGGGCTCCCACGACCCCCGCCACAGCGGAGGAGGAGTCCTTAAGGGCCCTCACGAAGGAGCCCTTAAGGTTGACGGACTTGGTGGCCACCTTATGTATGATGGCCACCGCCGCGTCCGCCCTCTCCTGCAAGGAAGCCGACGTCTGGGGCACTGAGTCCCCGTCCACCGGCTCCCCGATCTTCTGCAGGAGATCCGAGATCTCCTCCTCCGCTTGTGTCTCGCCTTCCGCCCTGGCCCGTCTGTACGATTCCGCCTTGCAAAAGGCGGAACCTGACGGGCCCGGCACCGGGGTTCGCGAGCGCCCCCTATGGCTGCTCGCGATCTTCGGCGGCAACATTTCCGAGGCGTCACTGCCTCCATCGTTTGAGCGTACGCGTTTACGGGTATCCGTAAACTCCAAGTCCATCCCACTCGCGCCTTCCGACGAGTGGGTGGACCGGGAACGCGTACGCTCCGAGGTTCTTCGGCTCCCAGCAGTCCGACTGACTACTGGGAGCCCCGCCGCCATAGGCGTCCCGGACGCGGACTCCTCCTCGGTAGAGGAGTCGTCCGCCCTCCGGAACTGCCCCTTGGCGTTCCTCCTTCCCTTCCGTTTCGCAACGCTTTCAGTTCCTGTAGACATGCCATTGTTCGTTTTTTTATTTGATCGGTCCGTATTTTCCATTTTTAAATTAGTTTCACTTGCCATATAACTTAGCCCACGAGTATGGGGGAAATAAAGGTCAGTCCGGGCGGTGCCCCCTGCACCCGGATAAGCCTAGATACTGTGGAGGTCGGCCGGTATCCACAGGTTTTAACGACTTGGCTGTCGGGTGTTATAGACTATCCTTGTCATGGGCCGGCCAATTAAGGCAAGCCCTCCGGCCAACAGGTTCTCAACGTACCCTCCTGGAGCCACCAGTCAGGTCGCTGCTGAGCCCCTGTTGGTTACGGAACGCGACAGGGTGGCTAACCCTGTCTCACCGACGGTGGCACTAGTGCCTGCCAGCCCCTGCGCGAGCAGTGGGCCGACCCGTCCCTCGATCCCTCACACCGTCTCTTCCCATGTCCCCTCTGCAAAACAGAGGGGTACTGGGAGCGACGGCGAGCCCTGAAAAGGGCTGTTAGGGATCCCCTCGCCAGCCTGTAAGTCGGCTGCGTGTTTCCCTTAGTCGCCTCTTACGACACCCACGGGATGAGATGGGGTGGGGCTATTCTATGCCGGCCCCACACGGCGAGAAAAAACCTAACCTAACCTTTTTTTTTTTTTTTTTTTTTTTTTTTACGTGTGGAAACCCCCTCGGGCCGTCACCCCGCCGGGGTTTGCGGCGGGGCGGTGTGTCGGAATCGAACCGACTAAAACCACACGGTGTGCCACTCTGCGCCTGAGAGAGGGAGAGATCCGGGAACTGCTATATTACGACCTCCGGACCCCTCCCGGCGCCAGCCCGCACAGAAGCGGGCACCAACTGCTGAAAAAACTCTCAAATTAGGCGACGTACGGCACACGCGTAACGTCGCCCCCTCGCGGGTGACCACTAGAGCGGATGGAGGGGAAAACCCATCCCGACCATCCGCGGCCACACTCAGGGCGGCATGAGGCGCTGATAGGCGCGCCTCCGCCGCCCGGTTCGCCGGCGGCGGATCGGGTCCGAGTGGATATCATCCTCCCGGGCCTTCTCCGCCGCCTCCTTCTGCGAGATGACGTGTTCGCAGAAGGTGGCGACCGCGGTAAAACTGCTGTCGCTACCGGCCATGGAGCGGATGACGGCCGGTAGCGAGAGATCCCCTCCGATGACTGCAGTGAGGGCCCGGCGCTGCGACGCCCATGCGGGGCATGCCGCCAGCGTGTGCTGGGCCGAGTCCTCACTGCAGTCGCAGTGGTGGCAGCCGGGACTCAGTTCCCTCCGTGCGACCGAGTGCAGGTACTTCCCGAAGCATCCGTGTCCGGAAAGCACCTGCGTCAGTCGGAAGGAAAGGGTCCCGTGCTGCCGCCCTGCCCACTCGTGGATGACCGGCTGGAGAGCCTCCACGGCGGCGAAGCCAGCGCGTGGAGTCTCCAGCCGGAACGACCAGCGAGCCATCGTGGCTCGACGGGCGGCTTCACGCCACTCGCGTACCTCCTCGGGCGGGGGGCGAATGCCACACTCCGCCCGGAAAGAAGCCACCCGTCGATAAACTTCGGCGAGCACTTCCGCCTCCAAATCCCACGGGGGTGTTCCGGCCAACGCGCACGCCGCCTCGGTCGACACCGTGCGGTATCCGCGTATGGCTCTGACCGCCAATACCCTCTGAGGCCGCCAGAGGCGAGCCTTGTTGAGGGCGGTCAGAGCCGCCACCCACACCGGTGCGCCGTACAGCGCCATTGACCGCACCACCCCCGTGTAAAGGAGTCGCGTTGCGACGCTGGCTCCGCCCAAGTTGGGCAATAATCGCCCAAGGGCGGAGGCAGCGTCGACCAGCTTCGGACCAAGCTGTCGGAAGTGCTCGTCGAAGAGCCACCTACCGTCCAGGATCAGACCCAGATATTTCATCTGGGCCAGAACCGGTATGTACTGTATACATGGCGCCGAAGATCAGGCTGCCTGTCAAGGAAAAGACTTTAAAACCCGACAGCAAAGTCGTTAAAAGAAGTGGCTGCCGTCGCCTCGTACGACGGGGTGGTGGCGGCCAGGGGAGAGGCTCTGCGGGAGCGGGAGCGAGCTGGTCTCATTCTCCCGCCTCGCAGACCCCCGGAGAGGGGGCGCCGGCGAACACACTTCGCCCGCGTCCCCGAATGAGAATGGCCACGGGTGGTGGGTCGGGGGACCTGCCGCCCCATACCAAAGTGGCGGAATGCGCCCCCCTGTGTTCCTGGGGCGCATTCATACGAGGAGGACAGGCCCCACCATCTGGGCACGTGGCCCGGAGGGTGGGGCCTCGACAGAGGCGAGCCCGTCTATCAGGGCATCCCCAGCCGAGTCGCGGTGAGCACACTATCCCGTGGCTCGGATTGGGTGAAGGAGGAACACCGTGGTGGTTTAGTGGGTAGTCTGGCCTCTCTCCGAGGCCAGGAGTCCCACATGAAGCGAACCCCCTGCCCCCGCGGGGGGGGAGCGAAGTGCCTAAACGCATTCCACCACGTAAAAAAAAAAAAAAAAAAAAAAACCTAACCTGCGCCGTGTGGGGCCGGCATAGAATAGCCCCACCCCATCTCATCCCGTGGGTGTCGTAAGAGGCGACTAAGGGAAACACGCAGCCGAGCACCGGGCTGCCGAGGAGATCCCAGCCCTTTTCAGGGCTCGCCGTCGCTCCCAGTATCCCTCTGTTTAGCAGAGGGGACAGGGGATGAGACGGTGCCAGGGAACAAAAGACGGAGCCTAACATCAGGCTGCCGAGGCGGGTCGGCCCCTGCTGACCCAGGGGCTGACGGGCTCTTGGGCCGTCGAGTCAAGGAAAAGACTTTAAAACCCGACAGCAAAGTCGTTAAAAGCAGTGGCTGCCGTCGCCTCGTACGCCGACGGCGATCGGCCGACGGGGTGGTGGCGGCCGGGGGAAAGGCTCTGCGGGAGCGGGATCGAGCGGGGAGCTCTCCTGCCTCGCGAGCCGAGTACCCCGCGAGGAGGGGGGGCGCTGGCGAGCGCAGTTTGCTCGCGCTCCTGAGTCCGAGCCCTGCGGGAGCGGGTTCCCCCGACCGCTGCCCTGCGGGGCATGGGCGACGGGGCAACGGCGCCCCCGAATGAGAGTGGCCACGGGCGGTGGGCCGGGGGGCCTGCCGCCCCACGCTAAAGTGGCGGAATGCGCCCCTCTGTGTTCCTGGGGCGCATTCATACGAGGAGGACAGGCCCCGCCATCTGGGCGCGTGGACCGGAGGGTGGGGCCTCGACTGAGGCGAGCCCGACCATCAGGGCATCCCCAGCCGAGTCGCGGTGAGCAAACTATCCCGCGGCTCGGATTGGGCGAAGGAGGAACACCGTGGTGGTTTAGTGGGTAGTCTGGCCAGGCTCAAGTGGTCAGGAGTCCCACACGAAGCGAACCCCCTGCCCCCGCGGGGGGGGAGCGAAGCGCGTAAATGCATTCCACCACGTAAAAAAAAAAAAAAAAAAAAAAAAACCTAACCTAACCTCTCGCCGTGTTTCGCCGTGTGGGGCCGGCATAGAATAGCCCCACCCCATCTCATCCCGTGGGTGTCGTAAGAGGCGACTAAGGGAAACACGCAGCCGAGCACCGGGCTGCCGAGGAGATCCCAGCCCTTTTCAGGGCTCGCCGTCGCTCCCAGTATCCCTCTGTTTAGCAGAGGGGACAGGGGATGAGACGGTGCCAGGGAACAAAAGACGGAGCCTAACATCAGGCTGCCGAGGCGGGTCGGCCCCTGCTGACCCAGGGGCTGACGGGCTCTTGGGCCGTCGAGTCAAGGAAAAGACTTTAAAACCCGACAGCAAAGTCGTTAAAAGCAGTGGCTGCCGTCGCCTCGTACGCCGACGGCGATCGGCCGACGGGGTGGTGGCGGCCGGGGGAAAGGCTCTGCGGGAGCGGGATTGAGCGGGGAGCTCTCCTGCCTCGCGAGCCGAGTACCCCGCGAGGAGGGGGGGCGCCGGCGAGCGCAGTTTGCTCGCGCTCCTGAGTCCGAGCCCTGCGGGAGCGGGTTCCCCCGACCGCTGCCCTGCGGGGCATGGGCGACGGGGCAACGGCGCCCCCGAATGAGAGTGGCCACGGGCGGTGGGCCGGGGGGCCTGCCGCCCCACGCTAAAGTGGCGGAATGCGCCCCTCTGTGTTCCTGGGGCGCATTCATACGAGGAGGACAGGCCCCGCCATCTGGGCGCGTGGACCGGAGGGTGGGGCCTCGACTGAGGCGAGCCCGACCATCAGGGCATCCCCAGCCGAGTCGCGGTGAGCAAACTATCCCGCGGCTCGGATTGGGCGAAGGAGGAACACCGTGGTGGTTTAGTGGGTAGTCTGGCCAGGCTCAAGTGGTCAGGAGTCCCACACGAAGCGAACCCCCTGCCCCCGCAGGGGGCGAGCGAAGCGCGTAAATGCATTCCACCACGTAAAAAAAAAAAAAAAAAAAAACCTCTCGCCGTGTTGGCCGTGTGGGGCCGGCATAGAATAGCCCCACCCCATCTCATCCCGTGGGTGTCGTAAAAGGCGACTAAGGGAAAGACGGCGCCGACCACCAGGCTGCCGAGGGGGATCCCTAACAGTCGCTCCCAGCCCTCTGTTTAGCAGAGGGGACAGAGGAAGAGACGGTGTACGGGAACCAGGGACGGGTCGACCCACTGCTCGCGCAGAGGCTGACCGCATAGGGACGGGCTCGGCGTGTACTCACCCTACCGTCGAGCAGGCAGTGGACTTGTGTTCCTGCCACCGTTGGCATATCGTAATCCCGATTAGATCGGGGGCGAGGGTCTTGGCTTAATCGCCCGGACCGCGAGGAAGAAAACCTCTATAAAAAATTACCCCGAATCCCGTGTTCTGGTGTGTGGCCAGGGGATGCATGGCTGATGGGTAGTTCAGTCGCAAGCACACCCCCAGCCGGGGCACCTGCGGACCCCTCGGTTGGGAAACAAATCTACGCTTACCCGGGTACTGGGGGATCTCTGCCCGGGTGGACTTTTATTTCTCCCCCACTCGTGGGAAATATTATGGCAAATTTAAACTTAAAAAACAAAAAACCAGAAGAAGAGAAGGAGTATTTGACGAGAGAGGAGACGGGGGATTTGCGAACCCGGTCACCACATCCGCTGGTGACGAAGGAGGCACGCGTGACCCTGACGCGTTACAGCACATCCAGCAGGGACTCGTCGGTGGCGAGTGACGCCTCAATGGTGGACGCAGACTCGCGTCCATCTCCGCCGGGCCGGCTGTGGCGGAAACGCCCGAACCCTGCGTCGGAGGACGACGACAGCTCCGGCCCGGTCGAGACCAAGAGAAGAGGACGCCCTCGGACGACGGGCGAGTACGTCGGCCTGGCGAAAGCCAAGGCCGAACTCATCAAGGCACAGGAGCGGGAGCTCGAGCTCCGTGCCGAGAAGGAGCTGGCGGAGGAGGTCCGACAGCAAAGGGAGTCTTTCCTCCTCAAGACTCCCGCTCAACAACCGAGGTCGGACTCAACCTCCGAGCCCGTCAGCGCCGAGCAGCTGACGGGGAGCATCGAGGCGGCGGTGGCGGTGGTGCAAACCATCGCCACCAAGAGCTCTAAATTGAAGGGCCAGTATGTGCGGGACTTGCGGGTGGCCTGCAGCTCCATTTTGGAGCTCGCCCACCAACTCAAGGCCCGCACAGTAAACGAGGAGGTGGCCAATCTTCAGGCAGAGCTCGCCGCCATGCGGGCCGAGATGAAGGCCCTGAAGCGGCAGGCGGAAGCGGCTCCCCCTGCAATGACCCGCGAAGAAATCGCCTTTATGGTAGAGGCGAAATTCGCGGGGATTCAGGACCGCCTGCTGCCGGAGGAGCGTATCCGTCCGCCTCTCCAGGCGGACGTGAGGAATGCCGCCAGAGCCGCTGCGGCTGCTCGCGATGCGGAACCCAGGGCCTCCAAGAGGCCGCCGAGAGGTCAATAGATCTCAAGACTCTCGGCATTGACGGCCTCCGGTTCCGCACCGCCGTGACCGGGGGTCGGATCCTGGAGGTGGGTGGCACCGACAGGGCCGTGAAGGCCGACAATCTGGCGGCCAAGCTCCAGACGGTGCTGGGGGAAGAAGTCCGTGTCGCCAGGCCGGAGAGGTGCGTTGAGCTGCGCGTCTCTGGCCTGAGCGATGCGGCGACGAAGGAGGGGGTTGCGGAGCGTCTGGCAACCGAGGGAGGCTGCCCTGTCGCCTCCATCAAGGTGGGCGACATAAATCGCCCTCCCGGTCGACAGGGCACTGCCTGGTTGCGCTGTCCGGTTGCGGCGGCCAAAAAGTTGACGGACGGCCGCCGCATCGTCATTGGGTGGTCGGCGGTCAGGCTGACCACCTTGGAGCCAAGGCCGGCGCGGTGCTTCCGCTGCCTGGAGCCGGGACACGTCGGGGTCAGGTGCGCCGCGAAGGTCGACCGCAGCGCACTCTGCTTCCGCTGCGGGCAGGAGGGCCATAAGGCGGCCACCTGCTCTGCGGAGCCCAAGTGTCCCGTCTGTGCCGCGGAGGGTGCAGACTCCGGCCACAGGCTTGGCTCCGCGAAGTGCCAGGCAGCCTCCCGAAAAAGGAGCCAGTCGAGACGCAAAGCGACAGGGGGGGTGGAACAAAAAACCACCTCAACCACCCTGTCGCCGCCGTCACACGAGGAGGAAATGGACACCGCCCACACTTAATGGCTCACAAGATCTCCATTCTGCAGGCCAACGTCAACCACTGCGTCACGGCCCAGGACTTACTCGCCCAGACCGTGATGCAGTGGCAGACGACAGTGGCGGTAGTCGCCGAGCCGTACTGCGTTCGCACCGCCCCCAACTGGGTCAGCGACCGCGACGGATTGGTGGCTATCGTCGCCCAGCGAACCGGCCCTCACCAACTCGACAGAGTGGTGAGAGGCCGAGGGTGCGTCCTCGCCACGCTGGGCGACGCTGCAGTGATCGGGGTGTACTTCTCGCCCAGCAGAAGCCTCGCCGAGTTCGAGCAGTGGCTCACGGAGGTCGGGGCTCTGCTGGCAGATGCGCACCCCACTCCGGTCGTGGTAGCCGGGGATTTCAACGCCCACTCACGGGCGTGGGGATCTCCGAGGACCGACGGCCGGGGGGAGATCTTGGAGGAATGGGCGGTGTCCCACGGCTTGGTGCTGCTCAACAGGGGGGCGGTTCCCACGCTTGTGCGGCCCCAGGGCAGCTCGATAGTAGACCTATCGTTTGCTAGCCCTGCCCTGGCTAGCCGCACTCGCAATTGGCGGGTCGTCGAGGATGTGGAGACCGCGTCGGACCATCGTTACGTACGGTTCGACGTGGTCTCTCACTCAGCGGCCGCCCGAGGAGAAGTAGGTGGAAATAACCGCCCTCTAACAGGAGAAGGTCCGCGGTGGCGCCTCGGCTCTTTGAACCGGGAACTGGCTCAAGAGGCGGCTATCGTCGAGCGTTGGGCTGCTGTCGACAGCGACCAGGACGTGGACGCGAGATGCGAGCGGCTCGCTGGAGCGCTGACTCGCGTCTGCGACGCGGCGATGCAGAGGGCGAGACCAATCCCGCCCCGGAGGCAGGTGTACTGGTGGCGACCCCACCTAGCCGGGCTGCGTACAGCGAGCTACGCGGCCCAGAGGCAGTACGCCCGCAGCCGAAGGCGGGCTGGTAGAGATCTCGCCCGCGAGGAGGAGTTGCACGCCGCGTACTTGGCCGCTCGTCGGGCCCTCGGCTCGGCGATCAAAGCCGCCAAGGACGAGGCCTGGAAGGAGTGGCTCGAGAGCCTGGATCGAGACCCGTGGGGGCGCCCGTACAAGACCGTGAGTCAGAAACTCCGGCCCTGGGCGCCTCCCCTCACCAGAACTCTCGAGCCGGGCCTTCTGGACCGAGTGGTCAGTTCCCTCTTCCCTGCGAGGGGAGAGTGGGTTCCGCCGCGGATGGCAGCACCGAGCCAGGTGCCGGCAGACGAAGGGGCAATACCTCCCGTGTCCGAGGCCGAGTTGGGGGCCGCGATACTGGCACTTCGGTCCAGAAATCGCGCCCCGGGCCCGGACGGAGTCCCTGGGAAGGTCATTGCCACAGTCATGCCGGCACTAGAGGAGGAGACGCTGTCCCTCATGTCGGAGTGTCTGGCGTCGGGGAGGGTCCCCCGGCGATGGAAAATCGGCAAGCTCGTGCTGCTCAGAAAGCACGGGCGCCCAGCCGAATCGCCGTCGGCCTACCGCCCCATCGTGTTGCTCGACGAGATGTGCAAGCTTTTTGAGCGGGTGCTCGCTGCGCGTCTCGTCGGCCACCTCGAGGGGGCGGGGCCCAACTTGAGCGACGGCCAGTTCGGCTTCCGTCGCGGGAGGTCAACTCTCGACGCTATATCCCGACTGCGGGACGGCGTCGACGAAGCGGTCTCCAGGGGTGAGGTGTTGTTGGCGGTATCGTTGGACATAGCGAACGCCTTCAACACCCTCCCCTGGGAAACTATTGCGGAGGCGCTGAGGTACCACGATGTCCCGTGGTACCTCAGGCGCGTCCTTGCGGACTACTTCGTGGACCGGGTCATAGTTTACCCGGCCCAAGACGGGGTGGTCCGCAGGGGCATGTCTTGTGGCGTTCCACAGGGGTCGGTCCTCGGGCCGCTCCTGTGGAACGTCGGGTATGACTGGGTCCTGCGCGGTGCCAATCTTCGGGGAGTCGGCGTACTTTGTTACGCCGACGACACCCTAGTCACCGCGCAGGCCCCCACATTTCGGGACGCCGCCGTCCTTGCGACGGCAGGCGTCGCGCACGTAGTGCGTCGCATCGGGGCGCTCGGCCTCGAAGTCGCCCTCGAGAAGTCCGAGGCCCTCTTCTTCCACGGGCCTCGGCAGACGCCGCCTCGAGACAGGTCGATCGTGGTGGGCGGCACCCCCATCGCCGTCGGGACGAGCCTGAAATACCTCGGGCTCGTTCTCGACGGTCGGTGGCGGTTCGCGGAGCATTTCCGGCAGCTGGCACCGAAGCTGGTGGCATTTGCCGGAATGCTCTCGCGGTTGCTGCCCAACAGCGGAGGCCCGGGGTCTGCCTGCCGCCGCCTCTATGACGGAGTGGTGCGCTCCAAGGCGCTCTACGGAGCGCCCATATGGGCGGAGGCCCTCTGCCCGACGAATACTGCGCTGCTGCGACGTCCGCAGCGCGCCGTCGCGCAGAGGGCTGCTCGGGCGTACCACACCGTCTCTTACGAGGCGGCGTGCGTGATAGCGGGTAGTATCCCCTGGGATCTCGAGGCTCGCGTCCTCAAGAGGGTGTACGAGGAGGGCGCCCTGATGCGGCGTGCTCTCGGAGGTCGGCCCCCCCCGGAGGAGATCGATCGCTGGAGGCAATCGGCTCGCGATGATCTCTTCCGGGAATGGGCCGAAAGACTGCGGGCGACCCGCGGCGGCTCGCTGCTTGTGGGGGCCGTTCGGCCCGTCTTGCGTGAGTGGGTAGAGCGGGGTCATGGGGCCCCGACATACCACCTCACCCAACTTCTCACAGGACATGGCTGTTTCGCCAAGTACCTGTGGGAAGTGGTGGGGATCGAGTCGGAGCCCCGGTGCCGAAACTGCACCAGCGGCGACCCTGACACTGCCCACCACACCCTGAGTGTGTGTGAGGCGTGGGACGGACCAAGGGCGGCCCTCATGAGCACCGTCGGTGCGGACCTCTCGCTGTCGGCCGTGGTCTCGGCTATGGCCGGCAGCGAAGAGTGTTGGGCCGCCGTCGCCTCGTTCGCCGACGAGGTGATGGCGGCCAAGAGAGAAGCTCTGCGGGAGCGGGAGCGAGCTGGTCTCACTCTCCCGCCCCGCAGACCCCCGGAGAGGGGGCGCCGGCGAACACAATTCGCCCGCGCCCCCGAATGAGAGTGGCCACGGGCGGTGGGTCGGGGGACCTGCCGCCCCATGCTAAAGTGGCGGAATGCGCCCCCCTGTGTTCCTGGGGTGCATTCATGTGAGGAGGACAGGCCCCACCATCTGGGCACGTGGCCCGGAGGGTGGGGCCTCGACAGAGGCGAGCCCGACCAACGGGCATCCCCAGCCGAGTCACGGTGAGCACACTATCCCGTGGCTCGGATTGGGTGAAGGAGGAACACCGTGGTGGTTTAGTGGGTAGTCTGGCCTCTCTCCGAGGCCAGGAGTCCCACACGAAGCGAACCCCCTGCCCCCGCGGGGGGGGAGCGAAGTGCCTAAACGCATTCCACCACGTAAAAAAAAAAAAAAAAACCTAACCTAACCTAACCTCTCGCCGTGTTTCGCCGTGTGGGGCCGGCATAGAATAGCCCCACCCCATCTCATCCCGTGGGTGTCGTAAGAGGCGACTAAGGGAAACACGCAGCCGAGCACCGGGCTGCCGAGGAGATCCCAGCCCTTTTCAGGGCTCGCCGTCGCTCCCAGTATCCCTCTGTTTAGCAGAGGGGACAGGGGATGAGACGGTGCCAGGGAACAAAAGACGGAGCCTAACATCAGGCTGCCGAGGCGGGTCGGCCCCTGCTGTCCCAGGGGCTGACGGGCTCTTGGGCCGTCGAGTCAAGGAAAAGACTTTAAAACCCGACAGCAAAGTCGTTAAAAGCAGTGGCTGCCGTCGCCTCGTACGCCGATGGGATCGGCCGACGGGGTGGTGGCGGCCGGGGGAAAGGCTCTGCGGGAGCGGGATCGAGCGGGGAGCTCTCCTGCCTCGCGAGCCGAGTACCCCGCGAGGAGGGGGGGCGCCGGCGAGCGCAGTTTGCTCGCGCTCCTGAGTCCGAGCCCTGCGGGAGCGGGTTCCCCCGACCGCTGCCCTGCGGGGCATGGGCGACGGGGCAACGGCGCCCCCGAATGAGAGTGGCCACGGGCGGTGGGCCGGGGGGCCTGCCGCCCCACGCTAAAGTGGCGGAATGCGCCCCTCTGTGTTCCTGGGGCGCATTCATACGAGGAGGACAGGCCCCGCCATCTGGGCGCGTGGACCGGAGGGTGGGGCCTCGACTGAGGCGAGCCCGACCATCAGGGCATCCCCAGCCGAGTCGCGGTGAGCAAACTATCCCGCGGCTCGGATTGGGCGAAGGAGGAACACCGTGGTGGTTTAGTGGGTAGTCTGGCCAGGCTCAAGTGGTCAGGAGTCCCACACGAAGCGAACCCCCTGCCCCCGCGGGGGGGGAGCGAAGCGCGTAAATGCATTCCACCACGTAAAAAAAAAAAAAAAAAAAAAAAAAAAAAAAAAAAAACCTCTCGCCGTGTTTCGCCGTGTGGGGCCGGCATAGAATAGCCCCACCCCATCTCATCCCGTGGGTGTCGTAAGAGGCGACTAAGGGAAACACGCAGCCGAGCACCGGGCTGCCGAGGAGATCCCAGCCCTTTTCAGGGCTCGCCGTCGCTCCCAGTATCCCTCTGTTTAGCAGAGGGGACAGGGGATGAGACGGTGCCAGGGAACAAAAGACGGAGCCTAACATCAGGCTGCCGAGGCGGGTCGGCCCCTGCTGACCCAGGGGCTGACGGGCTCTTGGGCCGTCGAGTCAAGGAAAAGACTTTAAAACCCGACAGCAAAGTCGTTAAAAGCAGTGGCTGCCGTCGCCTCGTACGCCGACGGCGATCGGCCGACGGGGTGGTGGCGGCCGGGGGAAAGGCTCTGCGGGAGCGGGATTGAGCGGGGAGCTCTCCTGCCTCGCGAGCCGAGTACCCCGCGAGGAGGGGGGGCGCCGGCGAGCGCAGTTTGCTCGCGCTCCTGAGTCCGAGCCCTGCGGGAGCGGGTTCCCCCGACCGCTGCCCTGCGGGGCATGGGCGACGGGGCAACGGCGCCCCCGAATGAGAGTGGCCACGGGCGGTGGGCCGGGGGGCCTGCCGCCCCACGCTAAAGTGGCGGAATGCGCCCCTCTGTGTTCCTGGGGCGCATTCATACGAGGAGGACAGGCCCCGCCATCTGGGCGCGTGGACCGGAGGGTGGGGCCTCGACTGAGGCGAGCCCGACCATCAGGGCATCCCCAGCCGAGTCGCGGTGAGCAAACTATCCCGCGGCTCGGATTGGGCGAAGGAGGAACACCGTGGTGGTTTAGTGGGTAGTCTGGCCAGGCTCAAGTGGTCAGGAGTCCCACACGAAGCGAACCCCCTGCCCCCGCAGGGGGCGAGCGAAGCGCGTAAATGCATTCCACCACGTAAAAAAAAAAAAAAAAAAAAACCTCTCGCCGTGTTGGCCGTGTGGGGCCGGCATAGAATAGCCCCACCCCATCTCATCCCGTGGGTGTCGTAAAAGGCGACTAAGGGAAAGACGGCGCCGACCACCAGGCTGCCGAGGGGGATCCCTAACAGTCGCTCCCAGCCCTCTGTTTAGCAGAGGGGACAGAGGAAGAGACTGTGTCCGGGAACCAGGGACGGGTCGACCCACTGCTCGCGCAGAGGCTGACCGCATAGGGACGGGCTCGGCGTGTACTCACCCTACCGTCGAGCAGGCAGTGGACTTGTGTTCCTGCCACCGTTGGCATATCGTAATCCCGATTAGATCGGGGGCGAGGGTCTTGGCTTAATCGCCCGGGCCGCGAGGAAGAAAACCTCTATAAAAAATTACCCCGAATCCCGTGTTCTGGTGTGTGGCGAGGGGACGCATGGCTGATGGGTAGTTCAGTCGCAAGCACACCCCCAGCCGGGGCACCTGCGGACCCCTCGGTTGGGAAACAAATCTACGCTTACCCGGGTACTGGGGGATCTCTGCCCGGGTGGACTTTTATTTCTCCCCCACTCGTGGGAAATATTATGGCAGATTCAAATATAAAAAACAAAAAAAAACCTGAAGAAGAAAAGGAGAACTTGACGAGAGAGGAGACGGGGGAGTTGCGAACCCGGTCACCACACCCGTTGGTGACAAAGGAGGCACGCGTGACCCTGACGCGTTACAGCACTTCCAGTAGGGACTCGTCGGTGTCGAGTGACGCATCAATGCTGGATAAAGACTCGCGTCCATCTTCGCCGGGCCGGCTGTGGCGGAAACGCCAGAACCCTGCGTCGGAAGACGACAGCTCTGGCCCGGTCAAGGCGAAAAGGAGAGGGCGCCCTCCGACGACGGGCGAGTACGTCGGCCTGGCGAAAGCCAAGGCCGAACTCATCAAGGCACAGGAGCGGGAGCTCGAGCTCCGTGCCGAGAAGGAGCTGGCGGAGGAGGTCCGACTGCAAAGGGAGTCTTCCCTCCTCAAGACTCCCGCTCAACAACCAAGGTCGGACCTAGAACCCTCCTCCGAGCCCGTCAGCGCCGAGCAGCTGACGGGGAGCATCGAGGCGGCGGTGGCGGTGGTGCAAACCATCGCCACCAAGAGCTCTAAATTGAAGGGCCAGTATGTGCGGGACTTGCGGGTGGCCTGCAGCTCCATTTTGGAGCTCGCCCACCAACTCAAGGCCCGCACAGTAAACGAGGAGGTGGCCAATCTTCAGGCAGAGCTCGCCGCCATGCGGGCGGAGATGAAGGCCCTGAAGCGGCAGGCGGAAGCAGCTCCCCCTGCAATGACCCGCGAAGAAATCGCCTTTATGGTGGAGGCGAAATTCGCGGGGATTCAGGGCCGCCTGCTGCCGGAGGAGCGTATCCGTCCGCCTCTCCAGGCGGACGTGAGGAATGCCGCCAGAGATGCTGGCGCTGCTCGCGATGCGGAACCCAGGGCCTCCAATTCCAGCCGGAGGCCCGAGCCTTCTGCCCTCCCCCTTTCGGCTCCGCCCCTCTCGCCCGTCGTGACAGACGGGCGGAAGGAACCGGGCCCCTGCTCCTCTGGAGCGGTCCCGGCGGAGTTGGGGGGGAAACAGAAGGCTAGAAGGGGGAAGGCCAAGAAGAGCGCCGCATCGCTGGAGGCCGAAGCCGCCCGTCAGCCGCGCCAGCAGGCTTCCGCCGCCGCCCCTCCACCTGTGAAGGAGGCGTGGAATGTGGTGGCGGCGCGGCCAAAGAAGACGCAAGCTGCCCCAGCACCGCCGAGCACCAAGGCGCCCGCCAAGCCTGCGAAGCAGGCGAAGGCGAGGCGCAGAATCCGCGCCCCGACGACCGCTGCAGTGTGCCTTACACTGCAGCCGGGCGCGGTGGAGAAGGGTGTCACCTACACCCAGGTGATCGCCAGTGCCGAGAGGTCAATAGACCTCAAGACTCTCGGCATTGACGGCCTCCGGTTCCGCACTGCCGTGACTGGGGGTCGGATCCTGGAGGTGGGTGGCACCGACAGGGCCGTGAAGGCCGACAACCTGGCGGCACAGCTAAAGACGGTGCTGGGAGATGAAGTCCGTGTCGCCAGGCCGGAGAGGTGCGTGGAGCTGCGCATCTCTGGCCTGGGCGATGCGGCGACGAAGGAGGGGGTGGCGGAGCGCCTGGCAACCGAGGGAGGTTGCCCTGTCGCCTCTATCAAGGTGGGCGATATAAATCGCCCTCCCGGTCGACAGGGCACTGCCTGGCTGCGCTGTCCGGTTGCGGCGGCCAAGAAGCTGACGGACGGCCGCCGCATCATCATTGGGTGGTCGGTTGTCAGGCTGACCACCTTGGAGCCAAGGCCGGCGCGGTGCTTCCGCTGCCTGGAGCCGGGACACGTAGGGGTCAGGTGCGCTGCGAACATTGACCGCAGCGCACTCTGCTTCCGCTGCGGACAGGAGGGCCATAAGGCGGCCACCTGCTCTGCGGAGCCCAAGTGTCCCGTCTGTGCCGCGGAGGGTGCAAACTCCGGCCACAGACTTGGCTCCGCCAAGTGCCAGGCAGTCTCCCGCAAAAGGGGCCAGGCGAAACGCAAAGCGACAGGGGGGGTGGAACCTAGAACCACCTCAACCACCCTGTCGCCGCCGTCACACGAGGAGGAGATGGACACCGCCCATACTTAATGGCTCACAAGATCTCCATCCTGCAGGCCAACGTCAACCACTGCGCCACGGCCCAGGACTTACTCGCCCAGACCGTGATGCAGTGGCAGACGACAGTGGCGGTAGTCGCCGAGCCGTACTGCGTTCGCACCGCCCCCAACTGGGTCAGCGACCGCGACGGATTGGTGGCTATCGTCGCCCAGCGAACCGGCCCTCACCAACTCGACAGAGTGGTGAGAGGCCGAGGGTGCGTCCTCGCCACGCTGGGCGACGCTGCAGTGATCGGGGTGTACTTCTCGCCCAGCAGAAGCCTCGCCGAGTTCGAGCAGTGGCTCACGGAGGTCGGGGCCCTGCTGGCAGATGCGCACCCCACTCCGGTCGTGGTAGCCGGGGATTTCAACGCCCACTCACGGGCGTGGGGATCTCCGAGGACCGACGGCCGGGGGGAGATCTTGGAGGAATGGGCGGTGTCCCACGGCTTGGTGCTGCTCAACAGGGGGGCGGTTCCCACGCTTGTGCGGCCCCAGGGCAGCTCGATAGTAGACCTATCGTTTGCTAGCCCTGCCCTGGCTAGCCGCACTCGCAATTGGCGGGTCGTCGAGGATGTGGAGACCGCGTCGGACCATCGTTACGTACGGTTCGACGTGGTCTCTCACTCAGCGGCCGCCCGAGGAGAAGTAGGTGGAAATAACCGCCCTCTAACAGGAGAAGGTCCGCGGTGGCGCCTCGGTTCTTTGAACCGGGAACTGGCTCAAGAGGCGGCTATCGTCGAGCGTTGGGCTGCTGTCGACAGCGACCAGGACGTGGACGCGAGATGCGAGCGGCTCGCTGGAGCGCTGACTCGCGTCTGCGACGCGGCGATGCAGAGGGCGAGACCAACCCCGCCCCGGAGGCAGGTGTACTGGTGGCGACCCCACCTAGCCGGGCTGCGTACTGCGAGTTACGCAGCCCAGAGGCAGTACACCCGCAGCCGAAGGCGGGCCGTCAGAGATCTCGCCCGCGAAGAAGAGCTGCATGCCGCGTACCTGGGCGCTCGACGGGCTCTCAGCTCGGCGATCAAAGCCGCCAAGGACGAGGCCTGGAGGGAGTGGCTCGAGAGCCTGGATCGAGACCCGTGGGGGCACCCGTACAAGACCGTGAGTCAGAAACTCCGGCCCTGGGCGCCTCCCCTCACCAGAACTCTCGAGCCGGGCCTTCTGGACCGAGTGGTCAGTTCCCTCTTCCCTGCGAGGGGAGAGTGGGTTCCGCCGCGGATGGCAGCACCGAGCCAGGTGCCGGCAGACGAAGGGGCAATACCTCCCGTGTCCGAGGCCGAGTTGGGGGCCGCGATACTGGCACTTCGGTCCAGAAATCGCGCCCCGGGCCCGGACGGAGTCCCTGGGAAGGTTATTGCCACAGTCATGCCGGCACTAGAGGAGGAGACGCTGTCCCTCATGTCGGAGTGTCTGGCGTCGGGGAGGGTCCCCCGGCGATGGAAAATCGGCAAGCTCGTGCTGCTCAGAAAGCACGGGCGCCCAGCCGAATCGCCGTCGGCCTACCGCCCCATCGTGTTGCTCGACGAGATGTGCAAGCTTTTTGAGCGGGTGCTCGCTGCGCGTCTCGTCGGCCACCTCGAGGGGGCGGGGCCCAACCTGAGCGACGGCCAGTTCGGCTTCCGTCGCGGGAGGTCAACTCTCGACGCTATATCCCGACTGCGGGACGGCGTCGACGAAGCGGTCTCCAGGGGTGAGGTGTTGTTGGCGGTATCGTTGGACATAGCGAACGCCTTCAACACCCTCCCCTGGGAAACTATTGCGGAGGCGCTGAGGTACCACGATGTCCCGTGGTACCTCAGGCGCGTCCTTGCGGACTACTTCGTGGACCGGGTCATAGTTTACCCGGCCCAAGACGGGGTGGTCCGCAGGGGCATGTCTTGTGGCGTTCCACAGGGGTCGGTCCTCGGGCCGCTCCTGTGGAACGTCGGGTATGACTGGGTCCTGCGCGGTGCCAATCTTCGGGGAGTCGGCGTACTTTGTTACGCCGACGACACCCTAGTCACCGCGCAGGCCCCCACATTTCGGGACGCCGCCGTCCTTGCGACGGCAGGCGTCGCGCACGTAGTGCGTCGCATCGGGGCGCTCGGCCTCGAAGTCGCCCTCGAGAAGTCCGAGGCCCTCTTCTTCCACGGGCCTCGGCAGACGCCGCCTCGAGACAGGTCGATCGTGGTGGGCGGCACCCCCATCGCCGTCGGGACGAGCCTGAAATACCTCGGGCTCGTTCTCGACGGTCGGTGGCGGTTCGCGGAGCATTTCCGGCAGCTGGCACCGAAGCTGGTGGCATTTGCCGGAATGCTCTCGCGGTTGCTGCCCAACAGCGGAGGCCCGGGGTCTGCCTGCCGCCGCCTCTATGACGGAGTGGTGCGCTCCAAGGCGCTCTACGGAGCGCCCATATGGGCGGAGGCCCTCTGCCCGACGAATATTGCGCTGCTGCGACGTCCGCAGCGCGCCGTCGCGCAGAGGGCTGCTCGGGCGTACCACACCGTCTCTTACGAGGCGGCGTGCGTAATAGCGGGTAGTATCCCCTGGGATCTCGAGGCTCGCGTCCTCAAGAGGGTGTACGAGGAGGGCGCCCTGATGCGGCGTGCTCTCGGAGGTCGGCCCCCCCCGGAGGAGATCGATCGCTGGAGGCAAGCGGCTCGCGATGATCTCTTCCGGGAATGGGCCGAAAGACTGCGGGCGACCCGCGGCGGCTCGCTGCTTGTGGGGGCCGTTCGGCCCGTCTTGCGTCAGTGGGTAGAGCGGGGTCATGGGGCCCCGACATACCACCTCACCCAACTTCTCACAGGACATGGCTGTTTCGCCAAGTACCTGTGGGAAGTGGTGGGGATCGAGTCGGAGCCCCGGTGCCGAAACTGCACCAGCGGCGACCCTGACACTGCCCACCACACCCTGAGTGTGTGTGAGGCGTGGGACGGACCAAGGGCGGCCCTCATGAGCACCGTCGGTGCGGACCTCTCGCTGTCGGCCGTGGTCTCGGCTATGGCCGGCAGCGAAGAGTGTTGGGCCGCCGTCGCCTCGTTCGCCGACGAGGTGATGGCGGCCAAGAGAGAGGCTCTGCGGGAGCGGGAGCGAGCTGGTCTCACTCTCCCGCCCCGCAGACCCCCGGAGAGGGGGCGCCGGCGAACACAATTCGCCCGCGCCCCCGAATGAGAGTGGCCACGGGCGGTGGGTCGGGGGACCTGCCGCCCCATGCTAAAGTGGCGGAATGCGCCCCCCTGTGTTCCTGGGGTGCATTCATGCGAGGAGGACAGGCCCCACCATCTGGGCACGTGGCCCGGTGGGTGGGGCCTCGACAGTAGCGAGCCCGACCAACAGGGCATCCCCAGCCGAGTCACGGTGAGCAAACTATCCCGTGGCTCGGATTGGGTGAAGGAGGAACACCGTGGTGGTTTAGTGGGTAGTCTGGCCTCTCTCCGAGGCCAGGAGTCCCACACGAAGCGAACCCCCTGCCCCCGCGGGGGGCGAGCGAAGCGCGTAAATGCATTCCACCACGTAAAAAAAAAAAAAAAAAACCTCTCGCCGTGTGGGGCCGGCATAGAATAGCCCCACCCCATCTCATCCCGTGGGTGTCGTAAGAGGCGACTAAGGGAAACACGCAGCCGAGCACCGGGCTGCCGAGGAGATCCCAGCCCTTTTCAGGGCTCGCCGTCGCTCCCAGTATCCCTCTGTTTAGCAGAGGGGACAGGGGATGAGACGGTGCCAGGGAACAAAAGACGGAGCCTAACATCAGGCTGCCGAGGCGGGTCGGCCCCTGCTGACCCAGGGGCTGACGGGCTCTTGGGCCGTCGAGTCAAGGAAAAGACTTTAAAACCCGACAGCAAAGTCGTTAAAAGCAGTGGCTGCCGTCGCCTCGTACGCCGACGGCGATCGGCCGACGGGGTGGTGGCGGCCGGGGGAAAGGCTCTGCGGGAGCGGGATCGAGCGGGGAGCTCTCCTGCCTCGCGAGCCGAGTACCCCGCGAGGAGGGGGGGCGCCGGCGAGCGCAGTTTGCTCGCGCTCCTGAGTCCGAGCCCTGCGGGAGCGGGTTCCCCCGACCGCTGCCCTGCGGGGCATGGGCGACGGGGCAACGGCGCCCCCGAATGAGAGTGGCCACGGGCGGTGGGCCGGGGGGCCTGCCGCCCCACGCTAAAGTGGCGGAATGCGCCCCTCTGTGTTCCTGGGGTGCATTCATACGAGGAGGACAGGCCCCACCATCTGGGCACGTGGCCCGGAGGGTGGGGCCTCGACAGAGGCGAGCCCGACCATCAGGGCATCCCCAGCCGAGTCGCGGTGAGCAAACTATCCCGCGGCTCGGATTGGGCGAAGGAGGAACACCGTGGTGGTTTAGTGGGTAGTCTAGCCAGGCTCAAGTGGTCAGGAGTCCCACACGAAGCGAACCCCCTGCCCCCGCGGGGGGGGAGCGAAGCGCGTAAATGCATTCCACCACGAAAAAAAAAAAAAAAAAAAAAACCTAACCTAACCTCCGCCGTGTGGGGCCGGCATAGAATAGCCCCACCCCATCTCATCCCGTGGGTGTCGTAAAAGGCGACTAAGGGAAAGACGGCGCCGAAGATCAGGCTGCCGAGGAGATCCCAGCCCTTTTCAGGGCTCGCCGTCGTTCCCAGTATCCCTCTGTTTTGCAGAGGGGACTGGGGATGAGACGGTGTCAGGGATCCAGGGACGGGTCGGCTCACTGCTCGCGCAGGGGCTGGCAGGCACTTGTGCCACCGTCGGAGTTGGGAGAGTTGGCTGCCCTCCCGCGTCACGTAATCTCCGGGTGATCGGCGTTTTGACCTGGGTGCTGGCCACATTCAGGAAGCCGTGATCTTGGAGGACGTGGGGCTTGCCTTCACTGGCCGGCCCGCGTCAAGGAAAAGACTATAAAACCCGACAGCAAAGTCGTTTAAAACCTGTGGACACCGGGGGACCTCCACAGTATGTACCCCGCTTCCCGGAATGAGCGTCACCCGGGAAGTGTAATATTTTCGTCTCATTCTCGTGGGAATTGCATGGATACGTTAAATAAACCTAAAACAAACATTGAAGAAAAAAAGAAGGAGGAAGTAGAGATGGAGATTGAGACGGAGACCGCAAGGTCTCCTGTCTCTCTCAATAAAAAGATGGTGCCAGTCGTTGAACTGGAGAGGGTGGATTCGGCGGTAATGCTGGAGCGGATGACCGCTGCCAGCTTACCTGCAGCTTCACGCTCGGCTTCCCCAGTAACGGGGAGACTCTGGCGCAAACGAACCAACTCCCTCAAGGAGTTGGGATCGCTGAGCGAGGGTGACTCGGTGGACGAGAGTCCCAAAAGAGGTCGTGGCCGTCCCCCAAAAACAGGCGAGTACGTCGGTCTCGCTAAGGCGAAGGCGGAGCTCAACGCTGCTAAGGAGCATGAGCTTGAGCTCCAAGCTGAAGCGGAGCTTGCGGACGAACTGCGGCTGCAGCGGCAAAGGGCTCTCTATCTCAGAGAGACCCCTAGCCCGCAGCCCCAGCCTAGTCCGCAGCCCCAAGCGGAACTGGCATTCTCGGCCACCGAATCACTCAGTGCGGAGGAGATTTCGGGCTCCATAGAGGCGGCGGTGAAGGTGGTGCAAACCATCGCCGCTAAGAGCTCCAACTTGAAGGGCCAGTACGTGCGGGACCTGAGAGTCGCGTGTGACTCCATCATGGAGAACATGCGTGTTCTCGTGTCCCGCACGGAATCGGAGGAGGTGGCCAAGCTCCAGACCGAGCTGGCTGCAGTACGGGCCGAAATGCGGGCCTTGAAGCAGCAGGCGGAGGCTGCACCGCCCCCGATGAGCCGTGACGAGATCGGCTTTCTCGTCGACGCGCGGCTTGCGGGGATCGCCGACCGACTGCTGCCGGAGACCCGCATCCGTCCGCCTCTGCAGGCTGACGTCCGAAATGCGGCACGGTCTGCCAGCAGACCTGAGCCCGAGCCCGAGGCGTCTCCCTCGGAGTCTCTTCCCCTTCCCCTCTCACCTCCGATGCCAGGCGGGCAAGTGGAGGCAGGGCCGCGCCCTACCGGGCCGTCGGGGGGGAAGGAGGAGAGGAAGACGAAAAAGAAGAAGGCGGGGAAGAAGACGGCCGCGGCGAAGGAGGCGGAGGCTGCCCGACAGCCGCAGCGGTCACCCCCGTCGACTTCGTCGATGGCTCCCGCCCCGCTCCCGCAAAAAGGGACGTGGAGCGAGGTGGCGGCTAGGCCAAAGGCGCCTAAGCCGCCCCCTGCCCGGTCGGCTGCCACAGCCGCCGCCGCCACTCCGGTGGCGCCAGCTACCACCAAGCGGAGGAAACGCAGTGCCCGGAAGCCCCGCAGATTGCGCACCCCGCAGACGGCGGCGGTCGCGATCACGCTGCAGCCGGGCGCCGCGGAGCGGGGCATAACATACGCCCAGGTGATGTCCAAGGCCGAGAGGTCGATAGACCTCAAGGGCTTGGGCATCGACGGCCTCCGACTCCGCAACGCCATAACCGGAGGTCGGATCTTGGAGGTGGCTGGCGCTGACAGAAGCCAAAAGGCGGACCAGCTCGCCGCTAAACTTAAAGAGGTGCTAGAAGAGGTCCGCGTCGCTAGGCCGGAGAGATGCGTCGAGATGCGCGTCTCTGGGCTTAGCGACTCGGCCTCGAAAGAGTCGGTGGCGGCGTCGCTGGCGGCGGAGGGGGCGTGTGCTGTCGACCATATTAAAGTGGGCGACATACAGCGCCCACCTGGCCGACAGGGCACTGCCTGGATACGGTGCCCGGTTGAGGCGGCAAGGAGGCTGACGGACGGCCGCCGCGTCGTCGTCGGGTGGTCAGTGGTCAAACTGACCACTCTGGACCCGAGGCCGACGCGGTGCTACCGCTGCCTCGAGCCGGGGCACGTCGGGGCCAGGTGCACTGCGGCCACTGACCGCAGTGCGCTTTGTTTCCGTTGCGGGCAGGCCGGCCACAAGTCGGCTGCCTGCTCCGCGGAGCCGAGATGCCCCGTCTGTTCCGCGGATGGTGCGGCGTCCGACCACCGCCTCGGGTCGGCGAATTGTAAGGCGGCCTCCCGACGCAAGGAGCCAAAATCGAGAGCAGCAGGTGGGGCGAAACCTACGTCCTCGCCCGCCCTGCTGCCGAATGAGGAGGATATGGACACCGCCCACACTTAATGGCCCACAAAATCTCCATCCTGCAGGCCAACGTCAACCACTGCGCCACGGCCCAGGACCTTCTGGCCCAGTCCATGGCGCAGTGGCAGACGACAATGGCAGTAGTCGCCGAGCCGTACTGCGTTCGCAACGGCCCCAACTGGGCTGGCGACCGCGGCGGCTTGGTGGCTATCGTCGCTCAGCGATCGTGCCCTCCCTTCGACATAGTGCGGAGGGGCCGAGGGTGCGTACTCGTCGCGCTGAGCGGCGCTGCGGTGATTGGGGTGTACTGTCCCCCCAGCAGAAGCCTCGCCGAGTTCGAGCAGTTGCTCACGGAGGTCGGGGCTCTGCTGGCAGAAGTGCACCCCACCCCGGCTGTGGTGGCCGGGGATTTCAACGCTCACTCACGGGCGTGGGGATCCCCGGCAACCGATGCCCGGGGGGAGATGGTGGAAGAGTGGGCGGTGTCCCAAGGCTTGGTGCTGCTGAACCGAGGAGCGGTCCACACGTTTGTGCGGGCCCAGGCCGGGTCGATAGTCGACCTTTCTTTTGCGAGTTCTGGCCTGGCCCGTCGCATTCACAACTGGCGGGTCGTCGAGGGGGTGGAGACTTCGTCTGACCACCGGTACATCCGGTTCGACGTCGTCCCTGCCCTCGCGGCGACGCCTCGTGTGGCACTGGACCGCCCTGTGGCAGGGGAGGGCCCGCGGTGGCGGCTTGGCACGCTGGACCGGGAGCTGGCTCGAGAGGCGGCTATCGTCGAGCGATGGGCTGCTGTCGATAGCGACCCGGACGTGGACGCGAGATGCGAGCGATTGGCTGGAGCGCTGACTCGCGTCTGCGACGCGGCGATGCAGAGGGCGAGACCTATCCCGCCCCGGAGGCGGGTGTACTGGTGGCGTCCCCACCTAGCCGGTCTGCGTGCTGCGAGCTACGCAGCCCAGAGGCAGTACACCCGCAGCCGAAGGCGGGCCGTTAGAGATCTCGCCCGCGAAGAAGAGCTGCATGCCGCGTACCTGGGCGCTCGACGGGCCCTCAGCTCGGCGATCAAAGCCGCCAAGGACGAGGCCTGGAGGGAGTGGCTCGAGAGCCTGGACCGAGATCCGTGGGGGCGCCCGTACAAGACTGTGAGTCAGAAACTCCGGCCTTGGGCGCCTCCCCTCACCAGAACTCTCGAGCCGGGCCTTCTGGACCGAGTGGTCAGCTCCCTGTTCCCTGCGAGGGAGGAGTGGGTTCCGCCGCGGATGGCAGCACCAAGCCAGGTGCCGGCAGACGAAGGGGCGATACCTCCCGTGTCCGAGGCCGAGTTGGGGGCCGCGATACTGGCACTTCGGTCCAGGAATCGCGCCCCGGGCCCGGACGGAGTCCCTGGGAAGGTTATTGCCACCGTCATGCCGGCACTAGAGGAGGAGACGCTGTCCCTCATGTCGGAGTGCCTGGCGTCGGGGAGGGTCCCCCGGCGATGGAAAATCGGCAAGCTCGTGCTGTTGAAAAAGCACGGGCGCCCAGCCGAATCGCCGTCGGCCTACCGCCCCATCGTGTTGCTCGACGAGACGTGCAAGCTTTTTGAGCGGGTGCTCGCTGCGCGTCTCGTCGGCCACCTGGAGGGGGTGGGGCCCAACCTAAGCGACGGCCAGTTCGGCTTCCGTCGCGGGAGGTCAACCCTCGATGCCATATCCCGGCTGCGGGACGGCGTCGACGAAGCGGTCTCCAGGGGTGAGGTGCTGTTGGCGGTATCGCTGGACATAGCGAACGCCTTCAACACCCTCCCCTGGGAAACCATTGCTGAGGCGTTGAGGTACCACAACGTCCCGTGGTACCTCAGGCGCGTCCTTGCGGACTACTTCGTGGACCGGGTCATAGTTTACCCGGCCCAAGACGGGGTGGTCCGCAGGGGCATGTCTTGTGGCGTTCCACAGGGGTCGGTCCTCGGGCCGCTCCTGTGGAACGTCGGGTATGATTGGGTCCTGCGCGGTGCTAATCTTCGGGGAGTCGGCGTACTTTGTTACGCTGACGATACCCTAGTCACCGCGCGGGCCCCGACATTCCGGGACGCCGCCGTCCTTGCGACGGCGGGCGTCGCCCACGTAGTGCGTCGCATCGGGGCGCTGGGCCTTAAAGTCGACCTCGAAAAGTCCGAGGCCCTCTTCTTCCACGGGCCTCGGCAGACGCCGCCTCGAGATAGGTCCATCATGGTGGGTGGCACCCCCATCGCTGTCGGGACGAGCCTGAAATACCTCGGGCTCGTTCTCGACGGTCGGTGGCGGTTCGCGGAGCATTTCCGGCAGCTGGCACCGAAGCTGGTGGCATTTGCCGGAATGCTCTCGCGGTTGCTGCCCAACAGCGGAGGCCCAGGGTCTGCCTGCCGCCGCCTCTACGACGGAGTGGTGCGCTCCAAGGCGCTCTACGGAGCGCCCATATGGGCGGAGGCCCTCTGCCCGGCGAGTATCGCGCTGCTGCGACGACCGCAGCGCGCCATCGCGCAGAGGGCTGCTCGGGCGTACCACACCGTCTCTTACGAGGCGGCATGTGTGATAGCCGGTAGTATCCCCTGGGATCTCGAGGCCTGCGTCCTCAAGAGGGTGTACGAGGAGGGCGCCCTGATGCGGCGTGCTCTCGGAGGTCGGCCGCCCCCGGAGGAGATCGATCGCTGGAGGCAATCAGCTCGCGATGATCTCTTCCGGGAGTGGGCCGAAAGACTGCGGGCGACCCGCGGCGGCTCGCTGCTTGTGGGGGCCGTTCGGCCCGTCCTGCGTCAGTGGGTGGAGCGGGGTCATGGGGCCCCGACATACCACCTCACCCAACTTCTCACGGGTCATGGCTGTTTCGCCAAGTACCTGTGGGAAGTGGTGGGGATCGAGTCGGAGCCCCGGTGCCGAAACTGCACCAGCGGCGACCCTGACACCGCCTATCACACGTTGGCTGCGTGTGAGGCGTGGGGCGGACAAAGGGCGGCCCTCATGAACACCGTTGGTGGGGACCTCTCGCTGTCGGCCGTAGTCTCGGCCATGGCCGGCAGCGAAGAGTGTTGGGCCGCCGTCGCCTCGTTCGCTAACGAGGTGATGGCGGCCAAGAGAGAGGCTCTGCGGGAGCGGGAGCGAGCTGGTCTCACTCTCCCGCCCCGCAGACCCCCGGAGAGGGGACGCCGGCGAACGCAGTTCGCCCGCGTCCCCGATTGAGAGTGGGAGTACATCCACATGGGGAGGACATGCCCCACCATCTGGGCACGTGGCCCGGAGGGTGGGGTCCTGACGGGGTTCCGCCGTGTGGGGCCGGCATAGAATAGCCCCACCCCATCTCATCCCGTGGGTGTCGTAAGAGGCGACTAAGGGAAAGACGGCGCCGAAGATCAGGCTGCCTGTCAAGGAAAAGACTTTAAAACCCGACAGCAAAGTCGTTAAAAGAAGTGGCTGCCGTTGCCTCGTACGACGGGGTGGTGGCGGCCAGGGGAGAGGCTCTGCGGGAGCGGGAGCGAGCTGGTCTCATTCTCCCGCCCCGCAGACCCCCGGAGAGGGGGCGCCGGCGAACACACTTCGCCCGCGTCCCCGAATGAGAATGGCCACGGGTGGTGGGTCGGGGGACCTGCCGCCCCATACCAAAGTGGCGGAATGCGCCCCCCTGTGTTCCTGGGGCGCATTCATACGAGGAGGACAGGCCCCACCATCTGGGCACGTGGCCCGGAGGGTGGGGCCTCGACAGAGGCGAGCCCGTCTATCAGGGCATCCCCAGCCGAGTCGCGGTGAGCACACTATCCCGTGGCTCGGATTGGGTGAAGGAGGAACACCGTGGTGGTTTAGTGGGTAGTCTGGCCTCTCTCCGAGGCCAGGAGTCCCACACGAAGCGAACCCCCTGCCCCCGCGGGGGGGGAGCGAAGTGCCTAAACGCATTCCACCACGTAAAAAAAAAAAAAAAAAAAAAAAAAAAAAACCCAACCTAACCTAACCTAACCGCTAAAGGTAAGACTACAGGGGAAGAGTGAGCTGTGGAAGGTACACACGTACAAAATACTAGACAGAAACACAAAAACATGCAAACAGAAAACAAAAACACAGGTCATGGATACCAAGTACCCCTCACTGGGGGAACATGGGGGAAGCCTCCCGGTGGTGCAAACAACCATCCTTAAACGACCCACTAACGGATGGTAGACTGGAACAACACAATCGTTTTAAATAAAATACAAATATATAATTTAGAAATGTAAATATAGATAAACAAATGTAAATAAAAAATTGAACAATAAATAATAATGATAAATGAAAATGAATATAAATAATGCGATACTTTTAATTAATGAATGTGAATATAAATATGAATGTAAATAAGTTATAAATATGATGCAATTTAAATGTAATGAATAGTATAATAATCTTAAGATACAACAGATGTACAAATACGCATGTACACTGACTATGTGTCATGTACATGCGTATCTGAACACTTTAAAAATTGGCTGATTCCTCAAATCAGTCAATTAAGTGACGAAATTACAATTGCTTAAAATATACACAAGGATGCATAAGGTCCTGTCGAAACCTTGGACGGGGAAAAGCGGAAAAAAAAAAAAAAAAAAAAAAAAAAAAAAAAAAAAAAAAAAAAAACCTTTTTTTTTTTTTTTATTTTACGTGTGGAAAAACCCCCTCGGGCCGTCACCCCGCCGGGGTTTGCGGCGGGGCGGTGTGTCGGAATCGAACCGACTAAAACCACACGGTGTGCCACTCTGCGCCTGAGAGAGGGAGAGATCCGGGAACTGCTGTAGTAAGACCTCCGGACCCCTCCCGGCGCCAGCCCGCACAGATGCGGGCACCCTCCTCCTCAAACTCTCCATTTAGGCGACGTACGGCACACACGTAACGTCGCCTCCTCGCGGGCGGCCACTAATGCGGATGGAAGGGAAAACCCGTCCCGACCATCCGCGGCCACACTCAGGGCGGCATGAGGCGCTGGTGAGCGCGCCTCCGCTGCCCGGTTCGCCGGCGGCGGATCGGGTCCGAGAGGAGGTCGTCCTCCCGGGCCTTCTCCGCCGCCTCCTTCTGCGAGATGACGTCTTCGCAGAAGGTGGCGACCGCGGTAAAACTGCTATCGCTACCGGCCATGGAGCGTACGATGGCCGGTAGCGAGAGATCTTCTCCGATGACTGCAGTGAGGGCCCGGCGCTGCGACGCCCATGCGGGGCAAACCGCCAGCGTGTGCTGGGCCGAGTCCTCACTGCAGTCGCAGTGGTGGCAGGCGGGACTCAGTTCCCTCCGGGCGACCGAGTGCAGGTACTTCCCGAAGCATCCGTGCCCAGAAAGCACCTGCGTCAGTCGGAAGGAAAGAGTCCCGTGCTGCCGCCCTGCCCACTCGTGGATGATCGGCTGGAGAGCCTCCACGGCGGCAAAGCCAGCACGTGGAGTCTCCAGCCGGAACGACCAGCGAGCCATCGTGGCTCGACGGGCGGCTTCACGCCACTCGCGTACCTCCTCGGGCGGGGGGCGAATGCCACACTCCGCCCGGAAAGAAGCCACCCGTCGATAAACTTCGGCGAGCACTTCCGCCTCCAAATCCCACGGGGGTGTTCCGGCCAACGCGCACGCCGCCTCGGTCGACACCGTGCGGTATCCGCGTATGGCTCTGACCGCCAATACCCTCTGAGGCCGCCAGAGGCGAGCCTTGTTGAGGGCGGTCAGAGCCGCCACCCACACCGGTGCGCCGTACAGCGCCATTGACCGCACCACCCCCGTGTACAGGAGTCGCGTTGCGACGCTGGCTCCGCCCAAGTTGGGCAATAATCGCCCAAGGGCGGAGGCAGCGTCGACCAGCTTCGGACCAAGCTGTCGGAAGTGCTCGTCGAAGAGCCACCTACCGTCCAGGATCAGACCCAGATATTTCATCTGGGCCCGAACCGGTACGAGGACCGAGTTGACCTCTATCGAGGCGCCGGGGGGTGGACCACGACGGGGCCCATGAAAGAGCAGGGCCTCCGTCTTGTCCAGGGCCACCCGTAAGCCCAGCGCCCCGATGCGCCCGACCACCAGAGAAACACCCCGAGTGGCCAGGCGCGCCGCCTCCTGGAAGTTTGCCCCCCGAGCTGTGACCAAAGTGTCATCGGCGTAACAAATTACGCCCAGCCCGGGGGGGAGACGTTCCCGCAGAACCCAGTCGTACCCCACGTTCCACAGGAGTGGTCCAAGGACAGACCCCTGCGGAACGCCGCACGACATGGGCCGCCGTCTCAAGACGCCCTCTCGGTCCTCGTACATGACGGTACGCTCCCTCAAATAGTCTGCCACTAGCCGCCTCAGGTACTCTGGCACCCCATGATACTGGAGTGCTTCCCCGATGCAGCTGAATGGCAGACTATTGAATGCGTTGGCGATGTCTAAAGACACCGCCAACAGCACGCCGCCACAGCTCACTGCCTCTTCGGTCACGGCCCTAAGGCGCATCACGGCATCGACCGTCGAACGCCCCTCTCGGAACCCGAATTGGGCGTCCGACAGGTCGGGCCCCACCTCGCTGAGATGCTGGACGATGCGGGCAGAGAGAATCCTCTCAAAAAGTTTGCCCGCCTCGTCCAGCAACACGATGGGCCTATAGGCCGTGACCGAATCGGCAGGCCGTCCCGGCTTCCTTAATAGGACCAGCTTCCCGCCTTTCCAGCACTCAGGAAAGCGACCGGACGCCAGGCTGGCGTCCAGCACTTCCCTGAGGCGGTCCGACATATGGTCGAGGGTTCGGGCCAGAACTCGGGCAGGTACCCCGTCCGGCCCGGGGGCGGTGTTCTTCGAACGGATTCTCAGAACCGCCGCCCCTACCTCCGATTCCCTCACGGGCGGAACCTCGGCCCCGTCGTCCCTGGCCGGGTAGGCCATCGACGGGGGCGTGTGCTCCGCCCGCTGCGGGAATAGGCCCTCGACCACTTCCTGCAGGAAGCTGGGCTGGAGAGTCTCGGTAAGGGGGGGGCCCGGCGTGCGGAGCTTTTGACGCACCGCACGATAAGGGCGACCCCAGGGGTCACGATCGAGACTCTCCAGCATCTCCTCTCTTTTCACCTCTTTGGCGCGGCAAATGGCCAGCTTCAGAGTTTTCCGCGCCTCGCGGTACTCCTCGTGAAGCTGGTCCCCGCCACCGTCTCCACGGTGACGTCGCCTGCTGCGGGTGTAGGACCTCCGGGCACGAGTACACGCCGCACGGAGGTCCGCCAACTCCCGGGACCACCAGTAGACCTCCTTCCGAGGAGGCCGACGAGTCCGGATGCGGGGCATGGCCGTATCGCAAATCTGCGCAAGCGCATCGCGAAAACGGCCAGCCCCCACGTCCACGTCGACCTCCCCAGTCGGGGCCTGCGGAGACAGCCACGAATGAACGATGGCCGCCTCCTCCAGCAGGTCCCTGTCGAGCTTGGCGACTGCCCACCGCGGAAAGTGGGACATTTGCCGCGCCACGTGACCCCTACTGGGGCCCTGGGACCGGGAGAGCTCGAATCGGATGTACAAATGATCCGAGAGCGTCTCGACCTCTTCCAGGACACACCAGTTCCTTACCCGTGCGGCGACAGCGGGGGTAGCGAACGAGAGGTCCACTATCGACCCCCCCTGCTGTCGCACGCACGTGTTGGTGGAGCCTCTGTTCAGCAAACAGAGGCCCACCGAAGCCGCCCACTCCACTACGGCTTCGCCCCTGGCGTCCGTCCCGGGAGACCCCCACGCAATGGACTTTGCAGGACCTAACCTTTTTTTTTTTTTTTTTTTTTTTTTTTTTTTTTTTTTTTTTTTTTTTTTTTTTTTTTTAACGTGTGGAAACCCCCTCGGGCCGTCACCCCGCCGGGGTTTGCGGCGGGGCGGTGTGTCGGAATCGAACCGACTAAAACCACACGGTGTGCCACTCTGCGCCTGAGAGAGGGAGAGATCCGGGAACTGCTGTGTTACGACCTCCGGACCCCCCCCGGCGCCAGCCCGCACAGATGCGGGCACCCTCCTCCAATTCCTCTCCGTTTAGGCGACGTACGGCACACGCGTCACGTCGCCTCCTCGCGGGCGGCCACTATAGCGGATGGAAGGGCAAACCCGTCCCGACCATCCGCGGCCACACTCAGGGCGGCATGAGGCGCTGGTGAGCGCGCCTCCGCTGCCCGGTTCGCCGGCGGCGGATCGGGTCCGAGAGGAGGTCGTCCTCCCGGGCCTTCTCCGCCGCCTCCTTCTGCGAGATGACGTGTTCGCAGAAGGTGGCGACCGCGGTAAAACTGCTGTCGCTACCGGCCATGGAGCGGATGACGGCCGGTAGCGAGAGATCCCCTCCGATGACTGCAGTGAGGGCCCGGCGCTGCGACGCCCATGCGGGGCATGCCGCCAGCGTGTGCTGGGCCGAGTCCTCACTGCAGTCGCAGTGGTGGCAGGCGGGACTCAGTTCCCTCCGTGCGACCGAGTGCAGGTACTTCCCGAAGCATCCGTGTCCGGAAAGCACCTGCGTCAGTCGGAAGGAAAGGGTCCCGTGCTGCCGCCCTGCCCACTCGTGGATGACCGGCTGGAGCGCCTCCACGGCGGCAAAGCCAGCGCGTGGAGTCTCCAGCCGGAGCGACCAGCGAGCCATCGTGGCTCGACGGGCGGCTTCACGCCACTCGCGTACCTCCTCGGGCGGGGGGCGAATGCCACACTCCGCCCGGAAAGAAGCCACCCGTCGATAAACTTCGGCGAGCACTTCCGCCTCCAAATCCCACGGGGGTGTCCCGGCCAACGCGCACGCCGCCTCGGTCGACACCGTGCGGTATCCGCGTATGGCTCTGACCGCCAGTACCCTCTGAGGCCGCCAGAGGCGAGCCTTGTTGAGGGCGGTCAGAGCCGCCACCCACACCGGTGCGCCGTACAGCGCCATTGACCGGACCACCCCCGTGTACAGGAGTCGCGTTGCGACGCTGGCTCCGCCCAAGTTGGGCAATAATCGCCCAAGGGCGGAGGCAGCGTCGACCAGCTTCGGACCAAGCTGTCGGAAGTGCTCGTCGAAGAGCCACCTACCGTCAAGGATCAGGCCCAGATATTTCATCTGGGCCCGAACCGGTACGAGGACCGAGTTGACCTCTATGGAGGCGCCGGGGGGTGGACCACGACGGGGCCCATGGAACAACAGGGCCTCCGTCTTGTCCAGGGCCACCCGCAAGCCCAGCGCCTCGATGCGCCCGACCACCAGAGAAACACCCCTGGTGGCCAGGCGCGCCGCCTCCTGGAAGTTTGCCCCCCGAGCTGTGACCAAAGTGTCATCGGCGTAACAAATTACGCCCAGCCCGGGGGGGAGACGTTCCCGCAGAACCCAGTCGTACCCCACGTTCCACAGGAGTGGTCCAAGGACAGACCCCTGTGGAACGCCGCACGACATGGGCCGCCGTCTCAAGACGCCCTCTCGGTCCTCGTACATGACGGTACGCTCCCTCAAATAGTCTGCCACCAGCCGCCTCAGGTACTCTGGCACCCCATGATACTGGAGTGCTTCCCCGATGCAGCTGAATGGCAGACTATTGAATGCGTTGGCGATGTCTAACGACACCGCCAACAGCACGCCGCCACAGCTCACCGCCTCTTCGGTCACGGCCCTAAGGCGCATCACGGCATCGACCGTCGAACGCCCCTCTCGGAACCCGAATTGAGCGTCCGACAGGTCGGGCCCCACCTCGCTGAGATGCTGGACGATGCGGGCAGAGAGAATCCTCTCAAAAAGTTTGCCCGCCTCGTCCAGCAACACGATGGGCCTATAGGCCGTGACCGAATCGGCAGGCCGTCCCGGCTTCCTCAACAGGACCAGCTTCCCGCCTTTCCAGCACTCAGGAAAGCGACCGGACGCCAGGCTGGCGTCCAGCACTTCCCTGAGGCGGTCCGACATATGGTCGAGGGTTCGGGCCAGAACTCGGGCAGGTACCCCGTCCGGCCCGGGGGCGGTGTTCTTCGAACGGATTCTCAGAACCGCCGCCCCTACCTCCGATTCCCTCACGGGCGGAACCTCGTCCCCGTCGTCCCTGGCCGGGTAGGCCATCGACGGGGGCGTGTGCTCCGCCCGCTGCGGGAATAGGCCCTCGACCACTTCCTGCAGGAAGCTGGGCTGGAGAGTCTCGGTAAGGGGGGGGCCCGGCGTGCGGAGCTTTTGACGCACCGCACGATAAGGGCGACCCCAGGGGTCACGATCGAGACTCTCCAGCATCTCCTCTCTTTTCACCTCCTTGGCGCGGCAAATGGCCAGCTTCAGAGTTTTCCGCGCCTCGCGGTACTCCTCGTGAAGCTGGTCCCCGCCACCGTCTCCACGGTGACGTCGCCTGCTGCGGGTGTAGGACCTCCGGGCACGAGTACACGCCGCACGGAGGTCCGCCAACTCCCGGGACCACCAGTAGACCTCCTTCCGAGGAGGCCGACGAGTCCGGATGCGGGGCATGGCCGCATCGCAAATCTGCGCAAGCGCATCGCGAAAACGGCCAGCCCCCACGTCCACGTCGACCCCCCCGGCCGGAGCCTGCGGAGACAGCCACGAATGAACGATGGCCGCCTCCTCCAGCAGGTCCCTGTCGAGCTTGGCGACTGCCCACCGCGGAAAGTGGGACATTTGCCGCGCCACGTGACCCCTACTGGGGCCCTGGGACCGGGAGAGCTCGAATCGGATGTACAAATGATCCGAGAGCGTCTCGACCTCTTCCAGGACACACCAGTTCCTTACCCGTGCGGCGACAGCGGGGGTAGCGAACGAGAGGTCCACTATCGACCCCCCCTGCTGTCGCACGCACGTGTTGGTGGAGCCTCTGTTCAGCAAACAGAGGCCCACCGAAGCCGCCCACTCCACTACGGCTTCGCCCCTGGCGTCCGTCCCGGGAGACCCCCACGCAATGGACTTTGCGTTGAAGTCCCCCAGCACGAGGACGTGCCCAGACCCTAGTCGCCGTATCGAGGCCTCCAAGCTGTTCAGGAAGACCTCGAAGTCGCTCAGGCTCCGATTAGGGGAGAAGTATACACCGTAAACGGTGATACCCCCCCAGTCGGCGGCAACATATCCCGTACCCCTGTCTCTTAGCGACAAGGGCGGGGAATGAGCCGCCGCGGAGCCGACGACTGCCACGGAGCCATCCCTGTCACCCATCCAATTTGGACGGGAAGGGACATAGTATGGCTCCGCGACCACGGCAATACCTATGGACCACTGCGCCACGGTTTGCAGGAAGAGATCCTGCGCCGCGGCGCAGTGGTTCAGGTTCGTCTGGACCAGGAGGCTGGAGAATCGATCCATTACTGGATCGCTTCTACAGCCCCCTCCATGGGCGTCGGCGTAGACGCATTAGCTACGCCGGAGGCAGCCTGGGTCGACTGGCTGACCCCCGACGCTTGCCGAGAAGCTTGAGTAGCCCGAGGGGGCTTGCAGCCTCCCTGCCCCATCTGATGATTGGCGGGCTTATTGCCCGCCGCACAGATGGGGCAGTGAGGGGCGGCAGAACACTCCGCCGCCCTGTGCCCCGCCAACCTAACCTTTTTTTTTTTTTTTTTTTTTTTTTTTTTAACGTGTGGAAACTCCCTCGGGCCGTCACCCCGCCGGGGTTTGCGGCGGCGGGGCGGTGTGTCGGAATCGAACCGACTAAAACCACACGGTGTGCCAACTCTGCGCCTGAGAGAGGGAGAGGTCCGGGAACTGCTGTATTACGACCTCCGGACCCCTCCCGGCGCCAGCCCGCACAGAAGCGGGCACCCTCCTCCATAACCTCTCCGTTTAGGCGACGTACGGCACACGCGTCACGTCGCCTCCTCGCGGGCGGCCACTACAGCGGATGGAAGGGCAAACCCGTCCCGACCATCCGCGGCCACACTCAGGGCGGCATGAGGCGCTGGTGAGCGCGCCTCCGCTGCCCGGTTCGCCGGCGGCGGATCGGGTCCGAGAGGAGGTCGTCCTCCCGGGCCTTCTCCGCCGCCTCCTTCTGCGAGATGACGTGTTCGCAGAAGGTGGCGACCGCGGTAAAACTGCTGTCGCTACCGGCCATGGAGCGGATGACGGCCGGTAGCGAGAGATCCCCTCCGATGACTGCAGTGAGGGCCCGGCGCTGCGACGCCCATGCGGGGCATGCCGCCAGCGTGTGCTGGGCCGAGTCCTCACTGCAGTCGCAGTGGTGGCAGGCGGGACTCAGTTCCCTCCGTGCGACCGAGTGCAGGTACTTCCCGAAGCATCCGTGTCCGGAAAGCACCTGCGTCAGTCGGAAGGAAAGGGTCCCGTGCTGCCGCCCTGCCCACTCGTGGATGACCGGCTGGAGAGCCTCCACGGCGGCAAAGCCAGCGCGTGGAGTCTCCAGCCGGAGCGACCAGCGAGCCATCGTGGCTCGACGGGCGGCTTCACGCCACTCGCGTACCTCCTCGGGCGGGGGGCGAATGCCACACTCCGCCCGGAAAGAAGCCACCCGTCGATAAACTTCGGCGAGCACTTCCGCCTCCAAATCCCACGGGGGTGTACCGGCCAACGCGCACGCCGCCTCGGTCGACACCGTGCGGTATCCGCGTATGGCTCTGACCGCCAATACCCTCTGAGGCCGCCAGAGGCGAGCCTTGTTGAGGGCGGTCAGAGCCGCCACCCACACCGGTGCGCCGTACAGCGCCATTGACCGGACCACCCCCGTGTACAGGAGTCGCGTTGCGACGCTGGCTCCGCCCAAGTTGGGCAATAATCGCCCAAGGGCGGAGGCAGCGTCGACCAGCTTCGGACCAAGCTGTCGGAAGTGCTCGTCGAAGAGCCACCTACCGTCCAGGATCAGACCCAGATATTTCATCTGGGCCCGAACCGGTACGAGGACCGAGTTGACCTCTATCGAGGCGCCGGGGGGTGGACCACGACGGGGCCCATGGAACAACAGGGCCTCCGTCTTATCCAGGGCCACCCGCAAGCCCAGCGCCTCGATGCGCCCGACCACCAGAGAAACACCCCTGGTGGCCAGGCGCGCCGCCTCCTGGAAGTTTGCCCCCCGAGCTGTGACCAAAGTGTCATCGGCGTAACAAATTACGCCCAGCCCGGGGGGGAGACGTTCCCGCAAGACCCAGTCGTACCCCACGTTCCACAGGAGTGGTCCAAGGACAGACCCCTGTGGAACGCCGCACGACATGGGCCGCCGTCTCAAGACGCCCTCTCGGTCCTCGTACATGACGGTACGCTCCCTCAAATAGTCTGCCACTAGCCGCCTCAGGTACTCTGGCACCCCATGATACTGGAGTGCTTCCCCGATGCAGCTGAATGGCAGACTATTGAATGCGTTGGCGATGTCCAAAGACACCGCCAACAGCACGCCGCCACAGCTCACCGCCTCTTCGGTCACGGCCCTAAGGCGCACCACGGCATCGACCGTCGAACGCCCCTCTCGGAACCCGAATTGGGCGTCCGACAGGTCGGGCCCCACCTCGCTGAGATGCTGGACGATGCGGGCAGAGAGTATCCTCTCAAAAAGTTTGCCCGCCTCGTCCAGCAACACGATGGGCCTATAGGCCGTGACCGAATCGGCAGGCCGTCCCGGCTTCCTCAACAGGACCAGCTTCCCGCCTTTCCAGCACTCAGGGAAGCGACCGGACGCCAGGCTGGCGTCCAGCACTTCCCTGAGGCGGTCCGACATATGGTCGAGGGTTCGGGCCAGAACTCGGGCAGGTACCCCGTCCGGCCCGGGGGCGGTGTTCTTCGAACGGATTCTCAGAACCGCCGCCCCTATCTCCGATTCCCTCACGGGCGGAACCTCGGCCCCGTCGTCCCTGGCCGGGTAGGCCATCGACGGGGGCGTGTGCTCCGCCCGCTGCGGGAATAGGCCCTCGACCACTTCCTGCAGGAAGCTGGGCTGGAGAGTCTCGGTAAGGGGGGGGCCCGGCGTGCGGAGCTTTTGACGCACCGCACGATAAGGGCGACCCCAGGGGTCACGATCGAGACTCTCCAGCATTTCCTCTCTTTTCACCTCTTTGGCGCGGCAAATGGCCAGCTTCAGAGTTTTCCGCGCCTCGCGGTACTCCTCGTGAAGCTGGTCCCCGCCACCGTCTCCACGGTGACGTCGCCTGCTGCGGGTGTAGGACCTCCGGGCACGAGTACACGCCGCACGGAGGTCCGCCAACTCCCGGGACCACCAGTAGACCTCCTTCCGAGGAGGCCGACGAGTCCGGATGCGGGGCATGGCCGTATCGCAAATCTGCGCAAGCGCATCGCGAAAACGGCCAGCCCCCACGTCCACGTCGACCTCCCCGGCCGGAGCCTGCGGAGACAGCCACGAATGAACGATGGCCGCCTCCTCCAGCAGGTCCCTATCGAGCTTGGCGACTGCCCACCGCGGAAAGTGGGACATTTGCCGCGCCACGTGACCCCTACTGGGGCCCTGGGACCGGGAGAGCTCAAATCGGATGTACAAATGATCCGAGAGCGTCTCGACCTCTTCCAGGACACACCAGTTCCTTACTCGTGCGGCCACAGCAGGGGTAGCGAACGAAAGGTCCACTATCGACCCCCCCTGCTGTCGCCGACGGGCCGACGAGAAGCCTGCCGGCATCTCCAAGAATTTTGGCAGCCGCCACAGGGCAGCTGAGCCACACCGCACCAAGGCCCCCTGGACCGGTACGGACAGTGCCGACTCTGATGCTGTCCGCGCTGCAGTTCGTCCTCTCCTGAACCGCAGCGCGGACATCCTCGGCCGTCACGGAATCGTCCAGGCCCGAGATGCGCAAGTCTGCGCACTTTGTTGGCCTGGCGATCCGTACACCATCCGTTTCCGAGAACATCTCTCTCAGCTTCTCGGCAAACGCGTCTGCCGACTTTGCGCCCTCAGCCCCGGGGAACTCGAGTACTCGAGCCCCCGTTTGGGCGAGGCGCAATCGCACCCCTGTCGTCCCGAAAGAGGCGAGACTAGTCGCCCACCACGGGGAGCGGCGCCGGCGCCGGGAAGACCTTCGGCCTCGGGGGCGCGAGCGGCGGCCGAACGACAGGGGCCGGGGGCAGCCTAGCCTCCAAGCCGGCCAAGCGGCCGTCCACAAGATTCCCCACTGCGATGAGGATCTGCTGCATTAGAGCATCAGATTCCCCAGGGACAGTGGGGGTCGACTGCGACGCAGACGGCGCCGGCAGCGACGCAGACGGAGCCGCCCGCGGCGCAGACGGAGCCGCCCGCGACGCAGACGGGGCCGGAGCCGGAGCCTCACGCTCAGGTCGCTCCGCCCGGAATTGGGCGAATTGAGCGCTTAGCTCCGCCACCTGCTCCGTCAGGCCCTGGGACCGGGAGAGCTCGAATCGGATGTACAAATGATCCGAGAGCGTCTCGACCTCTTCCAGGACACACCAGTTCCTTACCCGTGCGGCGACAGCGGGGGTAGCGAACGAGAGGTCCACTATCGACCCCCCCTGCTGTCGCACGCACGTGTTGGTGGAGCCTCTGTTCAGCAAACAGAGGCCCACCGAAGCCGCCCACTCCACTACGGCTTCGCCCCTGGCGTCCGTCCCGGGAGACCCCCACGCAATGGACTTTGCGTTGAAGTCCCCCAGCACGAGGACGTGCCCAGACCCTAGTCGCCGTATCGAGGCCTCCAAGCTGTTCAGGAAGACCTCGAAGTCGCTCAGGCTCCGATTAGGGGAGAAGTATACACCGTAAACGGTGATACCCCCCCAGTCGGCGGCAACATATCCCGTACCCCTGTCTCTTAGCGACAAGGGCGGGGAATGAGCCGCCGCGGAGCCGACGACTGCCACGGAGCCATCCCTGTCACCCATCCAATTTGGACGGGAAGGGACATAGTATGGCTCCGCGACCACGGCAATACCTATGGACCACTGCGCCACGGTTTGCAGGAAGAGATCCTGCGCCGCGGCGCAGTGGTTCAGGTTCGTCTGGACCAGGAGGCTGGAGAATCGATCCATTACTGGATCGCTTCTACAGCCCCCTCCATGGGCGTCGGCGTAGACGCATTAGCTACGCCGGAGGCAGCCTGGGTCGACTGGCTGACCCCCGACGCTTGCCGAGAAGCTTGAGTAGCCCGAGGGGGCTTGCAGCCTCCCTGCCCCATCTGATGATTGGCGGGCTTATTGCCCGCCGCACAGATGGGGCAGTGAGGGGCGGCAGAACACTCCGCCGCCCTGTGCCCCGCCAACCTAACCTTTTTTTTTTTTTTTTTTTTTTTTTTTTTAACGTGTGGAAACTCCCTCGGGCCGTCACCCCGCCGGGGTTTGCGGCGGCGGGGCGGTGTGTCGGAATCGAACCGACTAAAACCACACGGTGTGCCAACTCTGCGCCTGAGAGAGGGAGAGGTCCGGGAACTGCTGTATTACGACCTCCGGACCCCTCCCGGCGCCAGCCCGCACAGAAGCGGGCACCCTCCTCCATAACCTCTCCGTTTAGGCGACGTACGGCACACGCGTCACGTCGCCTCCTCGCGGGCGGCCACTACAGCGGATGGAAGGGCAAACCCGTCCCGACCATCCGCGGCCACACTCAGGGCGGCATGAGGCGCTGGTGAGCGCGCCTCCGCTGCCCGGTTCGCCGGCGGCGGATCGGGTCCGAGAGGAGGTCGTCCTCCCGGGCCTTCTCCGCCGCCTCCTTCTGCGAGATGACGTGTTCGCAGAAGGTGGCGACCGCGGTAAAACTGCTGTCGCTACCGGCCATGGAGCGGATGACGGCCGGTAGCGAGAGATCTCGGAACGCGTTTGCCGAGAAGCGGAGATCTCTCTCAGCTTCTCGGCAAACGCGTCTGCCGACTTTGCGCCCTCAGCCCCGGGGAACTCGAGTACTCGAGCCCCCGTTTGGGCGAGGCGCAATCGCACCCCTGTCGTCCCGAAAGAGGCGAGACTAGCCCGGGCCCTTTTGAAAAGGGCCGCGTAGGATAGCCCGCCTTCAGTCGCCTCCGGAGACACGGTCACCACGACAGCCGCGGTTTTCGGCGGCTGCAGTTTCCGCGGCTTCTTCGCGGCGGCCTTTGCGACTGCGGGCCAGAGGCCGCCTTTTGGGCAGCCTTCTTGGCCCGCTTTCGGGACTTTTTGGACCCGCCAACTACCTGCCAACCCTCATTGGAGGGGGCAGAAGTGGAGGGTCCAGGTGCCGACGTTGGAGTGGGGAGCGGAGGGAACTCCGCTCCAGCATTTGCCACTGTTCTTGGCGCCGTCTTCTTCGGGGCCGCCTTCGGTGCAGCCGACTTTGCCGGCGCTTTGGCCCCCTGTCGTGCCTTTTGGGCAGCCGAAGGAGCAGGCACCGACGTCGCAGACGCGTAGGTGACCCGGCCGCCCACCACGGGGAGCGGCGCCGGCGCCGGGAAGACCTTCGGCCTCGGGGGCGCGAGCGGCGGCCGAACGACAGGGGCCGGGGGCAGCCTAGCCTCCAAGCCGGCCAAGCGGCCGTCCACAAGATTCCCCACTGCGATGAGGATCTGCTGCATTAGAGCATCAGATTCCCCAGGGACAGTGGGGGTCGACTGCGACGCAGACGGCGCCGGCAGCGACGCAGACGGAGCCGCCCGCGGCGCAGACGGAGCCGCCCGCGACGCAGACGGCCCCGCCCGCGACGCAGACGGAGCCGCCCGCGACGCAGACGGAGCCGGCCGCGACGCAGACGGGGCCGGAGCCGGAGCCTCACGCTCAGGTCGCTCCGCCCGGAATTGGGCGAATTGAGCGCTTAGCTCCGCCACCTGCTCCGTCAGACGATCATTGGCCGCCTGGAGGCGAGCCACATCTCCGATTAGGGTCCCGACAACCCCCGCCACAGCGGAGGAGGAGTCCTTAAGGGCCCTCACGAAGGAGCCCTTAAGGTTGACGGACTTGGTGGCCACCTTGTGAATGATGGCCACCGCCGCGTCCGCCCTCTCCTGCAAGGAGGCCGGCGTCTGGGGCACAGAATCCCCATCCACCGGCCCCCCGATCTTCAGCAGGAGACCTGAGATCTCCTCCTCCGCTTGTGTCTCGCCTTCTGCCCTGACCCGCCTGTACGATTCCGCCTTACAAAAGGCGGAACCCGACGTGCCCGGGACTGGGGTTCGGGACCTCCCCCTATGGCTACTCGCCATTTTGGGGGGCAGCATTTCGGAGGCGTCGCTGCCCCCGTCGCTGGAGCGTACGCGTTTACGGCTGTCCGTAAGCTCCAGGTCCATAGGCTCCAACGCATCAGCATTGGAGCTACCACCCGCGCCATCCGACGAGTGGTTGGACCCGGAACGCGCACGCAACCTAACCTAACCTTTTTTTTTTTTTTTTTTTTTTTTTAACGTGTGGAAACCCCCTCGGGCCGTCACCCCGCCGGGGTTTGCGGCGGCGGGGCGGTGTGTCGGAATCGAACCGACTAAAACCACACGGTGTGCCACTCTGCGCCTGAGAGAGGGAGGGATCCGGGAACTGCTGTATTACGACCTCCGGACCCCCCCCGGCGCCAGCCCGCACAGAAGCGGGCACCCTCCTCCAAAACCTCTCCGTTTAGGCGACGTACGGCACACGCGTCACGTCGCCTCCTCGCGGGCGGCCACTATAGCGGATGGAAGGGCAAACCCGTCCCTACCATCCGCGGCCACACTCAGGGCGGCATGAGGCGCTGGTGAGCGCGCCTCCGCTGCCCGGTTCGCCGGCGGCGGATCGGGTCCGAGAGGAGGTCGTCCTCCCGGGCCTTCTCCGCCGCCTCCTTCTGCGAGATGACGTGTTCGCAGAAGGTGGCGACCGCGGTAAAACTGCTGTCGCTACCGGCCATGGAGCGGATGACGGCCGGTAGCGAGAGATCCCCTCCGATGACTGCAGTGAGGGCCCGGCGCTGCGACGCCCATGCGGGGCATGCCGCCAGCGTGTGCTGGGCCGAGTCCTCACTGCAGTCGCAGTGGTGGCAGGCGGGACTCAGTTCCCTCCTGGCGACCGAGTGCAGGTACTTCCCGAAGCATCCATGCCCGGAAAGCACCTGCGTCAGTCGGAAGGAAAGAGTCCCGTGCTGCCGCCCCGCCCACTCGTGGATGACCGGCTGGAGAGCCTCCACGGCGGCAAAGCCAGCGCGTGGAGTCTCCAGCCGGTGCGACCAGCGAGCCATCGTGGCTCGACGGGCGGCTTCACGCCACTCGCGTACCTCCTCAGGCGGGGGGCGAATGCCACACTCCGCCCGGAAAGAAGCCACCCGTCGATAAACTTCGGCGAGCACTTCCGCCTCCAAATCCCACGGGGGTGTTCCGGCCAACGCGCACGCCGCCTCGGTCGACACCGTGCGGTATCCGCGTATGGCTCTGACCGCCAATACCCTCTGAGGCCGCCAGAGGCGAGCCTTGTTGAGGGCGGTCAGAGCCGCCACCCACACCGGTGCGCCGTACAGCGCCATTGACCGCACCACCCCCGTGTACAGGAGTCGCGTTGCGACGCTGGCTCCGCCCAAGTTGGGCAATAATCGCCCAAGGGCGGAGGCAGCGTCGACCAGCTTCGGACCAAGCTGTCGGAAGTGCTCGTCGAAGAGCCACCTACCGTCCAGGATCAGACCCAGATACTTCATCTGGGCCCGAACCGGTACGAGGACCGAGTTGACCTCTATCGAGGCGCCGGGGGGTGGACCACGACGGGGCCCATGGAACAACAGGGCCTCCGTCTTGTCCAGGGCCACCCGCAAGCCCAGCGCCTCGATGCGCTCGACCACCAGAGAAACACCCCCGGTGGCCAGGCGCGCCGCCTCCTGGAAGTTTGCCCCCCGAGCTGTGACCAAAGTGTCATCGGCGTAACAAATTACGCCCAGCCCGGGGGGGAGACGTTCCCGCAGAACCCAGTCGTACCCCACGTTCCACAGGAGTGGTCCAAGGACAGACCCCTGTGGAACGCCGCACGACATGGGCCGCCGTCTCAAGACGCCCTCTCGGTCCTCGTACATGACGGTACGCTCCCTCAAATAGTCTGCCACCAGCCGCCTCAGGTACTCTGGCACCCCATGATACTGGAGTGCTTCCCCGATGCAGCTGAATGGCAGACTATTGAATGCGTTGGCGATGTCTAACGACACCGCCAACAGCACGCCGCCACAGCTCACCGCCTCTTCGGTCACGGCCCTAAGGCGCATCACGGCATCGACCGTCGAACGCCCCTCTCGGAACCCGAATTGAGCGTCCGACAGGTCGGGCCCCACCTCGCTGAGATGCTGGACGATGCGGGCAGAGAGTATCCTCTCAAAAAGTTTGCCCGCCTCGTCCAGCAACACGATGGGCCTATAGGCCGTGACCGAATCGGCAGGCCGTCCCGGCTTCCTCAAAAGGACCAGCTTCCCGCCTTTCCAGCACTCAGGGAAGCGACCGGACGCCAGGCTGGCGTCCAGCACTTCCCTGAGGCGGTCCGACATATGGTCGAGGGTTCGGGCCAGAACTCGGGCAGGTACCCCGTCCGGCCCGGGGGCGGTGTTCTTCGAACGGATTCTCAGAACCGCCGCCCCTACCTCCGATTCCCTCACGGGCGGAACCTCGTCCCCGTCGTCCCTGGCCGGGTAGGCCATCGACGGGGGCGTGTGCTCCGCCCGCTGCGGGAATAGGCCCTCGACCACTTCCTGCAGGAAGCTGGGCTGGAGAGTCTCGGTAAGGGGGGGGCCCGGCGTGCGGAGCTTTTGACGCACCGCACGATAAGGGCGACCCCAGGGGTCACGATCGAGACTCTCCAGCATCTCCTCTCTTTTCACCTCTTTGGCGCGGCAAATGGCCAGCTTCAGAGTTTTCCGCGCCTCGCGGTACTCCTCGTGAAGCTGGTCCCCGCCACCGTCTCCACGGTGACGTCGCCTGCTGCGGGTGTAGGACCTCCGGGCACGAGTACACGCCGCACGGAGGTCCGCCAACTCCCGGGACCACCAGTAGACCTCCTTCCGAGGAGGCCGACGAGTCCGGATGCGGGGCATGGCCGTATCGCAAATCTGCGCAAGCGCATCGCGAAAACGGCCAGCCCCCACGTCCACGTCGACCTCCCCAGTCGGGGCCTGCGGAGACAGCCACGAATGAACGATGGCCGCCTCCTCCAGCAGGTCCCTGTCGAGCTTGGCGACTGCCCACCGCGGAAAGTGGGACATTTGCCGCGCCACGTGACCCCTACTGGGGCCCTGGGACCGGGAGAGCTCAAATCGGATGTACAAATGATCCGAGAGCGTCTCGACCTCTTCCAGGACACACCAGTTCCTTACCCGTGCGGCGACAGCGGGGGTAGCGAACGAGAGGTCCACTATCGACCCCCCCTGCTGTCGCACGCACGTGTTGGTGGAGCCTCTGTTCAGCAAACAGAGGCCCACCGAAGCCGCCCACTCCACTACGGCTTCGCCCCTGGCGTCCGTCCCGGGAGACCCCCACGCAATGGACTTTGCGTTGAAGTCCCCCAGCACGAGGACGTGCCCAGACCCTAGTCGCCGTATCGAGGCCTCCAAGTTGTTGAGGAAGACCTCGAAGTCGCTCAGACTCCGATTAGGGGAGAAGTATACACCGTAAACGGTGATACCCCCCCAGTCGGCGGCAACATATCCCGTACCCTTGTCTCTTAGCGACAAGGGCGGGGAATGAGCCGCCGCGGAGCCGACGACTGCCACGGAGCCATCCCTGTCACCCATCCAATTTGGACGGGAAGGGACATAGTATGGCTCCGCGACCACGGCAACACCTATGGACCACTGCGCTACGGTTTGCAGGAAGAGATCCTGCGCCGCGGCGCAGTGGTTCAGGTTCGTCTGGACCAGGAGGCTGGAGAATCGATCCATTACTGGATCGCTTCTACAGCCTCCTCCATGGGCGTCGGCGTAGACGCATTAGCTACGCCGGAGGCAGCCTGGGTCGACTGGCTGACCTCCGACGCTTGCCGAGAGGCAAGAGAGCCGCGAGGGGGCTTGCAGCCTCCCTGCCCCATCTGATGATTGGCAGGCTTATTGCCGGCCGCACAGATGGGGCAGTGAGGGGCGGCAGAACAGTCCGCCGCCTTGTGCCCCGCCAGACCGCAGCGGAAGCAAAGTCCGCTGCAGTCGAAGCAGCTACTGCACTTGGTGCGGGTGTGACCCGCCGACAGGCATTTGAAACACCTCATCGGCCTCGGCGCCAGGACCGTAATCCTGGCACTCACGAAGCCGACGAGCAGCCTGCCGGCATCTCCAAGAGTTTTGGCCGCCGCCACAGGGCAGCTGAGCCACACCGCACCAAGGCCCCCTGGACCGGTACGGACAGTGCCGACCCTGATGCTTTCCGCACTGCAGTTCGTCCTCTCCTGAACCGCAGCGCGAACATCCTCGGCCGTCACAGAATCGTCCAGGCCCGAAATGCGCAATTCCGCGCACTTCGTAGGCCTGGCGATCCTAACACCGTCCGTTTCCGCGAACATGCCTCTCAACCTCTCGGCAAATGCGTCTGCCGACTTTGCGCCTTCCGCCCCGGGGAACTCAAGAATTCGAGCTCCCGTCTGGGCGAGGCGCAATCGAACACCCGTAGTCCCGAAAGAGGCGAGACTTGCCCGGGCCCTTTTGAAAAGGGCCGCATAGGACATCCCGCCTTCAGCCGCCTCCGGCGACACGGTCACCACTACCGCCGCGGTTTTCGGCGGCTGCAGTTTCCGCGGCTTTTTAGCGGTGGCCTTTGCCACCGGCGGCGACTGCGGGCCAGAGGCCGCCTTCTGGGCAGCCTTCTTGGCCCGCTTTCGGGACTTTTTAGACCCCCCGACTACCTGCCAACCCTCATTGGAGGGGGCGGGAGTGGAGGGTCCCGGTGCCGTCGTTGGAGTGGGGAGCGGAGGGAACTCCGCTCCAGCATTCACCACCGTCTTTTTTGGCGCCGCCTTTGGTGCAGCCGACTTTGCCGCCTTGGCCCCCGGTCGTGCCTTTGGGGCAGCCGAAGGAGCCGGCACCGACGTCGCCGCCGCGTAGGTGACGCGGCCACCCACCACGGGGAGCGGCGCCGGCGCCGGAAAGACCTTCGGCCTCGGGGTCGCCAGCGGCGGCCGAACTACAGGGGCCGGAGGCAGCCTAGCCTCCAGGCCGGCCAGGCGGCCGTCCACTAAATTCCCCACCGCGATGAGGATCTGCTGCACTAGGGCGTCAGATTCCTCAGGGACGGTGGGGACCGGCCGCGTAGCAGGCGGCGCCGGCAGCGACGCAGGCGGAGTCGCCCGCGACGCAGACGGAGCCGGCCGCGACGCAGACGGGGCTGGTGCCGGAGCCTTACGCTCAGGTCGCTCCGCCCGGAATTGGGCGAATTGAGCGCTTAGCTCCGCCACCTGCTCCGTCAGACGATCATTGGCCGCCTGGAGGCGAGCCACATCTCCGATTAGGGTCCCAACAACCCCCGCCACAGCGGAGGAGGAGTCCTTAAGGGCCCTCACGAAGGAGCCCTTAAGGTTGACGGACTTGGTGGCCACCTTGTGTATGATGGCCACCGCCGCGTCCGCCCTCTCCTGCAAGGAGGCCGGCGTCTGGGGCACAGAATCCCCATCCACCGGCCCCCCGATCTTCAGCAGGAGACCTGAGATCTCCTCCTCCGCTTGTGTCTCGCCTTCTGCCCTGACCCGCCTGTACGATTCCGCCTTACAAAAGGCGGAACCCGACGTGCCCGGGACTGGGGTTCGGGACCTCCCCCTGTGGCTACTTGCCATTTTTGGTGGCAGCATTTCGGAGGCATCGCTGCCCCCATCGTTGGAGCGTACGCGTTTACGGCTGTCCGTAAGCTCCAAGTCCATCCCACTCGCGCCATCCGACGAGTGGGTGGACCCGGAACGCGCACGCTCCGATGTTCTTCGGCTCCCAGCAGTCCGACTGACTACTGGGAGCCCCGCCGCCATAGGCGTCCCGGACGCGGACTCCTCCCCGGTAGACGAGTCGTCCGCCCTCCGGAACTGCCCCTTGGCGTTCCTCCTACTCTTCCTTCTCGCATGCTTTCCAGTGTCCGTATTAGTGCCAGTAGTCGTTTTTTTATTTGTATCCGTATCGTTATTAGTTTTATTTATGTTTTCAATATCCATGTGATTCCCACGAGTCGGGGAGAACTAACGGTCCACCCGGGCAGAGATCCCCAATACCCGGGCAAGCGTAAATTTGTGCCCAACCGAGGGGTCCGCAGGTCCCTGGCTGGGGGTGTGCTTGCGACTGAACTACCCATCAGCCATGCATCCCCTGGTCACACACCAGAACACGGGATTCGGGGTAATTTTTTATAGAGGTTTTCTTCCTCGCGGTCCGGGCGGTTAAGCCAAGACCCACGGTCCCAGTCGAGTCAGACACTGACCTAACTCGACGTACCTACTGGGATTACGTTGTAGTGGCGAGGGCAACACAGGACTAACTCCTATGTTGCCCGCTCGGAGGCAGGGTGAGTGCTCACCGAGCTCGCCCTCTAGTCGCACTCCAATACGCTTTCTGCTAAAGCAGAGAGACGTTTGGAGTGCCCATCTCGGCAGTCTCGACAGACTCCGTCTGGTATCCCATTTAGTCTGGAGTCTCCTTCTGGGCCTATCCGGCATGAGTGGCTCTACCGGCATAGCCCCAGAGATCATCGACCCACGCAAGCCCCACCACGACGACAACGTAGGGATACATTGGGGGGAACCTAACCTTTTTTTTTTTTTTTTTTTTTTTTTTTTTTTTTTTTTTTTTTACGTGTGGAAACCCCCTCGGGCCGTCACCCCGCCGGGGTTTGCGGCGGCGGGGCGGTGTGTCGGAATCGAACCGACTAAAACCACACGGTGTGCTACTCTGCGCCTGAGAGAGGGAGGGATCCGGGAACTGCTGTATTACGACCTCCGGACCCCCCCCGGCGCCAGCCCGCACAGAAGCGGGCACCCTCCTCCACAACCTCTCCGTTTAGGCGACGTACGGCACACGCGTCACGTCGCCTCCTCGCGGGCGGCCACTATAGCGGATGGAAGGGCAAACCCGTCCCGACCATCCGCGGCCACACTCAGGGCGGCATGAGGCGCTGGTGAGCGCGCCTCCGCTGCCCGGTTCGCCGGCGGCGGATCGGGTCCGAGAGGAGGTCGTCCTCCCGGGCCTTCTCCGCCGCCTCCTTCTGCGAGATGACGTGTTCGCAGAAGGTGGCGACCGCGGTAAAACTGCTGTCGCTACCGGCCATGGAGCGGATGACGGCCGGTAGCGAGAGATCCCCTCCGATGACTGCAGTGAGGGCCCGGCGCTGCGACGCCCATGCGGGGCATGCCGCCAGCGTGTGCTGGGCCGAGTCCTCACTGCAGTCGCAGTGGTGGCAGGCGGGACTCAGTTCCCTCCGTGCGACCGAGTGCAGGTACTTCCCGAAGCATCCGTGTCCGGAAAGCACCTGCGTCAGTCGGAAGGAAAGGGTCCCGTGCTGCCGCCCTGCCCACTCGTGGATGACCGGCTGGAGAGCCTCCACGGCGGCAAAGCCAGCGCGTGGAGTCTCCAGCCGGAGCGACCAGCGAGCCATCGTGGCTCGACGGGCGGCTTCACGCCACTCGCGTACCTCCTCGGGCGGGGGGCGAATGCCACACTCCGCCCGGAAAGAAGCCACCCGTCGATAAACTTCGGCGAGCACTTCCGCCTCCAAATCCCACGGGGGTGTTCCGGCCAACGCGCACGCCGCCTCGGTCGACACCGTGCGGTATCCGCGTATGGCTCTGACCGCCAATACCCTCTGAGGCCGCCAGAGGCGGGCCTTGTTGAGGGCGGTCAGAGCCGCCACCCACACCGGTGCGCCGTACAGCGCCATTGACCGGACCACCCCCGTGTACAGGAGTCGCGTTGCGACGCTGGCTCCGCCCAAGTTGGGCAATAATCGCCCAAGGGCGGAGGCAGCGTCGACCAGCTTCGGACCAAGCTGTCGGAAGTGCTCGTCGAAGAGCCACCTACCGTCCAGGATCAGACCCAGATATTTCATCTGGGCCCGAACCGGTACGAGGACCGAGTTGACCTCTATCGAGGCGCCGGGGGGTGGACCACGACGGGGCCCATGAAAGAGCAGGGCCTCCGTCTTGTCCAGGGCCACCCGCAAGCCCAGCGCCTCGATGCGCCCGACCACCTGAGAAACACCCCCGGTGGCCAGGCGCGCCGCCTCCTGGAAGTTTGCCCCCCGAGCTGTGACCAAAGTGTCATCGGCGTAACAAATTACGCCCAGCCCGGGGGGGAGACGTTCCCGCAAGACCCAGTCGTACCCCACGTTCCACAGGAGTGGTCCAAGGACAGACCCCTGTGGAACGCCGCACGACATGGGCCGCCGTCTCAAGACGCCCTCTCGGTCCTCGTACATGACGGTACGCTCCCTCAAATAGTCTGCCACCAGCCGCCTCAGGTACTCTGGCACCCCATGATACTGGAGTGCTTCCCCAATGCAGCTGAATGGCAGACTATTGAATGCGTTGGCGATGTCTAACGACACCGCCAACAGCACGCCGCCACAGCTCACCGCCTCTTCGGTCACGGCCCTAAGGCGCATCACGGCATCGACCGTCGAACGCCCCTCTCGGAACCCGAATTGAGCGTCCGACAGGTCGGGCCCCACCTCGCTGAGATGCTGGACGATGCGGGCAGAGAGTATCCTCTCAAAAAGTTTGCCCGCCTCGTCCAGCAACACGATGAGCCTATAGGCCGCGACCGAATCGGCAGGCCGTCCCGGCTTCCTCAATAGGACCAGCTTCCCGCCTTTCCAGCACTCAGGGAAGCGACCGGACGCCAGGCTGGCGTCCAGCACTTCCCTGAGGCGGTCCGACATATGGTCGAGGGTTCGGGCCAGAACTCGGGCAGGTACCCCGTCCGGCCCGGGGGCGGTGTTCTTCGAACGAATTCTCAGAACCGCCGCCCCTACCTCCGATTCCCTCACGGACGGAACCTCGGCCCCGTCGTCCCTGGCCGGGTAGGCCATCGACGGGGGCGTGTGCTCCGCCCGCTGCGGGAATAGGCCCTCGACCACTTCCTGCAGGAAGCTGGGCTGGAGAGTCTCGGTAAGGGGGGGGCCCGGCGTGCGGAGCTTTTGACGCACCGCACGATAAGGGCGACCCCAGGGGTCACGATCGAGACTCTCCAGCATCTCCTCTCTCTTCGCCTCCTTGGCGCGGCAAATGGCCAGCTTCAGAGTTTTCCGCGCCTCGCGGTACTCCTCGTGAAGCTGGTCCCCGCCACCGTCTCCACGATGACGTCGCCTGCTGCGGGTGTAGGTCCTCCGGGCACGAGTACACGCCGCACGGAGGTCCGCCAACTCCCGGGGGGGAACCTAACCTAACCTAACCTTTTTTTTTTTTTTTTTTTTTTTTTTTTTTTTAACGTGTGGAAACCCCCTCGGGCCGTCACCCCGCCGGGGTTTGCGGCGGCGGGGCGGTGTGTCGGAATCGAACCGACTAAAACCACACGGTGTGCTACTCTGCGCCTGAGAGAGGGAGGGATCCGGGAACTGCTGTATTACGACCTCCGGACCCCCCCCGGCGCCAGCCCGCACAGAAGCGGGCACCCTCCTCCAAAACCTCTCCGTTTAGGCGACGTACGGCACACGCGTCACGTCGCCTCCTCGCGGGCGGCCACTATAGCGGATGGAAGGGCAAACCCGTCCCGACCATCCGCGGCCACACTCAGGGCGGCATGAGGCGCTGGTGAGCGCGCCTCCGCTGCCCGGTTCGCCGGCGGCGGATCGGGTCCGAGAGGAGGTCGTCCTCCCGGGCCTTCTCCGCCGCCTCCTTCTGCGAGATGACGTGTTCGCAGAAGGTGGCGACCGCGGTAAAACTGCTGTCGCTACCGGCCATGGAGCGGATGACGGCCGGTAGCGAGAGATCCCCTCCGATGACTGCAGTGAGGGCCCGGCGCTGCGACGCCCATGCGGGGCATGCCGCCAGCGTGTGCTGGGCCGAGTCCTCACTGCAGTCGCAGTGGTGGCAGGCGGGACTCAGTTCCCTCCGTGCGACCGAGTGCAGGTACTTCCCGAAGCATCCGTGTCCGGAAAGCACCTGCGTCAGTCGGAAGGAAAGGGTCCCGTGCTGCCGCCCTGCCCACTCGTGGATGACCGGCCGGAGAGCCTCCACGGCGGCAAAGCCAGCGCGTGGAGTCTCCAGCCGGAGCGACCAGCGAGCCATCGTGGCTCGACGGGCGGCTTCACGCCACTCGCGTACCTCCTCGGGCGGGGGGCGAATGCCACACTCCGCCCGGAAAGAAGCCACCCGTCGATAAACTTCGGCGAGCACTTCCGCCTCCAAATCCCACGGGGGTGTTCCGGCCAACGCGCACGCCGCCTCGGTCGACACCGTGCGGTATCCGCGTATGGCTCTGACCGCCAATACCCTCTGAGGCCGCCAGAGGCGAGCCTTGTTGAGGGCGGTCAGAGCCGCCACCCACACCGGTGCGCCGTACAGCGCCATTGACCGGACCACCCCCGTGTACAGGAGTCGCGTTGCGACGCTGGCTCCGCCCAAGTTGGGCAATAATCGCCCAAGGGCGGAAGCAGCGTCGACCAGCTTCGGACCAAGCTGTCGGAAGTGCTCGTCGAAGAGCCACCTACCGTCCAGGATCAGACCCAGATATTTCATCTGGGCCCGAACCGGTACGAGGACCGAGTTGACCTCTATCGAGGCGCCGGGGGGTGGACCACGACGGGGCCCATGAAAGAGCAGGGCCTCCGTCTTGTCCAGGGCCACCCGCAAGCCCAGCGCCTCGATGCGCCCGACCACCTGAGAAACACCCCCGGTGGCCAGGCGCGCCGCCTCCTCGAAGTTTGCCCCCCGAGCTGTGACCAAAGTGTCATCGGCGTAACAAATTACGCCCAGCCCGGGGGGGAGACGTTCCCGCAAGACCCAGTCGTACCCCACGTTCCACAGGAGCGGTCCAAGGACAGACCCCTGCGGAACGCCGCACGACATGGGCCGCCGTCTCAAGACGCCCTCTCGGTCCTCGTACATGACGGTACGCTCCCTCAAATAGTCTGCCACCAGCCGCCTCAGGTACTCTGGCACCCCATGATACTGGAGTGCTTCCCCGATGCAGCTGAATGGCAGACTATTGAATGCGTTGGCGATGTCTAACGACACCGCCAACAGCACGCCGCCACAGCTCACCGCCTCTTCGGTCACGGCCCTAAGGCGCATCACGGCATCGACCGTCGAACGCCCCTCTCGGAACCCGAATTGGGCGTCCGACAGGTCGGGCCCCACCTCGCTGAGATGCTGGACGATGCGGGCAGAGAGAATCCTCTCAAAAAGTTTGCCCGCCTCGTCCAGCAACACGATGGGCCTATAGGCCGTGACCGAATCGGCAGGCCGTCCCGGCTTCCTCAACAGGACCAGCTTCCCGCCTTTCCAGCACTCAGGAAAGCGACCGGACGCCAGGCTGGCGTCCAGCACTTCCCTGAGGCGGTCCGACATGTGGTCGAGGGTTCGGGCCAGAACTCGGGCAGGTACCCCGTCCGGCCCGGGGGCGGTGTTCTTCGAACGGATTCTCAGAACCGCCGCCCCTACCTCCGATTCCCTCACGGGCGGAACCTCGTCCCCGTCGTCCCTGGCCGGGTAGGCCATCGACGGGGGCGTGTGCTCCGCCCGCTGCGGGAATAGGCCCTCGACCACTTCCTGCAGGAAGCTGGGCTGGAGAGTCTCGGTAAGGGGGGGGCCCGGCGTGCGGAGCTTTTGACGCACCGCACGATAAGGGCGACCCCAGGGGTCACGATCGAGACTCTCCAGCATTTCCTCTCGTTTCACCTCTTTGGCGCGGCAAATGGCCAGCTTCAGAGTTTTCCGCGTCTCGCGGTACTCCTCGTGAAGCTGGTCCCCGCCACCGTCTCCACGGTGGCGTCGCCTGCTGCGGGTGTAGGACCTCCGGGCACGAGTACACGCCGCACGGAGGTCCGCCAACTCCCGGGACCACCAGTAGACCTCCTTCCGAGGAGGCCGACGAGTCCGGATGCGGGGCATGGCCGTATCGCAAATCTGCGCAAGCGCATCGCGAAAACGGCCAGCCCCCACGTCCACGTCGACCTCCCCGGCCGGAGCCTGCGGAGACAGCCACGAATGAACGATGGCCGCCTCCTCCAGCAGGTCCCTGTCGAGCTTGGCGACTGCCCACCGCGGAAAGTGGGACATTTGCCGCGCCACGTGACCCCTACTGGGGCCCTGGGACCGGGAGAGCTCAAATCGGATGTACAAATGATCCGAGAGCGTCTCGACCTCTTCCAGGACACACCAGTTCCTTACCCGTGCGGCGACAGCGGGGGTAGCGAACGAGAGGTCCACTATCGACCCCCCCTGCTGTCGCACGCACGTGTTGGTGGAGCCTCTGTTCAGCAAACAGAGGCCCACCGAAGCCGCCCACTCCACTACGGCTTCGCCCCTGGCGTCCGTCCCGGGAGACCCCCACGCAATGGACTTTGCGTTGAAGTCCCCCAGCACGAGGACGTGCCCAGACCCTAGTCGCCGTATCGAGGCCTCCAAGTTGTTGAGGAAGACCTCGAAGTCGCTCAGGCTCCGATTAGGGGAGAAGTATACACCGTAAACGGTGATACCCCCCCAGTCGGCGGCAACATATCCCGTACCCTTGTCTCTTAGTGACAAGGGCGGGGAATGAGCCGCCGCGGAGCCGACGACTGCCACGGAGCCATCCCGGTCACCCATCCAATTCGGACGGGAAGGGACAAAGTATGGCTCCGCGACCACGGCAACACCTATTGACCACTGCGCCACGGTTTGCAGGAAGAGATCCTGCGCCGCGGCGCAGTGGTTCAGGTTCGTCTGGACCAGGAGGCTGGAGAATCGATCCATTACTGGATCGCTTCTACAGCCTCCTCCATGGGCGTCGGCGTAGACGCATTAGCTACGCCGGAGGCAGCCTGGGTCGACTGGCTGACCCCCGACGCTTGCCGAGAAGCTTGAGAAGCCCGAGGGGGCTTGCAGCCTCCCTGCCCCATCTGATGATTGGCGGGCTTATTGCCCGCCGCACAGATGGGGCAGTGAGGGGCGGCAGAACACTCCGCCGCCCTGTGCCCCGCCAGACCGCAACGGAAACAAAGTCCGCTGCAGTCGAAGCAACTGCTGCATTTGACGCGAGTATGGCCCGCCGACAGGCATTTGAAACACCTCATCGGCCTCGCCGCCAGGACCGTAATCCTGGCGCTGACGAAGCCGACGAGCAGCCTGCCGGCATCTCCCAGTATTTTGGCTGCCGCCACTGGGCAGCTGAGCCATACCGCGCCAAGGCCCCCCGGACCAGGGCGGATGGTGCCGACCCTAATGCTATCCGCGCTGCAGCTCGTCCTCTCCTGAACTGCAACGCGGACATCGTCGGCCGTGACGGAATCGTCCAGGCCCGAAATGCGCAGTTCCGCGCACTTTACAGGCCTGGCGATCCTGACACCATCCGCCTCCGAGAACATTTCTCGGAGCTTCTCGGCAAATGCGTCTGCCGACTTTGCGCCTTCAGCCCCGGGGAATTCGAGGACTCGAGCCCCCGTCTGGGCGAGGCGCAATCTCACCCCTGGCGTCCCGAAAGAGGCGAGACTGGCCCGGGCCCTTTTAAAAAGGGCCGCGTAGGACATCCCGCCTTCAGCCGCCTCCGGTGACACGGTTACCACCACCGCCGCGGTCTTTGGAGCCTGCAGTTTCCGCGGCTTCTGCGGCTTCTTAGCGGCGGCCCCTGCCACCGGCGGCGACTGCGGGCCAGAGGCCGCCTTCTGGGCAGCCTTCTTGGCCCGCTTTCGGGACTTTTTAGACCCCCCGACTACCTGCCAACCCTCATTGGAGGGGGCGGAAGTGGAGGGTCCGGGTGTCGACGTTGGAGTGGGGAGCGGAGGGAACTCCGCTCCAGTATTCACTGCCGTCCTCTTCGGTACCACCTTAGACGCCGCCTTAGGCGTCGCCTTCGGTGCAGCCGCTTTGGCCCCCTGTCGTGCCTTTTGGGCAGCCGAAGGAGCAGGCACCGACGTCGCCGCCGCGTAGGTGACACGGCCACCCACCACGGGGAGCGGCGCCGGCGCCGGGAACACCCTCGGCCTCGGGGGCGCGAGCGGCGGCCGAACTATAGGGGCCGGGGGCAGCCTAGCCTCCAGGCCGGCCAAGCGGCCGTCCACTAGATTCCCCACTGCGATGAGGATCTGCTGCATAAGAGCGTCAGATTCCCCAGGGACAGTGGGGGTCGACTGCGACGCAGACGGCGCCGACAGCGACGCAGACGGAGCCGCCCGCGGCGCAGACGGAGCCGCCCGCGACGCAGACGGAGCCGGCCGCGACGCAACCGGGGCCGCCCGCGACGCAGACGGAGCCGGCCGCGACGCAGACGGGGCCGGTGAAGGAGCCTTACGCTCAGGGCGCTCCGCCCTGAATTGGGCGAATTGAGCGCTTAGCTCCGCCACCTGCTCCGTCAGGCGATCGTTGGCTGCCTGGAGGCGAGCCACATCCCCGATAAGGGTCCCGACAACCCCCGCCACAGCGGAGGAGGAGTCCTTAAGGGCCCTCACGAAGGAGCCCTTAAGGTTGACGGACTTGGTGGCCACTTTGTGAATTATGGCCACCGCCGCGTCCGCCCTCTCCTGCAAGGAGGCCGGCGTCTGGGGCACTGAGTCCCCATCCACCGGCCCCCCGATCTTCTGCAGGAGACCCGAGATCTCCTCCTCCGCCTGAGTTTCTCCTTCCGCTCTGGTTCGTCGATAAGATTCCGCCTTACAAAAAGCGGAATCTGACGAACCCGAGACTGGGGTTCGGGACCTCCCCCTTTGGCTAGTCGCCATTTTGGGTGGCAACATATGATGGGCGTCGCTGCCCTCATCGTTGGAGCGTACGCGTTTGCGGCTGTCGCTTAACTCCAAGTCCATAGGCTCCAATGCTGACGCATTGGAACTACCACACCCGCCATCCGACGAGTGGGTGGACCTGGAGCGCGCACGCTCCGAGGTTCTTCGGCTCCCAGCAGTCCGACTGACTACTGGGAGCCCCGCCGCCATAGGCGTCCCGGACGCGGACTCCTCCTCGGTAGACGAGTCGTCCGCCCTCCGGAACTGCCCCTTGGCGTTCCTCCTTCCCTTCCGCTTAGCTTCATAATCATGTCCTTTAGTCTTGCCTGTGTTCGTTTTTTTGTTAGTTTCCGGTCCGTATTTTGTTTCATTTTTATTAAGTTTTTCATCCATGTCATATCCCACGAGTATGGGGGAAATAAACGGTCCATCCGGGCGGTGCCCCCTGCACCCGGATAAGCCTATATACTGTGGAGGTCGGCCGGTATCCACAGGTTTTAAACGACTTCGCTGTCGGGTTTTAAAGTCTTTTCCTTGACGCGGGCCGGCCAATGAAGGCAAGCCCCACGTCCTCCGAGATCACGGCTTCCTGAATGTGGCCAGCACCCAGGTCAAAACGCCGATCACCCGGAGATTACGCGACGCGGGAGGGCAGCCAACTCTCCCAACTACGACGGTGGCACAAGTGCCTGCCAGCCCCTGCGCGAGCAGTGGGCCGACCCGTCCCTCGATCCCTGACACCGTCTCTTCCCATGTCCCCTCTGCAAAACAGAGGGGTACTGGGAGCGACGGCGAGCCCTGAAAAGGGCTGTTAGGGATCCCCTCGCTAGCCTGAAATTCGGCTGCGTATTTCCCTTAGTCGCCTCTTACGACACCCACGGGATGAGATGGGGTGGGGCTATTCTATGCCGGCCCCACACGGCGAAACCTAACCTAACCTAACCTAACCCAGTCTCGTTGCGTCTTCCGCCCGAAACGCCACGCTTTTGTACCGCTCCGCTAAGGAAATCCAAAGTTGTGGGTTATTTTGAGTGTATATACAAGTGTGATATATCATTTTGACCGCGCTCGCGAGCTGCGTCTTTTGACGTATCGTGTGTGAAAATCCGTGAAAATTTTGTGAACACGTGGATAAAAAGTGAAAATTTTCGACTATTCCGGAGGTCATAACTCCGGAAAACGATCTGTGACCCCCACTTTCTGGACTGCAGGAAGAAGCGGTAGGACCGCCCGGACCCTTGGAGACCCCTCCCGGATTTTTCCGGTGAGGATCCAAGGTATAGAAGCTCAAAAACCGAAAACCACGTGGTGAAAATTCCAGCCATTTCAGTCGTCCGACTGAAACTGAAATAATACCCGCGTGAGAAACCACAAGACCATTCCGGATCTGTTTTCTTAGTGAAAATTGGACCATTGTGTGAGGTAGGATAGACAAAACAATAATAAAAAGTTGAAAAAATTTCCAAGTACTTTTTCAAGACTTAATTGTGACATACCTAAATCAGTGACATACACTTTTTGTTATTCTCAAGGTTAGCACTGCTAATCAACAAACTTTTGACACCTCGTTGGTATTTTTAGGACAAGTACTTTTAATTCTAGTACCACATTACAATATCGTGGGTACCAAACCGGACCGCATAGTATAAAGTTGCAAAGGGTTGGGGAAGCGAACCCTTACCTTTGACACCCAGACCATCGGGGAGGTACTCCTAGGAGCCTACCAAACAACATTTGTTCTGGAAAAATTTTTTCGGAAACGTACCTTAGGCTCCAGGAGCTATTTGCAGAAAGTGGTCAGCCACCCCCTAACTTGGCAACTACTTGAGGGTGACTGGCGAACCGGACGACCTTCCACGCAGCGACGGCTCCAAGAAGACCTCACCACCTGTAATTACAAATTTTTAATTTTAAGTAGAAATAATTTATGTATTTTTAGGGAATTTATTACAAAAGTGTGTACCAAAACGCCATTACCACTTAAGATTGTCAACCCCCTATCTCGGTAGGGGTGCGAGATAGGCGAAAAATAACAACGGATTGGCTCTCTTACGAGAAGCGATCATAAGGACAATCAACCTGTAGGCACCCTTAAAAACTACCCCCGGGAAGATTTTTTCACTTTTCTTAAAAAATTTTGTGTTTCCCGAATCCCTATAAATTAGGTCACAGCTTTGTCAGTAAATTTGGACCCCCTCATATACGACCGCAACTTTAAAAATTCAAAAATATTAATATTAACATCAAAACAAACTTGTCAAAGCTGACAAAATAACATCCCCTTTATTCCCCTTCCAATAAAAATTAGACTGCGCCCCTCACCCCCTCGCGGCTGCCGGTGTTGGGTAGACAATTTACCTGGCAACAGTTTGACATATTAATTATAATTTTAGGAGCAATAGTTTGGAAGTTATCTTTTAATTAAACAAATTTGGAATTAAAACCCAGCGATAAAAAATAAGATTGTCGAGATAAAAAGTCCCCATAAAACACCCCGTAGCTCGGGAAGGGTGCGTCCTAGGCCAAAAACAACAAAATTTTGCTTCCCCCCCCCCTAACCCCCCCCCTCCATTCGTTCCGAACGGATCCTAAATTGAAATCCGGACCTACCCTTAAAATTTCAGCCCCCTACCCCTATATTAAAATTACGACCAGTCTAACTAGACCTCTGACCTGGGGTGGTTGAACTTGAAAAATTAATATCTTTGGTTTGGCTGGACCGATTTTGAAAAGGATTTCGGGAGTGGTGTGGGAATAGGGTGTACTACTATTTGAAGGTGGAGAGGCACCCTACGTAGAGTTGTAAAATTCTAAAAAGTTTTATACTGTGTAATTTCTTTGCTATTATAAATTTTGTTAAGTTATCTCAGGATCCTCTCTCGCGGCCCCGATTTTACTTGAAATCTTCGGTGCCGATTTGAGCCGAAATTGTCCGTGCTCAAAACTTTTGAATGTGATATCTCAGGATTGACTGGTCCGATTTCGACGGGATTTTCGGGAGCAGGATACGGATAGGGAGCACTATCCCATAGAGTGGAGAGGCACTCTACATAGAGAAAAACTTTTTATTTTTATTTTTTGTGTTTTTGCTTTATTTCGTATTACTTGTTCACTTGAACTTGTTTTTTAGACCAGCTGCTCTACAATAGCTTTATTAGCCTAAGTAACGCATTGTACTAGGTCATATTGACCAATACAATTAGATTAGTAGTTTATTGTAAGTAAGTTATAATAAGGACCGGGATTTTACGTCCCAGACAAACTTTGGGCTGACTCTACCTATCTTTCTTTGCTCTAGGTAGAGAAATTCTTCTTTTTATATAGTAAAATCTGACTGTGTGTTAGGGTGTAGGATCACAAGGGCAAAAAAGTAATCTCTAGCTGCAACTCTACGACTATTAGGTAGAGACACTTACCTATACTTACCTTAAAGTCCTTTACCGAAGCGCGCCTGCTGGTTACGCCATCGAATACCGCATCTGAAACAGAAAAAGAAAACAATTATTAGTAACTTATTATTATTATTTTTTATTTTTATTTTTTATTTTTATTTTTTTTATTTTATATTTATTATTCCGGTATTGTTTATTGAGTCTAGCCTTTGTGAGTGACAATCAGCCTTGTCTGCTGCATACCACAATACCTCAAACAACTGACACACACACCCTGGGTTACACCTACACAAACACTTGTACAATACACTAAAACATATACATATACACGACAATATACTCAACACCGTATCTCGGCTGCTGTCCGGATCGGAGATTAACATCAGTCGTAAAGCGAACCTGCAAGTGTTCTACGAAGCGGATCAGTCCCATAAATTTTCTACATTTTATATTTTATTTAAACGTTAATTTACAACTTTTACAAACTTAAATTTTAAATTTTTATTATACGACGCGCACCCCAAACAATGATAGGGATTCGAACGCCCGTTAAGAGGCCAAGTGCCTCGTCCTCAAAGATGGACTCACCTCCCACTGATAAAACCAGTCCCGTGGTGGAGATCGGCCCTACAAAACCAGTGAGACGCAGTGTAGACGAACTTGAGCTGCGGGGGATTGTTCAGCGTAAGGAAGTCAGGGTGCCAACTTTGGCACAAAAACCAAAGGAGGGATCAGTTGAGCGATCCCTACCAGGGGTACCGGTGCCCTCTAAGCGCGGCCCTGTAGCCACACAATGCTGCGAAATTATCCGCGAACAGCTTGCCGAATCTCGAAATATAAAGAGAGAAATTAAAAAGGAAATAGAAAACAGAGTAGACACACTGGAAAAAATTATAAAAGCATACGAGGAGGAAAGGAAAAGAACCATTAAAGGACAAAACGTAAAAACGATAGAGGAGGATACAAACACAAACTCCGGAAGCGAAATAATAAAGAGAATAGAAGAAAATCAGAGGCTACTGAGAGAAAATAATAGGGTTATCGAAGACTTGAAGCAAAAGATTGAAAAACAGGATGAGAGGGAGAGGGAGAGGGAACAAAAACAAGTATCAACCTACGCGGAGGCGGTGACGGGCCGTTTGGGATCTCAGCCTCCGGAAAGGGCGACGCTCCACTCCGTGTTTGTAACCTCAAAGGATGAACACGATACCGGGGAACAGATAATGGAAAGATTAAGGAAAGTGGCAAATGAGGATGAAGGCTGGGTGAAAGTAGAAAGGATTAGGAAAGCAAAAGATAGAAAAGTAATAATTGGCTATAAGACGAAAGAAGAAAGGAATAGGGCTAGAGAGAGGCTGCTGGAGAAAGAGAAAAGCATAGCGGTCGAAGAGATAAAAAATAAAGACCCGTTAATAATAATGTATGGTGTCCTGAAAGTACTAAAGGATGATGACCTTATAGGCGCCATAAGAGCCAAGAATAAAAATGTTTTCCAGAACCTGGACCCCGAGCAAAATAGAATGTCTGTGTTATACAGAAAGACGGCAAGGAACCCACACACGTGCCACGTGGTGCTTAGAGTCTCCCCGACGGTATGGTCTCGTGCCCTGGACATGGGGAGACTGCAGGTTGACTTACAACCTATAAGGGTGGCGGACCAGTCGCCCTTAGTACAGTGCTCCCTGTGTCTGGGATACGGGCACAGCAGGAGGTTCTGCACAACTACGGAACCTAAGTGCAGCCATTGTGGCGGGCCCCACCTAAGGGCCGAATGTCCCGAGGCTGCCAGTGGTGCAGAACCGAATTGTTGTAACTGCCGAGGGGAGAAGCTAAGTAACACGGGGCACAATGCCTTCAGCAGCTCATGTCCGATAAGAGCGAAATGGGACGCCATAGCAAGAACCAACACACAGTACCGCTGCTAAGGGCCCCACAATGAAAGAGATCCCCTACCAGGTGCTACAGGCGAACCTACAGAGGCGGAAGCTCGCAACAGATGAGCTCATACTGGAGGCCTCGAAAAGAAAAGCAGCCATAGCTTTAGTGCAAGAACCCTACGTGGGGTCGGCGAGGAGGATGAAGGCATACCAGGGCGTCAGGGTCTTCCAGAACACTGGACAAGGAGGAGGGACTGTGAAAGCGGCAATCGCCATTTTCGATCCACACGTAGATGTGGTACAGTACCCGCAACTCACAACCGATAACATCGTGGTGGTGGGAATCCGAACTAGTGCCTGGGAGATCACGCTGGTTTCCTTCTATTTCGAGCCGACAGAACCCATAGAGCCTTATATAAACCAACTCAAAAATATCATGAGTAAGGTAGGATCCCAGAGGGTCGTCTTGGGAGGCGACGCAAACGCCAAAAGCACTTGGTGGGGTGGAAAATTTGAAGACAGCAGAGGAAAGTCTTTCGGTGGTGGACTCGGAGAAATGGACCTACATGTCCTGAACAGTGGGGGTATTCCAACTTTCGACACGGTGAGAGGTGGAGTTAGGTACTGCAGCTACGTGGACGTTACGGCTTGTACGAACGACATGTTGATCTGGATCGACGCCTGGAAAGTTGACGAAGGACTCGTTAGCTCGGACCACAATGGCATAGTGTTTAACATTCGTTTTGACAGGATCAAGGGCCATAACATAGAACGCACAACCCGCCAATTCAACACCAGAAAGGCAAACTGGGGCAGCTTCAGATCAAGGTTGACCCAGCTTGTCTCAGACCAAAGCATCAACACCAACGAAGCAACTAATACCCAGCAATTGGAGAACATAATTGCAAAATACAGCAAACTGGTCGGGGAAGCATGTAGCGAGAGTATCCCTAGAATACGCAAAAAGCAGTTACTCACTATGCCGTGGTGGTCGAAAAAACTTGCAGACATGAAGAAGGAAGTTACCATCAGGAGGCGTCGGATCAGGAACGCAGCGCCGGTCCGTAGAGAGTGGGTAGTCTCGCAGTACCTGGAAGAAAAAGAAAGATACGAATTAGAAGTAAGGAAAGCACAGGTCGAAAGTTGGAAGAACTTCTGCGGAAGGCAGGACAGGGAGGGAGTCTGGGAAGGAGTTTATAGGATCCTGGGAAGAGCAACTATCAGAGAAGAGGACCAGATGCTCAGGGAGAATGGAACATTCTTGGACGCAAAGGGCTCTGTGGAACTACTAGCAAGAACCTTTTACCCGGAAGATCGAATGGACGATGACGATGTGGGACATCGAGACATTCGAGCAGCCGCGCGAAAGGATGATGAAGAAGAGGGTCATAATGATGATGATCCACCCTTTCGGGTGGAAGAATTACTCGATGCCCTACAACGCTTCAACCCCAAAAAGGCTCCGGGAGCTGACGGTTTCACTGCCGATATATGTTCCCAAGCAATCGGGACCGACCCCGCGTTATTTTTAGGGCTCCTAAATCGCTGCCTCCGGTACGGCTACTTTCCCAAGATATGGAAAGAAGCCGTAGTGGTGGTATTAAAAAAGCCAGGCAGGGAAAAGTATGATACCCCTAAAGCCTACAGGCCGATTGGACTACTGCCTGTATTAGGTAAAATCTACGAGAGGATGCTTGTTGCTCGCCTCAAATTCTACCTGCTGCCGAGGATTAGTACTCGCCAGTACGGCTTTATGCCGCAGAGGAGCACCGAAGACGCCCTCTATGACCTAATGGGGCGCATAAGGGCTAAACTTGATAACAAGAGAATAGTCACTTTAGTGTCCCTGGACATAGAGGGCGCCTTCGACAGCGCCTGGTGGCCGGCGATTAAGGTACGATTGGTTGAGGAAAGGTGTCCGGCCAATTTGAGGCGAGCAATAGGCAGCTACCTCAGTGATAGGTCAGTCACTGTCCGATACGCGGGTCAGGAGAGCAGCCGATGTACCCAGAAAGGGTGTGTCCAGGGATCTATAGGAGGACCTTTGCTCTGGAACCTCTTGCTAGACCCCTTACTGCATCAGCTGGAGGACGGAGGAGTTTACGTGCAGGCGTTTGCGGACGACGTGGTGTTGGTGTTCGATGGGGATACGGCACTGGAGATTGAGAGACAAGCCAATGCCTCTCTCGAGCATGTGCGGGAGTGGGGGATCGGAATGAAGCTGAAATTCGCACCGCACAAAACCTGTGCGATGGTAATCACGCGGAGGCTGAAGTACGATCTCCCGCGCCTCAGCATGGGCGGGATAGACATTGGATTGTCCAAAGAAATTAAAATCCTAGGGCTCACCATCGATCACAAACTTACATTTAACACACACATAACAAACGTATGCAGAAAGGCGATTGGTATCTACAACAAGCTGGCGAGGATGGCCCGGATCAGCTGGGGGTTGCACCCCGAGGTCATCCGGACCATCTACATTTCGGCTGTAGAACCCATCATTTTATACGGTGCCAGCAGTTGGTGCGCGGCGGCGAGGGGGCTAGGTGTCCGAAAACAACTGAACGTGGTACAGCGCGGATTCGCCCAAAAGCTATGTAAGAGCTATCGGACGGTCTCTCTGCACTCGGCGCTGATCTTGGCTGGTATGCTCCCTCTGGACCTCAGGATACGTGAGGTGGCCTCGCTATACGAGGCCAAGAGAGGGGTGTGCCAGTCATGGTTGGGAGACATAGAGATCGAACGAATGGCTCCAGCTATAGAGGCACCTCACCCCGCGGAGTGTGGGACCCTTGAGTTCAAATGTCTGGTAGACGAGGAACAATTACAAAGCACGAACAACATCCAGGTGCGTATCTTTACGGACGGGAGCAAGATTGAGGGCCGGGTCGGCGCAGCGTTATCCATATGGCATAACGAAACCGAAACCAGGGCCCTCAAACTTGCACTATCGCCCCACTGCACCGTCTACCAGGCTGAGCTTTTGGCCCTGCGCAAAGCGACTGGGGAGATCCTCAGGCGAGGCGAAACCACGTTCGGTATCTTTAGCGATAGCAGAGCCGCACTCCAAACGGTCACCAATCGCCATGCCCTTCATCCCCTTGCTGTGGAGGCCAGAGTTGCTATTCGAAAAAGCATGATCCAAGGTAAGGAGATATCCTTATTCTGGGTCAAGGCCCACGCAGGGTTGAGTGGCAACGAGCGAGCAGACCATCTTGCCAAGGAGGCGGCGCTACGCTTAAAGAAAGCACCGGACTACGGTCTGTGCCCTGTTTCGTTCGTCAAGCGGGGCCTTCGACAGGCCTCGCTTGCCGAGTGGAACGGAAGGTACAGAGAGGGCGAGACCGCCTCCGTTACCAAGCTCTTTTTCCCCTGTGCACTCGCAGCATACGGCGTAGTCCGTAATATGGAGATCGCCGGCATTACCACCCAATTGTTTACGGGGCACGGTGGGTTCTCCGAATACTTGACGCGATTCAAGTGTAAGGAGAACCCATCGTGCATCTGTGACCCAAACGTCCCGGAAACAGTCCCCCATCTAATAGTTGATTGCCCTGTGTATAGCATACAACGAAATAATGTAGAGTATAAATTAGACACTAAAATTACAATGTTAAACCTAAGCAAATTAATAAATAGTAAGAACAGAGAAATATTTGTAGATTATTGTGTAAGTATAGTAAAATTAGTAAATATAAGAAACAAAGCAAATTAAGCTTTATGATATTATAATAATGTAAATATTATAGTTAATCATAAAACAGATAATTAAGTAAATATAATATCTTAAATATGCAATAGTCGAAATATTTAGAATTCATAAAATAGCTGTAATTTAGAAAGAAACTATATATGTGTAAAATAGGAAATAAGTTACAATTATAAATTGGTCTGAAGTTGTTTTTAAAAAAGTGGTATGTATACGTATAAAATTAGATAATAGTTACGAACAGGAAATAAATAAATATCGTGTACAATTAATTACCCTAGGAATAATAAATAAATAGTAGTAAGCAGTGTAGAGCATAGCGGGAATCCCACCTGGTAACAGCATGAAAAGAGAGTGATAGAAAGAACTAGTATGAAGCATGAAAGTACGAGCAGTAGCAAAAGCGAGAACTGGTATGAATGGAAATAGATAGAAATAGGCTCCAAAGAACATTGGAGGTGCTAGCATAAAAAAAAAAAAAAAAAAAAAAAAAAAAAAAAAAAAAAAAAAAAAAAAAAACCTAACCAACCTAACCTTTTTTTTTTTTTTTTTTTTTTTTTTTTTACGTGTGGAAACCCCCTCGGGCCGTCACCCCGCCGGGGTTTGCGGCGGCGGGGCGGTGTGTCGGAATCGAACCGACTAAAACCACACGGTGTGCCAACTCTGCGCCTGAGAGAGGGAGAGGTCCGGGAACTGCTGTATTACGACCTCCGGACCCCTCCCGGCGCCAGCCCGCACAGATGCGGGCACCCTCCTCCTCAACCTCTCCGTTTAGGCGACGTACGGCACACACGTAACGTCGCCTCCTCGCGGGCGGCCACTAGAGCGGATGGAAGGGCAAACCCGTCCCGACCATCCGCGGCCACACTCAGGGCGGCATGAGGCGCTGGTGAGCGCGCCTCCGCTGCCCGGTTCGCCGGCGGCGGATCGGGTCCGAGAGGAGGTCGTCCTCCCGGGCCTTCTCCGCCGCCTCCTTCTGCGAGATGACGTGTTCGCAGAAGGCGGCGACCGCGGTAAAACTGCTGTCGCTACCGGCCATGGAGCGGATGACGGCCGGTAGCGAGAGATCCCCTCCGATGACTGCAGTGAGGGCCCGGCGCTGCGACGCCCATGCGGGGCATGCCGCCAGCGTGTGCTGGGCCGAGTCCTCACTGCAGTCGCAGTGGTGGCAGGCGGGACTCAGTTCCCTCCGTGCGACCGAGTGCAGGTACTTCCCGAAGCATCCGTGCCCGGAAAGCACCTGCGTCAGTCGGAAGGAAAGAGTCCCGTGCTGCCGCCCTGCCCACTCGTGGATGACCGGCTGGAGAGCCTCCACGGCGGCGAAGCCAGCGCGTGGAGTCTCCAGCCGGAACGACCAGCGAGCCATCGTGGCTCGACGGGCGGCTTCACGCCACTCGCGTACCTCCTCGGGCGGGGGGCGAATGCCACACTCCGCCCGGAAAGAAGCCACCCGTCGATAAACTTCGGCGAGCACTTCCGCCTCCAAATCCCACGGGGGGGTTCCGGCCAACGCGCACGCCGCCTCGGTCGACACCGTGCGGTATCCGCGTATGGCTCTGACCGCCAATACCCTCTGAGGCCGCCAGAGGCGAGCCTTGTTGAGGGCGGTCAGAGCCGCCACCCACACCGGTGCGCCGTACAGCGCCATTGACCGGACCACCCCCGTGTACAGGAGTCGCGTTGCGACGCTGGCTCCGCCCAAGTTGGGCAATAATCGCCCAAGGGCGGAGGCAGCGTCGACCAGCTTCGGACCAAGCTGTCGGAAGTGCTCGTCGAAGAGCCACCTACCGTCAAGGATCAGACCCAGATATTTCATCTGGGCCCGAACCGGTACGAGGACCGAGTTGACCTCTATGGAGGCGCCGGGGGGTGGACCACGACGGGGCCCATGGAACAACAGGGCCTCCGTCTTGTCCAGGGCCACCCGCAAGCCCAGCGCCTCGATGCGCCCGACCACCAGAGAAACACCCCTGGTGGCCAGGCGCGCCGCCTCCTGGAAGTTTGCCCCCCGAGCTGTGACCAAAGTGTCATCGGCGTAACAAATTACGCCCAGCCCGGGGGGGAGACGTTCCCGCAAGACCCAGTCGTACCCCACGTTCCACAGGAGTGGTCCAAGGACAGACCCCTGCGGAACGCCGCACGACATGGGCCGCCGTCTCAAGACGCCCTCTCGGTCCTCGTACATGACGGTACGCTCCCTCAAATAGTCTGCCACTAGCCGCCTCAGGTACTCTGGCACCCCATGATACTGGAGTGCTTCCCCGATGCAGCTGAATGGCAGACTATTGAATGCGTTGGCGATGTCCAAAGACACCGCCAACAGCACGCCGCCACAGCTCACCGCCTCTTCGGTCACGGCCCTAAGGCGCATCACGGCATCGACCGTCGAACGCCCCTCTCGGAACCCGAATTGGGCGTCCGACAGGTCGGGCCCCACCTCGCTGAGATGCCGGACGATGCGGGCAGAGAGTATCCTCTCAAAAAGTTTGCCCGCCTCGTCCAGCAACACGATGGGCCTATAGGCCGTGACCGAATCGGCAGGCCGTCCCGGCTTCCTCAACAGGACCAGCTTCCCGCCTTTCCAGCACTCAGGGAAGCGACCGGACGCCAGGCTGGCGTCCAGCACTTCCCTGAGGCGGTCCGACATATGGTCGAGGGTTCGGGCCAGAACTCGGGCAGGTACCCCGTCCGGCCCGGGGGCGGCGTTCTTCGAACGGATTCTCAGAACCGCCGCCCCTACCTCCGATTCCCTCACGGGCGGAACCTCGGCCCCGTCGTCCCTGGCCGGGTAGGCCATCGACGGGGGCGTGTGCTCCGCCCGCTGCGGGAATAGGCCCTCGACCACTTCCTGCAGGAAGCTGGGCTGGAGAGTCTCGGTAAGGGGGGGGCCCGGCGTGCGGAGCTTTTGACGCACCGCACGATAAGGGCGACCCCAGGGGTCACGATCGAGACTCTCCAGCATCTCCTCTCTTTTCACCTCTTTGGCGCGGCAAATGGCCAGCTTCAGAGTTTTCCGCGCCTCGCGGTACTCCTCGTGAAGCTGGTCCCCGCCACCGTCTCCACGGTGACGTCGCCTGCTGCGGGTGTAGGACCTCCGGGCACGAGTACACGCCGCACGGAGGTCCGCCAACTCCCGGGACCACCAGTAGACCTCCTTCCGAGGAGGCCGACGAGTCCGGATGCGGGGCATGGCCGTATCGCAAATCTGCGCAAGCGCATCGCGAAAACGGCCAGCCCCCACGTCCACGTCGACCTCCCCAGTCGGGGCCTGCGGAGACAGCCACGAATGAATGATGGCCGCCTCCTCCAGCAGGTCCCTGTCGAGCTTGGCGACTGCCCACCGCGGAAAGTGGGACATTTGCCGCGCCACGTGACCCCTACTGGGGCCCTGGGACCGGGAGAGCTCAAATCGGATATAGAGATGATCCGAGAGCGTCTCGACCTCTTCCAGGACACACCAGTTCCTTACTCCGCGGCGGCACTGCGGCGACAGCAGGGGTAGCGAACGAAAGGTCCACTATCGACCCCCCCTGCTGTCGCACGCACGTGTTGGTGGCGCCTCTGTTCAGCAAACAGAGGCCCACCGAAGCCGCCCACTCCTCGACGGCTTCGCCCTTGGCGTCCGTCCCGGGGGACCCCCACGCAATGGATTTTGCGTTGAAGTCCCCCAGCACGAGGACGTGCCCAGACGCTAATCGCCGCATCGAGGTCTCCAAGCTGTTAAGGAAGACCTCGAAGTCGCTCAAACTCCGGTTGGGGGAGAAGTATACACCGTAAACGGTGACCCCCCCCCACTCGGCGGCAACATATCCAGAGCCCTTGTCTCTAAGCGACAAGGGCGGGGAATGAGCCGCCCCGGAACCGACGACTGCCACGGAGCCGTCCCAGTCACCCATCCAGTTTGGACGGGGAGGAACGTAATAGGGCTCCGCGACTACGGCAACACCGATCGACCACTGCGCCATACTTTGCAGGAAGAGATCCTGCGCCGCGGCGCAGTGGTTGAGGTTCGTCTGGACAAGGAGGTTGGAGACGTGGTCCATTACTGGACCGTCTCTACAACCTCCTCCATGGGCGTCGACGCGGACGCGATTGCTACGCCGGAGGCAGCCTGGGTCGACTGGCTATCCCCCGACGTCTGCCGAGAAGCGCGGGGAGGCTTGCAGCCCCCCCGCCCCATCTGGTGATTGGCGGGCTTGTTGCCCGCCGCACACACGGGGCAGTGAGGGGCAGCAGAGCATTCCGCCGCCTTGTGCCCTGGTTGACCGCAGCGGAAACAGAGACCGCTGCAGTCAAAACAGTTTACGCACCTGGCGCGTGTGTGCCCCGCTGACAGGCATTTGAAACACCTCATCGGCCTCGCCGCCAGGATTGTAATCCTGGCGCTGACGAAGCCGATGAGGAGCCTGCCGGCGTCGCCCAAAAGTTTGGCCGACGCCACGGGACAGCTGACCCACACCGCGCCAAGTCCTCCTGGACCGGGGCGGATGGTGCCGACCCTGATGTTGCCCACGTTGCACTTCGTCCTTTCTTGGACTGCAACGCGGACATCATCAGCAGTGACGGAGTCGTCCAGGCCCGAAATGCGCAGCTCTGCGCACTTCGTGGGCCTGGAGATCCTCACACCATCCGTGGCGGAGAAGACCTCCTTCAGCCTCTCGGCGAAGGTGTCCGCCGTCTTTGCGCCATCGGCCCCAGGGAACTCGAGGATTCGAGCTCCCGTCTGGGCGAGGCGCAAGCGGACACCTGACGCTCCAAAATCTGGGGCGAGACTGTCCCGGGCCGTCTTAAAGACGGCCGCGTAGGACAGTCCGCCCCTTGCCGCCTCCGGCGAGACCGTGACTACCACAGCCGCGGTCTTTGGCGGCTGCAGCTTCCGCGGCCCCTTCGGAGCGGCCCGGGACACCGACGATGATTGCGGGCCAGAGGCCGCCTTTCGGGCAGCCTTATTGGCCCGCTGTCGGGACTTCTTCGACTTAGCCCCCCCTACCAGCTGCCAACCATCATTTGATGGAGCAGTGGATGTGGAGGGGCCTTGCAGAGGTGTTGGAGTGGGGAGCGGAGGAAACTCCGCTCCTGCCCCCGCCGCCGTCTTGGGCCCCGTCTTCCTCGGCACAGCCGTCTTGGCTGGGGCCTTTCTCATCTGCTGCTGCGTCTGCCGAGCAGCAGCAGGGCCCGGCGCCGTCGTCGCCGCCGCGTACGACACGCGACCCCCCACCACGGGGAGCGGGGTCGGTGCCGACGCGCCCTTCGGCCTCGGCGCCGCAAGAGGCGGCCGAAGAATAGGGGCGGGAGGCAGCCTCGCCTCCAGGCCGGCCAGACGACCGTCCACCAGATTCCCCACCGAGGTGAGGATCTGCTGCAGCATCTGCTGCAGGACGGCGTCTGGTACCCCGGGGATGGTAGGGGCCGGCTGGGACGTAGACGGGGCCGGCTGGGAGGCAGACGGGGCCGGCCGGGACGCAGATGGGGCCGGCCGGGAGGCAGACGGGACCGGCCGGGATGCAGACGGGGCCGGCCGGGATGCAGACGGGGCCGGCCGGGACGCAGACGGGGCCGGCTGGGACGTATTCGGGACCGACTGGGACGCAGATGGGACAGGGACCCTACGCTCAGGAAGCTCCGCCCGAAATTGGGCGAACTGAGCGATCAGGTCCGCCACCTGCTCCGTCAGTCGGTCATTGGCCGCCTGTAGGCGCGCCACGTCTCCAGCCAGGGTCTCCACGACCCCGGCTACGGCGGAAGAGGAGTCCTTGAGGGCCCTCACGAAAGGGCCCTTCAGGTTCACGGATTTAGTGGCCACCTTGTGGATGATGGCCACCGCCGCTTCCGCTCTCTCCTGCAGGGAGCACGGTGTTTGGGGCACTGCGTCCCCATCTACCGGCTCCCCGATCTTCAGCAGGAGACCAGCGATCTCCTCTTCCGCCTGCAGTTCTCCGTCCGCCCGGGCCCGTCTGTAGGATTCCGCCTTACAAAAGGCGGAACCTGACGAAGCTGACACCGGGGTCCTCGATCGCCCCCTATGGCCGCTGGAGACCTTAGGCGGAGGCAACATCTCCTGAGAGATGTCGCTCTCGCAACCTTGGGGGCGTCCGCGCTTCCGGCCGTCTGCCTCCGTATCCATCGGTTCCGGTGCGTCCGTCCTCGCACTGGAACCGCCGCTCGCGACAACCACGACGGACTTTGAACGAGTTCGTTCAGATCGTCTTCGGCTCCCAGCAGTCAGGTCGACTTCTGGGAGCCCCACCGATGCAGGCGTTTCAGCCGCAGCAATCTCCTCAGTGGAGGAGTGAGCGTCCGCCTTCCGGAATTGGCCTCTGCTGTTCCGCGTCGGCAGTTTCCGCTCCGTGTCCAAATTTAACCTAAAATTATTAATGTTTTTCTTCGCGACCTCCGCGGTATTTTCGGTGCCGGATTTGACGCTCGGCAACGGGCGTGTGAGACAGTGAATGCCCCCCCCATAATACGATTGGGGGCTGCCGGAGCCGACTGGCTCCGGGAGGGACTCCCCAGACGCGTCGCGTCTAGGACCCTCCTGGGTAGGTTTTCTCCTATTGTTGTCCATTGTCATGTTTTGTTTAGTTTATTGTCCTTCGACAGGACGCCCTTGGCACTGGACTCCCTCCAGCGATTCAGCTCCTTGCCAGGCGTCAGAGCGTGAGCTTAGGGTATTTTTATAGAGGTTTACGTCCTCGCGGCTTCAAGAGCCACCGGTCCTGTCCGTTCAGGATTACGGCTGGGCCGGACGGGGTCTGCACCAGACCTGATCCGTCCGCCCCCTGTCCCTCTCGGAACTACTGGCACTCTAATACGCCCTCTGCTAGAGCAGAGGGACGTTTAGAGTGCCCCTCGCGGCAGTCTTTACAGACTCCGTCTCGTATCCCATTTAGTCTGGGGTCTCCTTCTGGGCCTATCCGGCATGAGTGGCTCTACCGGCATAGCCCCAGAAATCATCGACCCACGCAAGCCCCACCACGACGACAACGTAGGGATACATTGGGGGGAACCTAACCTTTTTTTTTTTTTTTTTTTTTTTTTTTAACGTGTGGAAACCCCCTCGGGCCGTCACCCCGCCGGGGTTTGCGGCGGCGGGGCGGTGTGTCGGAATCGAACCGACTAAAACCACACGGTGTGCCAACTCTGCGCCTGAGAGAGGGAGAGGTCCGGGTACTGCTGTATTACGACCTCCGGACCCCTCCCGGCGCCAGCCCGCACAGATGCGGGCACCCTCCTCCAATTCCTCTCCGTTTAGGCGACGTACGGCACACACGTCACGTCGCCTCCTCGCGGGCGGCCACTATAGCGGATGGAAGGGCAAACCCGTCCCGACCATCCGCGGCCACACTCAGGGCGGCATGAGGCGCTGGTGAGCGCGCCTCCGCTGCCCGGTTCGCCGGCGACGGATCGGGTCCGAGAGGAGGTCGTCCTCCCGGGCCTTCTCCGCCGCCTCCTTCTGCGAGATGACGTGTTCGCAGAAGGTGGCGACCGCGGTAAAATTGCTGTCGCTACCGGCCATGGAGCGGATGACGGCCGGTAGCGAGAGATCCCCTCCGATGACTGCAGTGAGGGCCCGGCGCTGCGACGCCCATGCGGGGCATGCCGCCAGCGTGTGCTGGGCCGAGTCCTCACTGCAGTCGCAGTGGTGGCAGGCGGGACTCAGTTCCCTCCGTGCGACCGAGTGCAGGTACTTCCCGAAGCATCCGTGTCCGGAAAGCACCTGCGTCAGTCGGAAGGAAAGAGTCCCGTGCTGCCGCCCTGCCCACTCGTGGATGACCGGCTGGAGAGCCTCCACGGCGGCGAAGCCAGCGCGTGGAGTCTCCAGCCGGAACGACCAGCGAGCCATCGTGGCTCGACGGGCGGCTTCACGCCACTCGCGTACCTCCTCGGGCGGGGGGCGAATGCCACACTCCGCCCGGAAAGAAGCCACCCGTCGATAAACTTCGGCGAGCACTTCCGCCTCCAAATCCCACGGGGGTGTTCCGGCCAACGCGCACGCCGCCTCGGTCGACACCGTGCGGTATCCGCGTATGGCTCTGACCGCCAATACCCTCTGAGGCCGCCAGAGGCGAGCCTTGTTGAGGGCGGTCAGAGCCGCCACCCACACCGGTGCGCCGTACAGCGCCATTGACCGGACCACCCCCGTGTACAGGAGTCGCGTTGCGACGCTGGCTCCGCCCAAGTTGGGCAATAATCGCCCAAGGGCAGAGGCAGCGTCGACCAGCTTCGGACCAAGCTGTCGGAAGTGCTCGTCGAAGAGCCACCTACCGTCCAGGATCAGACCCAGATATTTCATCTGGGCCCGAACCGGTACGAGGACCGAGTTGACCTCTATCGAGGCGCCGGGGGGTGGACCACGACGGGGCCCATGAAAGAGCAGGGCCTCCGTCTTGTCCAGGGCCACCCGCAAGCCCAGCGCCTCGATGCGCTCGACCACCAGAGAAACACCCCCGGTGGCCAGGCGCGCCGCCTCCTGGAAGTTTGCCCCCCCGAGCTGTGACCAAAGTGTCATCGGCGTAACAAATTACGCCCAGCCCGGGGGGGAGACGTTCCCGCAGAACCCAGTCGTACCCCACGTTCCACAGGAGTGGTCCAAGGACAGACCCCTGCGGAACGCCGCACGACATGGGCCGCCGTCTCAAGACGCCCTCTCGGTCCTCGTACATGACGGTACGCTCCCTCAAATAGTCTGCCACTAGCCGCCTCAGGTACTCTGGCACCCCATGATACTGGAGTGCTTCCCCGATGCAGCTAAATGGCAGACTATTGAATGCGTTGGCGATGTCTAACGACACCGCCAACAGCACGCCGCCACAGCTCACTGCCTCTTCGGTCACGGCCCTAAGGCGCATCACGGCATCGACCGTCGAACGCCCCTCTCGGAACCCGAATTGGGCGTCCGACAGGTCGGGCCCCACCTCGCTGAGATGCTGGACGATGCGGGCAGAGAGAATCCTCTCAAAAAGTTTGCCCGCCTCGTCCAGCAACACGATGGGCCTATAGGCCGTGACCGAATCGGCAGGCCGTCCCGGCTTCCTCAACAGGACCAGCTTCCCGCCTTTCCAGCACTCAGGGAAGCGACCGGACGCCAGGCTGGCGTCCAGCACCTCCCTGAGGCGGTCCGACATATGGTCGAGGGTTCGGGCCAGAACTCGGGCAGGTACCCCGTCCGGCCCGGGGGCGGTGTTCTTCGAACGGATTCTCAGAACCGCCGCCCCTACCTCCGATTCCCTGACGGGCGGCACATCGTCCTCTGGACCCCCGTCGTCTCCGACCGCATAGGCCATCGACGGGGGTGTGTGCTCCGCCCGCTCCGGGAAAAGGCCCTCGACCACTTCCTGCAGGAAGCTGGGCTGGAGAGTCTCGGTAAGGGGGGGGCCCGCCGTGCGGAGCTTTTGACGCACCGCACGATATGGGCGACCCCAGGGGTCACGATCGAGACTCTCCAGCATCTCCTCTCTTTTCGCCTCCTTGGCGCGGCAAATGGCCAGCTTCAGAGTTTTCCGCGCCTCGCGGTACTCCTCGTGAAGCTGGTCCCCGCCACCGTCTCCACGGTGACGTCGCCTGCTGCGGGTGTAGGACCTCCGGGCATGAGTGCACGCCGCACGGAGGTCCGCCAACTCCCGGGACCACCAGTAGACCTCCTTCCGAGGAGGCCGACGAGTCCGGATGCGGGGCATGGCCGTATCGCAAATCTGCGCAAGCGCATCGCGAAAACGGCCAGCCCCCACGTCCACGCCGGCCTCCCCGTTCGGGGCTTGCGGAGACAGCCAAGAGTGAATAATGGCCGCCTCCTCTAGTAGGTCCCTATCGAGCTTGGCGACAGCCCACCGCGGAAAGTGGGACATTTGCCGCGCCACGTGACCCCTACTGGGGCCCTGGGACCGGGAGAGCTCGAATCGGATGTACAAATGATCCGAGAGCGTCTCGACCTCTTCCAGGACACACCAGTTCCTTACTCGTGCGGCGACAGCCGGGGTAGCGAACGAAAGGTCCACTATCGACCCCCCCTGCTGTCGCACGCACGTGTTGGTGGCGCCTCTGTTCAGCAAACAGAGGCCCACCGAAGCCGCCCACTCCTCGACGGCTTCGCCCTTGGCGTCCGTCCCGGGGGGGGGGAACCTAACCTAACCTAACCTTTTTTTTTTTTTTTTTTTTTTTTTTTACGTGTGGAAACCCCCTCGGGCCGTCACCCCGCCGGGGTTTGCGGCGGCGGGGCGGTGTGTCGGAATCGAACCGACTAAAACCACACGGTGTGCCAACTCTGCGCCTGAGAGAGGGAGAGGTCCGGGAACTGCTGTATTACGACCTCCGGACCCCTCCCGGCGCCAGCCCGCACAGATGCGGGCACCCTCCTCCTCAACCTCTCCGTTTAGGCGACGTACGGCACACACGTAACGTCGCCTCCTCGCGGGCGGCCACTAGAGCGGATGGAAGGGCAAACCCGTCCCGACCATCCGCGGCCACACTCAGGGCGGCATGAGGCGCTGGTGAGCGCGCCTCCGCTGCCCGGTTCGCCGGCGGCGGATCGGGTCCGAGAGGAGGTCGTCCTCCCGGGCCTTCTCCGCCGCCTCCTTCTGCGAGATGACGTGTTCGCAGAAGGTGGCGACCGCGGTAAAACTGCTGTCGCTACCGGCCATGGAGCGGATGACGGCCGGTAGCGAGAGATCCCCTCCGATGACTGCAGTGAGGGCCCGGCGCTGCGACGCCCATGCGGGGCATGCCGCCAGCGTGTGCTGGGCCGAGTCCTCACTGCAGTCGCAGTGGTGGCAGGCGGGACTCAGTTCCCTCCGTGCGACCGAGTGCAGGTACTTCCCGAAGCATCCGTGTCCGGAAAGCACCTGCGTCAGTCGGAAGGAAAGGGTCCCGTGCTGCCGCCCTGCCCACTCGTGGATGACCGGCCGGAGAGCCTCCACGGCGGCAAAGCCAGCGCGTGGAGTCTCCAGCCGGAGCGACCAGCGAGCCTTCGTGGCTCGACGGGCGGCTTCACGCCACTCGCGTACCTCCTCGGGCGGGGGGCGAATGCCACACTCCGCCCGGAAAGAAGCCACCCGTCGATAAACTTCGGCGAGCACTTCCGCCTCCAAATCCCACGGGGGTGTTCCGGCCAACGCGCACGCCGCCTCGGTCGACACCGTGCGGTATCCGCGTATGGCTCTGACCGCCAATACCCTCTGAGGCCGCCAGAGGCGAGCCTTGTTGAGGGCGGTCAGAGCCGCCACCCACACCGGTGCGCCGTACAGCGCCATCGACCGGACCACCCCCGTGTACAGGAGTCGCGTTGCGACGCTGGCTCCGCCCAAGTTGGGCAATAATCGCCCAAGGGCGGAGGCAGCGTCGACCAGCTTCGGACCAAGCTGTCGGAAGTGCTCGTCGAAGAGCCACCTACCGTCAAGGATCAGACCCAGATATTTCATCTGGGCCCGAACCGGTACGAGGACCGAGTTGACCTCTATCGAGGCGCCGGGGGGTGGACCACGACGGGGCCCATGAAAGAGCAGGGCCTCCGTCTTGTCCAGGGCCACCCGCAAGCCCAGCGCCTCGATGCGCTCGACCACCAGAGAAACACCCCCGGTGGCCAGGCGCGCCGCCTCCTGGAAGTTTGCCCCCCGAGCTGTGACCAAAGTGTCATCGGCGTAACAAATTACGCCCAGCCCGGGGGGGAGACGTTCCCGCAGAACCCAGTCGTACCCCACGTTCCACAGGAGCGGTCCTAGGACAGACCCCTGTGGAACGCCGCACGACATGGGCCGCCGTCTCAAGACGCCCTCTCGGTCCTCGTACATGACGGTACGCTCCCTCAGATAGTCTGCCACCAGCCGCCTCAGGTACTCTGGCACCCCATGATACTGGAGTGCTTCCCCGATGCAGCTGAATGGCAGACTATTGAATGCGTTGGCGATGTCTAACGACACCGCCAACAGCACGCCGCCACAGCTCACCGCCTCTTCGGTCACGGCCCTAAGGCGCATCACGGCATCGACCGTCGAACGCCCCTCTCGGAACCCGAATTGGGCGTCCGACAGGTCGGGCCCCACCTCGCTGAGATGCCGGACGATGCGGGCAGAGAGTATCCTCTCAAAAAGTTTGCCCGCCTCGTCCAGCAACACGATGGGCCTATAGGCCGTGACCGAATCGGCAGGCCGTCCCGGCTTCCTCAACAGGACCAGCTTCCCGCCTTTCCAGCACTCAGGGAAGCGACCGGACGCCAGGCTGGCGTCCAGCACTTCCCTGAGGCGGTCCGACATATGGTCGAGGGTTCGGGCCAGAACTCGGGCAGGTACCCCGTCCGGCCCGGGGGCGGTGTTCTTCGAACGAATTCGCAGAACCGCCGCCCCTACCTCCGATTCCCTCACGGGCGGAACCTCGTCCCCGTCGTCCCTGGCCGGGTAGGCCATCGACGGGGGCGTGTGCTCCGCCCGCTGCGGGAATAGGCCCTCGACCACTTCCTGCAGGAAGCTGGGCTGGAGAGTCTCGGTAAGGGGGGGGCCCGGCGTGCGGAGCTTTTGACGCACCGCACGATATGGGCGACCCCAGGGGTCACGATCGAGACTCTCCAGCATTTCCTCTCTTTTCACCTCTTTGGCGCGGCAAATGGCCAGCTTCAGAGTTTTCCGCGCCTCGCGGTACTCCTCGTGAAGCTGGTCCCCGCCACCGTCTCCACGGTGACGTCGCCTGCTGCGGGTGTAGGACCTCCGGGCACGAGTACACGCCGCACGGAGGTCCGCCAACTCCCGGGACCACCAGTAGACTTCCTTCCGAGGAGGCCGACGAGTCCGAATGCGGGGCATGGCCGTATCGCAAATCTGCGCAAGCGCATCGCGAAAACGGCCAGCCCCCACGTCCACGTCGACCTCCCCGGCCGGAGCCTGCGGAGACAGCCACGAATGAACGATGGCCGCCTCCTCCAGCAGGTCCCTGTCGAGCTTGGCGACAGCCCACCGCGGAAAGTGGGACATTTGCCGCGCCACGTGACCCCTACTGGGGCCCTGGGACCGGGAGAGCTCGAATCGGATGTACAAATGATCCGAGAGCGTCTCGACCTCTTCCAGGACACACCAGTTCCTTACCCGTGCGGCGACAGCGGGGGTAGCGAACGAGAGGTCCACTATCGACCCCCCCTGCTGTCGCACGCACGTGTTGGTGGAGCCTCTGTTCAGCAAACAGAGGCCCACCGAAGCCGCCCACTCCACTACGGCTTCGCCCCTGGCGTCCGTCCCGGGAGACCCCCACGCAATGGACTTTGCGTTGAAGTCCCCCAGCACGAGGACGTGCCCAGACCCTAGTCGCCGTATCGAGGCCTCCAAGCTGTTCAGGAAGACCTCGAAGTCGCTCAGACTCCGATTAGGGGAGAAGTATACACCGTAAACGGTGATACCCCCCCAGTCGGCGGCAACATATCCCGTACCCCTGTCTCTTAGCGACAAGGGCGGGGAATGAGCCGCCGCGGAGCCGACGACTGCCACGGAGCCATCCCGGTCACCCATCCAATTCGGACGGGAAGGGACATAGTATGGCTCCGCGACCACGGCAACACCTATTGACCACTGCGCCACGGTTTGCAGGAAGAGATCCTGCGCCGCGGCGCAGTGGTTCAGGTTCGTCTGGACCAGGAGGCTGGAGAATCGATCCATTAGTGGATCGCTTCTACAGCCTCCTCCATGGGCGTCGGCGTAGACGCATTAGCTACGCCGGAGGCAGCCTGGGTCGACTGGCATACCCCCGACGCTTGCCGAGAAGCTTGAGAAGCCCGAGGGGGCTTGCAGCCTCCCTGCCCCATCTGATGATTGGCGGGCTTATTGCCCGCCGCACAGATGGGGCAGTGAGGGGCGGCAGAACACTCCGCCGCCCTGTGCCCCGCCAGACCGCAACGGAAACAAAGTCCGCTGCAGTCGAAGCAACTGCTGCACTTGACGCGAGTATGGCCCGCCGACAGGCATTTAAAACACCTCATCGGCCTCGCCGCCAGGACCGTAATCCTGGCGCTGACGAAGCCGACGAGCAGCCTGCCGGCATCTCCCAGTACTTTGGCTGCCGCCACTGGGCAGCTGAGCCATACCGCGCCAAGGCCCCCCGGACCAGGGCGGATGGTGCCGACTCTAATGCTATCCGCGCTGCAACTCGTCCTCTCCTGGACTGCAACGCGGACATCGTCGGCCGTGACGGAATCGTCCAGGCCCGAAATGCGCAGTTCCGCGCACTTCACAGGCCTGGCGATCCTCACACCATCCGCCTCCGAGAACATTTCTCGGAGCTTCTCGGCAAAACCTTTTTTTTTTTTTTTTTTTTTTAACGTGTGGAAACCCCCTCGGGCCGTCACCCCGCCGGGGTTTGCGGCGGCGGGGCGGTGTGTCGGAATCGAACCGACTAAAACCACACGGTGTGCCAACTCTGCGCCTGAGAGAGGGAGAGGTCCGGGTACTGCTGTATTACGACCTCCGGACCCCTCCCGGCGCCAGCCCGCACAGATGCGGGCACCCTCCTCCTCAACCTCTCCGTTTAGGCGACGTACGGCACACACGTAACGTCGCCTCCTCGCGGGCGGCCACTAATGCGGATGGAAGGGCAAACCCGTCCCGACCATCCGCGGCCACACTCAGGGCGGCATGAGGCGCTGGTGAGCGCGCCTCCGATGCCCGGTTCGCCGGCGGCGGATCGGGTCCGAGAGGAGGTCGTCCTCCCGGGCCTTCTCCGCCGCCTCCTTCTGCGAGATGACGTGTTCGCAGAAGGTGGCGACCGCGGTAAAATTGCTGTCGCTACCGGCCATGGAGCGGATGACGGCCGGTAGCGAGAGATCCCCTCCGATGACTGCAGTGAGGGCCCGGCGCTGCGACGCCCATGCGGGGCATGCCGCCAGCGTGTGCTGGGCCGAGTCCTCACTGCAGTCGCAGTGGTGGCAGGCGGGACTCAGTTCCCTCCGTGCGACCGAGTGCAGGTACTTCCCGAAGCATCCGTGTCCGGAAAGCACCTGCGTCAGCCGGAAGGAAAGAGCCCCGTGCTGCCGCCCTGCCCACTCGTGGATGACCGGCTGGAGAGCCTCCACGGCGGCGAAGCCAGCGCGTGGAGTCTCCAGCCGGAGCGACCAACGAGCCATCGTGGCTCGACGGGCGGCTTCACGCCACTCGCGTACCTCCTCGGGCGGGGGGCGAATGCCACACTCCGCCCGGAAAGAAGCCACCCGTCGATAAACTTCGGCGAGCACTTCCGCCTCCAAATCCCACGGGGGTGTTCCGGCCAACGCGCACGCCGCCTCGGTCGACACCGTGCGGTATCCGCGTATGGCTCTGACCGCCAATACCCTCTGAGGCCGCCAGAGGCGAGCCTTGTTGAGGGCGGTCAGAGCCGCCACCCACACCGGTGCGCCGTACAGCGCCATTGACCGGACCACCCCCGTGTACAGGAGTCGCGTTGCGACGCTGGCTCCGCCCAAGTTGGGCAATAATCGCCCAAGGGCAGAGGCAGCGTCGACCAGCTTCGGACCAAGCTGTCGGAAGTGCTCGTCGAAGAGCCACCTACCGTCCAGGATCAGACCCAGATATTTCATCTGGGCCCGAACCGGTACGAGGACCGAGTTGACCTCTATCGAGGCGCCGGGGGGTGGACCACGACGGGGCCCATGGAACAACAGGGCCTCCGTCTTGTCCAGGGCCACCCGCAAGCCCAGCGCCTCGATGCGCCCGACCACCTGAGAAACACCCTCGGTGGCCAGGCGCGCCGCCTCCTGGAAGTTTGCCCCCCGAGCTGTGACCAAAGTGTCATCGGCGTAACAAATTACGCCCAGCCCGGGGGGGAGACGTTCCCGCAGAACCCAGTCGTACCCCACGTTCCACAGGAGTGGTCCGAGGACAGACCCCTGTGGAACGCCGCACGACATGGGCCGCCGTCTCAAGACGCCCTCTCGGTCCTCGTACATGACGGTACGCTCCCTCAAATAGTCTGCCACTAGCCGCCTCAGGTACTCTGGCACCCCATGATACTGGAGTGCTTCCCCGATGCAGCTGAATGGCAGACTATTGAATGCGTTGGCGATGTCTAAAGACACCGCCAACAGCACGCCGCCACAGCTCACTGCCTCTTCGGTCACGGCCCTAAGGCGCACCACGGCATCGACCGTCGAACGCCCCTCTCGGAACCCGAATTGGGCGTCCGACAGGTCGGGCCCCACCTCGCTGAGATGCTGGACGATGCGGGCAGAGAGAATCCTCTCAAAAAGTTTGCCCGCCTCGTCCAGCAACACGATGGGCCTATAGGCCGCGACCGAATCGGCAGGCCGTCCCGGCTTCCTTAATAGGACCAGCTTCCCGCCTTTCCAGCACTCAGGAAAGCGACCGGACGCCAGGCTGGCGTCCAGCACTTCCCTGAGGCGGTCCGACATATGGTCGAGGGTTCGGGCCAGAACTCGGGCAGGTACCCCGTCCGGCCCGGGGGCGGTGTTCTTCGAACGGATTCTCAGAACCGCCGCCCCTACCTCCGATTCCCTCACGGGCGGAACCTCGGCCCCGTCGTCCCTGGCCGGGTAGGCCATCGACGGGGGCGTGTGCTCCGCCCGCTGCGGGAATAGGCCCTCGACCACTTCCTGCAGGAAGCTGGGCTGGAGAGTCTCGGTAAGGGGGGGGCCCGGCGTGCGGAGCTTTTGACGCACCGCACGATAAGGGCGACCCCAGGGGTCACGATCGAGACTCTCCAGCATCTCCTCTCTTTTCACCTCTTTGGCGCGGCAAATGGCCAGCTTCAGAGTTTTCCGCGCCTCGCGGTACTCCTCGTGAAGCTGGTCCCCGCCACCGTCTCCACGGTGACGTCGCCTGCTGCGGGTGTAGGACCTCCGGGCACGAGTACACGCCGCACGGAGGTCCGCCAACTCCCGGGACCACCAGTAGACCTCCTTCCGAGGAGGCCGACGAGTCCGGATGCGGGGCATGGCCGTATCGCAAATCTGCGCAAGCGCATCGCGAAAACGGCCAGCCCCCACGTCCACGTCGACCTCCCCGGCCGGAGCCTGCGGAGACAGCCACGAATGAACGATGGCCGCCTCCTCCAGCAGGTCCCTGTCGAGCTTGGCGACTGCCCACCGCGGAAAGTGGGACATTTGCCGCGCCACGTGACCCCTACTGGGGCCCCGGGACCGGGAGAGCTCGAATCGGATGTACAAATGATCCGAGAGCGTCTCGACCTCTTCCAGGACACACCAGTTCCTTACCCGTGCGGCGACAGCGGGGGTAGCGAACGAGAGGTCCACTATCGACCCCCCCTGCTGTCGCACGCACGTGTTGGTGGAGCCTCTGTTCAGCAAACAGAGGCCCACCGAAGCCGCCCACTCCACTACGGCTTCGCCCCTGGCGTCCGTCCCGGGAGACCCCCACGCAATGGACTTTGCGTTGAAGTCCCCCAGCACGAGGACGTGCCCAGACCCTAGTCGCCGTATCGAGGCCTCCAAGTTGTTGAGGAAGACCTCGAAGTCGCTCAGGCTCCGATTAGGGGAGAAGTATACACCGTAAACGGTGATACCCCCCCAGTCGGCGGCAACATATCCCGTACCCCTGTCTCTTAGCGACAAGGGCGGGGAATGAGCCGCCGCGGAGCCGACGACTGCCACGGAGCCATCCCTGTCACCCATCCAATTTGGACGGGAAGGGACATAGTATGGCTCCGCGACCACGGCAACACCTATGGACCACTGCGCTACGGTTTGCAGGAAGAGATCCTGCGCCGCGGCGCAGTGGTTCAGGTTCGTCTGGACCAGGAGGCTGGAGAATCGATCCATTACTGGATCGCTTCTACAGCCTCCTCCATGGGCGTCGGCATAGACGCATTAGCTACGCCGGAGGCAGCCTGGGTCGACTGGCTGACCTCCGACGCTTGCCGAGAGGCAAGAGAGCCGCGAGGGGGCTTGCAGCCTCCCTGCCCCATCTGATGATTGGCAGGCTTATTGCCCGCCGCACAGATGGGGCAGTGAGGGGCGGCAGAACAGTCCGCCGCCTTGTGCCCCGCCAGACCGCAGCGGAAGCAAAGTCCGCTGCAGTCGAAGCAGCTACTGCACTTGGTGCGGGTGTGACCCGCCGACAGGCATTTGAAACACCTCATCGGCCTCGGCGCCAGGACCGTAATCCTGGCACTCACGAAGCTAAGCACGAAGAAGCACTAGGTTCCCCACTGCGATGAGGATCTGCTGCATAAGAGCGTCAGATTCCCCAGGGACAGTGGGGGTCGACTGCGAGGCAGACGGCGCCGACAGCGACGCAGGCGGAGCCGCCCGCGGCGCAGACGGAGCCGCCCGCGACGCAGACGGAGCCGGCCGCGACGCAGCCGGGGCCGGCCGCGACGCAGACGGGGCTGGTACCGGAGCCTTACGCTCAGGCCGCTCCGCCCTGAATTGGGCGAATTGAGCGCTTAGCTCCGCCACCTGCTCCGTCAGGCGATCATTGGCTGCCTGGAGGCGAGCCACATCCCCGATTAGGGTCCCGACAACCCCCGCCACAGCGGAGGAGGAGTCCTTAAGGGCCCTCACGAAGGAGCCCTTAAGGTTGACGGACTTGGTGGCCACCTTGTGAATTATGGCCACCGCCGCGTCCGCCCTCTCCTGCAAGGAGGCCGGCGTCTGGGGCACAGAATCCCCATCCACCGGCCCCCCGATCTTCAGCAGGAGACCTGAGATCTCCTCCTCCGCTTGTGTCTCGCCTTCTGCCCTGACCCGCCTGTACGATTCCGCCTTACAAAAGGCGGAACCCGACGTGCCCGGGACTGGGGTTCGGGACCTCCCCCTGTGGCTACTTGCCATTTTTGGTGGCAGCATTTCGGAGGCATCGCTGCCCCCATCGTCGGAGCGTACGCGTTTACGGCTGTCCGTAAGCTCCAAGTCCATCCCACTCGCGCCATCCGACGAGTGGGTGGACCTGGAACGCGCACGCTCCGATGTTCTTCGGCTCCCAGCAGTCCGACTGACTACTGGGAGCCCCGCCGCCATAGGCGTCCCGGACGCGGACTCCTCCCCGGTAGACGAGTCGTCCGCCCTCCGGAACTGCCCCTTGGCGTTCCTCCTACTCTTCCTTCTCGCATGCTTTCCAGTGTCCGTATTAGTGCCAGTAGTCGTTTTTTTATTAAGTTCCGTATCAGTTTCGTTTTCAGTTTTATTTATGTTTTCAGTATCCATGTGATTCCCACGAGTAGGGGAGAACTAAAAGTCCACCCGGGCAGAGATCCCCAATACCCGGGCAAGCGTAAATTTGTGCCCAACCGAGGGGTCCGCAGGTCCCTGGCTGGGGGTGTGCTAGCGACTGAACTACCCATCAGCCATGCATCCCCTGGTCACACACCAGAACACGGGATTCGGGGTAATTTTTTATAGAGGTTTTCTTCCTCGCGGTCCGGGCGGTTAAGCCAAGACCCACGGTCCCAGTCGAGTCAGACACTGACCTAACTCGACGTACCTACTGGGATTACGTTGTAGTGGCGAGGGCAACACAGGACTAACTCCTATGTTGCCCGCTCGGAGGCAGGGTGAGTGCTCACCGAGCTCGCCCTCTAGTCGCACTCCAATACGCTTTTTTTTTTTTTTTTTACGTGTGGAAACCCCCTCGGGCCGTCACCCCGCCGGGGTTTGCGGCGGCGGGGCGGTGTGTCGGAATCGAACCGACTAAAACCACACGGTGTGCCAACTCTGCGCCTGAGAGAGGGAGAGGTCCGGGTACTGCTGTATTACGACCTCCGGACCCCTCCCGGCGCCAGCCCGCACAGATGCGGGCACCCTCCTCCTCAACCTCTCCGTTTAGGCGACGTACGGCACACGCGTCACGTCGCCTCCTCGCGGGCGGCCACTATAGCGGATGGAAGGGCAAACCCGTCCCGACCATCCGCGGCCACACTCAGGGCGGCATGAGGCGCTGGTGAGCGCGCCTCCGCTGCCCGGTTCGCCGGCGGCGGATCGGGTCCGAGAGGAGGTCGTCCTCCCGGGCCTTCTCCGCCGCCTCCTTCTGCGAGATGACGTGTTCGCAGAAGGTGGCGACCGCGGTAAAACTGCTGTCGCTACCGGCCATGGAGCGGATGACGGCCGGTAGCGAGAGATCCCCTCCGATGACTGCAGTGAGGGCCCGGCGCTGCGACGCCCATGCGGGGCATGCCGCCAGCGTGTGCTGGGCCGAGTCCTCACTGCAGTCGCAGTGGTGGCAGGCGGGACTCAGTTCCCTCCGTGCGACCGAGTGCAGGTACTTCCCGAAGCATCCGTGTCCGGAAAGCACCTGCGTCAGTCGGAAGGAAAGGGTCCCGTGCTGCCGCCCTGCCCACTCGTGGATGACCGGCTGGAGAGCCTCCACGGCGGCAAAGCCAGCGCGTGGAGTCTCCAGCCGGAGCGACCAGCGAGCCATCGTGGCTCGACGGGCGGCTTCACGCCACTCGCGTACCTCCTCGGGCGGGGGGCGAATGCCACACTCCGCCCGGAAAGAAGCCACCCGTCGATAAACTTCGGCGAGCACTTCCGCCTCCAAATCCCACGGGGGTGTTCCGGCCAACGCGCACGCCGCCTCGGTCGACACCGTGCGGTATCCGCGTATGGCTCTGACCGCCAATACCCTCTGAGGCCGCCAGAGGCGAGCCTTGTTGAGGGCGGTCAGAGCCGCCACCCACACCGGTGCGCCGTACAGCGCCATCGACCGGACCACCCCCGTGTATAGGAGTCGCGTTGCGACGCTGGCTCCGCCCAAGTTGGGCAATAATCGCCCAAGGGCGGAGGCAGCGTCGACCAGCTTCGGACCAAGCTGTCGGAAGTGCTCGTCGAAGAGCCACCTACCGTCAAGGATCAGACCCAGATATTTCATCTGGGCCCGAACCGGTACGAGGACCGAGTTGACCTCTATCGAGGCGCCGGGGGGTGGACCACGACGGGGCCCATGGAACAACAGGGCCTCCGTCTTGTCCAGGGCCACCCGCAAGCCCAGCGCCTCGATGCGCCCGACCACCTGAGAAACACCCCCGGTGGCCAGGCGCGCCGCCTCCTGGAAGTTTGCCCCCCGAGCTGTGACCAAAGTGTCATCGGCGTAACAAATTACGCCCAGCCCGGGGGGGAGACGCTCCCGCAAGACCCAGTCGTACCCCACGTTCCACAGGAGTGGTCCAAGGACAGACCCCTGCGGAACGCCGCACGACATGGGCCGCCGTCTCAAGACGCCCTCTCGGTCCTCGTACATGACGGTACGCTCCCTCAAATAGTCTGCCACTAGCCGCCTCAGGTACTCTGGCACCCCATGATACTGGAGTGCTTCCCCGATGCAGCTGAATGGCAGACTATTGAATGCGTTGGCGATGTCCAAAGACACCGCCAACAGCACGCCGCCACAGCTCACAGCCTCTTCGGTCACGGCCCTAAGGCGCATCACGGCATCGACCGTCGAACGCCCCTCTCGGAACCCGAATTGGGCGTCCGACAGGTCGGGCCCCACCTCGCTGAGATGCTGGACGATGCGGGCAGAGAGTATCCTCTCAAAAAGTTTGCCCGCCTCGTCCAGCAACACGATGGGCCTATAGGCCGTGACCGAATCGGCAGGCCGTCCCGGCTTCCTCAATAGGACCAGCTTCCCGCCTTTCCAGCACTCAGGGAAGCGACCGGACGCCAGGCTGGCGTCCAGCACCTCCCTGAGGCGGTCCGACATGTGGTCGAGGGTTCGGGCCAGAACTCGGGCAGGTACCCCGTCCGGCCCGGGGGCGGTGTTCTTCGAACGGATTCTCAGAACCGCCGCCCCTACCTCCGATTCCCTCACGGGCGGAACCTCGTCCCCGTCGTCCCTGGCCGGGTAGGCCATCGACGGGGGCGTGTGCTCCGCCCTCTGCGGGAATAGGCCCTCGACCACTTCCTGCAGGAAGCTGGGCTGGAGAGTCTCGGTAAGGGGGGGGCCCGGCGTGCGGAGCTTTTGACGCACCGCACGATAAGGGCGACCCCAGGGGTCACGATCGAGACTCTCCAGCATCTCCTCTCTCTTCGCCTCCTTGGCGCGGCAAATGGCCAGCTTCAGAGTTTTCCGCGCCTCGCGGTACTCCTCGTGAAGCTGGTCCCCGCCACCGTCTCCACGGTGACGTCGCCTGCTGCGGGTGTAGGACCTCCGGGCACGAGTACACGCCGCACGGAGGTCCGCCAACTCCCGGGACCACCAGTAGACCTCCTTCCGAGGAGGCCGACGAGTCCGGATGCGGGGCATGGCCGTATCGCAAATCTGCGCAAGCGCATCGCGAAAACGGCCAGCCCCCACGTCCACGTCGACCTCCCCGGCCGGAGCCTGCGGAGACAGCCACGAATGAACGATGGCCGCCTCCTCCAGCAGGTCCCTGTCGAGCTTGGCGACTGCCCACCGCGGAAAGTGGGACATTTGCCGCGCCACGTGACCCCTACTGGGGCCCTGGGACCGGGAGAGCTCAAATCGGATGTACAGATGATCCGAGAGCGTCTCAACCTCTTCCAGGACACACCAGTTCCTTACCCGTGCGGCGACAGCGGGGGTAGCGAACGAGAGGTCCACTATCGACCCCCCCTGCTGTCGCACGCACGTGTTGGTGGAGCCTCTGTTCAGCAAACAGAGGCCCACCGAAGCCGCCCACTCCACTACGGCTTCGCCCCTGGCGTCCGTCCCGGGAGACCCCCACGCAATGGACTTTGCGTTGAAGTCCCCCAGCACGAGGACGTGCCCAGACCCTAGTCGCCGTATCGAGGCCTCCAAGCTGTTGAGGAAGACCTCGAAGTCGCTCAGACTCCGATTAGGGGAGAAGTATACACCGTAAACGGTTATACCCCCCCAGTCGGCGGCAACATATCCCGTACCCTTGTCTCTTAGCGACAAGGGCGGGGAATGAGCCGCCGCGGAGCCGACGACTGCCACGGAGCCATCCCAGTCACCCATCCAATTCGGACGGGAAGGGACATAGTATGGCTCCGCGACCACGGCAACACCTATGGACCACTGCGCCACGGTTTGCAGGAAGAGATCCTGCGCCGCGGCGCAGTGGTTCAGGTTCGTCTGGACCAGGAGGCTGGAGAATCGATCCATTACTGGATCGCTTCTACAGCCTCCTCCATGGGCGTCGGCGTAGACGCATTAGTTACGCCGGAGGCAGCCTGGGTCGACTGGCTGACCTCCGACGCTTGCCGAGAGGCAAGAGAGCCGCGAGGGGGCTTGCAGCCTCCCTGCCCCATCTGATGATTGGCAGGCTTATTGCCCGCCGCACAGATGGGGCAGTGAGGGGCGGCAGAACAGTCCGCCGCCTTGTGCCCCGCCAGACCGCAGCGGAAGCAAAGTCCGCTGCAGTCGAAGCAGCTACTGCACTTGGTGCGGGTGTGACCCGCCGACAGGCATTTGAAACACCTCATCGGCCTCGGCGCCAGGACCGTAATCCTGGCACTCACGAAGCCGACGAGCAGCCTGCCGGCATCTCCAAGAGTTTTGGCCGCTGCCACAGGGCAGCTGAGCCACACCGCACCAAGGCCCCCTGGACCGGTACGGACGGTGCCGACCCTGATGCTTTCCGCACTGCAGTTCGTCCTCTCCTGAACCGCAGCGCGAACATCCTCGGCCGTCACAGAATCGTCCAGGCCCGAAATGCGCAATTCCGCGCACTTCGTAGGCCTGGCGATCCTAACACCGTCCGTTTCCGCGAACATGCCTCTCAACCTCTCGGCAAATTCGTCTGCCGACTTTGCGCCTTCAGCCCCGGGGAACTCGAGAATTCGAGCTCCCGTCTGGGCGAGGCGCAATCTCACACCCGTCGTCCCGAAAGAGGCGAGACTTGCCCGGGCCCTTTTGAAAAGGGCCGCGTAGGAAAGCCCGCCCTCAGCCGCCTCCGGCGACACGGTCACCACTACCGCCGCGGTTTTCGGCGGCTGCAGTTTCCGCGGCTTCTTAGCGGTGGCCTTTGCCACCGGCGGCGACTGCGGGCCAGAGGCCGCCTTCTTGGCAGCCTTCTTGGCCCGCTTCCGGGACTTTTTGGACCCGCCAACTACCTGCCAACCCTCATTGGAGGGGGCGGAAGTGGAGGGTCCGGGTGTCGACGTAGGAGTGGGGAGCGGAGGAAACTCCGCTCCAGTATTTTTTGCCGTTTTAGGCGCAGTCTTTTTGGCCGCTTTCCCTGGCGTCGCCTTGGGTGCAGCGGGCTTTAATGCCGCTTGGGCCCCCGGTCTTGCCTTTTGGGCAGCCGAAGGAGCAGCCGACGTCGCCCCCGCGTAGGTGACGCGGCCACCCACCACGGGGAGCGGCGCCGGTGCCGGAAAGACCTTCGGCCTCGGGGTCGCCAGCGGCGGCCGAACGACAGGGGCCGGGGGCAGCCTCGCCTCCAGGCCGGCCAGGCGGCCGTCCACTAAGTTCCCCACTGCGATGAGGACCTGCTGCACAAGTGCGTCAGGTACCCCAGGAACAGTGGGGATCGACTGCGGCGCAGACGGCGCCCGCGTCGCAGCCGGGGCCGCCCGCGACGCAGACGGAGCCGGCCGCGACGCAGACGGGGCCGCCGGCGACGCAGACGGAGCCGGCCGCGACGCAGACGGGGCTGGTGCCGGAGCCTTACGCTCAGGTCGCTCTGCCCGGAATTGGGCGAATTGAGCGCTTAGCTCCGCCACCTGCTCCGTCAGGCGATCATTGGCCGCCTGGAGGCGAGCCACATCCCCGATTAGGGTCCCGACAACCCCCGCCACAGCGGAGGAGGAGTCCTTAAGGGCCCTCACGAAGGAGCCCTTAAGGTTGACGGACTTGGTGGCCACCTTGTGAATGATGGCCACCGCCGCGTCCGCCCTCTCCTGCAAGGAGGCCGGCGTCTGGGGCACAGAATCCCCATCCACCGGCCCCCCGATCTTCAGCAGGAGACCTGAGATCTCCTCCTCCGCTTGTGTCTCGCCTTCTGCCCTGACCCGCCTGTACGATTCCGCCTTACAAAAGGCGGAACCCGACGTGCCCGGGACTGGGGTTCGGGACCTCCCCCTATGGCTACTCGCCATTTTGGGCGGCAGCATTTCGGAGGCGTCGCTGCCCCCGTCGCTGGAGCGTACGCGTTTACGGCTGTCCGTAAGCTCCAGGTCCATCCCACTCGCGCCATCCGACGAGTGGTTGGACCCGGAACGCGCACGCTCCGATGTTCTTCGGCTCCCAGCAGTCCGACTGACTACTGGGAGCCCCGCCGCCATAGGCGCTCCGGACGCGGACTCCTCCTCGGTAGAGGAGTCGTCCGCCCTCCGGAACTGCCCCTTGGCGTTCCTCTTTCCCTTCCGCTTTGCATCTTTTCTGTTTCCATGTTCGTTTGCCTTGGTCGTTGTAGTTGGGTTTCCGATCGTATTATCATTATTAGAGCATTTATCAATATCCATAAAAGTCCCACGAGTATGGGGGAAATAAAAGGTCCATCCGGGCGGAGACCCCTGCACCCGGATAAGCCTATATACTGTGGAGGTCGGCCGGTATCCACAGGTTTTAACGACTTGACTGTCGGGTGTTATAGACTATCCTTGTCATGGGCCGGCCAATTAAGGCAAGCCCTCCGGCCAACAGGTTCTCAACGTACCCTCCTGGAGCCACCAGTCAGGTCGCTGCTGAGCCCCTGTTGGTTACGGAACGCGACAGGGTGGCTAACCCTGTCTCACCGACGGTGGCACTAGTGCCTGCCAGCCCCTGCGCGAGCAGTGGGCCGACCCGTCCCTCGATCCCTGGCACCGTCTCTTCCCATGTCCCCTCTGCAAAACAGAGGGGTACTGGGAGCGACGGCGAGCCCTGAAAAGGGCTGTTAGGGATCCCCTCACCAGCCTGGTGTTCGGCTGCGTGTTTCCCTTAGTCGCCTCTTACGACACCCACGGGATGAGATGGGGTGGGGCTATTCTATGCCGGCCCCACACGGCGACATTGGGGGGAACCTTTTTTTTTTTTTTTTTTTTTTTTTTTTTTTTTTTTTTTTTTTTTTTTTTTTTTTTTTTTTTTTTTTTTTTTTACGTGTGGAAACCCCCTCGGGCCGTCACCCCGCCGGGGTTTGCGGCGGGGCGGTGTGTCGGAATCGAACCGACTAAAACCACACGGTGTGCCAACTCTGCGCTTGAGACGGGAGGGATCCGGGAACTGCTGTTATTAACACATCCGGACCCCTCCCAGCGCCTGCCCGCACTGAAGCGGGCACCGTCTGCTGGTAAAATTCACAATTTAGGCAACGTACGGCACACGCGTAACGTTGCCCCCTCGCGGGTGACCACTAAAGCGGATGGAGGGGAAAACCCGTCCCCACCATCCGCGGCCACACTCAGAGCGGCATGAGGCGCTGATAGGCGCGCCTCCGCCGCCCGGTTCGCCGGCGGCGGATCGGGTCCGAGTGGAGGTCGTCCTCCCGGGCCTTCTCCGCCGCCTCCTTCTGCGAAATTACGTCTTCGCAGAAGGCTGCGACCGCGGTAAAACTGCTGTCGCTACCGGCCATGGATCGTATGACGGCCGGTAGCGAGAGATCTCCTCCGATGACTGCAGTGAGGGCCCGACGCTGCGACGCCCAAGCGGGGCAAATCGCCAGCGTATGCTGGGCCGAGTCCTCACTGCAGTCGCAGTGGTGGCAGGCGGGACTCAGTTCCCTCCTGGCGACCGAGTGCAGGTACTTTCCGAAGCATCCGTGCCCGGAAAGAACCTGCGTCAGTCGGAAGGAAAGGGTCCCGTGCTGCCGCCCTGCCCACTCGAGGATGACCGGCTGGAGAGCCTCCACGGCGGCAAAGCCAGCGCGTGGAGTCTCCAGCCGGAACGACCAGCGAGCCATCGTGGCTCGACGGGCGGCTTCACGCCACTCGCGTACCTCTTCGGGCGGAGGGCGAATGCCTCTCTCCGCCCGGAATTCAGCCACCCGTCGATAAACTTCGGCGAGCACTTCCGCCTCCAAATCCCACGGAGGTGTTCCGGCCAAGGCGCACGCCGCCTCGGTGGACACCGTGCGGTATCCGCGTATGGCTCTGACCGCCAATACCCTCTGAGGCCGCCAGAGGCGGGCCTTATTGAGGGCAGTCAGAGCCGCCACCCACACCGGTGCCCCATACAGCGCCATCGACCGGACCACCCCCGTGTAGAGGAGTCGCGTTGCGACGCTGGCTCCACCCAAGTTGGGCAAAAGTCGCCCAAGGGCAGAGGCAGCGTCGACCAGCCTGGGACCAAGCTGTCGGAAGTGCTCGTCGAAGAGCCACCTACCGTCGAGGATCAGGCCCAGATACCTCATCTGGGCCCGAACCGGTACGAGGACCGAGTTGACCACTATGGAGGCGCCGGGGGGCGGCCCACGACGGGGCCCATGGAACAGTAGGGCCTCCGTCTTGTCCAGGGCCACCCGTAAGCCCAGCGCCTCGATGCGCCCGACCACCAGAGAAACACCAATGGTGGCCAGGCGCGCCGCCTCCTGGAAGTTCGCCCCCCGGGCTGTGACAAGCGTGTCATCGGCGTAACAAATTACGCCCAGCCCGGGGGGGAGACGACCTCGTAGGACCCAGTCGTATCCCACGTTCCACAGGAGTGGTCCAAGGACAGACCCCTGCGGAACGCCGCACGACATGGGTCGCCGTCTCAAGGCGCCTTCTCGATCCTCGTACACGACGGTACGCTCCTGCAAATAGTCTGCCACCAGCCGCCTCAGGTACTCTGGCACTCCGTGGTATTGGAGTGCTTCCCCGATGCAGCTGAATGGCAGACTATTAAAGGCGTTGGCGATGTCCAAAGACACCGCCAACACCACGCCGCCACAGCTCACTGCCTCTTCGGTCACGGCCCTAAGGCGCATCACGGCATCGACCGTCGAACGCCCCTCTCGGAATCCGAATTGGGCGTCCGACAGGTCGGGCCCCACCTCGCGGAGTTGCCGGACGATGCGGGCAGAGAGTATCCTCTCAAAAAGTTTACCCGCCTCGCCCAGCAACACGATGGGCCTATAGGCCGCGACCGAATCGGCAGGCCGTCCCGGCTTCCTCAATAGGACCAGCTTCCCGCCTTTCCAGCACTCAGGAAAGCGTCCGGACGCCAGGCTAGCGTCCAACACTTCCCTGAGGCGGTCCGACATATGGTCGAGGGTTCGGGCCAGAACTCGGGCAGGTACCCCGTCCGGCCCGGGGGCGGTGTTCTTCGAACGGATTCTCAGAACCGCCGCCCCTACCTCCGATTCCCTCACGGGCGGAACCTCGTCCCCGTCATCCCTGGCCGGGTAGGCCATCGACGGGGGCGTGTGCTCCGCCCGCTGCGGGAATAGGCCCTCGACCACTTCCTGCAGGAAGCTGGGCTGGAGAGTCTCGGTAAGGGGGGGGCCCGGCGTGCGGAGCTTTTGACGCACCGCACGATAAGGGCGACCCCAGGGGTCACGATCGAGACTCTCCAGCATCTCCTCTCTTTTCACCTCTTTGGCGCGGCAAATGGCCAGCTTCAGAGTTTTCCGCGCCTCGCGGTACTCCTCGTGAAGCTGGTCCCCGCCACCGTCTCCACGGTGACGTCGCCTGCTGCGGGTGTAGGACCTCCGGGCACGAGTACACGCCGCACGGAGGTCCGCCAACTCCCGGGACCACCAGTAGACCTCCTTCCGAGGAGGCCGACGAGTCCGGATGCGGGGCATGGCCGTATCGCAAATCTGCGCAAGCGCATCGCGAAAACGGCCAGCCCCCACGTCCACGTCGACCTCCCCAGTCGGGGCCTGCGGAGACAGCCACGAATGAACGATGGCCGCCTCCTCCAGCAGGTCCCTGTCGAGCTTGGCGACAGCCCACCGCGGAAAGTGGGACATTTGCCGCGCCACGTGACCCCTACTGGGGCCCTGGGACCGGGAGAGCTCGAATCGGATGTACAAATGATCCGAGAGCGTCTCGACCTCTTCCAGGACACACCAGTTCCTTACTCGTGCGGCGACAGCAGGGGTAGCGAACGAAAGGTCCACTATCGACCCCCCCTGCTGTCGCACGCACGTGTTGGTGGCGCCTCTGTTCAGCAAACAGAGGCCCACCGAAGCCGCCCACTCCACTACGGCTTCGCCCCTGGCGTCCGTCCCGGGAGACCCCCACGCAATGGACTTTGCGTTGAAGTCCCCCAGCACGAGGACGTGCCCAGACCCTAGTCGCCGTATCGAGGCCTCCAAGTTGTTGAGGAAGACCTCGAAGTCGCTCAGACTCCGATTAGGGGAGAAGTATACACCGTATACGGTGATACCCCCCCAGTCGGCGGCAACATATCCCGTACCCTTGTCTCTTAGCGACAAGGGCGGGGAATGAGCCGCCGCGGAGCCGACGACTGCCACGGAGCCATCCCAGTCACCCATCCAATTTGGACGGGAAGGGACATAGTATGGCTCCGCGACCACGGCAACACCTATAGACCACTGCGCCACGGTTTGCAGGAAGAGATCCTGCGCCGCGGCGCAGTGGTTCAGGTTCGTCTGGACCAGGAGGCTGGAGACTTGATCCATTACTGGATCGTCGTCTCTACAGCCTCCTCCATGGGCGTCGACGCGGACGCGATTGCTACGCCGGAGGCAGCCTGGGTCGACTGGCTATCCCCCGACGTCTGCCGAGAAGCGCGGGGAGGCTTGCAGCCCCCCTGCCCCATCTGGTGATTGGCGGGCTTATTGCCCGCCGCACACATGGGGCAGTGAGGGGCCGCAGAGCATTCCGCCGCCTTGTGCCCCGGTCGACCGCAGCGGAAACAAAGACCGCTGCAGTCGAAGCAACTTTCGCACTTAGTGCGAGTGTGTCCTCCGGCAAGGCACTTGTAACACCTCATCGGTCTCGCGGCCAGCACTGTGACTCTGGCACAAACGAAACCGACGAGGATCTTGCCGGCGTCGCCCAACATTTTGGCCGACGCCACGGGACAACACACCCACACGGCGCTAAGCCCTCCTGGACCGGGGCGGATGGTGCCGACCCTAACGCTATCCGCACTGCAGCCCGTCCTCTCCTGTACTGCAGCGCGGACATCCTCGGCCGTCACTGAATCGTCCAGGCCCGAAATGCGCAAATCTGCGCACTTTACAGGCCTGGCGATTTTGACACCATCCGTGGCTGCGAAAATGCCTCGCAGCTTCTCGGCAAACGTGTCCGCTGTCTTGGCGCCTTCAGCCCCCGGGAACTCGAGTACTCGAGCTCCCGTCTGGGCGAGGCGCAGTTTCACTCCTGCCGTCCCGAAATCGGCGGCGAGACTATCCCGGGCCTTCTTGAAGACGGCCGCATAGGATAGTCCGCCGCTTGCCGCCTCCGGCGACACGGTGACAACCACAGCCGCGGTTTTGGGCGGCTGCAACTTCCGCGGCTTCTTCTTGGCCGCTGTCACCGGTGACGACGGCGGGCCAGAGGCCGCCTTTTGGGCAGCCTTCTTGGCCCGCTTTCGGGACTTCTTGGACCCGCCAACCACCTGCCAACCCTCATTGGAGGGGGCGGAAGTGGAGGGTCCAAGTGCAGTCGTTGGAGTGGGGAGCGGAGGAAACTCCGCTCCAGCCCTTGTCTTCTTAGGCCCCGGCTTCGAGGCAGCCGCCTTGGGCTTAGCCCCCTGTCGCGGCTTGTGGGCCGCTGCAGGAGGAGCCGGGCCCGACGTCGCCGAAGCGTAACTCACCCGGCCACCCGCCACGGGGAGCGGGGCTGGCGCCGAGGCGACATAAGGCCTCGTGCCCGCGAGCGGCGGCCGCAAGATAGGGGCCGGAGGCAGCCTCGCCTCCAGGCCGGCCAGTCGACCGTCCACTAAGTTCCCCACCGCCATGAGGATCTGTTGCACAAGAGCATCAGATACCCCAGGGACAGTGGGGGCCGGCTGCAACGCAGACGGCGCCGGCAGCGGCGCGGACGGGGCCGCCCGCGACGCAGACGGGGCCGCCCGCAACGCAGACGGCGCCGCCCGCGACGCAGACGGAGCCGGGAGCGACGCAGACGGAGTCAGCTGCGACGCAGACGAGGCCGGTGCCGGGGCCTTACGCTCAGGACGTTCCGCCCGGAATTGGGCGAACTGAGCGCTTAGCTCCGCCACCTGCCCCGTTAGTGCGTCGTTGGCCGCCTGGAGGCGAGCCACGTCCCCTATCAACGCCTGGACGACTCCACCCAGTGCGGAGGAGGAGCCCTTAAGAGCCCTCACAAAAGAGCCCTTAAGGTTTACGGACTTTGTGGCCACCTTGTTAATGATGGCCACTGCCGCCTGCGCCCTCTCCTGCAGACAGGCCGGTGTTTGGGGCACTGCGTCCCCATCCACCGGTTCCCCGATCTGCAGCAGGAAACCAGAGATCTCCTCCTCCGCCTGAATTTCGCCGTCCGCCCTGACTCGCCTATATGATTCCGCCTTGCAAAAGGCGGAACCCGACGTGCCAGGGACTGGGGTTCTGGACCTCCCCCTATGGCTGCTAGCCATTTTAGGCGGCAGCATTTCTTTGCTGTCGCTCTCCCTATCTTTGGAGCGCACGCGTTTGCGGCTGTCCGTAAGCTCCAGGTCCATTGGCTCCAACGCATCAGCATTGGAGCTACCACCCGCGCCATCCGACGAGTGGTTGGACCCGGAACGCGCACGCTCCGAGGTTCTTCGGCTCCCAGCAGTCCGACTGACTACTGGGAGCCCCGCCGCCATAGGCGTCCCGGACGCGGACTCCTCCTCGGTAGAGGAGTCGTCCGCCCTCCGGAACTGCCCCTTGGCGTTCCTCCTGCCCTTCCGCTTTGCCTCATTATCGTTTCCAGTTGACTTGCCAGTTTTCATTAGATAAGATCGGTTCGTTTTATTATATTTTTCAAAAGAGTTATTTGCCATTACTTAACCCACGAGTAGGGGAGAACTAAAAGTCCACCCGGGCAGAGATCCCCAATACCCGGGCAAGCGTAAATTTGTGCCCAACCGAGGGGTCCGCAGGTCCCTGGCTGGGGGTGTGCTTGCGACTGAACTACCCATCAGCCATGCATCCCCTGGTCACACACCAGAACACGGGATTCGGGGTAATTTTTTATAGAGGTTTTCTTCCTCGCGGTCCGGGCGGTTAAGCCAAGACCCTCGTCCCCGATGTAATCGGGATTACGATATGCCAACGGTGGCAGGAACACAAGTCCACTGCCTGCTCGACGGTAGGGTGAGTACACGCCGAGCCCGTCCCTATGCGGCATGGCGTCTAGTCCACGCCTCCGCCTCGGCAGCCTGTAAATCGGCTGTCTTTCCCTTAGTCGCCTTTTACGACACCCACGGGATGAGATGGGGTGGGGCTATTCTATGCCGGCCCCACACGGCGAGGCGAAACCTTTTTTTTTTTTTTTTTTTTTTTTTTACGTGTGGAAACCCCCTCGGGCCGTCACCCCGCCGGGGTTTGCGGCGGGGCGGTGTGTCGGAATCGAACCGACTAAAACCACACGGTGTGCCACTCTGCGCCTGAGACGGGAGGGATCCGGGAACTGCTGTTATTAACACATCCGGACCCCTCCCAGCGCTTGCCCGCACAGAAGCGGGCACCGTCAGCTGTTAACTCTCTATTTAGGCGACGTACGGCACACGCGTAACATCGCCCCCTCGCGGGTGACCACTAAAGCGGATGGAGGGGAAAACCCGTCCCCACCATCCGCGGCCACACTCAGGGCGGCATGAGGCGCTGGTAGGCGCGCCTCCGCCGCCCGGTTCGCCGGCGGCGGATCGGGTCCGAGTGGATATCATCCTCCCGGGCCTTCTCCGCCGCCTCCTTCTGCGACATTACGTCTTCGCAGAAGGCTGCGACTGCGGTAAAACTGCTGTCGCTACCGGCCATGCAGCGAATGATGGCCGGTAGCGAGAGATCTCCTCCGATGACTGCAGTGAGGGCCCGGCGCTGCGACGCCCAAGCGGGGCAAATCGCCAGCGTATGCTGGGCCGAGTCCTCACTGCAGTCGCAGTGGTGGCAGGCGGGACTCAGTTCCCTCCTGGCGACCGAGTGCAGGTACTTTCCGAAGCATCCGTGCCCGGAAAGAACCTGCGTCAGTCGGAAGGAAAGGGTCCCGTGCTGCCGCCCTGCCCACTCGAGGATGACCGGCTGGAGAGCCTCCACGGCGGCAAAGCCAGCGCGTGGAGTCTCTAGCCGGAACGACCAGCGAGCCATCGTGGCTCGACGGGCGGCTTCACGCCACTCGCGTACCTCTTCGGGCGGAGGGCGAATGCCTCTCTCCGCCCGGAACTCAGCCACCCGTCGATAAACTTCGGCGAGCACTTCCGCCTCCAAATCCCACGGAGGTGTTCCGGCCAAGGCGCACGCCGCCTCGGTGGACACCGTGCGGTATCCGCGTATGGCTCTGACCGCCAATACCCTCTGAGGCCGCCAAAGGCGGGCCTTATTGAGGGCAGTCAGAGCCGCCACCCACACCGGTGCCCCATACAGCGCCATCGACCGGACCACCCCCGTGTAGAGGAGTCGCGTTGCGACGCTGGCTCCGCCCAAGTTGGGCAAAAGTCGCCCAAGGGCAGAGGCAGCGCCGACCAGCTTGGGACCAAGCTGTCGGAAGTGCTCGTCGAAGAGCCACCTACCGTCGAGGATCAGGCCCAGATACCTCATCTGGGCCCGAACCGGTACGAGGACCGAGTTGACCACTATGGAGGCGCCGGGGGGCGGCCCACGACGGGGCCCATGGAATAACAGGGCCTTCGTCTTGTCCAGGGCCACCCGTAAGCCCAGCGCCTCGATGCGCCCGACCACCAGAGAAACACCAATGGTGGCCAGGCGCGCCGCCTCCTGGAAGTTCGCCCCCCGGGCTGTGACAAGGGTGTCATCGGCGTAACAAATTACGCCCAGCCCGGGGGGGAGACGACCTCTTAGGACCCAGTCGTATCCCACGTTCCACAGGAGTGGTCCAAGGACAGACCCCTGCGGAACGCCGCACGACATGGGTCGCCGTCTCAAGGCGCCATCTCGATCCTCGTACACGACGGTACGCTCCTGCAAATAGTCTGCCACCAGCCGCCTCAGGTACTCTGGCACTCCGTGGTATTGGAGTGCTTCCCCGATGCAGCTGAATGGCAGACTATTAAAGGCGTTGGCGATGTCCAGGGACACCGCCAACACCACGCCGCCACAGCTCACTGCCTCCTCGGTCACGGCCCTAAGGCGCATCACGGCATCGACCGTCGAACGCCCCTCTCGGAATCCGAATTGGGCGTCCGACAGGTCGGGCCCCACCTCGCAGAGGTGCCGGACGATGCGGGCAGAGAGTATCCTCTCAAAAAGTTTACCCGCCTCGTCCAGCAACACGATGGGCCTATAGGCCGCGACCGAATCGGCAGGCCGTCCCGGCTTCTGAAGTAGGACCAGCTTCCCGCATTTCCAGCACTCAGGGAAGCGTCCGGACGCCAGGCTAGCGTCCAACACCTCCCTGAGGCGGTCCGACATATGGTCGAGGGCTCGGGCCAGAACTCGGGCTGGAACCCCGTCCGGCCCGGGGGCGGTGTTCTTGGAACGAATCCGCAGAACAGCCGCCCCAACCTCCGATTCCCTAACGGGCGGCACGTCGTCCTCTCGACCCCCGTCGTCTCTGACCGCATAGGCCATCGACGGGGGTGTGTGCTCCGCCCGCTGCGGGAAAAGGCCCTCGACCACTTCCTGCAGGAAGCTGGGCTGGAGAGTCTCGGTAAGGGGGGGACCCGCCGTGCGGAGCTTCTGTCGCACCGCACGATATGGGCGACCCCAGGGGTCACGGTCGAGACTCTCCAGCATAGCCTTTCTCTTCGCATCTTTGGCGCGGCATATGGCCAGCTTCAGAGTTTTCCGCGTCTCGCGGTACTCCTCGTGAAGCTGGTCCCCGCCACCGTCTCCACGGTGACGTCGCCGGCTGCGGGTGTAGGACCTCCGGGCACGGGTGCACGCCGCACGGAGGTCCGCCAACTCCTGGGACCACCAGTAGACCTCCTTCCGAGGAGGCCGACGACCTTGGACGCGGGGCATGGCCGAATCGCATATCTGCGTAATCGCATCGCGAAAACGGCCAGCCCCTACATCCACGCCGACCTCCTCGGTCGGGGCCTGCGGAGACAGCCAAGATTGAACAATGGCCGCCTCCTCTAGTAGGTCCCTGTCGAGCTTGGCAACAGCCCACCGCGGAAAGCGGGATGTATGCCGCGCCGTGTGACCCCTACTGGGGCCCTGGGACCGGGAGAGCTCAAATCGACGGCGAGGCGAAACCTTTTTTTTTTTTTTTTTTTTTTTTTTTTTTTTTTTTTTTTTTTTTTTTTTTTTTTTTTTTTTTTTTTTTTTTTTTTTTTTTTTTTACGTGTGGAAACCCCCTCGGGCCGTCACCCCGCCGGGGTTTGCGGCGGCGGGGCGGTGTGTCGGAATCGAACCGACTAAAACCACACGGTGTGCTACTCTGCGCCTGAGAGAGGGAGAGATCCGGGAACTGCTGTGTTACGACCTCCGGACCCCTCCCGGCGCCAGCCCGCACAGAAGCGGGCACCCTCCTCCAAAACCTCTCCGTTTAGGCGACGTACGGCACACGCGTCACGTCGCCTCCTCGCGGGCGGCCACTATAGCGGATGGAAGGGCAAACCCGTCCCGACCATCCGCGGCCACACTCAGGGCGGCATGAGGCGCTGGTGAGCGCGCCTCCGCTGCCCGGTTCGCCGGCGGCGGATCGGGTCCGAGAGGAGGTCGTCCTCCCGGGCCTTCTCCGCCGCCTCCTTCTGCGAGATGACGTGTTCGCAGAAGGTGGCGACCGCGGTAAAACTGCTGTCGCTACCGGCCATGGAGCGGATGACGGCCGGTAGCGAGAGATCCCCTCCGATGACTGCAGTGAGGGCCCGGCGCTGCGACGCCCATGCGGGGCATGCCGCCAGCGTGTGCTGGGCCGAGTCCTCACTGCAGTCGCAGTGGTGGCAGGCGGGACTCAGTTCCCTCCGTGCGACCGAGTGCAGGTACTTCCCGAAGCATCCGTGTCCGGAAAGCACCTGCGTCAGTCGGAAGGAAAGGGTCCCGTGCTGCCGCCCTGCCCACTCGTGGATGACCGGCTGGAGAGCCCCCACGGCGGCGAAGCCAGCGCGTGGAGTCTCCAGCCGGAGCGACCAGCGAGCCATCGTGGCTCGACGGGCGGCTTCACGCCACTCGCGTACCTCCTCGGGCGGGGGGCGAATGCCACACTCCGCCCGGAAAGAAGCCACCCGTCGATAAACTTCGGCGAGCACTTCCGCCTCCAAATCCCACGGGGGTGTCCCGGCCAACGCGCACGCCGCCTCGGTCGACACCGTGCGGTATCCGCGTATGGCTCTGACCGCCAGTACCCTCTGAGGCCGCCAGAGGCGAGCCTTGTTGAGGGCGGTCAGAGCCGCCACCCACACCGGTGCGCCGTACAGCGCCATTGACCGGACCACCCCCGTGTACAGGAGTCGCGTTGCGACGCTGACTCCGCCCAAGTTGGGCAATAATCGCCCAAGGGCGGAGGCAGCGTCGACCAGCTTCGGACCAAGCTGTCGGAAGTGCTCGTCGAAGAGCCACCTACCGTCAAGGATCAGACCCAGATATTTCATCTGGGCCCGAACCGGTACGAGGACCGAGTTGACCTCTATCGAGGCGCCGGGGGGTGGACCACGACGGGGCCCATGGAACAGTAGGGCCTCCGTCTTGTCCAGGGCCACCCGCAAGCCCAGCGCCTCGATGCGCCCGACCACCTGAGAAACACCCCCGGTGGCCAGGCGCGCCGCCTCCTGGAAGTTTGCCCCCCGAGCTGTGACCAAAGTGTCATCGGCGTAACAAATTACGCCCAGCCCGGGGGGGAGACGTTCCCGCAAGACCCAGTCGTACCCCACGTTCCACAGGAGTGGTCCAAGGACAGACCCCTGTGGAACGCCGCACGACATGGGCCGCCGTCTCAAGACGCCATCTCGGTCCTCGTACATGACGGTACGCTCCCTCAGATAGTCTGCCACCAGCCGCCTCAGGTACTCTGGCACCCCATGATACTGGAGTGCTTCCCCGATGCAGCTAAATGGCAGACTATTGAATGCGTTGGCGATGTCTAACGACACCGCCAACAGCACGCCGCCACAGCTCACCGCCTCTTCGGTCACGGCCCTAAGGCGCATCACGGCATCGACCGTCGAACGCCCCTCTCGGAACCCGAATTGGGCGTCCGACAGGTCGGGCCCCACCTCGCTGAGATGCCGGACGATGCGGGCAGAGAGTATCCTCTCAAAAAGTTTGCCCGCCTCGTCCAGCAACACGATGGGCCTATAGGCCGTGACCGAATCGGCAGGCCGTCCCGGCTTCCTCAATAGGACCAGCTTCCCGCCTTTCCAGCACTCAGGGAAGCGACCGGACGCCAGGCTGGCGTCCAGCACTTCCCTGAGGCGGTCCGACATGTGGTCGAGGGTTCGGGCCAGAACTCGGGCAGGTACCCCGTCCGGCCCGGGGGCGGTGTTCTTCGAACGGATTCTCAGAACCGCCGCCCCTACCTCCGATTCCCTCACGGGCGGAACCTCGTCCCCGTCGTCCCTGGCCGGGTAGGCCATCGACGGGGGCGTGTGCTCCGCCCTCTGCGGGAATAGGCCCTCGACCACTTCCTGCAGGAAGCTGGGCTGGAGAGTCTCGGTAAGGGGGGGGCCCGGCGTGCGGAGCTTTTGACGCACCGCACGATAAGGGCGACCCCAGGGGTCACGATCGAGACTCTCCAGCATCTCCTCTCTCTTCGCCTCCTTGGCGCGGCAAATGGCCAGCTTCAGAGTTTTCCGCGCCTCGCGGTACTCCTCGTGAAGCTGGTCCCCGCCACCGTCTCCACGGTGACGTCGCCTGCTGCGGGTGTAGGACCTCCGGGCACGAGTACACGCCGCACGGAGGTCCGCCAACTCCCGGGACCACCAGTAGACCTCCTTCCGAGGAGGCCGACGAGTCCGGATGCGGGGCATGGCCGTATCGCAAATCTGCGCAAGCGCATCGCGAAAACGGCCAGCCCCCACGTCCACGTCGACCTCCCCGGCCGGAGCCTGCGGAGACAGCCACGAATGAACGATGGCCGCCTCCTCCAGCAGGTCCCTGTCGAGCTTGGCGACTGCCCACCGCGGAAAGTGGGACATTTGCCGCGCCACGTGACCCCTACTGGGGCCCTGGGACCGGGAGAGCTCAAATCGGATATACAAATGATCCGAGAGCGTCTCGACCTCTTCCAGGACACACCAGTTCCTTACCCGTGCGGCGACAGCGGGGGTAGCGAACGAGAGGTCCACTATCGACCCCCCCTGCTGTCGCACGCACGTGTTGGTGGAGCCTCTGTTCAGCAAACAGAGGCCCACCGAAGCCGCCCACTCCACTACGGCTTCGCCCCTGGCGTCCGTCCCGGGAGACCCCCACGCAATGGACTTTGCGTTGAAGTCCCCCAGCACGAGGACGTGCCCAGACCCTAGTCGCCGTATCGAGGCCTCCAAGTTGTTGAGGAAGACCTCGAAGTCGCTCAGACTCCGATTAGGGGAGAAGTATACACCGTAAACGGTGATACCCCCCCAGTCGGCGGCAACATATCCCGTACCCTTGTCTCTTAGCGACAAGGGCGGGGAATGAGCCGCCGCGGAGCCGACGACTGCCACGGAGCCATCCCTGTCACCCATCCAATTTGGACGGGAAGGGACATAGTATGGCTCCGCGACCACGGCAACACCTATGGACCACTGCGCTACGGTTTGCAGGAAGAGATCCTGCGCCGCGGCGCAGTGGTTCAGGTTCGTCTGGACCAGGAGGCTGGAGAATCGATCCATTACTGGATCGCTTCTACAGCCTCCTCCATGGGCGTCGGCGTAGACGCATTAGTTACGCCGGAGGCAGCCTGGGTCGACTGGCTGACCTCCGACGCTTGCCGAGAGGCAAGAGAGCCGCGAGGGGGCTTGCAGCCTCCTTGCCCCATCTGATGATTGGCAGGCTTATTGCCCGCCGCACAGATGGGGCAGTGAGGGGCGGCAGAACAGTCCGCCGCCTTGTGCCCCGCCAGACCGCAGCGGAAGCAAAGTCCGCTGCAGTCGAAGCAGCTACTGCACTTGGTGCGGGTGTGACCCGCCGACAGGCATTTGAAACACCTCATCGGCCTCGGCGCCAGGACCGTAATCCTGGCACTCACGAAGCCGACGAGCAGCCTGCCGGCATCTCCAAGAGTTTTGGCCGCTGCCACAGGGCAGCTGAGCCACACCGCACCAAGGCCCCCTGGACCGGTACGGACGGTGCCGACCCTGATGCTTTCCGCACTGCAGTTCGTCCTCTCCTGAACCGCAGCGCGAACATCCTCGGCCGTCACAGAATCGTCCAGGCCCGAAATGCGCAGTTCCGCGCACTTCGTAGGCCTGGCGATCCTTACACCGTCCGTTTCCGCGAACATGCCTCTTAACCTCTCGGCAAATTCGTCCGCCGACTTTGCGCCTTCAGCCCCGGGGAACTCAAGAATTCGAGCTCCCGTCTGGGCGAGGCGCAATCTGACACCCGTCGTCCCGAAAGAGGCGAGACTTGCCCGGGCCCTTTTGAAAAGGGCCGCGTAGGACATCCCGCCCTCAGCCGCCTCCGGTGACACGGTCACCACTACCGCCGCGGTCTTTGGTGAGCGAGGCGAAACCTAACCTAACCTAACCTAACCTAACCAGTCTCATTCGCTTAGATGCCGGGCTAACAGTGTTTTTTACTCGCTCCGTATAGTAAAAATCATTGAAGTGGTAAAAGTGTTACAAAGTACCAAGTGTTATATATCAAACGATTGGAAATCGCGAGTGCTACACAACAGTGAAAACCGCGTGGAAATCGGACCACAATTGTGGATTTTCCTGGAACATTAAGTGTTTTTATTGTAGGTTAAATTCTGTGAAAAAGTGTTAAAACCTCAATAACTTTCTATTAAGATCTGTGACCCCTACTTTTTCGACTGTACGATTGTGCGTCTCGGCGAGCCCTCTCGTTTGAGACCCATCTCAGAATTTTCGGGCGAAAAATAAGAAAGTTATTCAACTTTTTCCAAAAAACGGAAATTTTTATAACTCGCGGAAATTTGGTAAAATACCTATTGTGACACGTCAAAAGTTGCGCCGTTGCAAGACGAATTCAACGGTATAAACCGCGTAGTGATCGGATCGGAAATAAAAATTTTCCTAGAACATAAACTAAAAATTTAGTGAAAATAGTGTAAACAAACTTTTAAAACTTACATAACTCCGGATTAAGATCTGCGACCCCCGGATATTAAGTTTTGAGAGGGTGCGTCTCGGAGAGCCACAACTTTTGAGACCCCTCCCAGAATTTTCCGGCGAAAATTTAAAAAGTTAGGAAGTTTTTCCTAAAAACCGCGTGGTCAACACGTGCCACGAGGTCCCCGATCCCGGTCCTACAGGAGCAAGGGTGATACCTGGACAGACGCGAGACGCCAACAGGAGCCAGGAACTGCTTCAAGCTCCTGAAAAAGTTAAGTGGTTCTGGATTTATAAAGGATTAAGTGTGAAAAATTTTTGACAACCCTATTTTTAAGGGTAGTGATCGGACACCCCCTAGTTAAATAGTAATAAATAGTCCTATAAGTGTTAAAGGGTACGAAACTTTTCCGGCCTAAATAGGACCAAATACAAAGTAGTTATAGCGTGACAAATAAAACTTTTTAAAAAACTTTCCTAAGGGTTAATCAAGGGGTATTATACACCCCCCAGACTTTTAAAACCCAACCACATAAGTAGAAGAACTCGTGAGCTACACCAGGAAGTTTCTCCGGTCAAATTCCAACAACAGACAACGATTTTATTTAAGTTTTAAAAATCTAGGTTTTATTTTAGTGCTTATTATTTTGACCCTAGTTTTAAGTAGTTCTAGATAAAATTTGTAAATTGTTCTTCCAGGCACACATAACACAGACTCTTGGGAATAGATCCCACCGCACACCAAAATTTTAACACAAAAAACACAGACACTATACAGCTATAAATAAGACCTATCCCAAAATTCGGTTGAAAATTACAAAGAAATTTTTTGAAAATTCGGGGGTCCATACCTCCTAAGCCGGCAGACCAATCGACCATCTAACGCCGTGGAGATAATTTTTTAGGTCATATCTTTCAAAAGACATCAAAAAATTGGCCCTAAGCCAAAATTTGAAGGGGGTCATTTTCGGAATATTATTACGTAACTTATAAATTAGATCAAACTTCGACCCCCTATATCTCCGGCGCCCGAGGTCCGACCGAGTCGGGCGTGGTGTCAGGAAGCCCCCCACGACAGAAACTATCCAGCCCACCGAAGATTTACAAATCGCGGTGAGGCTCTTCGAAAGGATAGGTGCGGAGATTAGGAGAAATCCTTATATCTCCGGACTGGTTGGGCGGATTTCGGTGGGAATTTTTGGATTCAAAGATTCTCCGCCGGAGCCATCTACTGGCATCGCGGCTGTACCGATTCGGGTAAAACTTTCGCGAAAGTATAGTTTTCGCGGAAGGAGAGATAGCGATATCTCTGGTCTGCCTGGCCCGATTTTCGCCGGGTTTTCGGGAACGGGACCAGCAGTACACACACTACCATCTGAACACCTCTGTGGAGATAAAAAATTTTTTGCAAATTCTAAATTATTTACATTTATTTTAGGAACTTTTCGACAAATACATACAAAAAATTGTATAATTGAATATCTCCGTACTGGCTGGCCCGATTTCATTGAAATTTCGGATTCGGACAACCTTAACAGGGGTACATCCACTGGTACCATTGGCTGAACCGTTTTTGATGAAATAGGCACAAATTAGGAAAAATACACATAACTCCTTTCAGACATAACTTTTTTCAGAAATTTTTTCGGAAGTGTCTTGGCGGTGAGGAGGACTACTCCAGAGTGTAGAGAGGAGCTCTACATAGAGTCCTAATATAATAGAATTTTAGTTTAATATTTTAATAATTGTATTTTTAATTTTAAAATTTTGTATATTTTATTTTTGACAGAGGCAATATACACCTCACTAGTACTTAACGGCTCTTATAGAGCATATTAATTTAAGGGATTTAATTGTTTTAACTGTGTTAGTTTAACACATTCGACACTCACCCCTCTTTACAGGGTGAGATAGACACAAAAATTGACACTTACCCCTCTCTACAGGGTCAACAGACATTACACACTACACACACACTGACAATTTTCCCCGACATACACATAGTGCACCATACCCACTTACACTCAAACTCTCCACACACACCGACAATATGTTCAGATCCCCCGCCAGGAGGCACAGCGCATCACCGTCTGTAGAGCAGACTGCGGCGTCACAGATCCCTGCCCAGAAACAAACTCGGGCCTCGGTTTTCCTTGCAAATTGTAATATAATTAGGAAACAACTGAATATGTCTGGCAACATCAGGAGAGACATAAAAAGGGAAATCGAGGATACAGTCAGAGTTCTCGAACGACTGTTTAAGGAAAGCGAGGAAGAAGGGAAGGGGTCTGTGGCGAACGCGGCAGCAGGGCCCCCCTTAAGGGAAGAGGTACTGCTGGAGAACCTAAAGCTGCTGGAACACTCCATCACCACCAAGCTGAATGAGATGGAACTCAACCGTAAGCGGGACTGGGCGCGCCTTGATAGTGACAACGACGAACGGGGCATAAACATCATCGATTATGTCAACCAAGCGGTAGATGAGACTAATCAGGCAATAGAGAAAGCGGCCGAAGGAACCGCACAGGCCGTCGAGAAAGCGGTGGAGGGGGTCGTGGAGAGGGTCTTCGGGAAGATAGAGGAGACCCAGGTCGATATCGACCAGGCGACCGAGATCATGGTGGTGCGCGCGCAGTCCCAAATTGAGGACCTAATAGGGACTGTCGCTAGGGATGTGGTCATAGAGACCCGGACGCACATCGGCGCAGCCATAAAGGGTCTAACACCCGAGACCGTCCCGAGCCCGATCCCGACCCCTATGACTTACGCTAAAGCAGTATCAACCAGACCCGGGTGCCGGCCGGCGCTTCATTCTCTGGCGGTAACCTCCACGGACAGCCAGGAGACTGCCGATGAGGTGCTCGCCAGGGTGAAGAAGGCGGTCGACGCCAGGAACTCTGGATTAAAAATTAGTAAGGCCAGGAAGGCTAGAGGTGGCACCGTCATCTTGGGCTGCGACACGGAGGTGGAGCAGAACAGGGTGAGGGTGCAACTTGAAAGCCGTGGAGGAGGGCTTGTGGTAGCGCCCATGAGGAATAAGGACCCCCTCGTCGTCCTCAAAGACGTTTTCGTCGAAGACGACGACGAGGACATGTTCAGGGCCCTTTACACCCAGAACACCGACATCTTCATGGGCCTACCACAGGAGGAACAGGAAATGAAGATCAAATACAAGAAAAGAACTAGAAACCCCAAGACATCCCATGTAGTAATACAAGTTAGACCAAAAGTATGGCAGAGAATGACGGAGGCCGGAACCCTCTACCTGGACCTGCAAAGGGTCAGAGTGGAGGACCAGTCTCCGTTAATACAATGCACGAAATGCCTCGCATTCGGCCATGGCCGTAAGTTCTGCACTGAGAGTGTGGACAGTTGCAGTCACTGTGGGGGCCCTCACTTACGTGAGAAATGCCCCGAACACAGTGCGGGCAAGGAACCGCGATGCTGCAACTGCTCGCACTCTGGGCTGCAGAACATTAGCCACAATGCATTCGACGCCGACTGCCCAACACGAGCAAAATGGGACTACTTAGCGAGGTCCAACACCGCGTATTTGTGACTCATACACCCACAGTACACACACCACACAAGAACACATACACCATACAGAAACACTCACACATACACACACATTGATATAGGTACTATATTATAATAATATAAGAAAATATCAAACATGCATACATGGGACAAGAACAAGAAACACACAAAAACACTTACAATTTACACAATGAGGTGTCAGCAATTATAAATATTTGAACATATATATACATTGCTGACAGAGATAGGAATAAAAAACATACATAACACAGACAGATATACTAACATTACATAACATTCAGAGTCACAAATATCACGATCACATGTTGGAGGAAACGACTACATGGGATGCCTTGGACGTATCACTACAATAATAAACAAACACAAAACAACACAACATAAGTGAAACGATGCACAATAAACGACAGACAAACAAACAACCGTGTCATAAGAACAATAATAATTTGATTTAATTTAATGTAATTTGATTTAACTTAATTTAATTAATTTGATTTTATCTAATTTGTTTTTAAAAAAAAATTTTTCTAAGAAATAATTAATTGTAAGAAAAATATGTTAATAAATAATAAATAAAAATTTAATATCTGTCAAACAGATATCGAAACCTGTAAACAAAAGAATTAATGCAATACCAGAAAAGAAATAATGCAATGTAAAAAATATATGAGAGAAAAGAATAAATATTGTGGCAAAAAGATAATAATAAAAAAATGGAAATTAAATAGTACAAATGTACAATCAGAAAAGAAATGGAACACTAAATGTAGAAAACATACAAAAGACAAAAAAATAAATATTGTATAAAGCAAAAGTAGATTTAATCATAGTAATATGTAAATAAAACTAATAAATATTGTATTGTATAAAGTAACAGTAGATAAAATCATAGATATTGAAATATGTAAATAAAACTAACAAAAAGTAAAATATAAGTAAAAAATTGTAGTAAATTAGCGGGAAATTACCCGCAGAAATAATGTATAAACTTAAGATACTAATGACACATAGCATGACAAGGTCCTGTCGTTTCCATGGACGGGGAAAAGCAGAAAAAAAAAAAAAAAAAAAAAAAAAAAAAAAAAAAAAAAAAAAAAAAAAAACCTAACCTAACCTAACCTCCGCCGTGTGGGGCCGGCATAGAATAGCCCCACCCCATCTCATCCCATGGGTGTCGTAAGAGGCGACTAAGGGAAACACGCAGCCGAGCACCGGGCTGCCGAGGAGATCCCAGCCCTTTTCAGGGCTCGCCGTCGCTCCCAGTATCCCTCTGTTTAGCAGAGGGGACAGGGGATGAGACGGTGCCAGGGAGCAAAGGACGGAGCCTAACATCAGGCTGCCGAGGCGGGTCGGCCCCTGCTGACCCAGGGGCTGACGGGCTCTTGGGCCGTCGAGTCAAGGAAAAGACTTTAAAACCCGACAGCAAAGTCGTTAAAAGCAGTGGCTGCCGTCGCCTCGTACGCCGACGGCGATCGGCCGACGGGGTGGTGGCGGCCGGGGGAAAGGCTCTGCGGGAGCGGGATCGAGCGGGGAGCTCTCCTGCCTCGCGAGCCGAGTACCCCGCGAGGAGGGGGGGCGCCGGCGAGCGCAGTTTGCTCGCGCTCCTGAGTCCGAGCCCTGCGGGAGCGGGTTCCCCCGACCGCTGCCCTGCGGGGCATGGGCGACGGGGCAACGGCGCCCCCGAATGAGAGTGGCCACGGGCGGTGGGCCGGGGGGCCTGCCGCCCCACGCTAAAGTGGCGGAATGCGCCCCTCTGTGTTCCTGGGGCGCATTCATACGAGGAGGACAGGCCCCGCCATCTGGGCGCGTGGACCGGAGGGTGGGGCCTCGACTGAGGCGAGCCCGACCATCAGGGCATCCCCAGCCGAGTCGCGGTGAGCAAACTATCCCGCGGCTCGGATTGGGCGAAGGAGGAACACCGTGGTGGTTTAGTGGGTAGTCTGGCCAGGCTCAAGTGGTCAGGAGTCCCACACGAAGCGAACCCCCTGCCCCCGCGGGGGGCGAGCGAAGCGCGTAAATGCATTCCACCACGTAAAAAAAAAAAAAAAAAAAAAAAAAAAAAAAAAAAAAAAAAAAAAAAAAAAAAACCTAACCTAACCTAACCTAACCTAACCTAACCTAACTCTTTTTTTTTTTTTTTTTTTTTTTTTAACGTGTGGAAACCCCCTCGGGCCGTCACCCCGCCGGGGTTTGCGGCGGCGGGGCGGTGTGTCGGAATCGAACCGACTAAAACCACACGGTGTGCCAACTCTGCGCCTGAGAGAGGGAGAGATCCGGGAACTGCTGTGTTACGACCTCCGGACCCCTCCCGGCGCCAGCCCGCACAGATGCGGGCACCCTCCTCCTCAACCTCTCCGTTTAGGCGACGTACGGCACACACGTAACGTCGCCTCCTCGCGGGCGGCCACTATAGCGGATGGAAGGGCAAACCCGTCCCGACCATCCGCGGCGCCTAACCTAACTCTGACCTAACCTAACTCTGACCTAACCTAACTCTGACCTAACCTGACTCTGACCTAACCTAACTCTGACCTAACCTAACTCTGAACTAACCTAACTCTGACCATACGATTTTTTTTATCGAGTATAGCCACTTATATCACCGTTGTTGTTTGCAATCATCTTATTAGAAGTAATAATTATTTTACATTAATTTTGAAAGGAGAATGGCAGATCTTGTACCGCTAGGGACATGTGATGGCTGGTGTTGAGATTTGCGCTGTTTATAAAGTGAATCATCCCGAATATTCTTATGTTACTCTCATATTTTTAATAGTTTGCAAAGAGTAAATAAGTTCTTCTCAATTAATGTTATGAATGCTAAACTAAACGTTTGAGTTAACGTCAACAAAACGTATTCGTTATTTTCTAAACTTACCATGCATAAAATGTATAAAACATTAAATCGATAATCATAATTAAATCGATAGTCATTAATGAGGTCACTTCCATTATTAACATTTTAATACAATATTTTTTTACTAAAAATATTGAATGTACTAATTAAAAGATGAAGTAAAAGAAAAATATTTTAAATCAATGTATTTTCGTTTTAGGTTCATTTTGTTTTCTAAGTAACGTAACGACTAGAATAATCGATTCCAATAAGGGCAAATGTCATACATCTGATTTGACCGGGCAACATTTTATTGACGAAATGCGAAAATCGTAAACAAACGTCAATAGCTAGTTAAACTTCCAGTGTGGACAAAGGGTTTTTAAATAAAATAAAAAAACAACTTAACTTGTGTGCTGCCGATTTGGAGGCTAGCATTATAATATATTTTAAATGTCTTACAATATTCCATGTCTGAACGATAGTCTAAACAATTCGTTATCTAATTCTAAGAGACACATCCGTTGGCAATGCTGAGCCAGCGGAGTAGCTACTTAATCTAAGACAGAGGGTGCAGGCGGATGCATAACTCCTCCCTCCCTAAGAGCGAAATTATCGGGATGTTCATTTTCAATAACTCCCCGATGATTTCGTAGACACATTAACATTCTTAATCTTTTACGTAAAATATATGACAAAATTAAAAGAATACAAGCTAAAACAATAAGAAATGTAATATAAACTATAACTACACTGATATTAGAGTCTTGACCTTTAAAATCACTGTTAGAGAACTCATTTTGCTTTAATACACTAGACATATATTTCACTTCGTCCAAATTAATACCGCGCATGTTAAGTACGCGTGTACTGGATAGCGGTAGCGTTGCACTCGCAGGCAGTTTTGGTAAATTTATAACTGGAAGGGGCTCTACATTTTCAGTTTCTGTCAGGATTTGATGTTGGCGAATTTGGATTCCCTGTATCTCGATGTCGCATGACTCTTCCAGGGTCATGGTGTAAATTCCGAAGACAGGATGTTTATTAATTTCATCATTACAGGTGCTTGTGAGAACGGTCCGCAGTCTAGTAAATAATATCCAACTCGTGGTTGTTATTCGCTGAATTCTTATGTCTTCAATGTTAATCTGTTGTTGGTTACAGCATGTAAGGTTGTCATCGAATTTCAAAAGCTGCTCTATACAGGTTGGCTCTGGATAAGGCGCTAGGTTATGCTCAGCGCACAGGAATTGGTCTCCGGCTGCAAGTGGTCGACATGGTTTCACGATCGGCAGGTGTTTCAGCCCCCTTGCCAAATGGTAGGGATATTTAGGTAAAATGGACATGGTTTTATTACCTGATTCGCGAAAAATTGGTAACGAATAAATTTTATAGTAGTTATAAGTGTGATTATCTGTGAGTGGAATCTCTAATATGAACATAATCTGGTTATTCTTAAGATAAGTTTTGACAATAATAGTTTCTTCTAATTTTACTAGGTTTTCCTCCATTGCAGGATATAGTAAACTCGCAGTGTTGGATATTAACTTTAAATGTTGTAACAATTCGGTAGAGTTAACAATACTTGGGTGTAGTATAGAGATTTTACTAAATGCAAGAGCAGTCTCTATCTCTCCTAACTTTATAAAGATTGTACGGAAATTACTTGCAAATATATTAAATAAACTAACAGTGAAAGTGATGTACGTCCACTGATCTACTTTCGACATTACTTCATTATACATGGGTTCAACCATTTTTAATCTTTCTTCTAGAATAATGGAATTCTGATTTAAAACTTCAGTAGTGTTAATAAAACTATCTAACATTTGAGAGACCAGTGTTAACTTATCTTTGATAATAATTTGATTGTGACCAAGTTCCGATGTAATTTTATCGTACCGCAATGCATCGCTATGATCCAGGTTTCCCGTGATAATTTTAATAAGAGAACCCAATGGATTAATTAGGCCTCTTTTAAAGCGTTGTTGTGGGACTAATTGTCTGTATTTCTGTATTGTAATTTCTCGTAAATATTCAATATGTGCTACAATATTAAGGAAGTAAGGAGGATATGTATCATTTTTCCTTACTAGGTTACTAAACTCTTCATACTTAGAAATCACAAAATTTAGATCAACATGTATACTTTCTAAATTTAAAACCTTAATAACAGTCCATTGATCCGTTTGCAGATAAGCTTGACCTTCTTTAACAGGGAGTATGCCCGGGTTTCCCTCAAGGGACTGCAGATGAAGGGCCAGCGCCGGCATCCCTATCATCAATGTGCACCACCTGTGGAGGGCGTTTTATATTTTTAACAGGGACTTTAGTTTTTCTCTCACCAATCTGTATTGGTGTTACATTTTTAGTTGTTTTACCTATAACTTTTGCTTTGATATATCGCGGCTTATCCTTGCTTTTCCTTTTATTAACATCTTTTGCATATACAATTTTTCCTTCTGGGAGATCTATTTCACCTTCACCATCTCTCTTTTGCCTAATCATTTCTTTAGTCTCTATCATTTTTTCTGTTAAATATTTATATAAAAATTTTGTACGCTTCGCGTGGTCTTTTACAAGCTGTTGCGTATATTGTTTTTCAAAATCAATACCAAAAGGATTTTCAGAACGAGTATGGCCAAATACTGTTTCGAATGGAGTTAGTCCTGTTACTGAGTGTATCGAATGGTTGTATGCCATAATCGAGTATATCATTACAGATGCGGCATCAGTGCATTTCTGTTCATATTTAGCGCAACGGTAAATTTCACTAATTGTTGAATGTAAACGTTCGATTAAGCCCATCGAACAAGGGTTATTAGGTGTCCCTATATGGAGCCCTACCTTGTGTAAACTTAAAAATTCTCTCATTAATTCGTTGTTAAACTCACTTCCGGGATCAGAGCTAATTTTTTTTGGAACGCCGTAGAATGAAAAATACTTTGTAAGGGCGCGTACTACTTCAGATGTTGATCTATTAGTTATCGGAATGGCTTGTCCTAACTTACTAAATGCGTCTATAAGAGTAAGGTAATAATTACCTTCGATCTGAAAAAGGTCTATGAATATTTCCTGAAATGGAGCTTCCTGAGTTTGGGTTAACTGTAGAAACGGTTGAACAGGTTTTCTGTCATACTTCATTTTACTACACAACTCACAAGCATTAATAATAGCTGAGATAGTCTCCTGCATGTTATGCCAAAAGTAATTCCTGCGTATACTTGCTAACGTTTCCTTTATACCTCTATGACAAGTCTTTCCCTGATGATGTTTAATAACTATTGCCTTTTGTTCCTTTTCGTCTCCGACATACACTACTCGTTCTGTACACTCAAATAATTGTACAGTGTCTTTCTTAAACAACTGTATGACCTTGCTACTAAACAGTCTACGATGCTCTACATCCTCAAAATGTATGAAGTATTTCGTTTTAGGTTTGATATATTCTAATAAAAATTTATTTACTAAATCCGGGTTATTGATAGGTAAAAATACTTCAAGTATCTTTTGTTTTTCATGTGAAATGTCTCTAACTTGTATATCATTCCTTAACCACGTGAATACTAAAATTTGGTTAGGCTTAGTGTCCACGGCCTCATTTAAAATTGGAATACCTGACTGTTCTACGTCCATAGCAGAATGAATTGTATCAGATCTAGTCATTACAGATGGTGCTCTAATGGGATAGTCGGATACTTTCGCGGAACTAGGGATAGAGACAGTTTCAGACTCGGAAATTGAAATAGTTTTACTTGAATCTGATATAGTAGTCGTTGAGGAGTCGTCACGTATGTCCATATGTTTGGGTCCTTTGGTCTCTACTATTTCATCTGAATGACGTCTAAACCTTTGTTCCCTATTATCTATGTTTACTTTCATTGACTGGTTTTCATCATCTGAGTGGGTAATGTTGACCTTTATTCTTGACAAAGCGTCCGCATTTGAATTTTGCTTTCCTTTCTTATATATTATGTCGTAATCATAATCCTGAAGCCGTAAACGCCAACGAGTTAATTTACTACTTGTATCCTTAAGAGAATTAAGCCATGCCAAGGGTTGATGGTCGGTATATATGATAAATTTTCTACCATAAAGGTACGGGCGGAAGTGTTTAATAGCCCAAACAATAGCAAGACATTCGCGTTCGATAGTACTGTACCGAGCTTCTGTATCACTCAAAGTGCGACTAGCATACGCGACCGGTTTATCAGACCCTATTGGTCCCTGCGATAATACGGCACCTATTGCAATCTGGGACGCGTCAGTGGTAAGCACAAATGTTTTATCAAAATCGGGGTATTGCAATAGAGGGGCGTTTGTTAGTAATTCTTTACATCTGTTAAAAGCATCAATGTAATTTTTGTCTAATACTACTCTATTGCGTTTCTTTAAGCAAGAGGTCAATGGTTTGGTTATGTGTGCAAAGTCTTTTATAAAACGCCTATAATAGCCGATAAGTCCAAGAAAAGATTTAATTTCAGTAGTCGTCTTGGGTAATGGGTAGTTTATAACGGCATGTATTTTGTCATTATTAGGTTTAAGACCATCTTTAGTAATTGTATGGCCAAGGTAGATAACTTCTTTCCTCAAAAATTCAGATTTTTCTAATTGTACCTTTAAATTTGTAGCTCTCAATCTGTTGAAAACGTTTCTTAATTTCTGTAAATGTTCTTCTAGGCTAGATGAGAATATGATTACGTCATCTAAGTAGACCATACAATGCATTCCCTGTAGTCCTTTAAGTATATTGTCCATAGTTCTTTGAAATGTCGCTGGAGCGGTTTTTAGCCCAAACGGCATTCTTAGGAATTCATAATGTCCATTTTGTGTACTGAACGCAGTTTTTTGTCTATCGCGTTCTTCTACCTCTATTTGATGGTAACCGCTCGCCAAATCTATAGTACTAAAGTAAAGACTCTTTCCCAATTTGTCAAATAAGTCAGTGATATTTGGTAGTGGGTATCGGTCGCCTATAGTTATGTCATTTAGTCGTCTGTAGTCAATCACCATACGCCATTTAACTTGTCCTGACGCATCGGCCTTCTTAGGGACTAAATGGACTGGTGCGTTCCAGGGGGAATGGGACTCTGTTATTACATTGTCATTGAGTAATTTTTTAATCTGTCTGTTTATTTCATTTACTTCAGCAGGGGCTTGTCGGTACGGTCTAACATAAATCGGTTCCTCGTGTTTAGTACGAATATTGTGTTTCACCTGATTTGTAAAACTTAAAGGAATTTGGTCGCAATAGAATATATCCTTATATTCATTACAAAGACTGTATATTCGGTCCCGTTCCTCTTCGTTCATATGGTCTATTCTAAGTTTTTGCTTTAAATTCTGCTCTAATAATGTATCTGTTCCTAATGGTAAATTATTATCGTAAAAGTTTAGGTGGCATTCTGTGGCATCAAATTTCGTTACAGTGAAGGGTCTGTCTATGTGGATAGTCATCGGAGTTTCTGAAGTGTTCTGAATAACTGTGAGGGCGTACCCATTGACGCAGTTTACTAACGCGGAAGGCATTCGTAATTCAGGTGTAAATAGCTTCAATTCAACCAGTGCCTCGCCCGTATATAAATCTGTGGGGATTTTGACACGTTGTTCGCAACGCGGCGGTATGTTAATAGTGTAATCTAAATTATTAATAATTGGTATCGAAGTTGTTGTTGTTCTTAGTACTAAGCCCTTAAGGTCTATTATCGCGCCAATTCGTTTTAATAAATCATTACCAATGAGTCCTTCATATCGCTCGTCTACCTCATATAAATGAAATTTGTGAAAATCGGGGGAATTGAAAGTCGGTAGTAGAGGGATTTCAATAGTTTCGTCATGATGACTGGTGGCATGAGTACTTACTACCTGAAACGGTTCATGTGTAATATATTCAGGGAAATAATAGTAAGCGATGCGAGGGCTAAAAAACGATCGAGTACTACCTGTATCAATCATTAATTTTGAATCGATCTCCGGGATATAGACATATGGCAAATTAAGATTATGGTCACAGTTTACTACTATATTTTCTCCTCTTTGTGGGAGGCATCTATGGGAAAATTTTCATTTTCAGTTTTAGGTACGTCATTATTTTCTGCATCAACGTTATAACAGTCGTCTGGGTAAGGCTGATAATCGTCATTGTATTCGTCGTCCAAATCATAGTAAGCATTTTCATTGTAGGGAGAGTCATAATAACTACCATCTACAGAGATTTCGTTCAACCGAAAGTCTTGTTGGGGTTGTGGTTTCGTATATGCTGTTCTCATTGAAACGTCAGTATCCTGAAATAGAGGATTTTGTACTTGTGGTGGTTTATAACCAAACTGTTGGGGTCTCATTCCCATATTTTGCGGAAGCTTATTTCCTAATTGTGGCAATTGAGGTCTGTATCCAAATTGTGGTTGAGTTTGTAATTGAGGGCGAAAACCAAATTGCGGGGGACGGTAACCAAATTGTGGAGCACGGTAGCTAAATTGTGGAGGACGGTAGCCAAGCTGTGGTCTTATGCCGCCTTGTTGTTGGCCTGATTGGAATCTATTAGGTGGGATACCGAAATTAAATTTTTGTTGCGGAATAACGTGTTGTACAGGGGGTCTATATCCAATAGATTGACTCGGTGGAGTAGTCTGAGCGAATTTAAAGGTGGACTGAACAGGATTTATTGCAAGCGACTGTTTTGGTGTAATCTGACTATGGGCCATTCGGTTTCGTAATGTATACTGTTCATGAAAGTTGACTTCCTCCAAAACAATTGACAAGGCTTGTTCCAGGGTAGAGGGTGACTTTAATCTCACTATACGGACCATATTTTCATTTAGGTTATACAGGAATACATTCAATGCTGTATTATTGTATATTGCAGTTTTAGCACATTTAATATTTGGATCAGATAGCAAATTAACTTTCGAAAGGAGTAATGAGCGGATGCCTTGAATCCTATTACAAAAATCTAAATAACTTTCACCGGATTTAATTTTACAGGACTCTAACTCTAGGTTAATACATTCCTCGCTACGAGGGTCACCGAAATGTTGTTCTAATAACTCTCTTAATGCCGTCCAAGTTGACACGTCTTCGCGTTCCGACAACAAGGCCGCGGCGTCGTCAGTGAGTCGACTGGTAATTGCGTGCAAAAGGTATACATTTTGTTCCTCATGACCTCTAAATTTCTGTATAACATACTCACATTTTCTAACAAATAACCCTAAATGTCTCTTATCACCCCCATAAAGAGGTATTAATCTTAACATTTCATTTGGTATGGGTACCACTGCCTCAGCAGGCAAGGGCACTAGACTTGGTAACTGATCTAGCGGCATTTCGGTAAGGTAATATTATCTTATTTTATTATTTACTAGCTGACCCGGCGAACTTTGTTCCGCGTTAATGGCAATAAATAAGCAGATTGTGTTTTTTTTATTGGAAAAAATACAAAAAAATCGCCAAATCGCTTCATTGCAGTTCACATAACGACCAACTTGATAACGTGAAATTTCATCGTTGGTATTCGAGGATTGCAATCCAAAAACCGCCATATCACTGCCTTTCGTGACATATTTGCAAATATATTTTATGGACTTAACTGAATTGCAGTATTCAACGTTGCAATGTGTCTTGAACTTTTTATAAATAAGTGGCGAATATGGAACAATCCAACTGTTGTCGACAACGAAATCCATTCTTTTCACTTTCGTTGTGACAGTTCGACCGTTGTCATCTGGTGATCGACGCCGATACAGCGGATAACCATCGTTGCCAGTGACAGTCTCCGCCGTTAATTTCCGTGGATATCGTTTAGAGCACTTTCCATCGACCATGCAAGGTGATTGGGGATTGATGGCACCACACGGTCCATGAATCATATTAGTAGTAACAACATCATGTAGGTCTGGATCGACTTCGTGATCAGGAATCTCAGCACATATGATATCATCTATTTGGTCAGGCTGAATTCTTTCTACTAACCAAATAAGAATGTGTGCGTGCGGCAGGCCTCGCTTTTGCCATTCGATTGAATACATCCAGCATCGAGTATCTCCAAAGACGCGTTGCTTAACAATAAAGTTCATCAGGGACCGAATTTTTTGCCTGAATATACGTGCTGTGATGTCGTGTCTATCACTTGATGTTTGTCCGGGAAGCAGCAATTGAGTAATTTCTATCCATTTTGGATTACAGGTAAAAGTAATAAAGAGATCTGGCCGACCGTAATGACGAACATATGTCATTGCATCTTGTGCATATTCATGCATATGACGTGGACTACCAATGTACGTCGCCGGCAGAATAGTTAATCGACCAATATTAGCTGCATTTCCTTCAGTACTAACTGCATCACGTAAATGGATGTACTCCTCAGAACGCAGTTTGGCTTGGTTCAACCTAATGAATGTTAAACGTTCCGTTTCTATTTTTACATACATGTCAACGCAATACTGCTGAAACAATCGACGAAACCGAAGCAAATAGTTGTCAGCATTTTGACGAATCATCAAACGATATGCGTAATAATTCATTGAGCTAACTTTCTTTGTAGTTTCTTCACCTGTAATTAAAAATTTGATAATTAACCATTTCAAAGGCAAACAATACTGACATTAACTATTTTTTTAATAAGCATTATTTTAAATCAGTGTCTTTCACAAATAAATGAAATAAATTATGATACTGATACTCACCATTCAATGGATTTATCATTTTAATATTAAAATAATATCCATCTTCTCCTTGCCAAAACATCAGCGGGTATTGCAATGCGTCATATGATCGATGAGTTTCAGATATTTGTTGCAGTTGCCCAGAATCGCGACGTGTAAGCACAATATCGCGTTTTTCCAATTGTTCACCAACAATCAGGATGGCAACTTCGTCCAATGTTGGAGCATTAAATGTGCGTTCGTGTGTTCCAGATGGTCGTTTATCTGCTTTGATGACAACTTTATAGTCATCATTTGGCATGCGCTCTAAAGCACTCTTAAACAACCTGACCAACGCATGATGTTCATGAAGCAGACACTGCAAGTCTTGAAGAATTGCTCGCTTCATTCCTACATTGATCCCTTGGCGTCGATCAAGTTGTTCTTCCATGTTGCCCATGAAATATATTTGTAAAAATTTATTCTGTGTATCTTCGAAAGGTAGTAATGATCCAATTCGATGGTGAATCTGTCCTTGAATCTACAAAATAAAAACCAGACCGTATTAACTGTGTTATAAACACTTTTTTCGGTGGGAGAGTAGAGTTCAGAATTAGAAAACATTTTTGGGTGGGAGAGTAGAGTTCAGAATTAGCAAATATAATACAAACCAATAGATAAAGTAAGTTATTCTTTAACTACATTGTATGTAAGTACAAAAATAAATACCTTAAATGTCGGATTAAATCCTCGTTCTTCGATAATATCTGCTCCAAATGATGTCATTTGGAAACAACCATTGTATTTTTGAGTGTTTGCAAGAAAGTGGCGTGATTCTTGTGTTTCGCCACAAAGCAATGAATACAATGGCTCATGTGGCGGAGTCAACAACGGCAATTTCACTTTACCATTAAGGCAGCATAATCCAGCCGTTTCTCCGGAAAACTTTAATGCACCACAATACTCACAAACAACGTCCATTTGCCCAATGTAAACGCTTTGATGCAAGCTGTAATTATTGCTGCAATCGTATCGAAACGCAGCTCGATTCAAATCAGCACTTGATAGATATCTTGTTCTGCGTCGCAAATTATCTATTTGTTGACCTCTGTTGTTCGCTCGACGATTCCGCATTGCCAACCGAGCTGTTTCACGGGCTGCTTCACTTTGCTCTCGTGATTGGGAAGCACGAATTCGAGCCATACTATCGCGGCGCTGTTCACGTGCAATTTCTTGTTCTTCTTCAGTCCTTTCATTTGCAGTATTTCGTATTCTTCTTGCATTACGGCTTTGTCGGGAAATATTCGACCGTCTTGCTCGCGGCATTATTAATTAAACTTCACTTCACTTCAATTCACCTAAAAAAATATTTATTTAATAGAAATAGTTTCAATATTGATTTCTTACAAATATCAAATTGTCATCTATATATTACATAGCTGTCATTATACGTCAATTACATAGCTGTCATTTTTTAATTCCAAGTTTGATTCTTTTTTGTTTTTTAGTGAATGACGGTTCATGTCAAGTCACACTTGAACGCTGTCGAATGGGATAAAAAGTATCCTATGTCCGTCTCCTGGCTCTAAGCTACCTCCCTACCAATTTTCACCCAAATCTGTTCTGCCGTTCTTGAGTTATAAGTGGTGTAACTAACACGACTTTCTTTTATATATATAGATATCGACAAACTAAAGTTTTCTATCAAAATTGGTAAGAAAAACAGTACAATATAATAAAATCACACACAATTAAAACACACTTCAATAAAGTTTAAAAAACTATAAACTAAAGTTAGCAAAAATATTAAGAAAAGTTAACAATAAAAAAAAATATATCGTTAGAAAAATATCCTGGGCCTAGGTAAAGTTTTATACCATATAACCAGATTATGTTAATATGAGAAATGTCCAATCTCAGAATAACTACAATTAAATAAAATAAAACCCTTTATCATGAAAAATACGGGAGTAATAATATGGCAAGGAAGGCAAGGAGTTTTACTTACCAACCGACCGGTACTCCCATACTCGATGTCCTGGTGATTGTTCAACAATATTTCTTTGGTTCGAGGATCGCGTCTGGCGTCGCGCGCAGTTTCACGTATTTCGAGTAGAATTGGATACCCGAATTATTACGAGATGCGCACAGCTTTAACAACACGATCCTACCGGCTGCGCCAGTTAAACTTCCAGTGTGGACAAAGGGTTTTTAAATAAAATAAAAAAACAACTTAACTAGTGTGCTGCCGATTTGGAGGCTAGCATTATAATATATTTTAAATGTCTTACAATATTCCATGTCTGAACGATAGTCTAAACAATTCGTTATCTAATTCTAAGAGACACATCCGTTGGCAATGCTGAGCCAGCGGAGTAGCTACTTAATCTAAGACAGAGGGTGCAGGCGGATGCATAACTAGCTTGTTTACTATTTTTGTTGTTTTGGTTTCAAAGAGCGAAAGCTTATTACGCGTTTTTGACAAAATCCGGTGTACATTAATTTGATTCGTCTCAGACAACACAATCTTGTAGACGAGAGTGAAAACCTAACCTCTAAAGTGTATATTCAATATACAATTGACTGTGGATTTATCATGGACATGTAGGTAAGTAGTTTTACAGACATATAAAGAATTATTCTTATTTATTTGTAAAATAACAAAAATGCTAAATAAATATAATGTGTAAAATTGTGTTTTATATTTAAATATTTTATTTTAGATTTCATCGGGGATGAAACTTGTATTCCTATTCCGTTCATTGTTGGTGAAGAGAAAAACCCATTACCACAACTTGAAATCCAATCTGTATCACCAGAGATTCAATGTATAAACTATGGTGACCACAAACCTAACATTATTAGGGGTATTTGTGGGTCATCTAAAATACCTTTTGCTAAACAACATAAACCTGAACATACTGCTTGATTACTTTGTTGAAACATGAGCAGGTATAATATTTAAAAGCTTTTATGTAAATAAAAAGTAAATAGTAACACTAACAGTCAGAGTTTAAATATTTAAATTAAAAATAAATCAATCTCTATAAATGTTATAAAAGTGGTTAATCCTTTTATCCATAATAGCAAAAGGACCTTAATCTGATCATTAATGTAATTGTGAAGCATGAAAGGTTCCTACTTTTACAAAGAAATATTTTCAAAAGTTGCTGCTGTAACATCTTATTATTATGTTTTCAGTTTTCATCAATGAATGAAGTATGTGGTGCATGCTGACAAAAAGTGACTAAAAGAAAAGTGTCACAAGTGGTGGTCCTTATCGCTCAGAGGCAAACATGAAGACTAGACATAACAAGGAAACTAAAATATTTTAAGTGTTATATAAAGTAATAAGTTAAGAGTATATTAAATGTATGATCTATTTTTTTGACCTCTTTTTTTTGGATCCGGCCAATAAAAATCCAAAAATTTTAACCCCCCACCCTCCCTTTCTGCACTGGTTATATAGAGTTTTTACCAGGGTTCGTCAAACAGTGGCATCGACGAAAAATTTTTTAGTTAAATTCTAGTTTTAATAATTTTGTATTGTTTTATACTATCTGAACGAGGCACTTTACACCTCAAAAAATTAATAGACCGGCTCAAATTAGAGCATATATCTTATTTGATTTTATTGTTTTATTCGCTTTTGAATTACTGACACTTACCCCCCTTTACAGGGTCAAACAGACACCACAATTGTCACACACCCCTCTATACAGGGTCAGACAGACATTACACGTTTACACAATAGACAAATATAAGTATAAGCAGTGTTGTGAGATATATAAAAAAAAAACAAACACAACGAGCAGAAAACGCATACGCTATTAAAACAGCACACAACAAAGCAAAGACTATTTGGAAAATTATAAATAGTACAAAACAAAATATTCCAAGGCAGTCGATATCTATTATAAAAACATTAAATGAATACTAGACTGATTCCAAGCAGATAGCTAATGCTTTTAATGATTATTTCATTGATAAAATAACTTCGAATGGTATCAGAAATAAGTTTCACTTCTCTACATTTTTGTCTCCTATACAAAAGTCAATGTTCATGAAGCCATGCTCACCAATTGATATTTTGCACATCATTCGAAACTTGAGGAACACGAGCAGTGTTGGGTATGATGGAATATGTACCAAAGTTATAAAATTTGTGGCAACATCTGTTACTACTGTACTGTACTAATATGGTGACAGATATCTATCTGTCACCATATTAGTACAGTCTCATATTAAATTTAAGTATAGAAGCTGAAGTCTTTCCTGATAAATTAAAAACAGTAGTAATCAAACCCATACTCATAAAAGGTGATAGTGATAACATTGGAAATTATAGGCCTATAGCTCTGGTACCTAGTTTATCAAAAGTATTTGAGAAATACTTAAATAAAGAGTTCAATAATTACCTTGAAAATAACCATATCTTAGCTTACGAACAAAAGGGTTTTCGTTGCAACAAGTCAATAAACATGGCCCTATATAATTTTTTGAAATATGTCATCAAAAATGTTGATAATAAAATACCTGTCTGTCAGTGGCGTAGCGAGGGGGGGGGGGGGGGAGGGGCGGACCGCCCCGGGCGCCATCATAGTAAGGGCGGCAAAATTGGAAAAAATATATTTTGTGCGGTCAATTCAATTAATTTTTGAAGAAGTTAACTTTTGTTAAAAAAATGTAGGACGAAGCTATGTGCTAACAAGCTACAACCACTTGTTTAACCAATATTTTACGCACTAGAGTTCTGATAAATGATCCACACAAATGATTGATAGCATTATATATACTGGCGAAAAATTCAGAAAAAGATTTTTTTATGTAAATTGTCTTACAAGTCAATTTTAGTTGGTTGGATAAAAGCAATTTTTTCCTATTTCACTAAAATTATTGAAATTATTTGAATTATTCAATGAATCTAACAAATATTTAGCTATACCTATTCACAGCATCAATCAACAGCGATACGACCACGGTAACGGCGGGATAGAGGGTGCTAAGAATCACCGGTAAGCCACTACAAGCGGTTGATCTTGGCAACTTTTAATGGTCGCACGGCTAGACTCGCATCTGGCACAACTCGAGGTGGAACTTGAGAAGATTAGATAGCATATTTTAGGGTAATGTGAAGTCCGAAGAGAAGGGGAGGACACCATAACCCTCGAATAAAGCTATCCTATGTACTTCCGTGTGGAAGACCAACAATCTCAAGGTGGTATTGAGTCTCTGGTAATAAATCCCTTTTTAGCAACGTTGTGGAAATATCTAGTATTTACAACAGGGTAGCATACCCCATTGTCAAGCTCACCGAGCGATATATCCTCAATGTAGTGCAAGTGTACGCACCGACCTCGGCCCACTCGGATGACGAGGTAATGGATATGTTCGACGACATACCGAGGTCTCTCCACTTCACCACTAAGACCCACAACAACGTTGCTATGGGTGACTTTAACGCCAAAGTGGGAGTACTAGATTGCAGTGAATCGGTAATAGGATCCTATGGCTTTGGAAGCAGAAATCATAAGGGCAAATACTCGTCAACTTCCTCGAACGAGAGGGGCTGAAATTTTTCTTTAAAAACAGTGTCAAAGGAAGTGAATTCAGAGACGTCTCACTTTTAACTTCGTCGGCAAAGCTGACTAAATCAAGAGACCAGCGTACTCGTACGACACGACCTCCGATGCTCCAATACTCTTTCAATCGAACAAGCGATCGAAAAGAACCGGGGTTCAAAAGTGTTTGTACAGTGTCTCGGAGGAAGCCGCCTGATGAAGTTGACCACATCAAGTGGAAAAATGGTTGCTTCCAAGCCGACCGTCCTTTTGGAAGTGGAATGTTTCTATGGCGATTTATACACTGACAGAGGCAGGTGAAACTAGTTAAAAGGGCAGATGCAGGAGCTTTACTAGTAGTGACGCAGTCATTTTCCTTTCTTTGTTTCTTAGGCCTTTGGCAACCGGTTCTACATGAAGTGAATGAGAACTACACAAAAATATTTACAAATAAAGGGACTTGACATAAGATTCTGCGCTCAAAAAGTAAATGCTTTGCAGATGATATTGGCAGGCAGTGCCGGATTAAGCCAGCGCGGGGCCTATAGCAAATTCGGCCAAGGGGCCCTTAGTTTGCTTTACGTTCTCAAGTTTGTGATGATTTGAGATACCAACGGTTCTCGTGATAGTTATTATACAACTTATACCTACGATTTAGTGTAAGGAGTATAAGGGGTCCCACTAACATCCTTCGGGACCCTGCCAACCCCTCCTAACCGCGGTGCACTCCGCTGAATAAAGAAGAAGGTTCCGGCGATCCGCCAATAAGCATTGGATCAGCGCGGTGGGTTCCGGTCCAAACCCCCTTATGTGATGATCACAAGTATGTCGAGCAGAGTTGCATGCCTGATACTCAGAGTATCAAAGAGATACTCGTTGCAGGTCATACAGGTTCACGCACCGGCCTCGGCGCACCCGGACGACGAAGTGGAAGTTATATGAGGACATCAATAGGGCCATACATACTTACAAAATATACCTACTTCACTGTTGTTATGGAAGATTTTAAAGCAAAACTGGGTAGGAGGGGCGATTCGTTACAGGAGGGCGGAGGAATTCCAGGAGTCAGAGGTTGGCCGACTTTCTGGAGAAGGAGGTACTCTTTATGATGAACACCTCCTTCAAACAGCCATCTCATAGGAAATGGATCTGGATGAGTCCCGACGGTTCCACGAGAAATGAGATCGACTTTATTATGTCTACAAAAAGACGAATATTCAATAATGTCTGTGTAATCCGTAGGACGAAAACCGGGACAGAGCACAGAATGGTTAAAGGCACATTAAATATTAATGTTTAACTGTAAAGGTCTCAACGAATGAAGTCTACGCTCTGACCTACTGTAGCCCAGATGCAAAACCCCGAGAGCCTTTAACTTCAATCGCAAATCGCGTCTCTGGCCTGGATTGCATTTCTATCAGCTAGGTAAACAACAGGCTTGTAGAAACTGTCTACAAGGTAGGGAAAGCCTTCTTTAGACCCCGCCGGCAAAATGGACATCAAAAAATATCAGATCACACCCTCGACCTTATGGCAGAACAACGCTCATTGGCGCTCCAGACTTCCGAGGACGCTGAAGCATAGATGCTGAATAGACGGATCTCTAAGTCTTTGCGGCTCGACATCCGTGTCTTAAATACTAACCCTATTAAAGATACGATAGAGTGAAAAAAGGGCTCCAAAGTGTTTGCAAGAAACTTGTCTATTGAGAAAAGCCAGTTGACAAAGCTGAAAACTGAAGACGGGAGTGTAGCGTCTACTAAGCCAGTGATACTGAGGGAGATCGAAAGAGAATAATAATATTCCATCCTGCTCGACGGTACTACGCCCGAAGCGTGGAATAGAGGCGTGGTGGTGCTCTTCTTCAAGAAAGGCGACAAAACAATAATAATAATAAATCTTTATTGTTTCATCAGTATACCACACTAGGATTCCCTGTGTCGTGAGATACAGTCTCATTCCATCGAGTTGCTTCAGAGACATTAATTTAGCTACACGACTTCTCGCGAGCAATCCAAAGACGGAAGACGGAAGAATGTAATTGAAGAAGTACAAACCCATGTCGCTTCTGAGCCATGTTTATGAGCTGTTTTCGATGGCGATTACGTATCGTCTCGCACGCAGGTTTGATGACTTCTAGCCTCCCGAACAAGCCGGTTTTCGTAAGGGCTATAGTACCATAGACCACATTCATACGCTGCGACAAATTATACAAAAGACCGAGGAGTATAATTTGCCACTATGCTTAGCGTTCGTGGACTATGAGAAAGGCTTTGATTTGATAGAGACCTGGGCAGTGCTGCAGTCTCTTCAGAGATGCCACATTGACTATCAGTATATCGAAGTGCTGAAATGTTTGTATAAAAACGCCACCGGTCCGAGTACAGGATATTCCGTTGCGGAGGGAAGGTAGCCAGGGTGATGTGATTTTGCCTAAACTCTTTACCAATGCAATGGAAGACGCCTTCAAGCTTCTAGATTGGGAAGGATTCAGCATCAATATTAATGGCAAATGCATCACTTACCTTTGGTTTGCCAACGATACGTAGTCATGGCAAAGTCTTTAGAGGAGCTCAGTACGATGCTCCGAGGCCTCAATAAAGTGGCCCAACGAGTAGGCCAGAAGATGAACAAGATGATAGTCATGGCAAATGTCCATGTTCCGCCCACCCCTGTACTACCTGGAGGCTCGGCTCTCGTTGTTGTTGATGACTATGTCATTCGAGAAAGAGGTCAATTGACGAAGCCGAATGGACTGCGCTGCGTTCGGGATATTACACAGTGTCTTCTCGTCCAAAATACCACAGTCCTTAAGCAATGTGTATTACCAGTGATGACCGTGTGCCGACACGTGGTCTCTTATTATGGGCCTCATAAGGAAGCTTGGGGTCACACAGCAAGCTATGGAATGCGCTATGCTTGGAGTTTCTCTACGAGATCGAATAAGCAATAAGGAAATCTGTAGACAAACCAAAGTTACCGACATAGCAGAGCGAGTCAGCAAGCTGAAGTGGCAGTGGGCAGGGCACATAGCTCGGAGAACTAATGGCCGATGGGGCAGAAAGGTTCTTGAGTCCCCTCACCACCACGTGAGGGCAAACGTATGGACGAACGACAAAGACGAACCACCTCGTTAAGATCGCAGATTCTCGTTGGATGGAGGCCGCTACCAACCGGTCGAAATGACAACCAATAGGGGAGGCCTACGCTCAGTAGTGGACTTCTTACGGTTGCTATGATGACTTAAGATTTAACGTGACGAAATCGAGTTTTAATTTTTCAGGTGGGAGTGAAGCATAGCCTAGGTCTTTGCTTTTAGACATACAAGATATTTTACACTTACCTAAACTTATTTTTCTTTATGGTCGGACAAGCGTTGGAGCGCGGGGCCCCAAAATACGCGGGGCCCGTAGCATTTGCTACTCTTGCTACGTGGCTAATCCGGCACTGTGGCAGAGAAACGAGAAAAATAGGCAGATGGCGTTGTGTTGTAAGTTATGAACATAATATGTGTGAAGAACTCAGAATTCCCATAGAAACTTAAGAGGCGCATAACAAGAAGGCAAATTTTTGATGACGGAACTAGATAAGCTAACTTGTATGATTTGAAATAGTAGTTAATGTCGCTATCTTGTCTATTGAGCAAGTGAAAAAAAATGTGTGATGCTACAGACGTTGATGGTGTAATAAAATACTTTTCTATTTAACAAAGTAGACCTATAAATATTTAATTATAGGCAAAAGTACTTCTATTATTTTTCAATGAAAATACAGTTCTAGTTTATATGAAAAACTAGCCAACCCACGTAATCTCGTTTGCGTCTCCTATTGTCCATAGCGTGATAATTTTCCCCTATTTTCGAAACTTTCTCCATTGGAGCTCCGCTTTTATTGGCTGATATGTATTCATGACATAGAGTAACATTATTTTCTTGTTTTACATGAAAGTTAATTAAATTACATAGACAAAACTTAAATATTTTTGTCACACTCCGCTTCAAAAACAAATTAAAACCTTCCAACAAATATTAATTGTGCATTAGTATAACCATACCTATTGGTTATATAATTATAAATTATTTTTTGGAAAAATCTATTCGCTAGTAAGATACACTGCTAATGGATTTTAGGCTTGCCTTTCTTGTAAAAGCCATACCTTTAAAAATCCTTTTGACAGTTAGGATCGGTAATTAGTTTATTTTAGTGGTTAGCGTTCCTGACTGTTAGTCTAGTCACTAGGCAATGAAATGTCGATATAACTACTGGCCACCTCTCACTAATGAAGAGTTACGGTACTAAGTTAAAACATATCCCAGGTCCTAGCCCAGGCAACTTTTTTTTTTATATTTTTGCTGCGCTAAAATGACTCTGCTCTGCCTGAGGAGACCATGAGCAGATTCCAGAAGTGGTGGTCACTCCTGGCTTAGTAGAAAGTATAGCTTACCACCAGACCAAGAGGGCTGTTCTTAAATGCGACTAGTCTAGTCGCGTGTAGACTGCTTTACCGTGAACCGCGTAACTCTACAATGATTTCATTAGTCCGTCGGCGGGTCGCATTACCGTCGCTTATCTGTTCGTGTGACGACATAGTACTGTCGTCTCGGTCACACTACTGCTTTTACTGTAACCACACATACCACCTCTTACTTAAGGAAAGGTTACAATACTATGTTATTAATATATCCAAGTTATGGAACAATTGTCTTTCTTAAAAAAATAGCATAAAAGAATAAGTCTAGTCGTGTGTAGACTGCTTAACGGCGAACCGCGTAACAACGCAATGTACCGTGGGAGAGTCACACTTCCTCTTAAATGGGTCAGCTTGGCCGGAGTGATACCACGGCCTCACAGAAAACCGGTGTGAAATAGTACTTGCGCTGTGTTTCACCGGTTGACTGAGGATACCGGAGGCCCCTCCCCCCATCTCTCTCCCCATCCCCCTAAAGGTAGGCAACGCACTTGTGACGCCTCTGGTGTTGCAGGTGTCCATAGTCGGCGGTAATCGCTTATCATCAGGCGTCTGCTCGTTTGCCCGCCACGCTGATTTCAGCACGAACGGACCGGCACGACCGGGCGGTACTACCCTCGCACAGAAAATCAACGTAAAATGACAGTGATGATATAAAGCCTACAGCCTTCCTCTATAAATTTACTATCCAACACTGAAAGAGTTTCTCAAATCGGACCAGCGGTTCTTGAGATAAGCGCGTTCAAACAAACAAACTCTTCAGCTTTATAATATTAATAAATATTGATTTGGGTTTTTGAAGTCGCTAATCATTTCATTTTGTATATCGTCAATTTGTAACAATGTTTCTAAGTGGTTGAATTAATAAAAAGTGTACTAATAAACAATTAGTGATTGTAAAACTTAGATTAACTTATTTATTTTAAATCTAACCTGTATTATGCCAAAATCATGTGGACTGTTCTCGCCGAAAAGTTCTCTAGAATTAGTCTACCTATGTAATGTTTAGTAGGTATACATTACCTATAAATATCTAAATAAGAGGGCGGCAAAATTGTCTGCCGCCCCGGGCGGCCGACACTCACGCTACGCCACTGCTGTCTGTTCCATAGACATGGACATGACTCAAGCCTTTGACTATGTGGATCATGCAACTCTCCTAGGTAAACTAAATACATATGTCATAAGAGGAAATGTGCTAAAACTTATAGAATCCTACCTAACAAACAGGAAACAATATACCGAGATATTAAAAATAGAAAACGATACTAGAATGGAAAAAGTATACCGATCTGAATCGCGCATAATTCAATATGGCGTGCCACAGGGTGGCGTTCTGGGCCCATTATTGTTTATTCTCTACATCAACGATTTACCTAATGCAACTAAGAGCCAAATATCCCTTTTCGCAGATGATAGTATCATTACTGTTAGATGTAACGATGCCAACACTTATAAATCCGACATTAATGGCTCACTAAGTTCAGTTGTCAATTGGCTAGACGGAAACAATTTAAGACCGAATGTTGATAAAACAATGATAATGCATTTTAGTCAGAGGATTCTAACACCACTACTAAATATAAATGTCAATGGTAACATTTTTAAAAGAAGTAGAGTCCACCAAGTTTCTTGGAATAATAATTGATAGGAAACTGACATGGAAGCCACAAATTGAGCAATTCATTAAAAGGGTTAATAAGTCTATGTATGCTCTTCATGAACTCCGCCAAATAACCGATGAAAATGCACTATTGACTGCATGCCATGGTCTAGTGGCATCGGTTCTTAGGTATGGAATTATATTTTGGGGGAACTCTGTCCATAAAGAATTTATATTAAGGCACAAAAACGATGCATAAGGGGAATGTTTTCTTTGTATCAAACAGACAGCTGTAAACCATACTTCAAGAAGTATGAAATTTTAACCTTGCTCTATCTATATATACTTGAAGTGGCTTTATTTGTAAAATGTAACTTGCACCGATTTGTTTTAGCTTCAGACGCAAATGGTAGAATCCAAAGATACAAAAATAGACTATGCATTTGTAATATAATACCACACTAATGCACAAAAGCGTATTCGCCATGGCACCATAAAATTATAATAAATTGCCAAGAGACATAAAAAGAGTTTAATGTGATCAAATCTATACAAATAAATAAAATTGGAGTGTCTGTTTGTAATATTAAAATAACCGCTTTTTACTAAATGCATATGTATGTATACACGGTACAAATACGAAAAATGTAGTTAAAAAATTTTTTGTCTGTCTGTCTGTCTGTTTGTTCCGGGTAATCTCTGGAACGGCTGTACGGATTTTGACGGTACTTTCACAGGCAGGTAGCTGATGATCCGGGGAGTAACTTAGGCTACTTTTTTTAGACTAACTTTGTCGCGCGGCGTTACTCGCTGTACAACAATAACCGCGGGTAACACCGCGGGGTTCAGCTAGTTCAAAATAATACTGAGTAAGTTACTATATCAGAAATGTTATTATAGTGTTGATGATTTTTTGTCGGATAAAATATAATTATGATGCTCTTGACATATTAGTTCTTCCTCTTCGATGAAATGGCAACCAGCCATATCTCTCGGATCAGCTATTTCTGCCAATGTCAAGTGTTTATAGTCTTCAAATCATAAGTCTTCAAGTCATTAAGTCTTCGTCGTGATGAAATTAATGATATAAAAAATGTGCATGAGATGAAATGGGGACCGTCTTCCGAAAAAACAAAAAACGATCTCCTATTAGTTCTAAATTAATTAATTTGTGATTCCTGACATTTTCTTGATTTTAATTTTATTTTCAACTAGCAGCTGCCCGCGGCTCCGCCCGCGTGTATGTCGGTTATCGAGGCAAATAGTAGTCTATGTGTTATTCTAATGTATAAGCTATTTCACTGTAAAGTTTCATCCAAATCCGTTTAGTAGTGTTTGCGTGAAAGAGTAACTAACATACACACTTATACATTTTCACCTTTATAGTGTTACTGTAATTGATGATACAAACGGTTAAACAAACAAAAACATAATACCATGTATAATTTAACATATAGTATATTTGGTGCTAGTCGCATTTGAAAAATATAACAGCCTGACAATGACAACCTACCTTCCTACAACCTATGTAATGTTTTTAAAATAAATACGAAGTAATTCGGTATAATTACAGCTACGTAATCTATCTATCTATAATAATTAAAATAAAAATGAAGTTTGTACATGGAATTTTTTACGTGTAACTTCTAAAAAAAAACTGTCTTTGTAATAGTAAATACTTAACCTTAGTCCTACATTACTTTAAGTAAAATGCGTTTTTAGCTAATCGTAAATGCCTTGAAAATCCGCAAAACGGAAACAACCATCATGGACGTCTGCCCTCACGCGTCTACCTACCTTCCCGCGTTGAGCAACCTATTCCCCGCGCCAACCGCCATGCGCCATCGTAATATCGCGCACTCGGTTTGTCATTATCGCAACTATTAATTTTAATATATATTTATTTGTCTTTATGTGTATGTATTTATTTGTCTAAATATTTATTTGTCCAAATGATGTAGCGCGAAAGATATATTTTATCTACTTTAAATACCAGAAGCGATTAAATGTGTCCATTTTCAGTTAGGAATCAACTTATACCATACCAAATGTGCATTTGAAATAAATCAATAATTTTTATTGTAATTATGGTTCACTATGTTGGCTTTAATGGCTTACACATTTTAACTATAACGGCTTCTAAGATAAATATTTCCATCATACATTACATATGTAAAACTTTATAGCTCAGTATAGATGGTAGATTTTTTCTACTACCTACTTGACACTTATCGTCATATTTTAGAGAATTCACACAAGATCTTTATTATTTGTAGCCTATGTGTTATTCTGATGTATAAGTTAAACTACTGTAGTGTCATTCAAATCCGTTCAGTAGTTTTTGCGTGAAAGAGTAACAAACATCCATCCATCCATCCAACCATACATCCTTACAAACTTTCACATTTATATTTCTGTTTAACTGCCTTGGTGGCGCAGTGGTAGCGTACGCGACTGCTGTTCTTGAGGTCTCGGGTTCGATTCCCGGGTCGGACCAAATGTTTGTATGATCTGCAAATATTTGTTTCGGAGTTTGGGTATGTTCTATGTATAATATGTATGTATTTACAAAAAAAAAAGTATATAAGTATTAATATCAGTTGTCTTAGTACCCATAATACAAGCTCTGCTTAGTTTGGGACTAGATGACGTTGTGTGTTAGATGTCTGAAATATTTATTATTTATTATTATTATTATTATTATAATATTAGTAGGATTAAGTAACGCTGTGATCCGTTGCACTTTGCAAGACTTTCTTTGTTTTTCTCAGAAGACAGTAAATCAGGTATGGAGTTTCTTTATTGTGCGTATAAAATACTGAAACAAAGTGCTTCGTGCGAGTCTTTATTATTTCGTGTGTAAAACGTTGTCTCTTTCCCGAGGCTCTCTCGTAATATACCTATAGGTATTTGTGTAGTCTCTAGTTGATACTTAGCGGATAAAAAAAATAAAAAAAATAAATGTATTCCAATACTTTAATATTTTTCGTAGATGTCCATGAATAAAAACTATAATTAATACTGAGCAAGATTGCAACAAAATGTCAACAAATGTATAAAAGGAAAGTTTATGCTAACCGAAAGGGGGTTAAAAAATCATTTTTTTTATACTTCCGCATCCCGTCAATAAACTCTTATTATGTAGTAGCGGATTTTTCCCCGATTTCAGGACTCGAACTCACGGTAATAGTTATGAGTATTCCTTTTTATATGTATGTATTCCCTAACCCTGTATAAGCATGCAATTTCACTGATATGTCCACATATTGTGACATTTAAAGAGCATCGCTGTATACTATGTTATGTGTAATGCCATTGGAACAATATACGAACATATTAGCAGCGTCGCTCACCCTCGACAGAGCCACATAGAGCTTTCCGTTACTGAAACATGGTGTTACATTCTTATTCATTATGTCCTCTTTGGTCTACCTTAACAGCATGCAAATATATTTTTTAATTTTCATTCAATTGGATGTCTAAAATTACATTTACCATACATTTAAAATAATCACAAAAGTAAAAATATCAAGGTCAATATAAATTATCAATGTCAATATAAAACAGATGTCAATACAATACAACAACACAACAACAAATCAAATCCAGTCAAAACAAATAATAATAACGCTAATAAAGCTAATAAACGAAAGATTCCTCTATTGAATATTGTTTGCGTTTTATGTTTTCGAAGTGGTAATAATCGATCTGTTAGCTATTTCTGCAGTACTTTTTTAATGAACTATTTAATAAGTGGTTCGAAACAAAATGGAACCAAATTTTGTGCGTGCTGATAACAGCAACCTACATAAAATAGACGCTTTTATGGTTGCACTTTTCTATCTATACAAATTAATAAAATTGGAGTGTGTTTGCAATATTAAAATAACCGCTTTTTACTAAATGCCTATGATGTATATATATATATATACACGGTACATATACCAAATATGTAGTTAAAAATGTTTTTGTCTGTCTGTTTGTTCCTTCCGGGTAATCTCCGGAACGGCTGAACGGATTTTGACGGAACTTTCACTGGCAGGTAGCTGATGATCCAGGAAGTAACTTATCAACATCTTTAAATACCATGCTTTGTACTATTTCAAAATGTAACCTAAAAGCATTGAGATATACCTACCTACATAAAGTAAATTAGATTTTACAAAAATAATGAATGAATTTTTCCAGTGGTTATTACAGAAACAATTTTCATGTTGTACTTATGCAAGTGCCACATAGCTGCTTTAACATTTTTCAGTTCTGCAGCATAGTATCAGTGTTATTATTATGTACTAGCTGAACCCCGCGGTGTTACCCGCAGTTATTGTTGTACCACGAGTAACGTCGCGGGACAAAGTTAGTCTAAATAAAGTGGCCTAAGTTACTCCCTAGATTATCAGCTACCTGCCAGTGAAAGTCCCGTCAAAATCGTCAAAACTGTTCGAGAGAATACCCGGAACAAACAGAAAAACAGACAGATAGACAAAAAAAAATTTACAGTAAAAGTACATACATATGCATTTGGTAAAAAGCGTTTTTTTTTTTATATTACAAACAGACACTCCAATTTTGTTTATTTGTATAGATGTATAGATTTGTTCACTGTGGCACTACACACCATTTATTCGACATTTTAACTAATAAAATTGGAGAAAACTGATAAAATTAACTTAAACTGCGCTGTTTTGTTTTGGCTAGATTGTGACGTCACGCATCTCATGTGACCAGCGCCATTACAGAAATATCGGTTTTTGACATGGTTGTCAAACTTGAAGTTTATCTTAAATTTAAATTCATAATACAGTAGAAATTCTGATAAATATTAACGCAGTGTGCTAATTATGTAATAAATAATAATTTAAAACGATTTCCAATAATCAGTCAAATAGCCTATTATTGGGTAAAAGTGGAATTCGGGGAATAAAAATTTATTCCCCAGCTCCACACCCATTAAAATTTTTCGATTCAATAATATTTTGTTGCAATTTAACAAACCCTTAGCCGAGTTCCGTTGCATAATTTAGGCGGGCTTAAATTGTGCAGCAGAATAAATGGCACTCCAACTTTTAAATTTATTGTGGCTACGACAGTCTAAGTAATATTGACCAGGCATGCGACATAACATCTTATTGTTTATAGCTGTGCCCGCGACTTCGTCTGCGTGGATCTCCTTTTACAATAATGTTTTTTTTAAACTATAGACTATTAAACTACAATTTAAAAGATAAATATGACGCTGCCTTTTAAAAATCTATTTAAGACCGAAGAGTAATTTTTGTTTTGCATCGTCACTACTTTTGTTTACATTTGTTCAAAGTGGACGCTTCCGGTACGTATGCATAAAGATTTGTGGAACTACTGACCCGGGAAAAAGCGACGTACAACTGCCCATGTGAAAAACATCTGAGACTAAGATCTACTCCAGCAACGCGGAAAGTCTAACGATGAGATTTATTAATTGTCATTGCATAAATTTACTTATTTGAAATTATACTTATTAATTTTACGACTATAAATGTAAAGAAAAGAAGGAGAAACAAACAAAAACACTAAACAAACTAATTATATTATTATCTAATACCTACTTTAAACTGATATCTCAAAACTGCGTATCTATGTATTTTTTAAATCTAAAGCGCGCTTATTCCGAGAAGAGTCAATAAGAACCACGTTCGTTCGCATTAACAGTGACAATTCGAGTGAAGTCAGCGCGTGAGCGGCGTGAGCGCTCTCGCCTTTTTATAGATCCAGCGGGTGGCCGTTTCGCGTGTTAAACAAAAATCAACCGTAATGGCGTACTTATACTGGTGCGGCGAGATTTGGAAGTTTTATTTCATCTATATCCTGTGTGTTTATTAATTATAATTTTATAATTCTATATTTAAAAAAAAAAAGATATTAAAGTGTATAGTGATAAGAATATATCCATGTGAAATACAATATATTTAAGTATTTAATAGACCTTGAAGTAACGCTTACACGTTATTGTGGCTAGTTTATAAAAAAAGAAATATACCATTGAGGACTTTTTTGTAGATCTTTTGAAGACCATCATCTTTGTAATACATATTTTTGGTGTATGATCAACGTATGCGAGGATAAGAGCTCGAAAGCGAAAATTTTCATCCGACTTGCTTCAAATTTATCGTCACTGCTCAGCTCCTATGCATCTTAGCGTTAAGTTATATAGCCTATAACCTGCCCAGGAGCATGGACTACAATCGTACCAAGTTTGGTTAAAATCCCTTCAGTAGTTTTTGACCCATGCGTGCACATACAGACAGACAGACAGACAGACAGACAAAAAACTTACTGATTACATTTTTGGCATCAGTATCGATAACCATTCATCCCCCAATATTAATTTTTAATATATATTCAATGTACAGAATTGACCTCTTTACAGTTTTATTATAAGTATAATATAATATAATAATAATAATATAATAGATTGACATCTTTTCTTTAATAACAATTTGACTAATGTAACCTTGACATAATACCTATGCATAAGAACCTAAAAATTATTTGTATTTATACTCAATTCGACGTTAAAATTTGCACACTTGAGAAAGGTAATAAATCAGCGCAACTATTATATATATCATGACAGCTTTGTACCTACCTGTTTTATGCAAATAAATAATTTGATTTGATTTGACCCACCCTGGCACCAAAGCTGGATCCGCCCTTGGCTAGAGCGGTCGCTTCCTGCCTATGGTGAAATGAGGTTGCTGGCTGGCTGAGACTTGCTGTGGGAGTCAACATGATGGTAGCGTGGTAATGCTGCTGCTGAATCTGCTCCTTCGAAGGCTGCTTCCAATCACGTCGGGGTCACTACTGTGGAGGAACGGGTGTCATGTCCCTGCAACACAAAGGGAGGATCCTCCGACCAGGCGAGGTGATCATGCCTGGCCGGCCACTGCCCAACGGTTGACGTTGGGATTTTTCTGTATATGTTAATCGGCGCGAGAACTCTTATTGCGCGATTTAGGATTTTTAGTTACTCCGTGTTGTACGTTACTTCGTAGTTCAGTGTATCTTCGGTAGATGGCGCTGTCATATGTTTTTGTTGCCGCTGTATGTGGAAGTCGCCACATCACTCCCCTCCAAGACCGGAGGTCGATATTTGATGAGTCAGCTGTCTGTGATCTGTTACGGAGCTTGCCAGTGCCAGGAGTGAGTAGTTCCAGTGAGTCGGAACTAAGTGCCGCAAGTTCCAGTGAGTCGGAACTGAATGCCGCTATTCCCAGTGAGTCAGCACTGTAGTCCGTTGATCTGATATTTTTCTATGATTATTTATTTTCGTATTTATCGAGTATTTTTTTGGTTTAGCCATAATGCCGTGTCATGTCGGCGCGGCGCTAAAGGCCCGTATTCCCTTCGATTAGTGCGAGTGCAAAATGGAAATACGGGTGCACCGCGAATTTGCTGTCCACACGTATTTTCTATCAATCATTGATCACCTGCACTTCACACCTGCACTCGCACTAATCAAAGTGAATAGTGAATACGAATAAGTCTGGCTTTGACCAGCGACACGTGGCGGTTGAGGTGTCGTAGCAAGAGATTTGAAGCAACTATAGAAATTAAAATAAAACTAAAGGTAATGCCATACAATATATTTATTTCAACCATATATTTTCAACATTTATAGCGTTTACGAGTAGGCACACGAGCAGTTACCAAAATGATTGTAAGTTTACAAATGTGACTTCACATGAGAATCAACAAAGATTGAGTTATCAAAATATGACAATATCTAATAGCAAATGGGCATTGAACTTTAAAAAGAGGCGCATGAATAACGAGCAACGAATAACTTACAACAAATAACAAGACAAACATAACACAAAGTGTCGAGCTCTCGCCCAGCGCCGCTTGGCGCCCGCCGCGCTGCACCTACTTATATACTAGCTTCACTTCAATATCTTGACTATAAGTTATACCTGAGTTTTATTTGCGTCTTATTACCTATATTATACTTTATGTAGATAGACCAATGCATACAAGCAAAGGTTGCAGTTACGGCCGAGTTGTCATACCATACTTGTGTCAGATATTGAACTCGACCAATGGCTGACAATCGGCTGCGAGTGACTGCGGGCGTGTCTGCACGCAAGCAGTACTGCACATAGTAACATTATAATAAATAAATAGCACCAGTATACGCGGTATCCTTGAACATAACTAATTAAATTAAGTACAAGTAACTAGTAGAACAATATCACATCGAGTCCCCCCCTCCGTCCGGCACGTGCCATGTACTGACCCGTGACCGACACTGACACTGTGTACCGTGTACACTCAGCTTTGTACTGTAACCTCCGGTGATTTGGAACGGATTTAATCTTTGGTTGTCGTACGCTACGCGTGAACTCACATCTATAACAACGTCCTTACTCAATTATATCCTATGGTGTAGGTATACATGGGTATAATACGCATCCACCTACACATATTACGACTGTTATGTATATTTGTAATAAATAAAGACTGTGACTTGACTTGTGCTCATGACACGTGCAGTGTCGATGAGGCGCCTCCACTCTTGCACTCTCGCTCACCGCTCTCACGAGTAGATCGTCATCAGGATCATCTGAAAAGGAAGCCCTAGTTCATTTATTTGCTCACAGATTTTACTCGTGGAAATCAGGTGAGGTGAATATTTAATAAACTTTCTAAAATACCAATTTTTTTTTTTTTTTTTTTTATATTTGGCCCTGCCAAAATGACTCTGCTCTGCCTGATGGAAAGCATGAGCAGAATCCAAGAGTGATGATCACCATACTGCGAATGCAGACAATGCAACAATGCAGCATGGTGACCCACACCATGGCGGGCTAGTAATGCTTCTGCATCATTGGGCCTCCGGTCTCGCACTCACCAACGAAACACGACAGCATGATCGCTGTCATTTTACCATGATTTTAATTTAATTATTATAGATGAAATTAGCGAGATGCAAATGTATACGACTACCTACTACAACTTACCTTTTATACTCATATTTATAATATCATTGACTCAAATAAATAAAAAAAAAAAAAAAAACCCGACGCAATAATCTGAGTTCCCTTTAAAAAGTAAAGAATAATGAAAGAAACTCAATCTTAAAGTACCTAAGTGTGTACGAGTATTAATACTTCTAAAAAAATACATCGCGTTGGGAGACGCTCCTACTTATTTAAAGTCAAGTTAGTCAAGGTAAGTAGGAGCGGCCCCATCGCGATGTATTTTTTTTTTGCTGTAGGTAGTAGAGCCACGCTTATTTAAGCACGAACGGGCCGCCTCGACCGGGGCGGTACTATCCTCGCACAGAAAAACAACATAAAATGACAGCGATCATGCTATCGTGTTTCGTTGGTGAGTGCGAGACCGGAGGCCCAATGATGCAGAAGCGGGCGATGCTTCTGTATCATTGGGCCTCCGGTCTCGCGCTCACCATGCTGTGGGTCGCCATGCTGCATTGTTGCAGAATTCGCAATATGGTGACCACCACTCTTGGATTGTGCTTATGCTTTCCATCAGGCAGAGTACAGTTATTGTAGAAGGGTCACAAATAAAAAAACTTTTTATAAAAAAAAACCGACTTCCAAAAAGCATCCAACGAAAATTCCCTTGAAAAAAATACTAAAAAGCTTAAAATAAACTGGCTCTTCACAAATTGCTATGCCAATTCTTGTCTATACCTAATTCTTTGTTCATTTAAATAGTAGTATTATTATGTGTGCTAGGTACCTAAAACCTGTTTGAAGTCGGCGCCAAGTCCAATGTAATAGACGACTTTAGCCCGCGCATGTCTGCCCGCTTGGGTTATTTTGTGCTATACGAGGAGTAGCTATCCGGCAGCGGCGAGTGCGGTATTTCCTATTACATTTTGGCTTGGCTCCGACTTCAAACAGGTTTTAGGTACGTAGCACACATAATAATACTACTATTTAAATGGACAAAATAGACAAGAATTGGCATAGCAATTTATGAAGAGCCAGTTTATTTTAAGCTTTTTAGTATTTTTTGCCAGGGAGTTTTCGTTGGATGCTTTTTGGAAGGCGTTTTTTTTTTTTTATAAAAAGTTTTTATTTTTCCATTTTTAGTGCAAGCAATCGTAGGTTATCAGTAAGTTGAACTATTTCATATAATTTATAATACGTGCCTAAGAAAATGAGGGATTCTCTCCATTTCCCAGGCATCCCATCATCAGATCCCGATATGGTGGCAAAGAAAACCACTTCGGACGCATACATTTTCGAATACACCTCAAAAACTTGCCAGTATACAACTTTTTTATGGGACTAATCCCGCCCACATTCCCACCACTGTAACTCCTGTACACCAGGATCAACAGCAGTGACCCACGAACACACCGAGTTATGACACTCGGGAAGTCCCAGGAAGAAAATTAACTGTCTTGGAACCCGCAACGAAATTAATCAGAAGAAAAACAGGAGGAGTTGGAAATGATAAATCCACTTCACACACAACTAAAGATCTATAGATATGTATGAAATTGAAAGAATTAGTCTCCAACTCCTAACTGTTGAGGAGTTGTACCTTTCATCATCAGCTTACCTAAATAACTTGAAACAATACGACTAAAGTTAACATACACACATATTACATTTAAATATTTATCCTCCAACTCCTAACCGTTTAGAAGTTGTACCTTACTTCATCAGCTCATCATTATTAAATCATGACTACCAGATGCAAATTCAAGAGTGTTTTCAGAAAATATACGAAAAACGTAGTATGTGCCTGAAAAAAATGAGGGTTCTCCTCGATTTTCCTGGGATGCCATCATCAGATCCTAGTTTTCTTGTCACGGTACCACCGTCGGAACATCTCCTTTCCAACAAAAGAAGAATCATCAAAATCGGTTCATAAACGACGAAGTTATCCGCGAATACACATAAAAAAAAGAAAAAATATATATATACGGTTGAATTGAGAAACTTCCTCTTTTTTTAAGTCGGTTAAAAATATATACGGTCGAATTGAGAAACCACCTCCTTTTTTGAAGTCGGTTAAAAAAAAGGAAAGCTTGTTCGCTTTTATTTTACTTACTGATTCCAATTTTTTGTTTCTATAAGTAATATTATTACCTACTTAATTATTAGATTTTCACCTACTTGGGTAAAGTTACTGACAATCGGATTTCCATTAAAACACGAATCTGCGGGATTGCTACCATGTACCTTTTTGTTTGTGATTCAGCAGATTCCTATTTTAATGTTACTGACCATGAAAGTTTAAAACAATATAATCGGATTTCCATCCTCATTTTCTCCCCACAACATATATTTGCAGGTATTGGGTATTTTCTCCACTTTTACCCCCAGAGTTTTTTCAGGGCTCAACCGATTTTCGTTCAACATATTATTTTATAATGTGCACATGATGCGCTTTCATTTGAGACCCCACTCGATCATATTTATAGACATTCGGTTATTCTTCTCCACTTTCACCCCCTCAACTTTTAAACGACTCAACTGATTTTCATCAAACACACAACTAAAGATCTATAGATATGTATGAAATTGAAAGAATTAGTCTCCAACTCCTAACTGTTGAGGAGTTGTACCTTCCATCATCAGCTTACCTAAATAACTTGAAACAATACGACTAAAGTTAACATACACACATATGTTCTAAACACATATATTCTAAAAACACTCGCCCGTAACTCACCTTTCATACAAAAACAAACTAAATTCATCCGTTCGCGAGCTACGGAGCCTCAGACAGACAGACACGTCAAACTTATAACACCCCTCTTTTTGGGTCGGGGGTTAAAAATAACATGCCCTGACTGACTGACTGGCTGATTCATCATCGCTGAGCGTAAACCATTAAAGTTAGGGCAATGAATTCAAATTCAAAATCATTTATTCAATTAAGACACTAAGTGACATTTATGAACGTTAAATGGAAGCTGCAGTTAAAAATCATAGATCGACACAAACAGACGCCACATTGTTGAGATAAATTAGGCGAAAACACCAATATCTACTGCCTGCCTGTGTCGATCCATAACTTCCAGTTTCCAAAATGCGTAGAGCCTCATGAAAAGAATACTGGCAAAGAAACTCATGGCCACTCTTTTCAAAGTCAGATTTTCAGGTACAATAGTGTTAGTATTACATGTAAGGTAACCAGTATGCAAGCTGTTGCCATCTGAATTTCATTTTATTTAAATGCTACAAAATCTAACGCACAAACAAAAAAAGAAAAGTCACTCATTGATAGCGTTAAAGGTTTTAGTCTATTAAACATAGAAATCATTCAAGGTGCACATCTACTTACAATCAGTTGCAAAATCTGCTGTTAAAAATAATTCGTGACTAGATTAAAAGGCTACAGTTGCAGTTGAACGAGCCAAAATAATAGTATGTCTAAAGCATCGCTGACTAGGCCGACCAATCACCCCAAGCAGTACCCGTTCATGAGTATGACGCATAGACCAGCCATCATCTCCTTCGCCATATCAGAGGGAAAGAAACGACCCGCCCCACGACGACACCGCAAGCAATGACATTTTAGTGAGCATGACAAACCATAGTCGACATACTGATAAAAATCACTACTAATTAAATTACCATGATAATCGCCACGCATTACCTTCAACTAACAATTGTGTGTTAATATTTAGCTTAGTTATATAACAAAGAAGTTTGTATGTATCTATCTAATGACACCTTAAGCCCATGACTGTTTGTCGTGTAGATAGTCGTTGATCGTATAGTAGGCTTTCCTAATAAGATGATTTATTACAGTTAGCTTGAATTTGTTTACAGGAGGGTCGATTACATGTATAGGAATTCTATTATAAAAACGTATATCAAGACCTTCGAACGACCTGTGTACCTTATGTAAACGATGATAGGTACTAACGAGTTTAGATTTGTTTCTTGTATTAATATTGTGTACATCACTGTTTTTCTTATAGTCATTAATGTTGTGCCTAACAAACATAATATTTGCAAATATATACTGTGATGCAACAGTTAAAATACCTATATCTTTAAACAACTATCGAAGACTCTAGCACCTAAATTGTACATTGAGCGAATGGATCGTTTTTGTAGAATAAAAATCGTTTCAATATCAGCCGCCTTGCCCCACAGTAGTATACCATAGGACATGACGCTGTGAAAGTAGCTAAAATAAACTAAACTAGCTGTGTCCGTATCAGTGAGCTGAGCTGACGTACCTTCCAAACTGCATAAGCTACCGAACTAAGCCTACCCGCAAGGCTATCTATCTGGGCTCCCCATTGAAGTTTACTGTCTAATGTAATTCCTAAGAATACTGTTGAGTCTACAATACTTATGATTTCATTATTTATTGTTAGACGAGTACCTAGTTGTTTTAAATTTGGCATAGTAAATCTCACACACTTTGTTTTATTTGAATTTAGTAGGAGTACATCATTTAGTGCCCTATTCACATCGTCAAAAACTGTTTTCTTACGATCGACTTTAAAAAACGGTGACGTATCATCAGCAAATAGAACTATATCACAGAGATCTTTTAAATAATACGGCAAGTCATTAATATATATGAGATAAAGTAAAGGACCCAGTATAGACCCCTGCGGCACGCCTATAGTAGCAGGTTATCTAGATGACCTCGCACCATTGACATCCACTTGTTGAATTCTATCTTTCAAGTAGGAAACGATTAGTTCCAAAGCAATACCATTTACATCATAATGCCTAAGTTTAATTAAAAGCGTGTTATGTTCTACGCGCAGTCAAAAGCTTTTGAGATATCGCAAAATACACCTATCGCATCTTGCGAATTCTCCCATGCATTAAATATATGTCTCAAAAGAGTTGCACCCGCATCAACTGTTGAACGACCCTTTGTAAAGCCATATTGTTCAGCCATAGTGACAGAAATTTGATGTGTATGATCGTTTCATTGAGTAGACACCCACATAGAAAGGAATTTCGGAATACCTACCCCTACCACCAGGGGGAGAAATAGGTGTTGAAAGTTTGTATGGAAGTCCGTCATTTTTTAAGTTAGAAACATGAAACTTTTCTTTTGGACTACTGATTAAAATTGAATAGATATGTTTTTTAGCGTTTTTGCATATTCTACCCCTAAGGGGTGAAATAGGGGTTGATATTTCGTATATAAGTTAGTCTGGAAGTTCGTCATTTTTAAAGTTAGAAACATGAAACTTTATTTTTGGGCTACTGATGAGTTGAAATGAGTGAATAAGTACGTTTGTTTAACGAAAATGTTCTACCGGAACCGGTCGCGGTAAACGGTGTCGTGCTCGAAATAGTTTAAAAATATGTGTACCAAGGGCAGACTTTGCAGTTAGGTAGAAACAACATCAAGGAACACCTCGTCCTAGAAGTTGTTTCTGACCCTGAACAGGAGAATGCAATTTAATATTAATTTCTTTGCAAAGTATATTTTAAACTAGCTGAACCCCGCGGTGTTACCCGCGGTTATCGTCGTACCGCGAGTAACGCCGCGGGACAAAATTAGTCTAAAAAAAGTAGCCTAAGTTACTCCCTAGATCATCAGCTACCTGCCAGTGAAAGTCCCGTCAAAATCCGTTCAGCCGTTCCAGAGATTACCCGGAAGAAACAGACAGACAGACAGACAAAAAAAATTTGAGTACATTTTTGGTATATGTGTCGTGTATACATACATATACATTGATTAAAAAGCTTAGCTAGTTATTTTAATATTACAAACAGACACTCCAATTTTATTTATTTGTATAGATGTATGTTCATCTGTTCTTCATAGCTCCTTAACTACTTTAAAATAGGAATCTGCGCTATTGCTACCATGTACCTTTTTGTTTGTGAGTATCCGATATTTCGGCGATGTTGCAAGCGCCATGATCACGGAGTAACTGAAGATCTTGCGGGTGGGCTGTTATTGGCCGACATATCGGTCTACCCTCTTTCGTAGTCTTTTATTACGATCGTCCCCGGTACCACTGTTCACTAACTCACTATTTACTCGTAACTGTTCTCGACACACAACACTAACAGTATCAGATAACGAAACTATGTTTTGTTGATTACGCCGGTTTTTGCACATTCGAATTACTGGATTCCAGATATTTGGCAATTTAAACCCATCCTCACGATTGAAATTTTTGTATTTCGTAATTTCAATCGCTTCCCTGACCAATCTAGGTATGTAGTGGCGTTCTGTCGTAATTATCTGTGGGTTATGAAACTCAATCCAGTGATTGGGGCCCGAATCAATCAAATGCTTCGCGATTTCCGATTTCTGTTTGTCATTGTTTTTGACCGCTTTTATGTATTCGTTCATGCGGCACGCGATGGTACGTTTAGTTTGGCCGATATATGAACTACCACAGCTGCAGTCAATCTTGTAGACACCCGGCCTCTCCAAGGGGAAACTGTCTTTTGGGGATCGGAGACATTGTGCCACTTTTCTGAATGGAGTGAGGACAGTATTGAGTGAAAACTTTTTAAGTACGTTTGAGATCTTGTCTGTCACTCCTTTTATATAGGGCAGAAATGCTGGTTGTCTGTCCACATTGTCCTTTCTCTGGTGACTGACTTTGTGTCTAGATGGGAACTTCTTACTCCTTAACTACTTATTAGAACTGGACAAATGATGATATATGATAATGATGTGTTAGAAGCTTATCCTTATGATTTTGACAGGCTACGGCAAAGCCAAAGGAGGGTTCCTTTGGCTTTGCCGTAGTCGGGTAATAAGGTAAGATTTCACTTGCATTTTTGTGTTCTACTCTGTACCATAATTTATGTGCAAAATATTTCGAAATATTCCCGCAGAAGATTCAATCTTTGCGAGGTTTTCTTTTTTTTGTATTTATTAATTCTTTTATTTATTAACTTGTAATGTATGTGTATGCTTGTATGTTCGGGTGGAATCTTGCAATACAATTGGGTTTTTGAAAAAAAAATAATTTTGTGATCAATGGAAAGATCTTATATAAGTTTTGTAACAAAACTACTTTTTTAATTTTTTTTTCGCAAGAATTCAAAAGTTATTTGAAAATAAAAATTAATTTTTGAATCCAGTACCGAAGATGCGCCGACAGCTCCCGAACATACCCGAGCGTGTGTGACGTCATAATGTTAGTTTTCACTCATTGCAGTTGATATAGAAATATTAAGTACAGTGTTTTCATCTATTTTATTTTGTTGTTATTGTTAAATATTTAAATTTATATTGAAAATTTCGACTCTCAAAAGTTATCGTTCTTGTTTTGTACCATTATATACGAATACTACAAAAACAACTCCTGACAAAATGTTGTGTGTGATAATGCCTGATAATCGCGATTTTTTCCAATAGCAATCGACTTCTGTTGGTGTCGGATCTTGAGTTCTACGATGGGTCCACATAAGTAATACTAATGCTTGTTTGCAACCACCTATATACACAATATAAAATATTTAATTGCTGATAACATCAAACAACTTAAATTTAATAGGAGTATAAATTACCCGCTGAAGCTGCATAGTCATGGCATTGAACATCCTAAATTTTTCTTGACTTTTCATCAATAGTTAAAGTAACTGAATAAGCTTTACTCCGAACTCGGTGTAAAGCTGGACAGACCCGTCCTTTTACAATACAAATATTTTTTTAACCGACTTCAATAAAAGGAGGAGGTTTCTCATTCGACCGTATATATATATTTATTTGTGTTCGAGGATAACTTCGTCGTTTATGAACCGATTTTAATGATTCTTTTTTTAATGGAAAGGAGATGTCCCAACGGTGGTACCGTGATAAGGACATCAATATCATGGCATCCAAGAGAAATCGAGTCGAACCTTGAAGTCTGTTTTATTTTTGTTAATTTACGACTTAGTTGAACATAACCTATAGCTTTGTCGCCATAACTCTCACACGATGCTCTACAATTTATGAAATAAATAATTATGTTTAATATAATGGAGAATAAATACTTAAATATTTTTATTTATTATATTATTTTTTAACAGACTTACCTTGATGCCTTGGCACTTCGAACTTCAGCAGAATTAAACCGAAAGTATTTTTTTCAAAAATTGGTTATCATAAATATATCAACATCAGGAATATTATCAGACTTTGCCTTAATAAATCCTTTATCACACATAGCTAATCGGAACCAACTAACAACACGTTTTTTAGCAATAAATTTTCAATATTATTGTCTAGTCACGTATCAGCCGTAAACGCCGTACTGTTATTAAATAGCTATAACATTATGACGTCACAACTATGGTGACCAATCATGGCGCGTATATAGTCACGTGGTTTTTTTTAAATTTGATCAATTTTTAATTGTTTATAATATATTGAAAAAAATTTTTTTTTCAGTTTTTTCTACCAAATATCAATATTATTAGTAATAAAGTTTTGAAGTACATAAAAAAATTAATATTTTTTTTTTTTCAAATACCTAATTTTGAAGCAGATATCTTTAACCGATTTTGATAAAATTTTGCAAGCATATGTACACAGCGTGACAATTCAATATTTTTTTTATATTTTTTTTTATTAGGACTAATCCCGCCCACATTCCCACCACTGTAACTCCTGTACACCAGGATCAACAGCAGTGACCCACGAACACACCGTGTTATGACACTCGGGAAGTCCCAGGAAGAAAATTAACTGTCTTGGAACCCGCAACGAAATTAATCAGAAGAAAAACAGGAGGGGTTGGAAATGATAAATCCACTTCCCTCCTTAGCAAAGCGGGAGACAAAATGAAGTCAAAATAGGCAGACACCTTTTTCAAACCGGGAAGCATCACGGATAAAGTATTAGGGGTCCTAAGTGAGCTATATAGTGAGCAATACAATATTATAACGACATGGAGTTGATCTGATGCTGGAACTGTAAGGTGAGCATAGGAACTCAGTGAAAAAACTTGGACTCGTTTGATTAGTCCCGATGCATTCCAGTTAAAGCTTGTTCTTAAAAAGCTTTTTAATTTAATTTATTTAGTTGCCCTCGTGGTAAAAATGTAGGTAGTATCTAAAAATTGACAATGTATGATAGTTTTTATTATTATTAAGCGGTTTTATTTAGCTTGCCCTGTTTGTTTATTTATTTCCTGTTGATAGATTGATCTGAAATTTGGTACACACCTTTAGTTCTGGTGACAACACAATTAAATAAACTTTGTTTCGTTGTAAATCCAAAATGGCCGTTTACAAATTTTGTCACGACTATCTCAATCTCAATATGTGTATAAAATGAAAGGGATTGACTAGTAAAACACAGTTCACTATGTAAAAAAAAATCAAGACAACCTCCTCTACAAAATGATGGTTTACACATTTTGTCACGACTATCACTGTATGGGTATCAAATGAAAGAGCTTGGCTAGTAGAATATACGTCAGTATGGAAATTAAAAACTAAAAATAAAAAATATGTAAAAAAAAAATCCCGTCCCGTTTTTTTAAACCCGTGTTTCGATCCTATCAACGTTTACGCTGCGCCAATCGATTGAATTTTTTGACGTGACAACGTCTACTTAATTGATGAACGCCGGCTACGTGCACGAAAAACGATGACTCATTGTCCTGTTACGCTCCTTGTCTCGATCCGTTACGTTCATTGTCCCGTTACGCTCATCGCGTCGTTGTATGAGAGATAGATGCGGCGCTTCATAATTTCATTAACGTTTTGTTATGAGGTTGTCACGTTAAACTATCGTCCGTAAATTGACTTTACAGATAACCAATTATTTTGTCTGATCAATGTCTTAGTTTGATGAGGGAGAGGGGTGTGATGACTGAAACCTGGGACCTACCGAATCATTTTTTAGCATTAGTACATTATTTTCAATAAAACCGTTTAAATAAAGAAAATATTGGTGGTCATGAAGACTACCGATAGAGTGAAAACTTATAAATTAGAATGTTTTTGGAAAATTAGGTAATGTGTAAAATTAGCGACGTGAAACGTAAATTTCGTAAAGGGGAACGGCACTAACCTCTTCCAGAGATAGCGGGTTCGATTTCACTTTGGTGTCGAGGCTGCGATAGCGCTCTGAAACAAACGCGCTCGTCAATATTCGTCAAAGAGTACGACTCAGAGTCTCAGGACTGGCCGCTACGCACCGTGCGCGAGGTGCAGACGTGCCAGCGCCATCACGTACGCCTCCTCGTCCAGCGCGGCGCGGCGGGCGAAGCGCAGCACGAGGCACTCCAGCACCTTGTTGGAGGCCGTGACGCCGCTCGCCCACAGCAGCGCGCGCAGGCGGTACGACGACACGCGCGGGGCCGCACCGCAGCGCCGCGCGGCCAGGCGCAGGAAGGCGGCGCGCCAGTAGGCCAGCAGCGCCAGCAGCGCGGGCAGGTCGCGCGCGCGCATGGCGCCCGCCAGCGCGCCGTCGCGCAGCGCCACCAGCGCGCGGCACAGCTCCAGCGACGGCGCCGCGCACAGCACCGCGCGCCACGCGCGCCGCAGCAGCGCGCGCAGCGACGCCGCGTCCAGCTCCGCGCCGCCGCCGCCCGCCAGCCGCGCCGCCGCCGCCCGCACCTCCGCCTGGGCACACACGGGGCTACAGACGGCCGCCGCCGATCTCGTCGAACCGACTTCGGCCGGCTACCTACGTACCGGTATCGTGCGGTCGTCCTCCGCGAACTCGGCGGAGAGGTCGCGCACGATCGAGTTGTCCTCGTTTAGCTCCCACACGTCGGTGTGGTCGTCCGTTAAGATGCGCAGCAGGAACGCGCCCTCCGTGTGGGCGTGGCGGGTGTGCGGCACGACCAGGTACCGCCCCGGCGGCAGCGTGAAGAACGTCACCACCTCACGCGCGCGGGACTCGTGCGTCACGTCCAACGACCGCTGTAACACGCTCGGAGTGAGTGAGACCGTCGGAGATCTAAACTCTGTCGCGGTTCGAAACGGAACTACGGACCAGGCCCTGCAGGGGGTGAAGATCGCGGCGCGGGGCGGCGCCGGGCGGCAGCTCGTACACGCAGAAGCCGATGGCGCAGAGGCGGGGACCACCCGCTATCTCGTATTGCTGCGTCACCGACACCACTACGTGACACTTGCGCGCGGCGTTGGTTTCCGCCCGGGGAATCTGTACGTGAAACTGCGGATTCGTGCCCGTCGTCTCTGGAACATAACAACGACCCTCGTCTTAAGCCGCGATCGAACGAAGCGAATCAGTCGCGAGAGCGATCGAGCGCTCCGAACCTACCGGTACAGGATGGCGGACCGCCCGCGTTGTAGCCGTAGCGCCATCGCCTTCGCGCCAGCACGGCTCTCCAGGGCCGGCGCGCGTGTAACGCGGGTTCGTGCAGCCAATCGTCCGGTCCCACGTGCACCAGTTCCAACGAGCTAAACGATAACGCGAAGTCCCCGAACGACATCCTACACGGAGCATAAAGAATTTTTGTTCATAGCGTCGGTGATAGTTAAAAATAGGTCAGTCGTTAATATAAACACACACCAGAAATCTCCCGGCTCCATGGCGCGGTCGGCGAGCAGCTCCCTGTCGGGCGGCGGCAGCGCGCGCCACTCCTGGCTGTGCGGCGCCCAGGCACCGGCCCACGTGCCGCGCCCGCACACGGCGCGCAGGCGCACGAGCGCGCCGGCCACGCCGGTGCCGGCCACGCCGCTCGCCTCGCGCACCCGCGCCAACCCAGTCACGCAGTACGCCTGTCCCGATAGAAGGCCGTTGTACGTTCGCTTGTTGTTCTCCTGCAGAGTGATCGCTTATTATTTATGCTGCAAAACGAATTATAAACGTATGGCGGGTATAGCGCGTATATCGCCGTGGCCAGTACCGCAACGAGAGTAGCGACGAGCAGCGTGGAGCGTGGCACGGCGGAGTTGAGCACTTGAAAGGTGAGCGCGTGCGGCTGGTGACGCAGCGAGAAACTCTGCACGATCGCGCCGGAGAGGTCCTGCAGCGCGCGCGCCACTCCGGCGCCGCGCAGAGCCGCGAAGCTGCCGTGCAGCTTGGCGTAGGCCTTGTGCAGCAGTGCGAGCGTGAAGTCGTCGCGGACGCTCGAGCTCGCGCACAGCACGCGCCCGCCTCGCACCGGCAGCCGGTCGTCGACCGTCACGTCGCGCCATGATCCGAAAACCCAGAATCTAAACCTAAACATTGGGTGTTTACTTTGATTGATATTATCTTTTTAGCAATCTCATAATTGAACACCGAATATTAGAAAAAACTACAAGTTTAAAAGTTATGATCGTTTCAACTTTCAGACGTTATCAGCTTCGATTCTTATCAAAGCATATTGTTGATATGCTCTGTTTCACAGAGCATTAGCTACAGGCCCACCAGTTAATTTATACTTATAAAATAACAAATCCTGACTGACTGACTGATTCATCGCCGAGCGTAAACTATGATAGTTAGGACTATGAAATTTGGTGAGTAGGATTGTTTTATTGAGTAGACACCCGGGGTGAAATAGCGGTTGAAATTTTGTATGGAAGTTCGTAATTTTTAAGTTAGAAAAGTGAAACATTACTTTTGGGCTTACTGCTTACTGATTAAGAATGAGTAGATGCATATTTAAGCGTTTCTCAGTACTCTAACCCTAAAGTGCGTCGTTGCAAATCGGGCAAGTAAACGTATTGAAATGCGACTTTCTGTCGTCTGATGATTGCGTAACTTTGTTCCTTGAATATGTCTGTTTAAAATGATACGGTTTTTGATAATTATTTTTATAATGTATATAATTATTTCCGCTTAATTTACTGTTTGAAGGGAGAGGTTTTTGCATTTAATTTTCCTAATTTCTTTTGCTGGCCCCCACGCTTGTAAATTTGCTTTCTAAAAAGGTTAAAAATTCATTTAGATCGAATAATTCTCAAGGTTGTTTTACGGCTGCATTATACTCCGTGAAAGTATCCAAATCCAACTTTTCACATAAAATGTGCAACACCAAGGGATCCCAGGATGTAACGTCTACCCCAAGATTCCTAATGACATTCAAAGTTTCTTGGGCGCTATTCAAAATATTTTTTTTGAAACCTCCTCCTTTCTACCCCTAAGGGGGTGAACTTTCAACCCCTAGGTTGAAAGTTTGTATGAAAGTCTGTCATTTTTTAAGTTAGAAACCTGAAACTTTATTTTTGGGCTACTGATTAAAAATGAGTAAATACGTATTTCAGCGTTTCTGAATATTCTAACCCTAAGGGGTGAAATAGGGGTTGACATTTCGCATATAGGTTAGTCTGGAAGTCCGTCATTTTTGAATTTTGAAACATGAAACATTGTTTTTGGGCTACTGACTAAAAATGAGTAGATACGTATGTAAGCGTTTCTGGATATTCTACCCTTAAGGGATGAAATAGGGGTTGAAAGTTTGTATAGAAGTTTGTCATTTTTTAAGTTAGAACCATGAAACTTTATTCATGTACTACTGACTAAAAAAGAGTAAAGACATATTTAAGCGTTTCCGGGTATTCTACCCCTAAAGGGGTAAAATTGGGATTGAAAGTTTGTATGGAAGTCCGTTATTTTTTTAAATTAGTACCATGAAAGTTTAATTTTGGGCTATTGATTAAAAATGACTAGATATCTATTTAGAGTTTCTGCTTATTTTACCCCTAAGGGGGTGAAATAGGGGTTGAATTTTTTTTATGTAAATCCGTCATGTTTAAGAATACATAGAAATAAGAAAGGTGAAACTTTACTTTTGGGTTGCTAATTAAAAATGAGTAAATACGTATTTCAGCGTTTCTGAATGTTCTATCCCTAAGGGGTGAAATAGGGGTTGACATTTCGTACATAGGTTAGTCTGGAATTCCCCAATGGGGTCCCCAAATAGAAAAACTATCCGGTAGGCTAAGCTCAGCGGCTTTTGCTGTGAAAAGAATTCGACATTTAACTGATGTTGATACAGCTAGAATAGTTTACTTCAGTTACTTTCATAGCATAATGAGTTACGGTCTCCTACTCTGGGGTAACTGTGCAGATATTAATGCCATATTTGTTCTACAAAAACGGCTGTACGAGCCATTTATAAATTAGGCCCTCGAGCTTCTCTCCGTTCCAAATTTAAAGAGATAAATATTCTGACTGTATCTTCACAATATATATACGAAAATTTAATTTATGTTCAAAAAAATATATCAAAGTTTCTCAAAAACAAGTAATGTTCATTCGGTAAATACTAGAAACAAACATAATATTAGTGTTCACGTCACTCGTCTCCACAGAGTAGGCAACTCGTTCATGGGACAATGTATACGCTTTTACAATAAGGAATTTGCCATTAAGGAAATTTAAGAATACCATTAAATCGAAATTATCCGCAAAGGGGTATTATACTATAGCAGAATATCTTGATGATAAAACTGCCTGGGATTGAGCTGCCCATTCTGCACATGCTGTATACGTTGAATCTTTAAATTTATTTTAATGTGACGATAATTTATACTTTGAAATAAATTCATCTTAAACTATTGTTATAGCTGACATTTTTTTTAATTTATAATCTTTTCTGATTATTATAATTGTAACTCAAATTGTTATTATCGCTTTTTTTAACCGACTTCAAAAAAAGGAGGAGGTTTCTCTATTCGACCGTATATATATATATATATATATTTTTATGTGTGTTCGGGCATAACTTCGTCGTTTATGAACCGATTTTGATGATTTTTCTTTTGTTGGAAAGGAGATGTCCCGACGGTGGTACCATGATAAGGAAACTAGGATCTGATGATGGCATCCCAGAGAAATCGAGGGGAACCTGCGAAATTTGTAGGGGCGACTAGTGCATTTGCAATTTTTTAATAAAGTATTTGAAAGCACTACAATTTAATGGAGGTCTGGAGTCGATCTGATGATGGAGCCGAAAGATAGTCGAGGGAACTCCTCTACGATTTATAGCAGTTGCCTTGTGTTTGGGCTTGTTTAATTTGTATTGATGAGAACTTCACACCTAGAATAGTTGTAACTATCATTAGTGGTCTAATAATGAAGACGAAGAACAGTTAAGGGAACTTCTCAACGATTTAGAGTAGCCACATTGTGTTTCGACTTTATTCAACTATATTGATGAAAACATAATGTTTATCACATATTTTCAAAGGTATTTCAATATTTGCATATGTTTGTCATCATTTCATGATGATGAGCCGATGATGGAAGATACATTTCCTTAACAGTTAGAAGTTGGAGAATAATTCTTTAAATATCAAATGTTTGCGTGTTACCTATATTATTGCGTGGTGGTCGTATTCTTTTAATTTATTTAGGTGAGCTGATGATGGAAGGTACAATTCCTCAATGGTTAGGGGTTAGAGAATAATTCTTTCACTTTCATACGTATGTATAAACCTGTATAAATTGTTCATCTCAATATGAGTTGTTGGCTTGTTGCTTAAGCTCAGTTTTAATACGTGCTTCCAACTCCTACAGTTATTCGCATCAGCGGGAGTAACGTTTGTAGGTGGTCACTTACGTAGGTTGGCTCACGCGATTTGTATTAAATAATTAGTTTAACTCACTACTTACCTATGATTATTTACACTAAAAATGTAAAAATAAAAACTTTTTATAAAAAAAAAACCGACTTACAAAAAACAAAACTCCCTGCCAAAAACACTAAAAAGCTCAAAATAAACTGGCTCTTCATAAATTGCAATGTGCCAATTCTTGTCTATACCTAACTCTTTATTCATTTAAATAGTATTATTATTATGTGTGCTAGGTACCTAAAATCTGATTGAAGTCGGTGCCAAGCCAAAATGTAATAGTAGGTACTAAGGTATCGCACTCGCCGCTGCCGGATAGCAGCTCTTCGTGTAGAACAAAACAACCCAAGCAGGCAGACCCGCGCGGGCTGCCTATGGTTGTCTCGAAATATAGCGAGTGTGTTCCTACTATTACATTTGGCTTGGCACCGACTTCAAACAGATTTTAGGTACCTAGCACACATAATAATAATAATACTATTTAAATGAATAAAGAGTTAAGTATAGACAAGAATTGGCACATTGCAATTTATTGGGAGTTTTGTTTTTTGGAAGTCGGTTTTTTTTTTCATAAAAAGTTTTTTTATGTAATAATGGCTTTTGCATTTATGAAAATTGTCTGGATTTTAAAAGAGACGTTGATCCCTGAGTTTGTTTCGTCCTTTCTTCTCAGGGCTAGTCCAGTTAGGAAAGGCCGAACTCATCTGCTCAAAAACAGTTTAACTTGCAAAAGTGTTTATACAACCTAATTGCAGAATAAATGATTTCCTTTCATCTCATTCATTCCGTCATTTTTCTAAATAGATGAATACTTATATCAGCATTTATGCGATTGTGTTCCTAAAGGGGATGAAATATGTGTCGAATGGTTGTATGAAAGTTCTTTTAAATGGGCTATTGATCAAAAATAAATAAATACGTTCAAAAACATGAATAAATTACTGATACATACTTTTACACAGTTTTAATTAAATACATATAATCAACTTCCACGCGACCAAAGCCGCGGCCAACAGCCAGTATTTTTTTTTTTTTTTTATGTTTGACCCTGCCATAATGACTCTACTCTGCCTGATGGAAAGCATAAGCAGAGTCCAAGAGTGATGGTCACCATACTGCGAACGCAGACAATGCAACAATGCAGCATGGTGACCCACACCATGGCAGGCTAGTGATGCTTTCGCATCATTGGGCCTCCGGTCTCGCACTCATCAACGAAACACGCCAGCATGATCGCTGTCATTTTACGTTGATTTTCTGTGCGAGGGTAGTACCGCCCCGGTCGAGCCGGCCCGTTCGTGCTGAAATCAGCGTGGCTCTACTACATTGATATATTAATATGTAACGTAAAAATTATACAATTATTGTCGTTCCTATGATTCAAAATATCCCAGCTGAATGTGTAATTGTCCGAGCTGATTGGGAGATGCTGTAATAGACGTTCCGCTTCACGTCTGACCTTAGAATTCAGGTATTGCATTTTTTGCGCACCTGATATTCCTGGATTATTATGAATTAACTCAGGAAAGGGATCTTTAAATCATTGATGGTAATTATCGCCGAACGTTGTTATGTCTATTTTTGGCGTAGTCTGCTCTCTGTGTGCGACAGATCACATCTTCTTGTTAATACATTTTATAAGGCTATTATAAACGTTTTCATATTTGAGGTACATAGTATAGTATATATAGTCTTGATTTTTGTCTCCGATCTCGCTATCTAGCTCCCAATGTTGGATCTCTACTTTTGACCAACGATCCTGGACTATTTTCTACAGATGTTCAAACTCAAATTTCTCTGAAGTAACATCCAAACTGATCTTGGAAATACTGTGTTCAAATGCTGTGAAATGACTTGATTGTTTCTTGATCATGTCATCGGTCCTACAGTTTGAACCCTGTGACCTTGAAGACGATGAGGATGATTGCAGTAGGGAACCTGACGGTGTTAGAGGAGTATACATCATCATGACGATTTTATAGTCATGATGATGTATAAGCTATATTACTGTGTAAAGTTTCATCCAAATGCTTTCAGTAGTTTTTGCCTAAAGAAGTAACAAACATACACAACTCACAAATTTCGTTTTTATAATATTAGTGTAATAAGAATTATACAGGGTGTCCCAGAACTCAACGTCAAGCCGGGGTTGACAGGATTGAATGTAACCATCATGGGAAAAGTGTTAGATAGGCCATTCATCGAGGAAGGCTTTAGGCTATAAATCATCACGCTAAGACCCACAGGAGCGGAGCACTAATGAAGAATGTTACAAAAACGAAAATTATCACACTACGGGCGATAGGAGACGCAAACGAGGTTGCGTGGGTCGGCTAGTATAATGATATATTTGTAGAATTGTCAGACAAATCCGACAGGAGCGTCACCCTCTGCCGCGAAATTATATTTTGAAAGTATAACAAAGTGTTAGTAAAAGATTTATTACAAAAAATGATTTCCTTTGGAAACGTCCACTACGTCGATTTAAAACATTAATAAATCAATGCACTTTCAACAATCTCAGGGTGTACTCACTAGCATAAATCATTCCATGCGCCTTACTTCATTTTACATTTGTGACATTTTATTGATTATTTTATATTTGGATATATAACATCTTTGGAAATAAGACTGTGACTGAAAGTGCTATTTGGATTTTATTCTCCAAAAGTGGACCTCACAATATATATACAATATATAACAATATAAAAATCTTGCAGTTTTGAGTACATAACGGTGCATGATTGGTTAGCTCATGGCGGTGCAGCAAGTACTCGTGCCCGGAGGTCTTACACCCGCAGCCGGCGACGTCACCGCGGAGACGGTGGCGGGGACCAGCTTCATGAGGAGTACCGCGAGACGCGGAAAACTCTGAAGCTGGCCATTGGCCGCGCCAAAGACGTAAAGAGAAAGGAGATGCTGGAGAGTCTCGACCGTGACCCCTGGGGTCGCCCATATCGTGCGGTGCGACAGAAGCTCCGCACGGCGGGCCCCCCCCTTACCGAGACTCTCCAGCCCAGCTTCCTGCAGGAAGTGGTCGAGGGCCTTTTCCCGCAGCGGGCGGAGCACGCTCCCCCGTCGATGGCCTATCCGGTCAGAGACGACGGGGGCGATGTTCCGCCCGTTAGGGAATCGGAGGTTGGGGCGGCTGTTCTGCGGATACGTTCCAAGAACACCGCCCCCGGGCCGGACGGGGTTCCAGCCCGAGTGATGGCCCGAGCCCTCGACCATATGTCGGACCGCCTCAGGGAAGTGTTGGATGCTAGCCTGGCGTCCGGACGCTTCCCTGAGTGCTGGAAATGCGGGAAGTTGGTCCTTCTAAAGAAGCCGGGACGGCCTGCCGATTCGGTCGCGGCCTATAGGCCCATCGTGTTGCTGGACGAGGCGGGCAAGTTGTTTGAGAGGATACTCTCTGACCGCATCGTCCGGCACCTCAGCGAGGTGGGCCCCGACCTGTCGGACCCCCAATTCGGGTTCCGAGAAGGGCGTTCGACGGTCGATGCCGTGATGCGCCTTAGGGCCGTGACCGAAGAGGCAGTGAGCTGTGGCGGCGTGGTGTTGGCGGTGTCTCTGGACATCGCCAACGCCTTTAATAGTCTGCCATTCAGCTGCATCAGGGAAGCACTCCAATACCACGGGGTGCCAGAGTACCTGAGGCGGCTAGTGGCAGACTATTTGGAGGAGCGTACCGTCGTGTACGAGGATCGAGAGGGCGCCTTGAGACGGCGACCCATGTCGTGCGGCGTTCCACAGGGGTCTGTCCTTGGACCACTCCTGTGGAACGTGGGATACGACTGGGTCCTACGAGGTCGTCTCCCCCCCGGGCTGGGCGTAATTTGTTACGCCGATGACACATTGGTCACGGCCCGGGGGGCGAACTTCCAGGAGGCGGCGCGCCTGGCCACCATTGGTGTCTCTCTGGTGGTCGGGCGCATCGAGGCGCTGGGCTTACGGGTGGCCCTAGACAAGACGGAGGCCCTGTTATTCCATGGGCCCCGTCGTGGGCCGCCCCCCGGCGCCTCCATAGTGGTCAACTCGATCCTCGTACCGGTTCGGGCCCAGATGAGGTATCTGGGCCTGATCCTCGACGGTAGGTGGCTCTTCGACGAGCACTTCCGACAGCTTGGTCCGAAGCTGGTCGACGCTGCCTCTGCCCTTGGGCGACTTTTGCCCAATTTGGGCGGAGCCAGCGTCGCAACGCGACACCTCTACACGGGGGTGGTCCGGTCGATGGCGCTGTATGGGGCACCGGTGTGGGTGGCGACTCTGACTGCCCTCAATAAGGCCCGCCTCTGGCGGCCTCAGAGGGTATTGGCGGTCAGAGCCATCCGCGGATACCGCACGGTGTCTACCGAGGCGGCGTGCGCCTTGGCCGGAACACCTCCGTGGGATTTGGAGGCGGAAGTGCTCGCCGAAGTTTATCGACGGGTGGCTGAATTCCGGGCGGAGAGAGGCATTCGCCCTCCGCCCGAAGAGGTACGCGAGTGGCGTGAAGCCGCCCGTCGAGCCACGATGGCTCGCTGGTCGTCCCGGCTGGAGACTCCACGCGCTGGCTTTGCCGCCGTGGAGGCTCTCCAGCCGGTCATCCTCGAGTGGGCAGGGCGGCAGCACGGGACCCTATCCTTCCGACTGACGCAGGTGCTTTCCGGGCACGGTTGCTTCGGGAAGTACCTGCACTCGGTCGCCAGGAGGGAATTGAGTCCCGCCTGCCACCACTGCGACTGCGAAATTATGCTAACTTTACTTAACTATACTATATTAACTATACTTCTATCTATTTTATCTATACTTATAAAATAGTAAGTCCTGACTGACTGACTGACTGACTGACTGATTCATCATCGCCGAGCGTAAACTATGATAGTTAGGGCTATGAAATTTGATGAGTAGGATCCCTTTATTGAGTAGACACGCACTAAGAAAGGAATTTTGGAATTTCTACCCCTAAGGGGGTGAAATAGGGGTTGAAAGTTTGTGTGGAAGTTCGTCATATTTTAAGTTAGAAACATGAAACTTTATTTATGCGCTACTGATTAAAAAACAGTAGATACGTATTTAAGCGTTTCTGGATATTCTACCCCTAAGGGGGTGAAATAGAGGTTTAAAGTTTGTATGGAAGTTCGTCTTTTTTTAAGTAAGAAGCATGAAACTTTATTTTTGGGCTACTGATTTCAAATGAAAAGACACGTATTTAAACGTTTCTGGATATTCTACCCCTAAGGGGGTGAACTAGGGGTTGAAAGTTTGTGCGAAAGTTCGTTTATTTTTGAAGTAGCAAACATTAAACTTTATTTTTGGGCTACTGATTAAAAGTGAGTCGATACGTATTTAAGTATTTCTGGATATTCTACCCCTAAGGGGATGAAAAAGGGGTTGAAAGTTTGTACGTAAGTTCGCCATTTTTGAAGTTACAAACATGAAACTTTGTCTTTGGGCTACAAATTAAATATGAGTAGATACATATTAAGCGTTTCTGGATACTCTACCCCTAAGGCGTGAAATAGGGGTTGAAAGTTTCTATGGAAGTTTTTCATTTTTTAAGTTAGAACCATGAAACTCTATTCATGTACTACTGATTAAAAAAGAGTAGATACGTATTTAAGCGTTTCTTGATATTCTACCCTTAAGGGGATGGAAAAGGGGTTGAAAGTTTGTACGTAAGTTCGCCATTATCGAAGTTACAAACATGAAACTTTGTTTTTACGCTACAAATTAAAAATGAGTAGATATGTATGTAAGCGTTTCTGGATATTCTACCCCTAAGGGGTGAAATAGGGGTGGAAAGTTTGTATGAAACTTTGTAATTTTTTAAGTTAGAACCATGAAACTTTATTCATGTACTACTGATTAAAAAAGAGTAAAGACGTATTTAAGCGTTTCTGGATACTCTACCCCTAAAGGGGTGAAATAGGGGTTGAAAGTTTGTATGAAAGTCCGTTATTTTTTAAATTAGTACCAAAAACTTTAATTTTGGGCTATTGATTAAAAATGACTAGATATCTATTTAGAGTTTCTGCATATTTTACCCCTAAGGGGGTGAAATTGGGGTTGAATATTTTTATAGAAATCTGTCATATTTAAGAATACATAGAAATAAGAAAGGTGAAACTTTACTTTTGGGTTGCTAATTAAAAATGAGTAAATACGTATTGCAGCGTTTCTGAATATTCTACCCCTAAGAGGTGAAATAGGGGTTGACATTTCGTACATAGGTCAGTCTGGCATTCCGTCATTTTTCGAAATAGATGAATACTTATATCAGCATTTATGCGAATTCTGTTCCTAAAGAGGATGAAATATGAGTCAAATGTTTGTATGAAAGTTCTTTTAAATGGGCTATTGATCAAAAATAAAAAAATACGGTCAAAAACATGAATAAAGTACTGATACATACTTTTACACAGTGTTAAGTAAATACATATTATCAACTTCCACGCAAGCAAAGCCGCGGGCAACAGCTAGTGTATGTATATAACTTAACATTTAATGTCAGTTACCAGGTCAGGCTGTCTTTCGACATAGGCCTCCTCAAGATCCCTCCACATTTGCCTGTCCATTGCTGTCCTTCTCCAACCCTTGGGCAAATCGTCTTCCCATCTTTTCTCTGCCTTCCTCTACGTCTTTTTTCGTCCCGCGGGTACCATTCTGTTACTCTTTTTGTCCACTTTAACATATATTATAAGACTACTATTTAAATGAATAAAGAATTAGATATAGACAAGAATTGTCACATAGCAATTTATGAAGAGCCAGTTTATTTTATATTTTACCATTTTTTTTCATCAAGTATTTTTCAATTTACACGCGATCAAAAAAAACTATCGAAGTTACACTTCTAACTTTTATTTTGTTAATATTTCACTACTTTACGCACATTTAGCTTTACAAAACAAATTATTTGCAAAAAATATCAAAAGTTGGCATAAAACCGTCACGACAATCGGATACTCGTCATCGGCTATCGTTAGAACTAATTTAATTGTGGTTTTTGACATTACGTCGGATTTTATTTTACGTGTTTATTTATGATAAATATCATTCTATCAAGATTTTAGAGTTCGATTACATAACATATTCGTCAGTTTTATAAAGAGCGCGCGACAAGTGAACATATAAGTGTGTGTGTGTGTGTGCAGCGCGGTACCTGAAGGCGCCAGTGTAGCGGTTCGCGAAGGAATGTGTGTGTGTGTGTGTGTGTGTGTGTGTGCAGCGCGGTACCTGAAGGCGCCAGTGTAGCGGTGCGCGAAGGAGAGTGTGTGTGTGTGTGTGCAGCGCGGTACCTGAAGGCGCCAGTGTAGCGGTGCGCGAAGGAGTGTGTGTGTGTGTGTGTGTGTGCACCGCGGTACCTGAAGGCGCCAGTGTAGCGGTGCGCGAAGGAGTGTGTGTGTGTGCAGCGCGGTACCTGAAGGCGCCAGTGTAGCGGTGCGCGAAGGAGTGTGTGTGTGTGTGTGTGCAGCGCGGTACCTGAAGGCGCCAGTGTAGCGGTGCGCGAAGGAGTGTGTGTGTGTGTCTGTGCAGCGCGGTACCTGAAGGCGCCAGTGTAGCGGTGCGCGAAGGAGTGTGTGTGTGTGTGCAGCGCGGTACCTGAAGGCGCCAGTGTAGCGGTGCGCGAAGGAGTGTGTGTGTGTGTGTGCAGCGCGGTACCTGAAGGCGCCAGTGTAGCGGTGCGCGAAGGAGTGTGTGTGTGTGTGTGTGTGCAGCGCGGTACCTGAAGGCGCCAGTGTAGCGGTGCGCGAAGGAGTGTGTGTGTGTGTGTGTGTGCAGCGCGGTACCTGAAGGCGCCAGTGTAGCGGTGCGCGAAGGAGTGTGTGTGTGTGTGTGTGTGCAGCGCGGTACCTGAAGGCGCCAGTGTAGCGGTGCGCGAAGGAGTGTGTGTGTGTGTGTGTGTGCAGCGCGGTACCTGAAGGCGCCAGTGTAGCGGTGCGCGAAGGAGTGTGTGTGTGTGTGTGTGTGCAGCGCGGTACCTGAAGGCGCCAGTGTAGCGGTGCGCGAAGGAGTGCGGCGGCAGCGCGCGGTCCAGCAGGCGCGGCGCCAGCGCCAGCGCCGCCGCCGCCGCGCACACGGCCGCGCCGCTCAGCGCGCTCGCCTCCACGTGCCACCTGCCGCCAACAGCCGCAACGATAACACAGCCGCTACCACGAGCCCTATCTACGCCCCTGCAGTGTGGCCCGAGTGGCCGAGTTGCGCTCTCTCTCATCCTCTCACTCTTTTATATATTACACTTTTATGTGAGCGCGTAGTTCGTTTTTTTTTCAGTAAATAGTACAAATGAAGATAAAATCACGTAATAAACTATTGCAGTGTTTTTTTATTTAAGTTTTTACAATGGAAACAAAACGGTAACTAATTGATTGGTTAAGAAATTGTCAACAAGTGATTAACACAATAAGTACGTACACGTCAGTAGAACTGTGTGCTTTTCCAGGACCTTTCTGCCTCGCACAACAAAACTGTGGAATGAACTGTCGCCTGCGGTCTTTCCGAACCAATACGACCTTCAAACCTTCAAGAAAAGAGCGTATTCCTTCGTAAAAGGTCGGCAACGCACTTGTGACGCCTCTGGTGTTGCGGGTGACCATGGGCGACGGTAATCGCTTACTATCAGGCGATACATCTGCTCATTTGCCCCGTATTTCATAAAAAAAAACTCCTGAGGCCTTCAGAAGTGGCTTATTGTAGACTGTTAGTGGTAAGATACACGATAGGCTTAGAATCAGCCGAGACTTTAGTGGGTATTGCGTGTGGTAGACCCGAGGGGAGTACCTGGCAGGGTCCTCGTCCTCGTCGATGTCAGCGGCGTCGAGTGCGGCGCTCGTGAGCGAAGCGCTCTCGCGCAGCACGCGGTCGTCCCCTCGGAAACGTGGTCGGCTGCACAGCTCCTAATAACAAGCACATCCGTGATGTTCAACAACTCACTACTACATATACACTGCGGGGTAAAGTAAAACATTCTTTAGCAGTGTATGGATTCACCGTGTTGGTGTCCGGTCCTGCGTGATATAAACGAGGGCAACACTTGCGACATCGCCAGGGACTTGCGACCCAGAAGTAGTAGGTATGAGGAGTTCTTCATGTGAGCCGTGGGCGCTCACCTCCTCCATCTGCTGTGCCACCTATTGATTGGATTCATTAGGACAACACCACCTAAACAGAACAAATGTCTCTCTGGACATTTGTTCTGTTTAGGTGGTGTTGTCCTAATGAATCCAATCAATTGAAATTCAGTTGCCAAAATACAAATCACCATAATTAAACTATGTTTACGTTTTGTTGTTTCCACATTTAGCATACTTCAACTTGCTCATCTTTTCGAAAATAGTTTTTTGTAAGTTATTATTAGACACTAGCTGCTGCCCGCGGCTCCGCCCGCGTGTATGTCGGTTATCGTGGCAAATAGTAGTCTATGGTATATTCTGTTGTATAAGCTATTTCACTGTAAAGTTTCATCCAAATCCGTTTAGTAGTTTTTGCGTGAAAGAGTTAATACACACTTACAAACTTTCGCCTTTATAATGTTAGTGTATGTGTAGTGATGATAAAAACGGTTAAACAAACAAAAACATAATACCATGTATAATTTAACATATAATATAATAGGTCTTTACCTATGAAATTGCCGTTTGTATGCAATAAGTGCAAGTACTTATTTTTTCAAACTTTTTTATTTCTGTTATTCGAAGTAATCACCCATGCAATCGACGCATCTTTGCCAACGCATTGGCAGTTTATTGATGCCCTTCTTGTTAAAATCAGCTGGACGGGAGGCAACAAACTCTTCAAAGGTGATAGATGTGCAAAATATTTATTATTATTATTATTATTTAAAGAGCTTCGCTGTATACTATGTTATGTGTAATGCCATTGGAACATTATACGAACATATTAGCAGCGTCGCTCACCCTCGACAGAGCCACATAGAGCTTTTAGTTGCTGAACCAGTTCGTGATAAGGTCTACGCCTGCGGTGCGCAACTAGCTAGCTACTACTAGCTGAACCCCGCGGTGTTACCCGCGGTTATTGTTGTACCGCGAGTAACGCCGCGGGACAAAGTTAGTCTAAAAAGTAGCCTAAGTTACTTCCCGGATCATCAGCTACCTGCCAGTGAAAGTCCCGGCAAAATCCGTCCAGCCGTTCTAGAGATTAACCGGAACAAACAGACAGACAGACAAAAAAAATTTTAACTACATTTTTGGTATATGTATCGTGTATACATACATATGCATTAAGTAAAAAGCGGTTATTTTAATATTACAAACAGACACTCCAATTTTATTTATTTGTATAGATGTACAGGAGCAGGCGCGTAACCGTACAGCGTATGTACAAAACGCGACGCCGGCGCCGGGAGCAAATAAGTAATAAATTGTCTAAGTCGTAGTAGGTTTGTAGCGCTCGCGTCGGAGACATCGCGTGACATGTTGGCATCGTTTCTGGTGAGATTTTATTTCTAGGAAAGCAATCAGTCGTGTGACTCGCACTGACACACGGCGAGTGCGGAAATGCCGCGCGCGACTCGCGACCGCTGGGAATCGTCTCGGTTACGATGCGGTGAGAACGCTGAGAGCGCGCGCCCTACGGGCAGACGGGCCGACTAACGGAGCGACGCGTCACGCGGGCGCCTCGTGCCCGATGTACTGTGCGCTACTTGTGCTCGATCCTCTACCGACTACCGTTCGTCTCGGTACCTGTCGTCCGTCCGCACCGGCCGTCTTCGCAGATAACAGCTCCTCTTAATTGCGATTATTTGTATAGATAGCGATTAGATGTTTAGCTAAAAGCAATAAATGGATTCTTTATTAGTGCAATTCGGATTGGTTTTGAATCTATATGCAACTATGCGAACAGCAGTGTTTGTTAACAGACCACGTGCGTCTGCGCGCGTTTGCTCAGGTGCGAGGAGGTGCGGTCAAGGGCGCCCCGCACCGGCAAGCGGCGTTAGCTATAGGGACATGGTAGGAGCAAAGAGAACTCGCTTCTGATAATACTTGGTTGTCACCGTGTTCCGTGATTTTCTCAAAAAGAGTACAAGATGACGTACCTTTATCAATAATACAGGCAAGTTTTGTTAAGTATCTACGTGATAGTAATATATATACGTTCGAAAAGTCGTCAAAACAATTAGCGAAAGATGAACGGTAGGAAGTGCTATCCATATCATTATAAAAAGAAATCTAAAATAAGAGATGTTTACACTATACGATTCCCTACCACCTGTTCTTAACCACCGTTTTTAAGGAGTTCAGCACAAGATGTAGTCGTTCTATCAGCCAAACAGAGAGACTTGAGACTTCAGATATCGAGGGGGGAGGGGGGAGGAGGGGGTCGGAGGCACCGGGACGAGTTGCGCCCGTGCGCTAATGTTTCATCACGACGGAGTGACGGAGGTTCGTGAACACAAGTGCGCGTGCGCCGAGCGCCCCTGCGACCAGCTCGTGCCTCGAGGGGGGAGGCGGGGGCGGTGCGGGGAGTCAGTCCGCGCCGAGGGGACCTACTTACAGTTTATTGCTTATTTAGACAAGTGCAACCTTGTTCAGCTACGCAATACTTGTGTCATTTTAGATGTGCACGAACGACGCGCGCCAGTTCCACCAACGCAACCCTTTACATTTCGCTAACAGCTTGAGGTGGGGCTTTGGTGCTATGGTGCCACATACCCCGTTTCTAGTTTACTACGTGAATCTTATAAAAAAAACATGTTTGAACAGTTAATAGCATGGTGTTAGGAGCCTTTGAATGGTCAGGAGGGAGTTGTGTGCGCTGACTCTTCCACACAGCACGGCTGTGAGAAGGGAGGTCTGAGCGCGGCGCGTGTCGCTCCACTTTCGCGCAGACCGCAGTGGTCAGCCGCTCCGCGTCGGCGACGCGACGACCGCGGACCGTTATTCTGTCTCTTACCCACTAACCGCAGTACTCCATCTCGCCAGCACGTTCTAAACTAACTGCTGCAGATTACCCAAAAATGGAATTATCTTTAGCCCGTTGGTGGTGAGGGAGTATCGCCCGCTTAAGCCTGAAGTGGGGAAGCGAAGTGCACATTTGTTTATTTATTTGAACTTGATACACATTTTGTACAAAGGCGGAATTAATACCATTCCATCTATGGGGCATTCTCTGCCAGTCAACCTTAAGGTGATGTGGCATAAGAGAATGTAGTGTAATATGACATAATATGTATATTTGATACGATAAAACTAACAAACACAAATCACTACTGGATTTTGTACATAAATACATAGAAGTTATACATAAATATAATACATAATTATTCAGTCAGAGAACTATCTTTGAGACTGTTCTGCCAATTTATTCTGGAGTAGGTCTCGTACTTTCATCTTGAACGTGAGGCGGCTAGTGGACATTTGTGTTACGTTATTTATCACGGATTAGCAGACGCGGTGTTTAGAGTTTCCATCTGTTCGTAATTTTTAAGGTTAAATGTCTTGCATAATTATATAAATATAAACCATCTGGCGAAGGTGTACTAGAAAATGGTGTAGGCGTGTGGTGAAGCAAAATAATAATTTATTATACGTAGATTTTTTCTCATTTATTTCAATTTTTAGATCTTTCTTATTTACTTTATAAGCCGCAGCCAGAGTATAGCGCACCTTCTCATTTATTTCCAAACCACCTAATGGTAGATTCTTAGAGAATTCCTTTGGCATTAAGTCCTCAATTACATTAGTGTATAAAGTAAGTAAATAAATACCCAAACAATTCAGTCACATGTTCTGATCACACATTGCTCTTATGCATCAATATTTGTTGGTCACCGTTTAGTGCGCGTCAATGACAGATTACTTTATTACCGCCACAGTTACAGTCTATGTTTTGACTATCACAGCTCAGCGCTCATTACGTTTATATTACAACTAGCTAAGCCCCGTGTTGTTAACCACGGTAACACAACAGGCGCGGGCAACGCCGCAGAGCGAAGCTAGTCCAAAACAAGTAGCCTAAATTACTCCTTATATCATCAGCTATCTACCAGTAAAATACCCTTCGACATCGGTCCAGCCGGAACAAACGGACAGACAAAAATTGTAAAAAAAATATTTTCGTAAATGTACCGTGTATACATACATATGCATTTAGTAAAAATCTGTTATTTAATAATACAAATAGACACTCCAACTTTATTTAATTGTATAAAATTAGATGTATATATAAGTCAATAGGTAAGTGTGAGGTGCGAGCGCGTTGATGTCTCCTGTAGGCGAGAGGCGAGACCGTCACCTGCATCTCAATGATTTCCTCCGCAGTAGGGCACCACCTACTACTAACGATAATCATACACAAAAGGGCCGCGGTATATGATGATGTATATGTACGTACATTACGATATAAATCAATATTAAACACGAATATTGAGCGGCGGCGAGCGCCCGGAAGCCTGTCCCGTTGCGCGCGCACGCACACAGACGCGCCATCACGTTATTGTGATATAAATAGAAACAGTTCCAATGGCGTTCCCATATATGCTACCACTTTGTACTGAATCAGCTCGACAACAAGCAGCTCAATACGTTTAGAGAATGGCTGAATGGAGGCCGCCACTTATCCGAGGTGAGTTTGCTACAGTTTTACACTAAGCAACTACGAATGTTGGCCACTCGGCCAATAGTTACTTAGTTACGGCCAATAGTACACTTTTTGCCACTGATGCACCGAAATAGGAATATGTTGTGTTGTAGGCTGGGCACACGTGACTGTTGATAAGTGACGTCACAGCAGCTCAACGTCTCTCGTGTGAATACGATGTACTTAGATCTGTACGCATGGCGAGGTTTAGTACGACGACTATTAACTGAGCGGTAGAAACACTGGACTGCCTGGAACTGATATCTGTGAACAGTGTGTTCCGTAATCACACTAATCGCAGATGGCCGGCGCATACAGTCGTGCGTCACCCGCAGCCGCAGCACCGACCAGTGACTCTAGACTTCAGACAATATATACTTTGAAGGCGAAACGGTATTGTCAAAACGAAAATGTGGCATGCGCATGCGCACACGCCAGTAGCGTTGCGTTTGCGCGAATATAAGACCACAGATGATCGCGTGAAGGCTAACTATTCAATAGTGTAGTTACATCAGTTTCGTTGAGTCGCACGTCACGTCCCGTGCGCTGTCATGTGTTGGACATTGAGCGGCTCGAATATCGAACGCGAAGGTCGTATTGTTCTCTTTAGCCTGGACGTACTTAAGGTTTACAAGCGCTGAAGTCTGTTTTATCTATACTAATATATAAAGCTGAAGAGTTTGTTTGTTTGAACACGCTAATCTCAGGAACCGCTGGTCTGATTTCAAAAATTCTTTCAGTGTGAGAAAGCTCATTTATCGAGGAAATACTAATATATAAAGCTGAAGAGTTTGTTTGTTTGTTTGTTTATTTCAACACGCTAATCTCAGGAACCGCTGGTCCGATTTGAAAAATTCTTTCAGTGTTAGAAAGCTCATTTATCGAGAAAGGCTATAGGCTATATATCATCACGCTAGGACCAATAGAAGTGGAGCACCAATGAAAAATGTTTCGAAAACGGGTGAAAATTATCACGCTACGGACAATAGAATAGAATAGAATAGAATAGAATAGAATAATCGTTTATTTGGCCCACCGCCGAGACATAAAAACTATTACAAAAATAATATAAACAAGAAACTTAACAGTAGGAACAGAAAAGAGAAAGTAACATAAATAGGTTATACAGACAAAAAAATAAAAAATAAAAGTTCGTCTTTATACATGTTAAAATTTGGAGACGCAAACGAGGTTGCGAGGGTCAGCTAGTGTTTAATACAATTACGCTGGACTAGATATGTACGTCGTTATAAAATTGAAAATATTTGATATTCACCATTTCGGAACTGATAAAAGTGTGCAGTTTCTGATAAAATAACTGTAGTCAATGGTTTCGAAGGCGAACTCGGGGCCACTTGAGTCATTTGCTAAATTCAATCACATGATATTTGCGTAAGCGAAATATAAATTTAATGGAGATGTTAAGAAGGCGCTCAAATTTATCTTTTACTAGGTACTAGTACTATTACGTGTAGTAGTGTAAGCTAACCGGCGGACGGACCATCGAACGCACGGAACTGAGGCGGCGGACAGCCTTTTACATTCTCAGAGCGTGTTACAGTATTAACAGCAGTGGTACATGTCATGATGTCAGAGACTCCGGTTCAGTAAGCGAGCACTCACGTGAGGCCTCATCCAGCGCACTCCGGCGGCGAGCCTCTTGTCACCGAGCGCGCGCCACGTGGCGGGGAACTGCGAGTCCTCGAAGAGCGCGCCCCCCACCACCGACGCTCCCCCCCCAGCACCCGCCGACACCTCCGAGCCGCTCCAGTATCTGCACACACAAGTACATATTCACCAACACCACCTACAATATAAGGAAATATGCATTGATCTAGTAAGCATAGTTCAATAAACCGTTCACCGTGGGAGAGCACAGAAAACCGGTGTGAAATAGCGCTTGAGGATACCGGAGGCCCATACCCCAACCCCTCCCTACATCTCTTTCCCCATCCCCCAAAGGCCGGCAACGCACTTGTGACGCCTCTGGTGTTGCGGGTGTCCATGGGCGGCGGTAATCGCTTACCATCAGGTGATACGTCTGCTCGTTTGCCCCCTATACCATAAAATAACATGAGAGTCGGTAGGGTGGTCACTCAGACAAATAGATGTATGGCGCAAGTTGCTGGTGCTCACCTGGAGAGCGTGGAGTGCTGCTCGTCGCGGCGCGCGCCCGCGCCATCTGCACACAATCACAAAGAGCACACGGTACAATCAGCGCACTTCTGTACATCCATAGTGTTTCTAATCTAGCCTCAACTTTTAGTTTAAAATCTTTAATTCATCGTTCTTTATAACTAAAGAACGAAGTAGTTGTAGTCAGGGATATTTGCATATATCACTCATATGTGAGTATAGTAACCTACACTCACATATGAGTGATATAGGTAGAAATATATTAATAGTAGAAGGTCGTAAATTCAACTTGTTTGTAATGCCTTATCTTCGTAAAAATGAGACCGGACAAACGTCAGTGACGAAGGTTTTTATATTGTCGTTATATCGTCGTCGACCGTATAACGCGACACTAGATGATGTTGTAGAGACAGTCCCCGTGACAAACGTGTACCGCGGTGTACCGAATGATACGAGCTCGGCGTGACGTCCAACTGCGGCGCAAGGCATAACAAGGGCAAGGAGAATGGCGGTGCCTTGTTCGGTGTTATCCTTCTTGTTGCTAACCTATTTAAACGCAGTGCTATATTTACACAGATACAAATATATTACATCTCTCATAAGACACACAAATACACACACAGACACACACAGATAGATAATACTTGCAGAAATATGTCACGCTCGTAAATCGTACAGTTTCACAGACACACATCACTAAACATGTGAAGTTTTAACCGACTTCAAAATAATAAGAGGTTTAAGTAAGTCTAAGTACTCAATTCAGCTGCATTCTTACTGTATTTGAACCGATTTAAAAACTTTTTATAATCCAAAAGACAAAGGTACTCCCGAGATCGTTCGAGTGAGAAACTGATATTAAAGGATCACAAAGAAATTAAAGGAACCCTTAAATTGTAAACGCGTAGGTTTGATCTTTTCTTGAAGGTGTAAAGGTTTCCGCGTTTCAATAGACATTTGCTCATGTTGCTGGGCTGATGATGGAAGGATTCTTGTTTGTGGTCAGGGATACTTGCATTTAATAATGCATGTAATATTAAGACGTAGAATACAATTTATTACAATCGACGTTGACATTATGTCTTAAGCTCAGATTACAGAAAGAAACAGATGCACTGTAAAGACCACGAAAATGAATCTAACGAAGTAAATATGAATTAGAAAGCAAATACAATCTCGCGGCTGTGTTTCACAAACTCCATATTGTGTTCACGTCACGAGTGATTTTTGATTTTATGTTCAAAATGCCGTCTTCCGTCATTAAACATTGTAAAAGTAGCTCCCAAAAAGAAAAAAAATAACATGGATTATCTTTTCACAGGTAAATACAGATTATTTGGTTGCTATAATTATTTGTTTACCCGATAATTATACTGTTGTGTCGGAACACAAAACCTTAACCGTTATTATTCATAACTAGCTGAACCCCGCGGTGTTACCCGCGGTTATTGTTGTACCGCGAGTAACGCCGCGCGACAAAGTCAGTGTAAAAAAAGTAGCCTAAGTTACTCCCCGGATCATCAGCTGCCTGCCAGTGAAAGTCCCGTCAAAATCCGTCAGCCGTTCCAGAGATTACCCGGAACAAACAGACAGACAGACAGACAAAAATTTTTTTAACTACATTTTTCGTATATGTTCCGTGTATACATACATATGCATTTAGTAAAAAGCGGTTATTTTAATATTACAAACAGACACTCCAATTTTATTTATTAGTATAGACTAGATTTTACGACTCTGAGTTCTAACCCTTTTAATCCAGATATTGATATTTGATTGAAGACAGTTTGATGTGGAGCTTTCTTTCAAGTTTACAAGTTTTTATTCCACAACATTTCACAGTTCACTTCACACGCGTCACTCCGCTGTCTGTTCAGGTGAGTGAGAATGTAGCAATTGCAATGGCCAAACTTTACTCTGTACATATGGTAATGAACTTCCCGCTGCCTATGTTTTCATTCTTGTAGAAGTACCAAGGTTTGGCGGGCGGGCTTCCCTGGCTTCCCCGCGTTTCATATTTTCCCTTTTGTGTACTTGTGACTTATTTGGTAAAGTATCTTTCTAATATCGTATATTATGTAATTTAAAAAATATCTTTGTGAATTATACTAAGGAAGAGGGCCGTTATTAAAAGAGATTACAAAATTACATCATTTTTTGATGATCATTGAGCCAGGAAGCTGTTATGTACCCGCGGCCTGTCCCGCCTGCCCGTCGCTGTGTCACCGGTCACCGCAGTGCCGTACAGTGGACAGTCGTAGGAGTGGTACGAGTGGTGGGAGTGCGCGCTCCAAGTGAAGTGTGTCCGTGTTCAGGAGTGTGGAGGCGACGCTACCCGAACTAAGTGGCAGAGTGCACCGCTTCCGCACTCACTGCTCCTCTGCAATAACGGTCGTATATACTTCTACAAGAACGCACTAGCAACATTCTTTCGTAAGATGGTCAAGGAAGTAACATTTTAACTATTAAAATAATATTTCCGCGAGTTACACGCTAGTTTATGTAACACTAGCCGAGCTCGCCGCTACTTCACTTGCATATTTTACATCTATCGATATATATAGTATAAAAGAGAATTCACTATTCGCACCGGTTTTCTGTGAGGGGATACCACGGGTCTCACTCCGGTCGGACCGGTCATTGCATGCCGAAGCATGGCTCTCGCACGGATATGAAACAATTCTAATATTTGTAATTCGTTTCGAGTGACACGGGCTTAAATAAATAACCTCACCTAACTAATCAATACACGTACTTATGTTTATCGTATGTTCTGTACCTACCTACTCGCGTACATCGCATTCACTCACGTCATACATTTTAACTGAACAGTGGTCCTTGCATCGAGGCATGCTAATTGGTTGCGTCACTATTTCATATTAGTTATTCTGTGACTATGTTTTCACATCATGAATATACCTTCAAAACGAGTCCATCCAAAAGTATTTCATGTTGAGAATAAATCGGTATTGCTTGCTGAACACGTTGTTAAATTGAATTGAGAATTGTGGGTACTTTCACGTCTACGAGCAAGCAAGTGTTGTGTTGTGATCGCATTGCGTTGACGGAGGAGGCGATGGCGCGCCGCCGCCGCGGTGTCACGCGCCGGCGCTCGCTCGGTTTCAATTTCGTTGTCCTCACCACGCGGTACCAAGTGGAGCTAATCGGAAGACTGGCTTCAAACTCAAAACATGCGCACACAGATACTACCGTTCGGTCAGGGTAGAGCAGGGGATGCTCTACTGAAACGAAAATAATAATAATAAAATAATAAATATTTCGGACATCTAACACACAATGCCATCTAGTCTCAAGTTAATCAGAGCTTGTGTTATGGGTACTAGACAACTGATATAAATACATGTATCCTTTTTTTTTGTAAATACATACATATTATACCTAGAAAACACCCAAACTCCGAAACCAATATTTGTAGATCATACAAACATTTGGTTCGATCCGGGAATCGAACCCGAGACCTCATGATCAGCAGTCGCACACGCCAACCGCTAGACCAACGAGGCAGTCAAATATCTTAAATATGATAACGCTTTAATGCTTAATAATTAATAAACGGATATACCTACTAATCAAAATATTGTCTTTAAAATTCTTATTATTTTTAAAAGGTCTATCCAATGACACCTAACAATGCTACTAAAAATTCCCACTTTAAAGGAAATATCCTTTACAAAAAATATATTTTCAAGACACTAGGTTAGAATTTAAAGTTTCCAACACGATATGTAGTCTGTGAGACATTTTTATTTTTATTTATTAGGTACAGAAACAAATATTAAGCAAACAAATATTATATAAAAAAAGTAAAAACTAAAACCCAACTACGACAAAAAACGACGCTGAAAAAGTATGAAACAAGTTTCAAAAGCCGTAGTCACGCGTTGTTAAAGTGATATATACCATATGGTACATTACACTACATGGACAACGGCTTTTGAAACTTGTTTCATACCTTTTCAGCGTCGTTTTTTGTCGTAGTTGGGTTTTAGTTTTTACTTTTTTTTATTTAAAATGTTTTGGTGCCTCTATAATACTAATTTCTTTGCAAAGTATATTTTAAATAGATACCACAGAAATATCACAATTATCGAATAAATACGGACAAAGTCACGAGAAAATGCTAATAATATACATATTTTTTAAATCTACAAGTAACGCCCTATCGTATGATACCAAACACGGCATATTTCTCTCATACTAATTGTACTACTTTACGTCGGCTAGAAGGCGCCACATTAGATTCTATGACACATCATATAGCCTATTATCAGCGGGCAATCAAGACGCTTCTAACGAGACCTCATTTGTCTTATTCTGACTAGTTTAGAAAGAATGAGGGAACAAATAAGCATACCATATAAATATCACACTTATCGAATAAATACGGACAAAGTCACGAACAAATGCTAATAATATATGTATTTTTGAAATGTACAAGTAACGCCCTTTCTAATGATACCAAACACGGCATATTTATCTCAAATTTATTTTTTAATACAGTACTTTATGTCGGCTAGAGGGCGCCACATTAGATTCAGTGACACGTCATATAGCCTATAACCAGAAGACGATCACAACGCTTCTAGAGACACCTCATTTGTCCAAATCTAATGAGTAGTTAAGGAGCTAGGAGGGAACATACACACATACATACATACATACATACATACATACATACATACATACATACATACATAGCCTCTCAAAATCATAACCCTCCTTTGGCTTTGCCGTAGTCGGGTAAAAATACAGTTTACAATATGCAGGTTTCAGACCTGTCCAATTACAACCGTACCCGTACACAGCACTCGATATTATAATGCTTCATTGGAAAAGTCACCACTCATCAGACTATATATTCTATTCTTCAGATGTCTTCCTTAATTATCAAGGTTTTAAATTCGCTAAATGAGTTGAAAAAAATATCAACCTTGGAGCATATTTGATTGTAACCAGTGCACATTCTTGAGATTGGACCGTTCTGAGACACATTATTGTTAGAGTTGGGTATGATACAGATCGAGATGGTATCTTAAGGTAAGGTCAAGGTCCACAAGTTCGCAGTCCAAGGAGCCGTTGATAATGTTATGTAGATTGCACAAGTCGTTTATCCACCTCCTCCTCTCCAAGCTCATTATTTTAATTTCTCGCAGTCGGTCACTATATTCTGTAAATGTACGTCTTAAGCCGGTTTTTACACACAAAGTCCTGACAAATCGTATCTGTATAGCCTCTATTCGATGGGTGTGATTTCCATATGTACCTACTGTAGATGTAGATATACTGATACAGACTGACGGACGGACATGACGAAACTATAAGGTTTCTGTTTTTGCCATTTTAGCTACGGAACCGTAAAAAATTAGACACAAATCTTTGTAAAGAAATATTCGAATGCCCTAATTGCATCGAGAACAGTTACAGAATATATACAAGCATCTATACAATGTATTTTTTTGAAAATATTTTGAATGGACGACTAATTCTATTCTAATGTTAATCTCTTCGGCTTAACATATTTTTTGGAAATAAATCAGTCAGTTTTGTTTGCAACAATCAAAGAACGTTACGTAGCTCGTCGGTCACTCCAATCGTTCTACATCCACTTTTTTATGCAAACCGTTAGTAATAATAAAAAAAACATTGTATGTTGTTTCATAAAAAAAACATTGTATGTTGTTTCATAAAAAAAACATTGTATGTTGTTTCATAAAAAAAATAACAAACGCTCCAAGGGGTTTCCCCGCTTAGTTCTGAACTTGGTGATAATGGAAACAATATTGTAGTGCACAAGTAAACATATTATGCTTCGATACAAACAAAGACTTTATTTTAAAATGGCTCATCATCATCATAAGCCTATCGCAACAGGGGACCCTGTTGGACGTAGGCCTAATTGCACGCCACTTACGGAAAACAGTACGAGATGGAAATTTGAAAGTATATTATACTTCCGAATTATTTTTATCTAGCTGAGCCCCGCGGTGTTACCCGCTGTCATCATTGTACCGCAAGTAACGCCGCAGGACACACTTAGTCTAAAAATCAGACAGAAATCTATACAAATAAATTAAATTGGAGTGTCTGTTTGTAATATTAAAATAACCGTTTTTTACTAAATGCATATGTATACACGGTACATTTACCAAAAATGTAGTTAAAAAATTTTTGTCTGTCTGTCTGTCTGTCTGTTTGTTCCGGGTAATCTCTGGAACGGCTGGACCGATTTTGACGGGACTTTCACTCATAGATATCATCATATAAATAGTAACTTACTATTTATATGATGATACTAGCTACTTTTATTTTAGACAAGCTTCGCCTACGGTTATTGTATTAAAGGTGCAATAACAACCACGGGTAACACCGCGGGGCACAGCTAGTTTGACAAAAATGATATATTTCAGATGTACTACAAGAGCACATAATCTTAACTTCAAACAGAAGAGATACAAATATCTTCTGTTTGAAGTCGGTCTAAAATAGTGAGGTATTACTGACTGGCGTGTCCGTTGTTCTTGTGCGCGTGCCCGTTGAGCGGCTGGTGGGGCGGCTGGTGCGGCTGCGGCTCCGCGCGCGTGCGCATGAACTTCCTCATGGCGCGCGCGCTCGCTCATCGCACGTCGCGCCGCGCTCCGCACCTGCAACACCCAGAGCGTTACACTCGCCACCGCTTCCTGAATATACCCACGCGACTTACCCCCCGGGACTGTGCGGACCGGGGATCCCTAGGGTCCCTCGTCGTTATAGTTGGGTAAATTAGGAACGATTACTGATTGAAGTTTTGAGTCGGTAGTGACCGACAGAAAAACGTGGTGGGAACGTGGTACTAACAAAACTGTTTACGAACAATTAAATCAATCTTGAAGGGCAAATACAAAGCTACTAGTACTTAGTAATTCTGTGCTACTTATTCATCATCTGCTCTCTGTGGTGCACTGCACATCCATGCATGGCTCAGAATATCTACTCACTACATGTACATATAGGTATGTGCATTAGTGTCTCATGTAAACTTTAATGATCGCTTATATTCTAAAAGGGAAGAGTTTAAACGTAGGTATTCATGGATTAATACATAACATCCGTATTAAGCAATAAAACAAAGTAAATCTAAAGAACCATGCACGTAATGTACAACACATTGCAAACTTTTATATACAAATAAGTCAAAGGTAAACATCCCTTTAAAGGATCTGTTCCAGTTACTACCTCAAAGCTAGATCTATCTACTAAACTAATATTGGTGTGTACCAAAAATAAAAAAAAACTTGAGAGGTGTCAAGGGACACCCGGATGGAACGAAGTTCCCTGTCAGGATACATTATTGTTATTATTTTTAACTATTTATTATGTACAAAAAAGCTGTATATACTCAACAAAAATAATCGTCGCGACACCACACTGTTCAATGCGAAATAGAAATGAAAATATCTGGCTTACTTTCTGTAAGAGAGAGAGAGAGACAGAGAAACATGCGCACGCCGCACGGCTTACAATAGCTTACTATAGCGAAAAGTGTCGTTACAACTTTTCGTGAGATTTTTTTTCGTCTGGCCCCCTTTCACAACGCGCAATAAGGAACTTCGTTCCAAAAGAAATACAGTGAAACTTGATTCTAGCCACGCTTCGGCATGCAGGGACGGCTCGACCGGAGTGATCACCGAAAACCGGTGTGAAACAGCTCCTGCGCTGTGTTTCACTGAGTGAGTGAGGATACCGGAGGCCCATACCCCAAAACCTCTCCCCATCCCCCAAAGGCCGGCCACGCACTCGTGACGCCTCTGGTGTTGCGGGTGGCGATTATCGCTTACCATCAGGCGATACGTCTGCTCGTTTGAACTCTATTCCATAAATAAAATGTGGGACCTGCAGTCTCGACATAGATAACGATAGCTAAAGATGCGAATTCGGTAGCTAATTCATATCGATAATTTTTTAACGGTTTTTGGTAGTCTCTACCATTGCAACTATCGATTATCATCGGTATCGTATCAAATTCAGCTGTCAATTTAACGACAATCGCAAATCGCTTAACGAGGCATTTTGGCAGCCCGCTAAGTATTCGAAAAGGATCGTTAACTATGAAATATTATAAAAATAGAAATTGTATGAACATACATATTTATCCGATTGTAACAATATCTTTTGCAAGTGTAGTGCACTAATTTAATAATATTAATTATACATAATATCGGAGTTTATTTAGCTTATGACTTGTTTGTGCTCGAACACCGACGCGAAATGGTTAGGCGACGTCTAAGTGCAAGGAACCGACGAAATGCTCAAAATGCGTATGATTGTACGATTGTAATCCTACTAATATTATAAATGCGAAAGTTTGTAAGGATGGATGGATGTTTGTTACTCTTTCACGCAAAAACTAGTGAACGGATTTGGATGAAACTTTACAATAATAACACATTTGCCGCGATAACCGACATATACGCGGGTGGAGCCGCGGGCAACAACTAGTTATACTATATTATTATCACACTAATATATAAATGGCTGTTAGCCAAGAAACTCAATACATTGATAAGCAACCTTTGAAGATAACCAAAGCAATAAGTATGAAGAACTACATAATACAGACGCCTAAACTAGTATTCGCCCAGAAAGAAGCACCTCAAAACAAAACAAAGACATCACAGTATAAAGAAAAATAGCAATCGACATCGGACCCCCCACTCACCTACACCTATTATCTCCCAGTACGGCCGGTCACCGTGGGAGAGTTCGACCATAACCCTCTAAGAACAAAAACTTCATGGAACACTTTCAAGACGTTTAAAATATCTAACTTCAATGAAAAAACATTATTTTACGAACTAAAACTTGTAGTGTAAGCTACAAGACATCAAGCACGATATAATAGTATTAGGTAAAGTCCGACGTCTTGGTGAAAAGAAAATAAACTGTAACAACGACGTAGGCAGTGGCTAAACAACGCCAAGGACGCCAAGGATAGAAATAAGTGTTGTACCTTAGAGGAGGCTTTTACCCATAAGGGGTCCATGCAGAAATAATGATCCATCATGTTATCATATATATTTATAATTATTTCATTTAAGAGAATAACCAATAATTTTTAAACTCAATCAATTAATGCATGTTAAAGTTCAAATAAGTTGTCAATTATATAGTATTTCTATTTGATTTGTTTTAAATAAGAAAAATACTAATTTATTATTATTATTATTACTTTTCTGTATAGAATAAATAAAGCTTTATTATTATTATTATTATATTATTGTTATTATATATAATATATAAACGCGAAAGTTTGTGAGTGTGTATATTTGTTACTTCTTGACGCGCAAACGACTGAACATATTTGGATGAAACTTTACAGTAATATAGCTTATACATCAGAATAACACATAGGCTACTATATGTCGCGATAACCGGCATATACGCGGGCGGAGCCGCGGGCAACAGCTAGTATAACAATAATTATAACAATATAATTAGCATTCAACACAAAGCTTTTAAAGGTTTATTTTTATGTTCTTCTTTTTCGTCTTTGATGAAATGATCAGCTATTTCTGCCAATGTCAAGTGTTTATAGCATAGATGTAGGTCTTCAAATCAAAAGTCTTCAAATCCTTTTTAAATAAATGTTAAAAAATATATATAATATGGATGAGATGAAACAGGATCGTCTTTCAAAAAAAAAAAACGATCTATTTTTATGTTTCGATGTCAAGATACAGTTGACACATAACAGTTGACTTAGCAATGATGACAATTGATTCAGAATGTTGCAAGGATATAAATATTTATGTCCTATTAAAAAACTGACAATTTAAATGTATTTTGGATTCAAAACTATACATAAAAAGTATTTCAGTGGTTAAAATATTTAGACCATAATTTAACTTAAAAATCTATATTTTTAATAATTATAAATGTCAATTTAAATAAATATAATTAATAGAAACATTAAAATACTTCTCTAAAATTTAGCAATATATTGTACATGGCACCATTTTGCTTCAAAATTTTCAAACTATAAATAGGGATTTTCGTAAACTTAGCGACGTCCCTGTTTACGATTTTGCACGTTAATTTATGAATAGAGACTTGCCCTTGTTATTAAGGTTTATTAGTAAACATTTATCGAACGTTAGTTTACGATCGCTATATCTATGTCGAGACTGCAGCCCCTGGATAACTGAGAAACCTCCATAACTTGAACTCATGCTAAGGAAAAGGTAAGCAAACCTCTGTATCTCGTATTCGTTCTTTCGATTCGATTTCGATTATCGTCATAATTACCACTATTCTTTTATGTATGGCCTACCAAAATTACTCTTCTCTGCCTGATAGAAAGCATAAACAGAATTCAAGAGTGGTCGGTCTTTTCTACATTTAATTATATTGATTTATATGACTTATATGACGTAGGAATAGTCACCATACTCATTGCGAATGCAGACAATGCAGCATGCTGACCCACACTACGGTGGCCTAGTGATGCTTCTGCATCACACATGGACAGACGGACAGACAGACAGACGAGACAAATCTATAAGGGCTCCGTTTTTTGATTTTGGCACGGAACCCTAAAAACGGCTTTTGCACTTATATATCGAAGGGTTCTCTGTACTTATTTAAAGCATTTAACGAGATCATTCTTATCGTAAATTTTAGAAAAAAATAACTTGTAGGTACCACGCTGACCGACAGTACTGCCTTGAAGTAGTGTTGCAGCTTGGTCCGGATGTGTTAATAACAGCAGTTCCCGGATCCCTCCCGTCTCAGGCGCAGAGTGGCACACCGTGTGGTTTTAGTCGGGTCGATTCCGACACACCGCCCCGCCGCAAACCCCGGCGGGGTGACGGCCCGAGGAGGTTTCCATAGGTTAAAAAAAAAAAAAAAAAGTGTTGCAGCTTATTACATTTACACGCCAAAGGTGACAGAACTTCTATAATAATAATAAATCGCTTTATTATACACCAGATTATTAAGTATATAATGTAACGCTTAAAATCAATCTCTTACAGGCAACCCAGTTCAATGCGAGGTTTGCTGGTCATGGTCCGAGGGCCAGTCGACAGCTACTCCACCGGGTCCGAGTCCGAGTGCACTCGCCGAACAACAATCCGTGACGTCACAACCACGTCCCGACTGGAAGCTCCTGTACTGGTATTGCTACAGTGGAGACATGCAGGTCAGTCGTCTTCGAGTGAGCAGGGAGACAGCACGAGCGCTTTCTTTCCGACTGACGCAGGTACTTTCGGGGGACCGGCTGCTTCGGGAAATATCTACACGCAGCCACCAGGAGTAAATTGAGTCGATTGAATTAATCGACTACAACCGACCACCAGTGAGGACTCGGCTTAGGGCACAAGGGCGATTTGCGCCGCTTGTTAGGAGTGCCGCGTCCTCCCATCAACAGCCGCCATGTGCTCCATGGCTGGTAGCGATAGAGATATTTTACGGCGAACATTGAGGAGGCTGTACTGTTATGCATATAGTATCAGAACAACGATACATGCTACAAGTGCAATGTTGCGTATCATAAAGTTGTTATGTAAATAATAAGCCACTTTGTACACATTGATGTACATATTTTTGCACTTTTGTTATTGCAAAATCCAAAACGGCAATTTGGACAAGAGCGGTTGCATTTTTTGCTACAAAGAGCATAATGCTATTGAGAACAAATTTTGACATTGGTGAGCAAGAGTTACTTTGTGACCTACAACGAATGTAGATTTTTTGTATTTTGTAATCAGAACAATTGTTACGCGTTCGTTATACTTTCGTATAAAACGACACGATTTTCCGTACAACTAACTGTTACTGTTTGTTTTGATTTTTGATTGATGTACGTGATTAAATCTACACTAACCAAGTGGCGCGAAATTGGAGAGGCCTATGTCCAGCAGTGGACTGCGATAGGCTGATGATGAAACCTACACTAACAATTTTACTTGTATGACTATTAAATATATAGTGAGCAATTCCCTCATCTTTATCCTTACCGTATCTTTATTTACATAATAACTGTATGCACCAAAGTACAGTGGCGAACTTAACAGTTATTGCTTTTTAAGTTGCATTATAGCAGTTAATTGCAGTTATAGCTTGGAAAGAGCACAAAGATCGATACTAAAAGTTATGACATTCAATCCTATCAGATTCTTAACAAAATCTCTTTATACAACATGTAAAGTATTAACTGTGAGACAACTGTATATATACTGCAATTACTTGCAAAGCAACACAGGAACACCCCTTATCATGCTGAGGGTTACAATAAAAACGTACCATAACAAATGTATGCTTAACCGGGACCTATCGTACAGCCTCTGCTGGGCGGCAACATGTCTTTATGTCCACTTTCTTATGTAATCGAATAAATAAATTAACAAACATTCATCCCTTATCTTGTCACGAAGCTAATAACGACTGCCTCGTTGGTCTAGCGGTTGGCGTGAGCGACTGCTGATCATGAGGTCTCGGGTTCGATTCCCGGGTCGGACCAAATGTTTGTATGATCTACAAATATTTGTTTCGGAGTTTGGGTGTGTTCTATCTATAATATGTATGTATTTACAAAAAAAAAGTATATATGTATTTGTATCGGTTGTCTAGTACCCCATAACACAAGCTCTGCTTATCTTGGGACTAGATGGCGTTGTGTGTTTAGATGTCCGAAAAAAATAAATAATAATATTAAATTGAAAAATTGGTTGCTTGGTATAGACTATGACCAAACTGAAAAACTATTATTATAATAGACTAAGGATTCATCGTATATACAATAACATACACATACACCCATACACTTACATAACTTATATACACACATCACAAACTCACACACCTCACTACGCACTTTTATCACATCACTGCACCAATTTGCATAAGATTTATGTGTATCTTTTAATGGGAGAAGACACTGACTTTTGTAACACAGGTCATGAGCCTAGCTCAGGAGTCAGGGACTTCAAACATTTATGTACTTTTTATGTAAATATACTAAATAAATAAATAAAAAAATAATAAAAAAAAGTTATCTACTATAGTCTGGTTCTCTTGAAGACGCGACGTCCGTCTTAAGAACTCACTTACCTAACATAATGAAAGTGTCGACAGGTACTAACAGGCCTGGGTGAGACAAAATTTCGCAGAAGGAGGCGGCGGAGAAGGCCCGAGAGGACGACCTCCACTCGGACCCGATCCGTCGCCGGCGAACCGGGCAGCGCAGGCGCGCCTATCAGCGCCTCATGCCGCCCTGAGTGTGGCCGCGGATGGTCGGGATGGGTTTTCCCCACCATCCGCTTTAGTGGCCGCCCGCGAGGGGGCGACGTTACGCGTGTGCCGTACGTCGCCTAAATTGAGAGTTCTAACAGCAGACGGTGCCCGCGTCAGTGCGGGCAAGCGCTGGGAGGGGTCCGGATGTGTTAATAACAGCAGTTCCCGGATCCCTCCCGTCTCAGGCGCAGAGTGGCACACCGTGTGGTTTTAGTCGGTTCGATTCCGACACACCGCCCCGCCGCAAACCCCGGCGGGGTGACGGCCCGAGGGGGTTTCCAAACGTAAAAAAAAAAAAAAGTCCTGGGTGAGACAAAGTCTCCGGCGTACTGTACACTTTACTTGTTAACAAAAAAACTACCAAGAGTGCCCTAGGCTTGCTCACGAGCCCTGCCATGTCCCTGGCACCCGCACAATACTTACTACGTTGTAGCTGACTACAGCTTGACGTCACTAAATATAAATGTGTGTTAGTGTTTACTCCTTTTAGATGATGTTGCTTTTTTTCTCGTTGTTCAACCCACCAACCAACCATCGGGGTCCGGTGGGGGAGTGTATTGGAGTTGAACTGACTACTCTCAAAATATAAAAGAAAGCTTTTGCAATCTGATTGACTACTAATATAATAATAAAAATAATAATAATATCTTTATTTCGGAAATACATCCATAATGTGTTAGTATACATAATGATAACATTAATTTTTCTTTCACAAAGATTAACTTACAATGTATAGGCGTATACTATAAAATATTAATTGCCGACCTTTAAGAAGGCTGGCATCTGAGCTAGGAAGATTCTGTCAGATAGGTTACCAGACAATATGAATGTGGGCATTATGAACCAGAAGTAGTATCCAAACAAAATATATTATATGTAAAACAAAACAAAGAGAAGTATAAGAAGGAACATAAAATATACGAGGAGGTGTGTGCGTGTATAGTGGAAATCTCCCTCAAGTCAACCAAAGGTCACCTCCAGTCCCTTAGGGGTTTCATTCAACAGTGGTGATCGCGTACAGCTCTAACCACCAACAGCCAGCCAGCGCCTCCAGCTACTCCAGTGCGCCGTATTAGTACCATCGAGAGGACAACTCCCGAGTTTTGCTAAGTAACCTCAACTGCTGCTCGCAACGTGTGTATCTGGACTTTGGACTGGATATAAAAGTTAAACAGGAATTAGATATTAAATTTTTTATTTTATTTTTTAGATTTTTACTATTATTAACTAATTTCTGTTTAACTTTTATATCGTTACGCCATAATTTAAAAAATGGGCCCAGAGTCCAGATGCACATGCTCGCAAATACGTTTTTGTTCCCTTTTCGCGCGGATGTAATATACCACCTGACTCCCGTAATGTGAAATTATAACAGCGTGAACAAAGTTTAATACAAGAAGATTGCAGTGAGCTAGCCTTACCAATTCTTTCATACATTGTTCATGTGAAACTTTAACCGTTTACGCAGTGCACAGAAAGGAAGTTCTCAAAGGGAATCATTTTCTCTCGATTTCACAACATTTTTATTGATACTATGTTCCTTTTGGCTATAGCGTGATAATTTATAGCTTAAAGCCTTCCTCGATAGCAGGGTTATCTAACAGTGAAAGAATTTTTCGAATCCGACTAGTACTTTCTGAGATTAGCGCGTCCAACCACATAGACAAACTCTTTAGCTTTATAATTTTAGTATAGACTAGCTGACCCACGCAACGTCGTTTGCGCCTTATATTGCCCGTAGCGTGAAAATTTCCCCCGTTTTTGAAACATTCTTCATTGTTGCTCCGCTCCTATTAGTAGTAGCGTGATGATATACCCTATAGCCTTCCTCGATAAATGGACTATCCAACACCGAAAGAATTTTTCAAATTGGACCAGCGGTTCCTGAGATTAGCGTGTTCAAACAAACAAACAAACAAACAAACAAACAAACAAACTCTTCAGCTTTATATATTAGTATAGATAAATACAGATATCGTCGTAATAATCGGCAGAACAATTATATTAATCCCAGTGTTTTGTATCGTTTACCAAATGTTGAGGTGGCGCAGCCTCGCACGTAACTACGACCAGATAACAGTCAGCTTCAGCAATTACTTTCATGCTTTAATTGTTATTGCTTCCAGTAGTGTGTGCTGTGTGTGCGTGTGTGCGTGTGTGTAAGTGAGTTTGGGTCGCGAAAGTTCTACTACTACGATATAAAGTAACTAGAAAGTTCTACTTTTCTCCATTGTTTACTCATTTTAAACTATTAAGTTTTTAGGCTAAGGTAATTTGAGTGACTTACGTGTTATAGACAAGTGAGACAAGTGATTTTAAGTTACTTACAAGTTTTTAACATTATTAAATTAATAAACACAGCACACGTCGATGATTAATATTTGAAGAAAAGACAAAAAAAGCAGAGGCTAAGGCATAAGTACTAATAAATGGTATACTTCCGATTGCTACCCTTACTGGCTATCAAACTTAGAAATTGATCCAAATAATCATCGAAACCCAGTAGGTAGGTATATTACTGATATTATACCGTGGGAGAGCCACGCTTCGGCATGAATGGGCTTGCTCGACTGGAGTGATACCACGGCCTCACAGAAAACCAGTGAGAAGTAGCGCTTGCGATGTTTCACCGAGTGAGTAAGGATACCGGAGAGTCATACCTTAAGCCCTCCCCTCATATTCCCCCCCATTCCCCGAAGGCCTGAAGGACCGCACTGCCATTTATATATTATTATAGATAAGTGAGTTTTAATGATCACTGGGAATAAAAAAAGATAATAAAGGTAATAAACAAAATATTCAAGCAATAATTATAAATAGTACAAAAATGTAAATAGATATCTATACTAGTATTATAAAGCTTAAGAGTTTGTTTGTTTGAACGCGCTAATCTCAGGAACCGCTAATCCGATTTGAAAAATTCTTTCAGCGTTAGATAGCCCATTTATCGAGGAAGGCTATAGGCTATATATCATCACGCTAAGACCAATAGGAGCGGAGCATCAATAAAGAATGCTTCAAAAACGGGGAAAAATTATCACGCTACGGGCAATAGGTTGTGTGCAGTAGGGTTGCGTGGGTCAGCTACTCAATTATAAAATTCTGTTATTTTAGTTTGTCTTTTGGAAGTGTCAGCCATCAGATGTTTATAGACGTTTGGTTGAGCGCGATAATCTCAGGTGGTATTGCTCCGATTGGAAACATTCTTTTATTATTAGATAGCCCAGTTATCGAGAAAGGCTATATAACATATAGCCTTCTGGTAACGTCGCGGGGGAAAGCTAGTCTATAAAAATAGCCTAAGTTACTCCTTATATTATCAGCTATCTGGAACTGAAACTCCAGTCAAAATTAGGCGGAACAAACAGACAGACAGACTGACCGACAATCGGACATAGCGACAAAAATTGTTGTTTTTGTATATGTACCGTAAAAAGCAGTTATTTTAATATTACAAACAGACACTCCAATTTTATTTATTTGTATAGACTAGTTTCGCTCCGCGGTGTTGCCCATTTTTTTGAGCGGAAATCATGTGTGCGGTAGCATTGCGGACTCGAACCGACTAAAACCGCACGCCGCCTCGGGTACCAGGAGCCGGGGAACCAGGTGCACCGTCGAAAGGAAACCCCTGGAACCCCGACGTAGCTCGGGCCAACAACGGTGTGTAAATGGCCCCCTCCTATCTTGGAACTTCGATATTCCCTTGCGCTTATGGAGGACGGAGATCGTTCTGCGAGCTCCGGCGCCTGAGCCGTCTGCGGTACCGAGCCCGCGCCCGGGCCTGGCCGACCGGAAGTGTTCTTAACCTCTCCCGGTCCCGTTCTACTGTCTCCTTTGCAAGCATAGCTTACTCGCAGAAAGAGTCGACGGAGTTCGACGCGTTCTCGCTCCGTGACATGGCCCAATCATGTTACTGAGTGAGAGAACCCACACCACACTGCGCCACTGACAAAGAGCCGCAAGGGTTCGTCTTCAGGTCCCATGGTGAAGCCAGGAGAAAAGAGACGCGGTCGTCGAAATAGCGCGATAGTTCTGGCCCTCAGGGCCTCCGCCCCGTGGTGTTGCGTGGTGTTGCGTGGTGTTGGTGGTTTTTATTGTAAAGACACAACAACAGCTTCTGAAATTGAACTGTGTATGCGCTTCAGTCCGTGACACTGACTGAGTCCACGGACAAACTATTTAAAACAGATTGGGGAGTTATGTTATAGAATAAGGTTTAATTATTTTAATTACAAATTTTAATTTTCTTAAAATACACAAATTATTTATTAATGGGTTCGTTCTATTGACCCATCACTTGCGCGCTATCAACTTCAACTCTTTAATACTCTGTGTCTTGTTTGTAGGTACATAGTCGAAAGTAGGTAGGTACCTACTTAGTTTAATGTCGACAGTCAATGCCATCCATACGCGGGACATGACAATTATAAGCCAGACGTAGCCGCGCCGCGTCGTGCGTCTAACGCTGATGATCAAAGAAGTAGGCGACAGCGCCGCAGCAAGTGCAATGTTGTCGTCCACCTCTCGTGCTGATAGATATCCCTAATTATATACTTAAGTGTAAATTCGACTCGCGTTTCATGTCATGTTTCTATGTGTAACTAAGGCCTATTGTCGTTAGTGGACTATTAAGGGCTATCGTTTTAGTTATCGTAGTATCGGTAGTGTAGGTACATTCCTCGCCGTAAACGTTGGACCGTTGTAGATCTAAGAACAGTTAACAAATCGCTTTTCCTTTTTTATTACAATAATAGAAGCATTCTCGGTCGACGTGGGAATCGGAGCGCCTGCGCCTGAGCGTGGCGGAGCGGACACACTTCGGGGCCGAGCGCTACCGGCGACGGACCACCGCACTTTAAGAGCAGCTCCGCAAATTCGAGCCTACTTACAATTAAAATAAAGGTTTCACTCGCTGACTCTCGTCGGGATATAGCCAGCACACTCTGTGCATGCTGTCCGGCAGCTCCTGGTGCCGCTCTGGCCGTGGTCGGTGAGTCTCGGTCGCGACACTCCACTGCGCGGTCGGCACATATAGACACACTAGTTGCACATCACAGAGTACGCTGAGGGCTAACAGGCCACTGACTGACTGACGGAAGGTAAACAAACGGTGTCGCGTTGTGCGATACGGCGTGCTCTCGGTAGAACGCCAGCGCGCGCACTGCGCTCTGTGCAGACAGAGTGCTCAGTGCTACGTGCGGCTACCGCTACGTGGCGCCGGCGGCCGCGGGCCGCTGGCGCGCTTAGCACGCGCTAGTGTACGCTCGGTCGCACGCCCGCCATTACCATACAGTGGCACAGGTTGTCGTGGCTCGCCAAATTACTACCTTCCCTACCTAATCCTCTACCGGTATGGATCGAGCCAACGTTGGCAGTACCCTTTTTCGCAGTGCGATTCTTGCATCTATCTAACTGTATCTGAATTACTACCACACCAATATTATGAATTGGTTCTAATTAACTCTGTCTGTCTGTTACGCTTGCACGGGTAAACAGCACAACGATACTTACATTCTTGAGGAAGGCTACCACCAAACCACGATAGTCGACATACACGCGGGCGCGGCCGGAGCCGCGGAACCTAAAAAAGTTTTTTTTGTGTATGTGTTACTGTTACCTTATAACTTCATACTGGGTGTACCGATATGGGTTGTTGTTGTATGTTCGATAGCTGGTGCTTATTATGTGGTCCCATTTTGATTTAAATTATATCTGACAAGTAATTTTGAAGGTACCCGACCATTGGAATGGGCTTAATTGGCATCTGTTCTGTTCTGTAGTTTAGGTCATGCCGTGATGATTTCTTTTGCCGCTGTATGAAATTAACAAAAAAAACTATATATCTACGATGATTTATTTAGAAGAACGTCATTTAGAAGTTTTTTTGTCTTTTTTTTGTTAACATTTTCTTAATTTTATAACCATCAACTTTAAATATTAACGATTTCTGTGCACCTCTGAATTCTCGTATCATGTATAGCATTTTACCAGATCATGTACTCTTTGTCTTTTAACTTTTATTCAATTAAAAAATGTAATTATGGAAATCAGTTGAAAGATTACGAAGGTAAGGTTTTTAACCTTCGTAATCTTTTCAGCATTCCGTAATTCATGTCTCGAAACTCATAGTTGCGTTATGTCGTCCTCGGTTTACCTTTCAAATGATTAGTGCTAGATGAAACTGCATGGATTTGTGTATTTAATACGTCGACAAAGTGCTATAAAACCTGTGGTGTTCATTTCCGAATGTCACTGACTAAGGGATGTCAAAAAGGCACTTAGATTTAATTAATTGCCGCGTAAAATCCTGACTGAACGCTCACCACTACCTACTTTGGTTTTTACTTCCAGTGCATGTAAATGTTACGGCTTACTTGTGCTTATTCTAAAGAGTATTATACAAAATACAACAACATCAAGAGATTTTTGTAACGAAGTGAAGTGAGTGGGAATCTTCACTTATCCTTGCCTAGGCGGGATAACCCTTTTTAAGAATAAAAAATAAACCAAATCTAAAAAACATCAAAGGAAAACTCAACTGCCTGGAAACATTAAAAAACGAAATAAACTAGCTTTGATTTGGCTGCCTTAATTACTATGTGACCATTCTTATCTGTATGTATTTATTTAAATAAAGTAGGATTATGTATGTGTTCTTATTGCTAGGTACCTAAAGTCTGTTTGAAGTCGGTGCCAAGCCCTACAGGCAAGTGGCATATGTACCTGCGCCATTAGGTATATCAAGTTACAGAATTATTTTCTTGTTACTTTTGACTTTGTATTTTATTCTGGTAATAAATACGAATCCCGCCTTCTAAAAGCACGTTCCATTATGGGTGACTACGGAACCCTATTCTATTCGTGGCCTGACACGCACGTGGCTGGTTTTTTAATCATGTTTTTGTATATTTTTGATTCATCATCATCATCATCATCAGCCTATCGCAGTCCACTGCTGGACATAGGCCTCTCCAATTGCACGCCACTTAGTTCGATCCTCGGCTTCTCGCATCCAGCTCCTGCCAGCCGTCTTGCGCAAATCATCACTCCACCTGGCCTGTGGACCATTTTTTTTTTTTGATATGTTATGTGGCATATTTTTGATTACCTCAGCGAAATAAAATGACCCACTAACCGAAGTTGGGTAATGTTACATATATTATATATAACTTAATTACCTAATGGCCAGTTTTTGGCAGGAGTATTGAGTAAGTAACAGTAAGCATTAAAATATAGCCAACAATGTTTGTTGGACGTGCTTCATATTCCCCACTCACGCACTCACATTTGATCTCTTGTGTTATACAAAGCGGAAGCTGTTATATAATGTATCTACATTATACCTACATACGTGTATAAGAGTTGTCGTCGTGTTGTTAATGTTCCTTGTTGATGCTGATGCCGTATGTTGACCATGTAATACAGACCCCATTAAAGTACCCGTAAGGACCTTGGAAAATTTATGAACATTACAAATATTGAAGTTTTTAGGAAAGTTTTAGTTATAGCTAATATTCTTAGGACAAACAATTTTAGGAATAGAGAGAGTTCAGCGTGACTGCCCTTCATCCTGTGCGTAGGTATTGTAACAAACACTAAGAGAACACTACGTAGGCCAAAACGCCCTTCTAGTAAGAGGTTTATATCCGGCAATGGATTGTTAGAGTGGCTATTGACGATGACAATGCGTCAGTATCTCATAATGCTGAGCTGATGAGGAAACAGTCCTTGACTTTTAGTAGTAAGGGCATAACTCTTTCAACAACATTATTAAGTATTGACATTTAGTTGTATTCTATCGAAATGTTTAGCTCATGAAACTTAAGAGATAATAAATCGTAACCACAAATTATAGTTCAAAATTCCATAGCGATCAGATATAATTTATTTTCACATAGATGTAACCTTAGGTTTTAGGAATAAATGCGTGCTTTTGGAACCCCCTCTAATGATACCTGGGCAGGTGAGAAAGGTAACTAAAACTTACTAACTTAACTTGAATTTACAAGGCTGATTTTTATTTAAGTTTTGTAGGATATTATTCTAAAATAGCATAATAAGTGTGATTGTGTGAAGTTGATACTTCCCAAGGACCAAACCTTTTGTTAGACGTTTTAAAGCTCCACTGTTCAAGCGCCTGCAACATTATTCATGGCAGCATTCGATAGGAGTAACTATTGCTGTATCTTTCAGTATTTATCACTCATATATGTTACATCTTTTGTATATATAATTCTTCTGTGAGTGTGTATGTCACTGAACTACTCTCAAACGACTGGACCGATTTTGATGAAATTTTTGTGTGTGTTCAAGGGGATCTGGGAATGGTGTAGATACACAATTTTGTCCGCTGGACAATGTTTTTTTAATTAATTTTTAATTTATTAGTAGTTATGGCTAAACGACGTTTGCCGGGACAGCTAGTAACTGTATATAATTATTAATATACGTAAGGTCTTGTCATAAGAAACATAGTATAATATAATATATATATATAAATTAATATAATAAAAAAAGTAAAATAATAAACAAACACACACAGACTGACGGACAGACAGACTTCAAGGTAGTAGAGCCACGCTGATTTCAGCACGGTTGTGCCGGCTCTCGCGGGGCGGTACTACATGAGCACAGAAAATCAACGTAAAATGACAGCGATCGTGCTGGCGTGTTTCGTTGGTGAGTGCGAGACCGGAGGCCCAACGATGCAGCATCACTAGCCCGCCATGGTGTGGCTCACCATGCTGCACTGTAGCATTGTCTGCATTCGCAGTATGAATCGATACTTACTCGGCTTCTTACATTCTCATTGCTATTATTCACAATGATGCAGAAGCATCACTAGCCCGCCATGGTGTGGCTCACCATGCTGCACTGTAGCATTCTCTGCATTCGCAGTATGAATCGATACTTACTCGGCTTCTTACATTCTCATTGCTATTATTCACAATGATGCAGAAGCATCACTAGCCCGCCATGGTGTGGCTCACCATGCAGCACTGTAGCATTGTCTGCATTCGCAGTATGAATCGATACTTACTCGGCTTCTTACATTCTCATTGCTATTATTCACAATGATGCAGAAGCATCACTAGCCCGCCATGGTGTGGCTCACCATGCTGCACTGTAGCATTCTCTGCATTCGCAGTATGAATCGATACTTACTCGGCTTCTTACATTCTCATTGCTATTATTCACAATGATGCAGAAGCATCACTAGCCCGCCATGGTGTGGCTCACCATGCTGCACTGTAGCATTCTCTGCATTCGCAGTATGAATCGATACTTACTCGGCTTCTTACATTCTCATTGCTATTATTCACAATGATGCAGAAGCATCACTAGCCCGCCATGGTGTGGCTCACCATGCTGCACTGTAGCATTGTCTGCATTCGCAGTATGAATCGATACTTACTCGGCTTCTTACATTCTCATTGCTATTATTCACAATGATGCAGAAGCATCACTAGCCCGCCATGGTGTGGCTCACCATGCTGCACTGTAGCATTGTCTGCATTCGCAGTATGAATCGATACTTACTCGGCTTCTTACATTCTCATTGCTATTATTCACAATGATGCAGAAGCATCACTAGCCCGCCATGGTGTGGCTCACCATGCAGCACTGTAGCATTGTCTGCATTCGCAGTATGAATCGATACTTACTCGGCTTCTTACATTCTCATTGCTATTATTCACAATGATGCAGAAGCATCACTAGCCCGCCATGGTGTGGCTCACCATGCTGCACTGTAGCATTCTCTGCATTCGCAGTATGAATCGATACTTACTCGGCTTCTTACATTCTCATTGCTATTATTCACAATGATGCAGAAGCATCACTAGCCCGCCATGGTGTGGCTCACCATGCTGCACTGTAGCATTCTCTGCATTCGCAGTATGAATCGATACTTACTCGGCTTCTTACATTCTCATTGCTATTATTCACAATGATGCAGAAGCATCACTAGCCCGCCATGGTGTGGCTCACCATGCTGCACTGTAGCATTGTCTGCATTCGCAGTATGAATCGATACTTACTCGGCTTCTTACATTCTCATTGCTATTATTCACAATGATGCAGAAGCATCACTAGCCCGCCATGGTGTGGCTCACCATGCTGCACTGTAGCATTGTCTGCATTCGCAGTATGAATCGATACTTACTCGGCTTCTTACATTCTCATTGCTATTATTCACAATGATGCAGAAGCATCACTAGCCCGCCATGGTGTGGCTCACCATGCTGCACTGTAGCATAGTCTGCATTCGCAGTATGAATCGATAATTACTCGGCTTCTTACATTCTCATTGCTATTATTCACAAGCGAGTTATAGGTTCTTTTTATTTTATTGGTTGACTTATTCTTGAAAAGTTTCGATTAAAAAGTTCGTGTTCAACGGTACGAATAAATTAATTTACCTATTGCTCGCTCATTTCATGCGACTATGTATGTAGATAGATAATTTCGACTTGTACGTGTTTAATAAATGAACCTTTCACTCAAATATAACTTTAATATTTTCTGTAATAAAATAAAATCAAAATTCCTCGCTTTGTACGTGACTAAATTTGCCAAAAGTCAAAAAAATAAACCCGCCGATAGCGCGCACACAGAAAAATTGATTAATTATTCCCGCCATTGCGAAAAAAAATTCACAATTCGTTGTCATAGTTGAAATCACAGTTATTTTAAGTGTTATTTTCTTTACAAGTGTATCGAAAGACATCATTTGATACACGTGTGTATTGACGATTATCGTCCTCGACTTTCTTAATGTTTCATCTATACTCTTGTTTTATTGTATACCTTTGAAATATAGAAACCTTAAAAATGTTTATTATCCCCTAAGGTGTCCACGGCCTTTCATTGGCCGTATTAAAACATGGTCTATTGTGTCACCGGCCAGCCACTGGCCGGTCAATGGTCGCGAGTCGAGAATTATTAATAACTAGCTGCTGCCCGCGGCTCCGCCCGCGTGTATGTCGGTTATCGTGGCAAATAGTAGTCTATGTGTTATTCTGATGTATAAGTTAAATTCCTGTAGTGTCATTCAAATTCGTTCTGTAGTTTTTGCGTGCAATTTCACTGATATGTCCACATACTGTGACAGTGTTACCTTTATTTAAAGAGCTTCGCTGTATACTATGTTATGTATAATGCCATTGGAACAATATACGAACATATTAGCATTGTCGCTCACCCTCGACAGAGCCACATAGAGCTTTCCGTTGCTGAAACAGTTCGTCTATGCCTGTCTGACTGACCTTATGTCTTGTTTATCGTCATCGCAAAGCATAGACTCACAGACTCACCAAAAACTGCACGCGTTTAAAGAGGAAAGGGAAATAAACTATGGATTGGGGTCATCCTTTAAGATAATAGTCTAAAAAGACATATTTCACTATAAATCAAACAAAATAATTTAAGTTTCTCGCAGATTGCATGAAATAAAACTAACAATTTTTTTGAAATTTTGTCTTCGACATAAACGTCTTGTGATTGGTTGCAACTCTGGTGACGTCACATGCTAATAAACGGAGATTCCTCTATTGAATATTGTTTGCGTTTTATGTTTTCGGAGTGGTAATAATCGATCTGTGAGCTATTTCTGCAGGACTTTTTTTAATAAACTATTTAATAAGTGGTTCGAAACAAAAAGGAACCAAATTTTGTGCGTGCCGATAACAGCAACCTACATAAGATAGACGCTTTTATGGTTGCACTTTTCTATCTATACAAATAAATAAAATTGGAGTGTTTGAATATTAAAATAACCGCTTTTTACTAAATGCCTATGTATATATATACACGGTACATATACCAGCTACCCATGAGTAAGGTGTAGTAACGGACAAAAAAACTTTTTCCTTTATTTTTTATTTTTTCTTGTACACAAACCTTGTCCTAAGAATAACTAACACATAAAAAAAAATATAATTTGGGGTAGCCGATCGAAAGTTACGCGCATACATACATTTCGGCGTAACACCGCGGGACAAAGTTAGTCTAAATAAAGTGGCCTAAGTTACTCCCTGGATCATCAGCTACCTGCCAGTGAATGTCCCGTCAAAATCGGTCCAGCCGTTCCAGAGATTACCCGGAACAAACAGACAAACAGACAGACTGACAAAAAAATTTTTAACTACATTTTTGGTATATGTACCGTGTATACATACATATGCATTTAGTAAAAAGCGGTTATTTTGATATTACAAAGAGACACTCCAATTTTATTTATTTGTACCTATAGATGTATAGATTTGTTCACTGTGGCACTACAAACCATTTATTCGACATTTTCATTAATATAAAATTGGAGAAAACTGATAAAATTAACTTAAACCGCGCTGTTTTGTTTTGTTGTGGCTAGAGTGTGACGTCACGCGTCTCATGTGACCAGCGCCATTACCGAAATATCGTTTTTAGTTGTCAAGCTTGAACTTTATCTTAAATTTAAATTCATAATTAATCATAATACAGTAGAAATTCTGCAAAAAAATTGACTCGGTAAGTAGTCGTTTCACCACCCGATGAATGAAGCAATATTCTGTACTTTGACCAGGCAGGCATACGACATAATATCTTATTGTTTAAAGCTGTGCCGTCCGCGTGGATCTCCTTTTACAATAATGTTTTTTTTTTAACTATAGACTATTAAACTACAATTTAATAAATAAATATGACGCTGCCTTTTAAAAATCTATTTAAGACGGAAGAGTAATTTTTGTTTTGCATCGTCACTACACTTGTTTACATTTGTTCAAAGTGGACGCTTCCGGTACGTATGCATAAAGATTTGTGGAACTACTAACCCAGGAAAAAGCGACGTACAACTGTCCATGTGAAAAACATCTGAGACTAAGATCTACTCCAGCAACACGGAAAGTCTGACGATGAGATTTATTAATTGTCATTGCATAAATTTACTTATTTGAAATTATACTTATTAATTTTACAACTATAAATATAAAGAAAAGAAGGAGAAACAAACAAAAACACTAAATAAACTAATTATATTATTATCTAATACCTACTTTAAACTGATATCTAAAAACTACGTCTTATGTATTTTTTAAATCTAAAACGCGCTTATTCCCAGTCAATAAGAACCACGTCCGTTCGCATTAACAGTGACAATTCGAGTGAAGTCAGCGCGTGAGCGGCGTGAGCGCTCCCGCCTTTTTGTAGATCCAGCGGATGGCCGTTTCGCGTGTTAAAGAAAAATCAACCGTAATGTCGTACTTATACTGGTGCGGCGAGATTTGGCAGTTTTATTTCATCTATATCTTGTGTGTTTATTAATTATAATTTTATAATTCTATTTTTTATTTAAAAAGATATTAAAGTGTATAGTGATAAGGATATATCCATGTGAAATACAATATATTTAAGTATTTAATACACCTTGAAGAAATGCCTAACGCTTAAACACGTTATTGTGGCTAATTTATAAAAGATAGAAATATACTATTGAGGACTTTTTTGTAGATCTTTTGAAGACCATCATCTTTGTAATACATATTTTTGGTGTATGATCAACGTATGCGAGGATAAGAGCTCGAAAGCGAAAATTTTCATCCGACTTGCTTCAAATTTATCGTCACTGCTCAGCTCCTATGCATCTTAGCGTTATGTTATATAGCCTATAACCTGCCCAGGAGTATGGACTATAATCGTACCAAGTTTGGTTAAAATCCCTTCAGTAGTTTTTGATCCATGCGTGCACATACAGACAGACAGACAGACAGACAGACAGACAAAAAACTTACTGATTACATTTTTGGCATCAGTATCGATAACCATTCATCCCCCAATAATAATTTTTAATATATATTCAATGTACAGAATTGACCTCTCTACAGTTTTATTATAAGTAAGATAAGATAAGATAATAATGGAATTATTAGTGACACTCAAGCTATGCTTATGTCAAAGTGACGTGACACCTGAGGGATTAACTAGTTATATGACAGCTTTGAACAAAATACAAATAAATAAGTTCAACACAATTACACCGTTTAGACTTCTGTAGTTAATTAAAACTAATAAATGAAGTGTAAAAAAACTTATAATAATTAGCTTGGGACTAGTTGGCGTTGTGTGTTCGGGAACGTTCGAATTGTTATCAATATTTGTCATGTCAAATTGTCAAAATATGTTATTGTTTTTTAGATAAATTAATTTTATATTTTTGTCAGACATCAAAAGTTTGTGGGGGATATTAATTGAAACAAATGGTTGAATTTGTGTTTGAAGTGAATTGAATATCAATTTAATGTTAATTAAAGTTAATTGAAATGTGTATGTTAAGTAATTATTTTGTAAATAAAGTAAGGTAAAGTAAATATTTCCTTGTAATTCAGAGACATCATAAAATATGTTAATTTCCCTAAAAAGTTCTTAGAAATCCACTTGAGACTAAATCGAGCTCGTCTCAACTGAACGGAGATCACTTCGGTCAAAATCTATTCCTGAGAGGAGATTTGACATAAGCATCGTTCTAAAATAAGCTCTAAACAGAGATTCATCGATCTTTACTCACTCGATTAACGATCAGTGAATCTTGACTCAAGAAACGTCGATTAATAAAATTAGTTTTATAACTAGATTCACGATCGAGACGCCTTTTAAAATACGGGCTCTTAAGACGCGGTTCTCCGGTCGGATCGGTCGGATCGGTCGGATCGGTCGGTCGGTCCGAGCTTCGGGACGGTAATGAAACCAACGCCGGCGGCTAAACTGCGGAACGTACTTTTATTATATTCATGTAACACGGCGCAGGGCCGTCGCGACTCTCTCACGACACTAGGATTAACTATAGAAAAGGGGTACACAAGGAGATTCGTAGATCACTCGTCGTCCTCGTCGTCACTGGGCGCGGCGGGGCGGTGCGCGGGGCGGGGCGCTTGGCGGGGCGGGGCGGGCGCTTGGCGGGGCGGCGCGGGCGCTTGGCGGCTGGGGCCGGGCAGCGCGCAGTAGAGCGGCGCGGGCGCGTGCGCGGGCGCGGGCGCTTGGCGGGGCGCGGGCGCGGCCGGCAGCAGCAGCACGCAGGGCGGCAGCGCCAGGTCGGCCAGCGACACGCGCAGCAGCCGCCCCGCGCGCGGCACCGTGCCGCCGCGCGCCGCGACGCCCATCGCGCCGCAGCGCTCGTTGAACTCCAGCGTCTGCGAGCACCAGTGCGGGGCGAGCGCGGGGGCGGGGGCGGCGGGGCGGGGCGCGGGCGGCAAGCGCGGGGGCGGGGGCGGCTCGCTGCCGCCGGCGCGGCATCAGGCGGCGCGCTCCACGACGGCCACGCCGGCGTACGAGCGCCCCACGGCCATGCCGGCGCCGAGCATGCTCCACGAGTCCGTCGCCGGGTCGAACACCTGCGCGCGCGATACACGCCTCATTACAACCGTTGCAGTTACGAGATCGATCGGAACGAGTTATTTCGCATGCGTGAATCGAATACTTTCATACTTCATATTCTCACTCGATCCGTGACTTTAGTGAAAAAGCTATTTTAGAATTAGAAAAGCTTTAAAACCACGTCATATTTTATACTGAACGTCTCTTATACACTTATAGGTAGTTAAAATAAGAAAATAACACAAACTTAATTCTTAAAAACGGCCACACGGTACGTTGATAGATCGAGCATTAACAGCAGGCCCGACTCACGCGCGTATGAGGATAATCAGCTGACAATATAACGCGGTTTTGTATTTCTGTTTCTTCTCTGGTTTTATATATCTATACTAATATATAAAGCTGAAGAGTTTGTTTGTTTGTTTGAACACGCTAATCTCAGGAACCGCTGGTCCGATTCGAAAAATTCTTTCGGTGTTGGATAGTCCATTTATCGAGGAACACTATAGGGTATATATCATCACGCTACTACTAATAGGAGCGGAGCAACAATGAAGAATGTTTCAAAAACGGAGGAAATTTTCACGCTACGGGCAATATAAGGCGCAAACGAGGTTGCGTGGGTCAGCTAGTATTGTTATAATGATACGTTTAGACCAGTTGGCCTTTTGTACCGAATAAGAATTATTTATATACGGTTCGGTATTCGAGGGCAGGTAGTAATTTCCTCCAGCCTTCGAATCTGTGCTCGATATTTGGCGCTAGTTACAAGCGATCCGTATCCGCGAACATCAACATATAATATTTATGCAAAATTATTTTCCTAACCTGAAAAATTTTACCATGACCATGGACCGTGAACACTATTTTAATCGGATACGGGTGCTTCGTTAATGAAACAACCAGATACAGTGGAACTTGTTGTATTCACTCAACGAATAACATTACAACTCCAAATGTACAAAATTTACATCGCCGGTCGTCACAGCGTCCCGCACGGGACTCGTGGAGGCTGGATCGGGGCGATTTACCTCCTGCCAGCGGTTTCTATTCCGCTGCCCCCGGGCAGGTTCTGGGTGTATAAAGAGATCCTGAGAGTTCGTATGTTGGTCGCATCGATGAACACACAGTGTTTTTTCAAGGTCACTTCGGTGAGACCCCGGGCGTAACCTGGGGAGGCCCAGCTCCGAGCGACCAGCGGCAGAGGCAACCCTCGCTCGGCGCGTCGCCCCGCACAGCGCTCTGCGGGCTCCTCGTTGTTGCGTCGTGAACGTGAGCGTGAGCGAGGTGCTCGCTTCGGCGGCCACAGTGCGCCCGCACACGATGCGCCAACTTATATAAGTCAGATGGTTTTTGAGGTATAAAGAGAAACGAAGGTGACGCGGTCTCCGTATAGGCCGCGGGTGAGTCCGTATCGTCTTCAGGGGGTCGCCTGATCATACTTAATTTCCGAGATGGAGGCCGCATCTCGCTTTTCGTCGATGGCGGCCATCACATCTTGGAGGGTTTCAAATGCGGCAAGCGAGACGGCCTCGCTGTCGTCCGTTCGGTCGACCTCGCTCTTCTCGGCCCGAGGACGAGTGACGGGGACGGCAGGTGTGGTGGCCGGCTGGCTCACGGACGTCTCGTTCTCAGTACGATCGGTCACGGCGTCGTTTCGAGGCGAGGTAGGCTTTTCCGCCCTCATTTTGCGTCTCCTCCTTCGCCCTCTTCTGGAGGAGGTGGTCTGAGCGATTCTCCTCGCGCCTTCTCCCCGGTGGCCTGTGCACTGACCGGCCCCGGCCCTTACGCGGCTCAGGTGAACAGGGCGTGTTATTCGTCGGGTGCAGCCCGGCGCAGTGCGCAGTGCGCAGTGCGCAGTGGCGGCGCGTCCTGCGGCGGGGGGTCGCGCCGCGGGTGTTCAGCGGACACGCGCCTGTCTGCGGCGCCAGTGATGCGACAAGTGGCGGAACTTCTGGCAGCGATTGCATCGGGCGGGCCTCTCCTTACCTCGCCAGGCTTCAATTTTGACACCGGGGATTCCTAACGTCTCGTCCACCTCATAGATCCCCGGATCCCGGACCTTTTCGGGACGCATCCGGGTCACACCGTGGCAATGGCGCCGAAGACGAGTCTACGTTACGTATACCACCGGGCGAGACGGAATTCGTCTGGAGATCCGTGCGATGTGCAGAGTCGACGCGTATTCGGTGAGCGCGTGGCGAATCCGACGATTTACATTTACTATCGATCGGTTTATACGTCGCTTCGATAACGAAATGATCGTGCGATTTAGATCTCTGTGACGACGCCACCTATCGAGTGTCAGGTAAAACTTGCATATCTTAGACAAAGAGATACATTAGATACCTACGAATACGGATTTTAGTGTATCCGAGTGAAGACGGGTGCTCTATTACCATAAGATCGGCCATAAAGGAAGGAGGCGGTGCGGTTACCTCGACGGTGTTGAGGTTGGCGGCGCCGTCGTCCCCGCCCACGACGTAGAGACGCTCGTGGTGCGCGGCGACGGCGGCGTTGCGGCGCGCCGTGTGCATGGGCGGCGCCGGCGTCCAGCCGTCGGCGGGCCGGTAGCGCTCCACGGAGCGGCGCACGGCCGGGCCGTCGTGGCCGCCCACGGCCCACAGCGCGCCCTCCACCACGCCCACGCCGCAGCCCGAGCGGCGCGCGCCCATGTCGGCCACGCTCTCCCACGCGTCGGCCGCGGGGTCGTAGCGCTCCACCGTGTGCAGGCACTGGCGCGAGGCGCCGTCGTAGCCGCCCACGGCGTACAGCGCGCCGCCCAGCACGGCCACGCCCACGGACGAGCGGCGCGTGGACATGGGCGCGATGGCCCGCCACGTGCCCTCGCGCGTGTCCAGCGCCTCCGCCGAGCTCAGCCCCGTGGCGCCGTCGAACCTGCGCCGCCGGCCCATCATCACCACATCTGGACTTACACCCTATACGAGCGCTCGACCTAAATCTATTCCCGACGGTCGCGGAACTCGGTCCGATCCCGTTCCTACCGAATTATAGTATCTAAGGCAGCGGTCCGACCGCCGACGATGAACAGGAAACGAGTAGAACCAGAAACGAGTCGGCGATCAGTGGGAAGCGAGTGTGTAGTTTCGATAGTTTTTTCGCTGGGCTACGACCGAGTGAGCGAGTGCGATGAGCGATCACTGGCGCCACTCCGAGTTCCTCAATTTCCGCGGCGTTCCGAGAATTTGTCATCGAGATACTTAGACATCGCATAGGCTACGAATTACCATGATAACCGACATACACGCGGACGGAACCGCAGGCAAAAGGCGGTTCTTTATATTTAATTTGTAATTTTAATGCAATGTTTTTTATTATCGATAGTCTTCGAAATTATTACTACAATATGACCGGGATGGGTATGATAATTACTCAGCGACGCATCGTCAATTGTCTAAAAATGAATCTCGTAAGTGAAACACTCACGAGATTCATTTTTGGACAAATTTTTTGGAAATCACATTAGTTAGTTTGTAAGATCACATGAATAAATAAATCTGTTTCGTGCAAGAGTTAGGACGGCTCAATGAGAGTGCCGAGAGAGTAAGTGGCGAGGCCTCACCCGCCCACGGCGTAGATGACGGGCCCCACGGCGGCCACGCCCAGCGTGGAGCGGCGCGCGGCCAGCGGCGGGCCGGCGCTCCAGCTGTCGGCCGCCACGTCGTACACGTCGACGCTGCGCACGCGCAGGGTGCCGTTGAAGCCGCCCACCACGTACACCTTGGCGCCCACGCAGGCCACGCCGGCGCGGCAGCGGCGCGTGGGCAGCTCGGCAGCCGCGCGCCAGCGCCCGCACTCCATGTGGAAGGCCTCCACGTCGCGGATGGCCTTGGGCGCCTGGCCGCCCACCACGAGCAGCGCCTTGGGCGAGCGCGGCGGCTGGCGCGGGCGGGCGCGCGCGCAGGCGGCGGCGCGGGCGGCGCGGCGCTCGGGCCGCAGCAGGTGGAAGGACAGCGCCTCGATGACCAGGTCCTTGACGCGCAGCCCCGCGCTGGCCAGCGGCTCGGCGGCGGCGCGCGCCACGAGCGTGTCCTGCGCCAGCAGCGGCAGGCGCACGTGCTCCAGCAGCGCGCCCAGCAGCGCCGCGCGCGCCTCGGGCGCGTGCCGCATCCAGCGCACCACGGCGTCCAGCACCACCTCCTCGTTGGGCACGACGATGCGGTCGCTGTCCAGCAGCGCCGCCAGCGCGTCCGCCTCCAGTGCCAGGAACTCCTCCGTCTCCAGAACCTGCGGCCGAACGAGATCGTTACCGAAGAGTACTCTTCTCTTTACTCTATACGTCGCGGTCGCAACGCTCCGTGCAGCTCGGCGAAGGCGCGGATGCCGAGCGCGTTGTCGGGCGCCAGCGCGGCCGCCAGGAAGGAGGAAGGAGGAAGGAGCAAGGAGGAAGGAGGAAGGAGCAAGGAGGAAGGAGGGTTACCTCGACGAAGTGGTGCTCCAGGTAGCGCTGCGCGCAGAGGCCCAGCTCCTGGCAGGCGTGCAACTCGGCGAAGGCGCGGATGCCGAGCGCGTTGTCGGGCGCCAGCGCGGCCGCCAGGAAGGAGGAAGGAGCAAGGAGCAAGGAGGAAGGAGGGTTACCTCGACGAAGTGGTGCTCCAGGTAGCGCTGCGCGCAGAGGCCCAGCTCCTGGCAGGCGTGCAGCTCGGCGAAGGCGCGGATGCCGAGCGCGTTGTCGGGCGCCAGCGCGGCCGCCAGGAAGGAGGAAGGAGGAAGGAGCAAGGAGGAAGGAGGAAGGAGCAAGGAGGAAGGAGGGTTACCTCGACGAAGTGGTGCTCCAGGTAGCGCTGCGCGCAGAGGCCCAGCTCCTGGCAGGCGTGCAACTCGGCGAAGGCGCGGATGCCGAGCGCGTTGTCGGGCGCCAGCGCGGCCGCCAGGAAGGAGGAAGGAGCAAGGAGCAAGGAGGAAGGAGGGTTACCTCGACGAAGTGGTGCTCCAGGTAGCGCTGCGCGCAGAGGCCCAGCTCCTGGCAGGCGTGCAGCTCGGCGAAGGCGCGGATGCCGAGCGCGTTGTCGGGCGCCGCGCCAGCGCGGCCGCCAGGAAGGAGGAAGGAGGAAGGAGCAAGGAGGAAGGAGCAAGGAGGAAGGAGGGTTACCTCGACGAAGTGGTGCTCCAGGTAGCGCTGCGCGCACAGGCCCAGCTCCTGGCAGGCGTGCAGCTCGGCGAAGGCGCGGATGCCGAGCGCGTTGTCGGGCGCCAGCGCGGCCGCCAGGAAGGAGGAAGGAGGAAGGAGCAAGGAGGAAGGAGCAAGGAGGAAGGAGGGTTACCTCGACGAAGTGGTGCTCCAGGTAGCGCTGCGCGCAGAGGCCCAGCTCCTGGCAGGCGTGCAGCTCGGCGAAGGCGCGGATGCCGAGCGCGTTGTCGGGCGCCAGCGCGGCCGCCAGGAAGGAGGAAGGAGCAAGGAGGAAGGAGGGTTACCTCGACGAAGTGGTGCCCCAGGTAGCGCTGCGCGCAGAGGCCCAGCTCCTGGCAGGCGTGCAGCTCGGCGAAGGCGCGGATGCCGAGCGCGTTGTCGGGCGCCAGCGCGGCCGCCAGGAAGGAGGAAGGAGGAAGGAGCAAGGAGGAAGGAGCAAGGAGGAAGGAGCAAGGAGGAAGGAGGGTTACCTCGACGAAGTGGTGCTCCAGGTAGCGCTGCGCGCACAGGCCCAGCTCCTGGCAGGCGTGCAGCTCGGCGAAGGCGCGGATGCCGAGCGCGTTGTCGGGCGCCAGCGCGGCCGCCAGGAAGGAGGAAGGAGGAAGGAGCAAGGAGGAAGGAGCAAGGAGGAAGGAGGGTTACCTCGACGAAGTGGTGCTCCAGGTAGCGCTGCGCGCAGAGGCCCAGCTCCTGGCAGGCGTGCAGCTCGGCGAAGGCGCGGATGCCGAGCGCGTTGTCGGGCGCCAGCGCGGCCGCCAGGAAGGAGGAAGGAGGAAGGAGCAAGGAGGAAGGAGCAAGGAGGAAGGAGGGTTACCTCGACGAAGTGGTGCTCCAGGTAGCGCTGCGCGCAGAGGCCCAGCTCCTGGCAGGCGTGCAGCTCGGCGAAGGCGCGGATGCCGAGCGCGTTGTCGGGCGCCAGCGCGGCCGCCAGGAAGGAGGAAGGAGGCAGGAGGAAGGAGCAAGGAGGAAGGAGGAAGGAGGGTTACCTCGACGAAGTGGTGCTCCAGGTAGCGCTGCGCGCAGAGGCCCAGCTCCTGGCAGGCGTGCAGCTCGGCGAAGGCGCGGATGCCGAGCGCGTTGTCGGGCGCCAGCGCGGCCGCCAGGAAGGAGGAAGGAGGAAGGAGGAAGGAGCAAGGAGGAAGGAGGAAGGAGGGTTACCTCGACGAAGTGGTGCTCCAGGTAGCGCTGCGCGCAGAGGCCCAGCTCCTGGCAGGCGTGCAGCTCGGCGAAGGCGCGGATGCCGAGCGCGTTGTCGGGCGCCAGCGCGGCCGCCAGGAAGGCGCAGCACGCCTCGCGCACGCCCAGCACCTGCAGCAGCGACGCGGCCGACAGCAGGCTCTGCACGTTGTCCTCCGAGATCGCCAGCGCCTCGGGCGTGTACACGTACTCCACGATCGCCTCCAGCGCGCTCGGCTCTACGTTCTGCGGGCGCACGCACTCTCATTTACCTAACCTTCTATATGTGACGAGTCAACTTCTGATCTCAAACATCTATCTATAGACGAGGGGTTAACCTGATTTTATTTTTATTACAATTTAATAAAATGAATATTAATGTTATAAACGCCTCACGTTTTTCTGATATATCCTTTATGCAAAACTTTACAAGCCGTCCATAAAAAATCTAATATATAAAATTCTCGTGTCACAGTTTTAGTTGCCAAACTCCTCCGAAACGGCTTGACCGATTCTCATGAAACTTTGTGAGCATATTGAGTAGGTTTGAGAATCGAACAACATCTATTTTTCATCCCCCTAAATGGTAAGGGTCACCCATCCTTAAAAAAATTGTCTGGCAAAACGACGTTTGCCGGGGCAGCTAGTCTATACAAATAAATAAAATTGGAGTGTCTGTTTGTAATATTAAAATAACAGCTTTTTACTTAATGCATATGTATGTATACACGATACATATACCTAAAATGTAGTTAAAAAAAATTTTGTCTGTCTGTCTGTCTGTTTGTTCCGGGTAATCTCTGGAACGGCTGGACGGATTTTGACGGGACTTTCACTGGCAGGTAGCTGATGATCCGGGGAGTAACTTAGGCTACTTTTTTATACTAACTTTATCCCGCGGCGTTACTCGCGGTACAACTATAACCGCGGGTAACACTGCGGGGTTCAGCTAGTATTTTATAAAAATAAAAATGTTTTATGGACGGACAAATCAACGTTCACGCGTAATGGCATGTGGAACCGACGGGATTCCCACTATTAGTCGGAGACGAATCCTCATGCTTTTCAAAAGACAGGTCATCAGGTATGGTGGTCTGTAAACGTTTGGCCAAGTATCCGTCAGAGGACGGTCGTAGGGCCTGTATCCTTGTCCTCAATAATGAAAGGAGTCGCGTACTTCGACTTGATGAGAGATCCTATGGACAACTTTACTTTAGCCCAGCGAAGACACATGTGGTTCCAGGACTATGGCGCACCACCGCACATAATACGGTCTGTGCGGGATCAGCTTGACCAAGAATTCCCAAACCGGTGGATTGGGCGATTTGGACCTTGTGGATGAGCTCCTCGGTTACCTGACTTGACTTAATTGGATTTTTTCTATGGGTTCATGTCAAGGAAAGCGTCTTCGATCGGGAGTGCCATACAGCTAAAGAAATAAGAAGCCGTATTCTCGGACCTCAATATGAAAAATGCCGCGGACCCCACATTCTTGCATCGCTTTAATCGGTCTACAACCAAAGGAGCTCAGCTGTGCCATGACCGAGAAGGAGTGTAACTATTCACGACATACAGCTTGGTGACAGACGGACAGCGAAGTCTTAGTAATAAAGTCCCGTTTTATCCTTTGGGTACGGAACCCCAAAAAGTCATTCACGTAGCTACGCGAATGCGCGTAATACATTGCTGGCTACCGAAATGAATAAAAATCTTGACACATAGTTTTCTCTGGCTTAATTTTTTTTTATGGACAACAAATTTTTTTTTTCATTGCTTTCTGGATGCTGAACCAACTTTCGTTTTACACCCTGTAATGGGTTGTCATCTTTTTAGACCTTGTATAATATATTAGGATAGAAAGGATTTTCACGTACTTAAAGAAGTCTTATGTTAAGGTAATGAAATATTTTGTTGAATTAAGTTTCTCCCTGTACGCATAAGAAAGCGACGCTTTCCTGTTTGGACGCGGGCGATGGGCTCTACCTGTATAGTGACGGTGGGTTGCGTGCGCTCGTCGAACTGCGTAAACATGGCGTGAAAGTACGGCGAGCAGGCGGCCAACACGGCGCGGTGCGCGTACACTGCATTGGAAGGCTCCGGAGGCTCGGAGGACTCGGTCCGCTCGGAGTGGTCGCGGCGGGCGCAGGGCTCGGGCGAGGCGGGCGCGGGCGCGGGAGCGGGGGCGGGAGCGGGGGCGGGGGCGGGGGCGGGCGCGTCGAGCGGCGCGAGCGCGTGCAGGCGCACGTCGCAGAGCGTGGCGTCGCGACGCAGACGCGCTAGCGCTTCAAGCAGCTTGCTGGCGTGCTGCGCTCCCCCGCCGCCGCCGCTGTCGCCGGACGCGGGCCGCTGCGACGACTCGTCCAGGGACGACTGCGATGCGCACCGCATCATGGTGCTATATGCGACATTGTTATGTGACACTTACATTCCACAACTTTACAGGAGCATGGAACAACTGATTCATATTATAGCTGAGGAGGTACTGTTGTAATTTTGATGATTTCTGTACGAGTAACCTTGAGCGCATGCGATAGTTCTGCTATGGATAGCGATTGAATTAAGTGTCAGCAGGTGCACTCGAGATAGAGAGGTGTGGAGAGAAAATTACCATTATGTAAAAGAAAATAATTCTAAAGATGTTGTCTGATTATTTGAAGACTCATTTTATATTTATTTTCAAATTATATAGGCCTATAAGACCTGCTGACGTACTACTTTTGCTGTGCAAAATGTCACACAACTGGACAACATCTACGGTATTTTTTTACATAATAAAAAAAATCTTTCCACCCCTACAGAGTCTGCTGACATTCAGCTTATTAAACAAATAAACACAAAGAATAAAATCTGATAAGAATCAATCAACCGTACATTATTATATAAAATGCAATGCTACCACCCCAGCTATTAGGCAATAAAGGGCAATGGCAGTAATGTATGATACTTTTGTACCGTGTTGTGTCTCTCATGGTAGGGATTATTTTAGTATTAATTTGGCTTGTGATATCATCAACAATAACATTTAAATTCTCAGATTTTTAGAACTCAGACTCATAGTAAGAAAGGTTTCAATCCAAAGTTTATAATGTACTATATAGATCATAAATAAGTTGTCATTGTTGTTAACAAGATGTCGTAGTAACATGTTTTATTTCTTTGATTTGTCAACAAGATATTGCTGTGCTATTAAATTTACTAGTAAGCTCATTCATAAATATTGGATTAAATATTTCATTTTGATGTAATTTTAAATATTGATATGAAGATATTTTTGGACATTTGACACACAGTGCCATCTAGTTTTAAAACAAAGTGATTATAAGCAGGTTTAGAAAGTTTAGAATGTGTACTATTATAACAGTTATAACATTTTTTTTTAAGAATGGTTTAGCAAAGATCTAAATAAATAAATGGTATAATTCCTATAATCATCCATTACATATTGTCATAATCACAATCTGATAAATCTTGTTGACAAGTGTGGAGCTACCTGCATGTGGTAAAGGCAGGTTAACTTACGTCGAGCACTCTTCATGAAGGTTAACAACCAAATGCAACAAACCTATATCGTCCTCTGTCTCCATCGCCTTCTGCTGCACTGTTATCAACCCCCAAACTGGAAACAAACATTTATGTTAAGTTCAAGAATTCTACAAAGAGGTCTATGTGCAGAAGTGGACTATTACAGGCTGTTGATGATGAGACACATCATGATACATACAGACATACATTGTGTCTTGATAGGTTATGAATTGATAGTAATCATATAATCAGAACCATTCGCAAAACAAATGTACAATGTAGCAAACAGTAGATCAATGTGGTATGCTAGTCCAAAACCTCCTTGCTAAGGAGAGCCTTCTGTTCAACAGCGACTGTTAAAGGCCGTATAAAGTGACTATATACTTCTGTTGTGTTTGAGGGTAATACAAACATGTATTTACTCACAGAGCCCTATCCCTGTCTGCGTCAGGTTGTCCATCCATTGTGACGACTTCAGTGTCTACCGTAACTTACTCCTGGTTTACTCACTATAACCACCTCATTTATGCTTCACTAACACCTCCACTGATAATTACTTTTAATTAAAACTACAGTTTTCATTGGCACTTATACACCTCTTAAAAGTCTGAATTTAACACAGAAGACTAGTTTATACTCATTTTCACTTTGACTGCTTCTTGTATTTATCACAAGAAAATATATTGTTAAAAATAAATGTCAACAAAAGCAACAGACAATTCTATGACAGGCTGACATGTCGACATGACAGCCACTTTCTGTGTTGCCAACTTAATCATTTGGGGGTCAAAGATTTTTTATTGCGTTTCATTTCTCAAATACGAATAGGATTGTAAATTCATATAATTATTATATACAAATATAATATGTATATTTTTTTTTTGATCGCTTTTATTGCTAATATTGACTCAATTTTACTAGATACTACGCAACCTCGTTTGCGTCTTCAATTACCCGTCGCGTGATAATTTTCCCCCGTTTTTGAAACATTTTTCATTGGTGCTCCTCTCCTATTGGTCGTAGCGTGATGATATATAGCTTATAGCCTTCCTCGATAAATAGGCTATCTAACAATGAAAGAATTTTTCAGTGTTAGATAGCTTCAAAGAGTTGTCTTTAATGAAAAATATTTCTTCGCTATCGATCGTCAAGTTTATGGGTGGATTCGTGGTTGCTTAAAATTCACCATTCTGCCACGAATCAAAATAGTTAAGTTTGTAGGTGCAAAAAAGATTTGTGATAAAAATATAGTTCTAATTTGGAGACTTTTTTAAAATTTATGTACCTACCTATCTTAGGCAAAGTATATTGACAACAATACGTTACTTAAGTAAACTTACTTTGTAAATGTAAGTTTACATTATCAACGTGTTAAACAATAAAAAAAAATCTTTCGTTTTTTTCATCACAACTTAGTATTAATGGGTAGGGAAGAGGTACAAAAAATTATGGAAACTCAGAAATTAGCTTGCCGCCAAAAAGGAAGGGACAAAAAAAGTCCCGCTTCTAACTATCTGCCTTATCATTATCATTTAGCAAAGGAGATAATCCATTCCACTTTTGATATTTTTCGGTATCGTTACCAAAACCGGTAATGATACCTTGAAACTTGTATTCTTCTAGTACGAGTACGTCGATAATTCAGTGCAAAATAATAAAAAAATATTAAATCATAATAAAGAGTATAATTAATATTATAATGTTATGTTTCCACACCATGACTCACGTCATATTTAAAAATATTTCATTTAAATTACCTTGGATAATGACAAACATTAAAAACTCATTGGAGATTATCATTAAAAACGACACTTTTTATAAAAAAAATATTGTGATAATAATGACTTTAAAAACGCAATAACCCTATTTAAGATGAGTACCCTTAATTACCAAAAACATAAAACCCTCTTTTCAATGTGTTACTTAGTTTATCTACTTACTTGTTTTGAGACAGTTGCAACATTAAATACCACGTTCTTCAATTGAAACAAAAAACACATTTGTGATGAAAAAACTTTTTGATTATCGTCACAACGCGAATTTTAAGAAAATATTCAACAAAAAACGACGAACTATTACGTTTTATAACTATATCTAAGAGAAAATGCGAGTGTCACCTTACAAAAACTTAAAGGAACTGGCTTTGTGACGATGTACCGCCCAAATAGCGACAAATTCTGTCCAACTAGATAACGTCATTCAATCGCGCCGTAAAGCCTTTGTACATACAAATGTGACATTTTTTCTTTTTTTTTCTAATATATTAAGTGGGCAAATGAGCACACGTATTGACTGATGGTAAGCGATTAGCGCTGCCCACGGACACCCGCAACACTAGAGGCGTTACAAGTGCGTTGCCGCCCTTTTATGGACCTCCGGTATCCTCACTCACTCGGTTAAACACATTAAAGCAGCAATATGTGGTAGTTTTCCATTTACAAAGCATAGTGCGACTCAGTGGCGCACAATGCTGAATTGTTATGAAGCTTAATTGAAGGTGAATTAGTTTTCAAATGCACCAGTAGAGTGCGCTAAGTACAGTATTGAAAAAAAAATCATAGAGTTAGCAATAACCTCATTAATGTGTAAATAAAGTGGTATACAGAATAATTGGTTGAAAACTATTTACGATTATTTATTTTAAATGTGGAATATATAAAAAAAACAATGCTTGTACCTTCATTCATATTTATATTATTTTTTTTAACACAGGTTGAATTAACTTTGATTATTTTCAAAAACCTACAACGCAATGAAAGCTTTATAAATGTTGTCAACAATAAATAATAATACTAACGAAAATATAAATAAAACATTCCGGTCAATGTCAACTTAAAGAACAAACACTTGTTAATTTTCTATCACTGAATTGGTATCCATTGCACGCATCAAGCGAAAGCACTACTTTTAAGAGTGCTCGACTGTGCGAAGCGTTGCTGTAGTTGAAACATTCAACCATGTCTGTTTCGTCTAATCTCTTGACCGATTTTGACGGGACTTTTACTGGTAGGTAGCTGATGATATAAGGAGTAACTTAGGCTACTTTTTAGAACTGCTTTGTTCCACGGTGTTACCTGCAGTGCGACAATAACCGCGGGGCTTAGCTAGTTATGTTATAAAATACAAATGAAAATTAATTAATAAATTTTAAATTACGTTTTAATTGATATTTTTCCATTTAGAACTTCTTTAAACTTTTATAAACACGCATAAGAACGTTAAATATCTATACTTATAAAATAGTAAGTCCTGACTGACTGACTGACTGACTGACTGACTGACTGACTGACTGACTGACTGATTCATCATCGCCGAGCGTAAACTATGATAGTTAGGGCTATGAAATTTGGTGAGTAGGATCCTTTTATTGAGTAGACACGCACTAAGAAAGGAATTTTGGAATTTCTACCCCTAAGGGGGTGAAATAGGGGTTGAAAGTTTGTATGGAAGTTCGTCATTTTTTAAGTTAAAAACCTGAAACTTTAGTTTTGGGCTGCTGATTAAAAATGAGTAAACACGTATTTCAGCGTTTTTGAATATTCAACCCCTAAGGGGTGAAATAGGGGTTGACATAACGTACATAGGTTAGTCTGGAAGTCCGTCATTTTTAAAGTCTGAAACATGAAACTTTCTTTATGTGTTACTGATTTAAAAAGAGTAGAGACGTATTTGAGCGTTTCTGAATATTCTACCCCTAAGGGGTGAAATAGGGGTTGAAAGTTTGTATGGAAGTTCGTCATTTTTAAAGTTAGAATCATGTAACTTTATTCATATGCTAAGGACTAAAAATGAGTTAATAGGTATTTAAGCGTTTCTTGGTATTCTATCCCTAAGGGGGTGAAATAGGGGTTGAAAGTTTGTATGGAAGTTCGTCATTTTTTAAGTAAGAAGCATGAAACTTTATTTTTGGGCTACTGATTAAAAATGAGTAGATGCCTATTTAAGCGTTTATGAATATTCTACCCCTAAGGGGTGAAATAGGGGTTGACATTTCGCATATAGGTTGGTCTGGGAGTCTGTCATTTTTGAAGTTCGAAACATGAAACTTTGTGTTCGAGCTACTGACTAAAAATGAGTTAATACGTGTTTAAGCGTTTCTTGATATTCTACCCCTAAGGGGTGAAATAGGGGTTGAAAGTTTGTATGGAAGTTCGTCATTTTTTAAGTTAAAAACCTGAAACTTTAGTTTTGGGCTGCTGATTAAAAATGAGTAAACACGTATTTCAGCGTTTTTGAATATTCAACCCCTAAGGGGTGAAATAGGGGTTGACATTACGTACATTGGTTAGTCTGGAAGTCCGTCATTTTTAAAGTCTGAAACATGAAACTTTCTTTATGTGTTACTGATTTAAAAAGAGTAGAGACGTATTTGAGCGTTTCTGAATATTCTACCCCTAAGGGGTGAAATAGGGGTTGAAAGTTTGTATGGAAGTTCGTCATTTTTAAAGTTAGAATCATGTAACTTTATTCATATGCTAAGGACTAAAAATGAGTTAATAGGTATTTAAGCGTTTCTTGGTATTCTATCCCTAAGGGGGTGAAATAGGGGTTGAAAGTTTGTATGGAAGTTCGTCATTTTTTAAGTAAGAAGCATGAAACTTTATTTTTGGGCTACTGATTAAAAATGAGTAGATGCCTATTTAAGCGTTTATGAATATTCTACCCCTAAGGGGTGAAATAGGGGTTGACATTTCGCATATAGGTTGGTCTGGAAGTCTGTCATTTTTGAAGTTCGAAACATGAAACTTTGTGTTCGAGCTACTGACTAAAAATGAGTTAATACGTGTTTAAGCGTTTCTTGATATTCTACCCCTAAGGGGTGAAATAGGGGTTGACATTTCGCATATAGGTTGGTCTGGGAGTCTGTCATTTTTGAAGTTCGAAACATGAAACTTTGTGTTCGAGCTACTGACTAAAAATGAGTTAATACGTGTTTAAGCGTTTCTTAGTATTCTGCCCCTAAGGGGGTGAAGTAGGGGTTGAAAGTTTGTATGGAAGTTCGTCATTTTTTAAGTTAAAAACCTGAAACTTTAGTTTTGGGCTGCTGCTTAAAAATGCGTAAACACGTATTTCAGCGTTTCTGAATATTCAACCCCTAAGGCGTGAAATAGAGGTTGACATTTCATACATAGGTTAGTCTGGGAGTCCGTCATTTTTAAAGTCTGAAACATGAAACTTTATTTATGTGTTACTGATTTAAAAAGAGTAGAGACGTATTTAAGCGTTTCTGAATATTCTACCCCTAAGGGGTGAAATAGGGGTTGAAAGTTTGTATGGAAGTTCGTCATTTTTAAAGTTAGAATCATGTAACTTTATTCATATGCTAAGGACTAAAAATGAGTTAATACGTATTTAAGCGTTTCTTGGTATTCTATCACTAAGGGGGTGAAATAGGGGTTGAAAGTTTGTATGGAAGTTCGGCATTTTGTAAGTAAGAAGCATGAAACTTTATTTCTGGACTACTGTTTAAAAATGAGTAGATACCTATTTAAGCGTTTATGAATATTCTACCCCTAAGGGGTGAAATAGGGGTTGACATTTCGCATATAGGTTAGTCTGGAAGTCTATTATTTTTGAAGTTCGAAACATGAAACTTTGTGTTTGGGCTACTGATTAAAAAGGAGTAAAGACGTATTTAAGCGTTTCTGGATATTCTACCCTAAAGGGGTGAAATAGAGGTTGAAAGTTTGTATGGAAGTCCGTTATTTTTTAAATTAGTAACATGAAAATTTAATTTTGGGCTACTGATTAAAAGTAACTAGATATCTATTTAGCGTTTCTGCATATTTTACCAATAAGAGGGTAGAAATAGGGGTGGAAAATCCGTCATATTTAACTTAGAAACCTGAAACTTTACTTTTGAGTTGCTGATTGAAAATTAGTAAATACGTATTTCAGCGTGTCTGAATATTCTATCCCTAAGGGGTGAAATAGGGGTTGACATTTCGTGCATAGGTTAGTCTGGAATTCCGTCATTTTTGAAGTTTGAAACATAAAACTTTATTTATATGCTACTGATTAAAAAAGTGTAGAGACGTATTTAAGCGTTTTTGGTTATTCTACCCTTAAGGGGGTGAAATAGGGATTGAAAGTTTTTATGCTCATCATTTTTTAAGTTAGAAACATTAAACTATATTTTTGGGCTACTGATTAAAAATTAGTAGATACCTGTTAAAGGTTTCTGAATATTCTACCCTTAAGGGGTGAAATAGGGGTTGCAAGATTGCTTGGAAGTCTGTCATTTTTTGAGTTAGAAACATAAAATATTATTTTTGGGTTACTAATTAAAAACGAGAATATGCATATTTAAGCATTTCTGGATATTCTACCCCTAAGGGGAGAAATAGTCATTGGCACTTCATGTATTGGTTAGTTTGGAAATCCGTCATTTTTTTAAATTTAGCAGCCTAACAACTTTCGTTTTCATGGTTCTGATTACAAATAGATGAATACTTATATCAGTATTTATGCGAATTCTGCTCCTAAAGGGGTTGAAATATGGGTCGAATGTTTGTATGAAAGTTCTTTTAAATGGGATAATGATCAAAAATAAATAAATAAATACGTTTAAAACATGAATAAATTACTGATACATTCTTTTACACAGTTTTAATTAAATGCATATGATCAACTTCCACGCGAGCAAAGCCGCGGGCAACAGCTAGTATTAATATAAAACAAGAATAACTGTTACATTAATTATTATTTATCGCTATCTAGGGATTTTTGAGCAGTCCAATTGTAAAGGCTGGTAACATTTCGATGCATGTCGGGCCTTCTTAAATTAAATCACGTGATCAAAACAAAATATTAGCCAATGACACACGAGAATTTTATGCGTTAACGATTGCAGAAAGACAAAGTAGACAAACGCTTGCAACTTGGTTAAGGGGGCTGGGCCTGCACACCAAGCGATAGCCATAGACAAAAATATGTACCGACGTATAGATAGCCAACTCTTCGTTTTGCATCATTACGCTATCTAGTTCCCATTCCGCCATTCACAGAACTAAAACATAGGGTACCACTAGTTTAATACGTATATATGCCAGTGATACGCTACGTTTCAGTTCCGGAAATGGAAATTAGATGGCGTATTGATGCAAAACGAAGAGTTGGCTATCTATACTTCAGTACATATTCTTATCTATGGTCTAGATCGTCGTCAACGTTGAAAAAAAGATGATATTTTAAACGATGTAGCAAAAATTCAATGGAATTGAAAACCAGTTAAAAAGAAGAAACGCCCTAAAATCAGTCGAAAGTCGATTTAGTTCAAATTTCTTAGCTGGCGAAGCGAGGGTACGTGTACCGGTATACATCCTTTCGTCACTTCGTCGGCGCAGCGGGACGGCGCGCTGTCACCACAAGCAATCTATGCATTAATTAATACATGGATTGTCGTGATTAATGCTAAGAATTAAGTAATTTCCACCGTGTCGGTTACAAAATGAAATGCGAATGCCGATAGTAATATTGCAAACAAACACTTTATCGTGATTGTCAACAAAATGAATTAGATATGTGTAAAATTGACTTCAACTTTGAACTTGTTATAGTTTAAAGAATATATCATAGATGGCGCTAAGATATAAAATGCATTTTATCCAGGTAACAGTAGTATATAATGACGACTTCAAGGTTCGACTCGATTTCTCTTGGATGCCATGATCAGATATTAATGTGCTTGGTACCATCGTCAGAACATCTCCTTTCCATTAAAAAAAGAATCATCAAAATCGGTACATGAACGACGAAGCTATCCGCGAACACACATAAAAAAAAAATTGAAAATATACGGTCGAATTCAGAAACCTCCTCCTTTTTTTGAAGTCGGTTAAAAAGTGTTGCAATGTTAATTCGCTTTTAATCTTGACCAATAATAAATTTGAGAAACATTAAAAAAATTGAGAGCATAAATGAAGTTATCGTTTACATTTAACATGCTGTTTCTCGCGGTTCTTCTAGACCCAGCAGAGGATTTCGGGCAGCTCGGGGTAGTTTCCACAGATCAACGTTACGTGCGTACAGCACGTTACGTACATACATACCACTAGAATGAAATAGCAAGGTGCGAAATTTTAAACTAAATATAGTTCAAAGCAAATGTAACAGATGACGCTATGATAAATATTGAATCGTGATTATATTTATTTCCATTGTTAATAGTACCTTCACAGAACAGAAAGATCTTTCTGTTTTGTGAGTAAGTTGATGACAAAGCGTTGCTCGGTATTTTTTTTCTCCGGAAATGTATAAAATTGGAGTGTCTGTTTGTAATATTAAAATAACCGCTTTTTACTAAATGCATCTATACTAATATATAAAGCTGAAGAGTTTGTTTGTTTGTATGTTTGTTTGTTTGTTTGTTTGAACACGCTAATCTCAGGAACCGCTGGTCCGATTTGAAAAATTCTTTCAGTGTTAGATAGCCCATTTATCGAGGAAGGCTATAGGGTATATATCATCACGCTAAGACCTACAGGAGCGGAGCAACAATGAAAAATGTTACGAAAACGGGGGAAAATTATCACGCTACGGGCATTATAAGACGCAAACGAGGTTGCGTGGGTCGGCTAGTATGTATATATACACGGCAAATATTCCAAAAATGTGGTTAAAAAATTTTTGTCTGTCTGTCTGTTTGTTCCGGGTAATCTCTGGAACGGCTGGACGGATTTTGATGGGACTTTCACTGGCAGGTAGCTCATGATCCAGGGAGTAACTTAGGCTACTCTTTTTAGACTAACTTTGTCCCGCGGCGTTACTCGCGGTACAACAATAACCGCGGGTAACACAGTCTACATATAATAAAGCTGAAGAGTTTGTTTGTTTGTTTGTACGCGCTAATCTCAGGAACCGCTGGTTCAATTTGAAAAATTCTTTCGGTGTTGGATAGTCCATTTATCGAGGAAGGCTATAGGGTATATATCATTACGCTACTACTAGACTAGCGGTTCCTGAGATTAGCGTGTTCAAACAAACAAACAAACAAACAAACTCTTCAGCTTTATATATTAGTATAGATAGATAGATGTAGTACCTATTAATAACGAATTATTCACTAGCACCTCATTTGGTCTTGGTCGTTTTATTTATTTATTCTTTTTTTTTTTTATACTTTAGCTGCGCCAAAATGACTCTGCTCTGCCTGATGGAAAGCATGGGCAGATTCCAAGAGCGGTGGTCACCATCCTCAATGCGAATAAGGACATTGCAACATGGTGAGTATGGTGACCCACACTATGGCCGCCTAGTGAGATGCTTTTTCACGCCCCGCTTAAAGGACCCGGGATCATAGTGGGAGGGAAACACGTGCGCTGGAAGTGAGTTCCAGGTTTTGACCGCTCGGCACAGAAAGGAGGAACATTATGCACAAATGTACAAAGGCGGACGTAATTCCGTTTTATTCCAGACGATCTTAAGGTGGTGCAGAGCCCAGCATAGTAGAAGCACAAAAACAGAAATTATAAATAAAATTTTCAAAGAAATTCATTTAAAAAGTTTGTTTATATACAGAAAATAATATACATAAATATACATAACACATTATATTTATACATTTAAATACATTTCAATACACATAATCTCAGATTACAAAAAAAAGTTAAAACTAAAACCCAACTAGGACAAAAAACGACGCTGAAAAAGCATGAAACAAGTTTCAAAAGTCGTAGTCCATGTAGTGTAATGTACTTAGTCCATACAGTATATAGTCCATAACACTTTAACAACGCGTGACTACGGCTTTTGAATCTTGATTCATGCTTTTTCAGCGTCGTTTTTTGTCGTAGTTGGGTTTCAGTTTACACTTTTTTTTTATTTAAAATGTTTTGGTGCCTCTATAATACTAATTTCTTTGCAAAGTATATTTTAAATAGGTACCACAGAAGTATCACAATTATTGAATAAATACGGACAGAGTCACAAGAAAATGCTAATAATATATATATATTTTTGAAAGTTACCAAACACGACATACTTATCTAAAATTTATTTTTTAATACAGTACTTTATGTTGGCTAGATAGTAGTCACATTAGATTTAGTGACACGTCATATAGCCTGTAACCAGCAGACGATCATGACGCTCCTAACGACACCTCATTTGTCCAAATATAATGAGTAGTTAAGGAGCTAGGAGGGAACAAATGAACATACTTACATACATACATACATACATAACCTGTCAAAATCATAACCCTACTTTGACTTTGCCGTAGTCGGGTAAAAAGCCAGATGAAACGTTCTTGTAAAATAAAATGACTATGCATTACGCGAAATGATTGATTTTAGTGTGCGTGACAGCCGACTGCGACACTGTAGGAACATGTACATCTATGTATGATACGCAGTAAAAAAATCTCATTTTTTTGACAAATATTAAGATTGAAAAAAGGGTATTTTAATATTAAAAAACTTTAAACATTATGGTTTTTATTTCAGTTACGTACAAAAATCATAAAAAGCTAAAATTAATTACTTTAACAAAAGTACCTACTCGTAATGTATGATTTATATATATATATTTAATGTTCTACGGTTATACCGTAATTACCTGGGAATCAAGTTTCGTACTATCGATTTTCTCAACCATTCAATTATGATGTGAAGCACAAGTTAAAGACATAAAACACACAACACACACACAACAAACAACCTTATATCGTCAGCTACCTCTCAGTGAAAGTCCCTTCATAGTTAGTCCAGTTGTTCCAGAGATTAGCGACGTGAACACAATATGGCGGTTTGTCAAACTGCCGCGAGAATGTATTCGCTTTCTAATTCATATTTACTTTGGAGATTCATTGTCATGTTCTTTTAAATTAAGGTGGAGCTGATTAAGTGTTTATAAAATATTGCCGCACTAGAAATTAGAACGTTTGCTAAGTTTTTGCCATTCTGATCTCGAGAAGGAGAGCGCGTTCCATAACAGAATAGATTGTACTAAGAAAGTAGAATTACAAAGTCAAAGCGGTGAGTGGGACAGAACAGGTGAGAAGTAGGTTGTTTCAAGATCTAAGGCTTTCGACGTGGTTTGCACCTAGATATTGTAGTTGACTAGTTAAGTAAGAAGGAGAACTTGGAGAAGAGACTATTAATGCTCGTATCTGTCTACGTTGGCGAATTGGAAGCCATTTCAAATTGGAGCGATGCTAAAACACGTGATCTTATTTCTATCTTTTCTCTTAGGGCAAAAAGCAAAGAAGATACTGGGTTCACCCTATAAACAGAGGGAGACAAGACAAAGGTGAATTTCATTGTCTTGTTAAAGAATTAGAAAGTTTTGAAGATCATTAAATTGTACGGAGTTCTTTGAGGTACAACCGTTGTGTTGTGCAACCATTGAAATGAATTCGTACACGATTAAGCGATGATCACTCCAGGATGCGTCAGGTAGGACACGCCATCCAGGTATCGAGACGATGCCGCGCGTAAGCGTCACGTCAATAGAAGACTCTCCCATGGGGCTGCAAAAAGTTGGTGGTGCATCAGGAGTATTGTGAATAGTAAGATTAATTTCCGCAATAAAATCTTCCAGCGCACAGCGCTGGGCCATGTCAGGTGAACGCAACTTGCCATACCATTAAAGTAGAAGATGCATTGACATCAGCGCCAATAATAATTTGGTGTCCCACGAGGGACCGCAAAACGAAACGTAAATGATGTAGATGAGGATCAATGGGATGTGAAAACTGAAAAAAAACAGCTCACATAAACCTTACAGGTGGAGGATGAAATCTTAGTAACGGCGCAGTGTCCTGTGATCCAAATCGATGGTCACATGGTGCATGCATTGTGCGCATTTCGGTTTAAAATCTGGTGTGTTCTTAATCGAACAAGCTCTTGTATCGTGTCTGGCGGCACAATTGGCACAGGTAGGAGTTTCAATAGTGCAAAACTTTTGAACAAGACCGAATTGTTGACAGTTTAAGCAACGAACTACTTCTAAGTCATCTATAAACCTACAAGTGGCCCAGTGTATATATATTTTTTCTTTTGTTCGAGCTAAGTGTTTCCTAACTTCTGTCTCTAATTCTAAGCCTATCCAATGGCGTTCGTTTTCTATTTCTAGTTTACGATGCTTGTCAATTTTTGTTGGTTTTAAAAAAGTCGCTTTCGGTTAATTTTAATTCGTCCTTGATATTCTGACGCTATAAAGCTGTTAGGAAGGAACGATCATCCATAGAACCGGGTGCGTCTTTTACAATTATACGGGGCCTTCAGCCTTGCGGCTTTTTTAAGCGCAAAACCTGCAGATTTAATGGCGTTTACTGATTCTAGTTTTTTAAGCTGCCTTTCATTTGCAACCCGCAACACGACGCCTGCCTTTGCGGTTTTTTTAACGCCAACAATTTGAAAACCTTCGTCACTGGGCTTAATAGCCTTCATGAGAGCCTGTTTTGTGGCCGACGAAGTTGCATAATCCGTTGAGCGGTAGTAGGATACGCAATAACACACGGCCTAGACACGCGCGCCTCAGCGGACACTGGACACGCAACTGAACCAAATGGTAAGCGAAGCCTAAGCTTGTCCGCGTATTGACCCGTGATACCGCCCACCTGGCGCTCGAGATTCGCTAATTTCGTTTCATTGCTAGAAGATTTAATTGCCAACAATGAGACGATACCGGTAATCCGTTGGGTTATGTCCATAATTGCCGTCCTGTTCCCCACATTCATTCGAGACCCTTGATCGTTTACTAAATCGTTAATTTTTGCCAAATGTTCGGTTGCAGTACAACACAATGTAGTCAGACTTCCCACAACTATCAAGACCACTAAATTTGTTGTCGACATTCTACCAAACAATCCCTTTCCGGTTGGTGTTAAAAATTCGTTTGTACCACCGAGATCCAGCAACTAGTCAACAACCGACATGGCCAAATCAAGACACACCAGGTAGAAGAAAAATCAATAAAAACAACTTCAAAATTAAAAAAAGACGAAAAGAAAATTAATACAAACAAACTATTACTCCTACCTACTTTTAAGAATAAAATAAAATTACTTACCGATAGCCGTAATAAAGGAAAAAAACACAGTATTTGTATTTAAAAGGGTAAAAACTTACAGATCATTTGTTAAAAACACTATACTATACAACCTTAAACCGCCCACAATACAAACTGGGAAACAGTCGCGAGAATACACAAAAAACAATATTTAAATTATCAAAACGCAACGTCACACATTAACCGCTCGGTGCCGCTAAGGGAAGTGTGGTGAAGTAAACATAATTCATTCAAACTCATTCAAAAACTGAACGGAATCCCTGGACATTCACGTTGCTCACTGGAGGCCACGCCGTGACCTTGGAGGGTTACTCCGAGAGCTGCCAAGAGGTGTGCGTACACGGTCGGCCGTCATCATCAGCTTTGGACAGGAATCAGGTCGTACCTACTTACTAAATTCTAGATTTTCTTTCTTATTTTATCATTACCTAATGGTGAAATAGTATCAGTAATATAGTGTCAGAGTATTAGAGAAATAGTATCTGTGATTTTCTTATTAAGATAGCAAAGATATAAATAGATTTGATGGATTACCTTAGGTTAGAATAAGAAGTACCTATATTTGTAAGACCTCCACGTATGGAGTGACCGGTTGTTAGATACCCGTATACGTCTATCCACTGCAGTGCGAAGAATTAAGCTAGAGCCTGGCCCTGGATGAGATACATGCAAGTGAGCTGTGCCGGCATGGGATGGCTGTATCGTGTTCGTGTATCGGGTATAACACTAGTTGGTCTACACAAGACAAATTTTGTAGAGATTGTTTGAGATGTAAAGAGTTACCATGATTTTTGTTTGTTGTAAGATTGTATTTAACAAGAATACTTAATCGATTACATTAACGTTTTGCTGATGAATTTGTAACAACAATATTTAATATATACAAATAAATAAAGTGGAGTGTCTGTTTGTAACTATTAAAATAACCGCTTTTTACTATGTTTGTTTATACGGTACATAAACCAATTTTTTTTTTTAATTTTTGTCAGTCTGACTCTTTGTTCCGGCAATCTCTGAAACGGCTAGACCGATTTTAACGTGACCTTCACTGGCAGATAGCTGATATAATAAGGAGTAACTTAGGCTACATGTTTTAGATTAGTTTTGCCCCGCGGTTGTAAAGGTACAACTAGCACCACGGGAAACAATGCGGAACTCAGCTAGACTATACAAATAAATAAAATTGAAGTGTCTGTTTGTAATATTAAAATAATCGCTGTTTACTAAATGCATATGTATGCATACAAGGTACATATACCAAGAATGTAGTTAAAATTTTTTTGTCTGTCTGTCTGTTTGTTCCGGGTAATCTCTGGAACGGCTGAACCGATTTTGACGGGACTTTCACTGGCAGGTAGCTAATGATCCAGGGACTTACTAAGGCTACTTTTTTTAGACTAACTTTGTCCCGCAGCGTTACTCGCGGTACAACAATAACCGCGGGTAACACCGCGGGGTTCAGCTGTTTAAAGGTATTAGATGTACAAATATGAGCTGCATATTTAGTCTTTCAATTTATTGAATGTAGCCTTGTAGGTGGTAACTTGGACACGAGACTTCCTTCCGAAATCGCTAATCTTAACATTTTGAGAACTATTGAAGTAATTAGGTGAGTGCATGCGTATTCATATTATACTGGAGTCCCATAAACTGCTTATTTATTATTAGCAGAGATAGAGACCGAAGGCGAATGAAATATATTCTTTACGTTATTTAGATAGATGTTACTCGCTTCATTACAGTGTGTCTGTACGCGAGGCGTACAATTACTACACATGTTCAACTGCAACATGGGGATAATGAATGACAAATGGTATTTACATAATAGTCATTTGCTATTTTCCTACCAGTGGTTTTTTCAGGACAAGTGTTAATAGGCACATTATTATTTGTCGTTCGGGTGAGGATAGCTCGGCGCGCGAGGCGGAGCGGTGCGGTGCGGTGCGGTGCGGTGCGGCGGTGGAGCGGGCGCGGCCGCGGCTGGCGGCGCCCGGCCAGCTCAGTAGTCAGTGTGCCGCGCGAGCCCGCCGCCGACGCCGCACCGCCCGCGCCGAGCCCGCCACCGCCCCGCCGCCATGGAGCACTTCATCGAGACCGTGCGCAAGTACCCGTGCCTCTGGAACACCACGGCCATCGAGTACCGCGACCAGGAGCTGAAGGACGCCGCCTGGGCAGAAGTCATGAAGGAGACGGACTTGTCGTCAGGTGAGTGCCGCCCCGCCGCGCGCCGCGCGCCGCCGGCCGGAGCTCGCCGCTCGTGCCGGCGGCGCGACGGTGCCTGCCGACACCCGCTCCCCTCCCGCGCCGCCCCGCTCCACCCCGCTCATTCCCACACACACGCACACGCACACGCACAGACCTCCTATTGTTGTCCTTTGTTAAACAATTATTTTATAACTAGCGACCCACCCCGGCTTCGCACGGGTGGATTTCAGACGTACCCACCGACGACGCGATTCGTGCATTTTAAATCTTCGTATGTATTCATTTAAATTACATACTGTCTTATTGATCCATATTAAATGCACAATGTATTGGATAAGGATTAATACTGTATTGCATAATATCGTTTCGTAAATAAGCCATTATTTCTCGTAAAAAGAAAGGAATAAAAAAAGGACTATGGTGGGTTATCCCTAAGAGATAAACATATATTATACCATGGCAGACTTTTTTGTAGACCTTTTTAAGGTGTACAAGACTGTAGAACATTATTTTGATCTATCTCGTAATACACAGCCAGCGTTTGCAATGTTAGCTTAAAAGATGGGTTTATATACGACATCACATTAGAAACCTCTAAAATATTAATGTTTCTCTACTATATTAAGCATGTATTATACATCTAAACCTTCCTCTTGAATCACTATCTATTTCAAGGTAGTAGAGCCACGCTGATTTCAGCACGAACGGGCCGGCTCGACCGGGGCGGTACTACCCTCGCACAGAAAATCAACGTAAAATGACAGCGATCATGCTGTCGTGTTTCGTTGGTGAGTGCGAGACCGGAGGCCCAATGATGCGAAAGCATCACTAGCCCGCCATGGTGTGGGTCACCATGCTGCATTGTTGCATTGTCTGCGTTCGCAGTATGGTGACCATCACTCTTGGATTCTACTTATGCTTTCCATCAGGCAGAGTAGAGTCATTATGGCAGGGTCAAACATAAAAAAAAAAAAAAAAAAAAAAAAAAACTGCCTCGGTGGCGCAGTGGTAGCGTACACGACTGATGTTCTTGAGGTCTCAGGTTCGATTCCCGGGTCGGATCAAATGTTTGTATGATCTGCAAATATTTGTTTCGGAGTTTGGGTGTTTTCTATCTATAATATGTATGCATTTACAAACAAAAAGTATATAAGTATTAATATCAGTTGTTTAGTACCCATAATACAAGCTCTGCTTAGTTTGGGACTAGATGGCGTTGTGTGTTAGATGTCCGAAATGTTTATTATTATTATTATTATTATTTAAGAAAACCACATCAAAATCTGTTGCGTAGTTTTGAAGATCTAAGCACTTATAGGGACAGACAGACGGAAGCGACTTTGTTTTATACTACAGTTTGTAAATACAACAAACAATCTAAGAAGGTGATTTTGACAGGTGAAACTGACGTTCCGTAACGACAGAATGCAACCATACACTAATGGAACTCACCTTAAAACTATTCTAATTTAAGTCAAATAAAGTTTAAATATAAAATAATTTCTACTAGGTACTGAGTTAAATGAATGTAATGGGGCATATTTAAATTTCTACAAATAATATTAAATAATCGCACGATTCTTCATTTCAAGTTCATTCTGCAAGATGTCCTAAAACAGTTACATTCTATGATTTTTATTTTTTAAACTAGCTGAACCCTGCGGTGTTACCCGCGGTTATTGTTGTAGCGCGAGTAAAGCCGCGGGACAAAGTTAGTCTAAAAAAAGTAGCCTAAGTTACTCCCTGGATCATCAGCTACCTGCCAGTGAAAGTCCCGTCAAAATCGGTCCAGCCGTTCCAGAGTTTACAAAAAATTTTTGCATATGCATTTAGTAAAAATTTTAATATTACAAACAGACACTCCAGTTTTATTTATTTGTATAGATTAGTGATGTTACATTTTAATCGTTGCCAAGGTTTATCGATTTATATAAATAAAAGATTTATCGTTTTGATGTACAAATCGGATGTTATCGACTTGTCAAAAATTAAATATAATTATCTATACTTCTATACTAATATATAAAGCTGAAGAGTTTGTTTGTTTGTTTGTTTGTTTGAACACGCTAATCTCAGGAACCGCTGGTCCGATTTGAAAAATTCTTTCGGTGTTGGATAGTCCATTTATCGAGGAAGGCTATAGGGTATATATCATAACGCTACTACTAATAGGAGCGGAGGAACAATGAAGAATGTTTCAAAAACGGGGGAAATTTTCACGCTACGCAATACGCAATATAAGGCGCAAGCGAGGTTGCGTGGGTCAGCTAGTAATAATATAATACTTGTTCATTATTTTTTAAACTTTAATTTAAGCTTTTCGTGTAATGAAATTTTGTATTATAAACTTTAGAAGACAATTTAAAAAAAAACACTAAAACCCAACTACGACAAAAAATGACGCTGAAAAAACATGAAACAAGTTTCAAAAGCCGTAGTCACGCGTTTTTAAAGTCTGTTACAACGCGCGACTACGGCTTTTGAAACTTGTTGTTAAAGTGTTATGGACTGTGGTACATTACACTACATGGACTACGGCTTTTGAAACCTAAGAATGTTCCATAGTCCATGTAGTGTAATGTACCATAGTCCATAGCAGTATAAAGCGCGTGACTACGGCTTTTGAAACTTGTTTCATATTTTTTAAGCGTCGTTTTTGTCGTAGTTTAGTTAGTTTTTACTTTTTTTTTAAGTCAATTTGAGAAATACACCCACGATTCTTAACTATATTTGTGGAATACAACATGTAGTACACAATTAAATGTAACATAATTATTAATATATAATATTATATTTTTCCTATGTTAAGACAATTAACGATGCTTCATTTAATTATATTGATGATCGATTATGTGTAATCGTAATCGGGTATTTTCACTATGGCTTAAAGACCCCAGAGCACACGTCAACTGTCATATTCTTCCTCTTAGATCGGTCAGACTTGGATACTTGTATGTAGTGATGATGAAGAGTAGCTCGACTGCTCGACACAGTGCTGCCATGCCGAGCAAGCGGTGCAAGTAGGTACCAGTTGGCCCCAAACGGTTGGGTGGGTACGTTGCTACTTGTGCACTTTGATGAGCATCGTAAGGTTGTACCTTCCTATCTACTGTTATAATAAATAACCGTAAAACATTAAACCTACAAATTTAAATTGATCAAATCAGATATACCTACCTAGTAACATATAATAAGTATTATTAGTCGATGTCCTTAGCTACCAATGTTACTGCACTCAATATTTTGCAAAAGAAACTGTAAACTTGTGCAAGTACACAAGTTTACCGTTATATTATTTGTTGACCTGCACAAATCTTCGGGCACGTGTTGTCTATATCTATACATCTATACAAAATAAATAAAATTAGAGTGTCTGTTTGTAATATTAAAATAACTGTTTTTTACTAAATGAATATGTAAGTATACACGGTACATAAACTAAACCTACTTGGGCCTACGGTATCCCTCACTCACTCGGTGAAACACAGCGCAAGCACTATTTCACACACCGGTTTTCTGTGAGGCCGTGGTATCACTCCGGTCGAGCCGACCCATTCATGCCGAAGCGTGGCTCTCTCACACGAAATCGGTGCTCTTTAAATTTTAGATATCAATTAGATCTAAAGGATCAGAGCTATGTAATTGAAACTTTGTATGTTTAATTAGTCTATTATTGATATCGTATACTTAGAAATTGAACTATCTGGTATATCGGAAACCAAAGTTATGAGTGTTCAAAAAAACGAAGCAACACTTCGAGAAAAGGTAGGCCCTTGCGCTTCGCTTGGTTGGTCTTGGCGGGGACACGACGGTGCCCCCAGATAAACAATAAACAGCCTCGTTGGTCTAGTGGTTAGCGTAAGCGACTGCAGATCAAGAGATCTCGGGTTCGATTCCCGGGTCAGACAACTTTTGGGTCTTACAAGAAATTCTTAATGGCAGCTCGGAGTCTGGAAGATGGCGTGCTGCTGGAAGAAATTCATCACAACCGTGCTTTAGAGGGCACGGTTGTGATGAATATCTATGGCAAACGTTATTGGGAAGTCAGTGCCCTCAAATATACTGATAGCTAGTTCAACTTTCGAATTCAATTCACCCTCAGGGTTGCGGAGGTGCGATACCAGTCGCTCCGTGTAAAAACTGATATTCAGGTAAAACCGGTTGAACTAGTAGCCGACTCTGAATCTTGGGAATAATGGATCTTTTGGAAGTACCAGCCATCGGATATTTTTAGATAGTATAACTTTTATCAAATATGCTTTAGTCACCAATTGAAGTCGTTTTAAAATAACTGTAAAATTTCTAGTGCTTTTCCTACTTCGCGTTTAAAATCTTTATATATATAATTCTTCTGTGAGTGTGTATGTCACTGAACTACTCTCAAACGACTGGACCGATTTTGATGAAATTTTTTGTGTGTGTTCAAGGGGATCTGGGAATGGTTTAGATTCACAATTTTGTCAGCTGGACAATGTTTTTTTAATTAATTTTTAATTTATTAGTAGTTATGGCAAAACGACGTTTGCCGGGACAGCTCTCGTGTCACAGTTTTCAGTGACATACACACTCACAGAAGAATTATATATATAAAGATATAAAATTAGCTGAACCCCGCAGTGTTACCCGCGGTTATTGTTGTACCGCGGGTAACGCCCTGGATTAGCAGCTGCCTGCCAGTGAAAGTCCCGTCAAAATCGGTCCAGCCGTTCCAGAGATTACCCGGAACAAACAGACTGACAAGAATTTTTTTAACTTCGTTTTTGGTATATGTACCGTGTATACATATGCATTCAGTAAAAAACCGTTATTTTAATATTACAAATAGACACAAATATTTTCAAATATGTGCTGTGATGCAACAGTTGAAATACCTATATCTTTAAACAACTCCCGAAGAGAGACTAGCACCTAAATTGTATATTGAGCGGATGGCTCGTTTTTGTAGAATAAAAATCGTTTCAATATCAGCCGCCTTGCCCCAGAGTAGTATGCCATAGGACATGACGCCGTGAAAGTAGCTAAAATAAAATAGCCTAGCTGTGTCCGTATCAGTGAGCTGACGTACCTTCCATACTGCATAAGCTACCGAACTAAGTCTACCCGCAAGGCTATCTATCTGGGCTCCCCATTGTAGTTTGCTGTCTAATCTTAGGAATTTTCCTAAGAATACTATTGAGTCTACAATACTTATGGTTTCATTATTCAGAGTTAAATTAGTGGCTGTTTGTTTTACATTTGGCATAGTAAATCTCACACACTTTGTTTTATTTGAATTCAGTAGGAGATTATTCGTTGTTAACCAATTCAATACATCATTTAGTGCCCTATTCACATCGTCAAAAGCTAGTTGCTTACGATCGACTTTAAAAATAAGTGACGTATCATTAGCATAATATAGAACTATATCACAGAGATCTTTTAAATAATGTGGTATATCATTTATATATATGAGAAAAAGTAGAAGACCCAGTATAGAGCCCTGCTGGACGCCCATAGTAACAGATAATCTAGATGATCTCGCACCATTGACATCTACCTGTTGAATTCTATCTTTCAAGTAGGAAACAATTATTTTCAAAGCAATACCATTAACACTATAATGCCTGAGTTTAAGAAAAAGCGTGTTATGTTCTACACAGTCAAAAGCTTTTGAGAGATCGCAAAATACACCTATCGCATCCTGCGAATTCTCCCATGCATTAAATAAATAAATAAATATTTCATTCATTATTCAAGCAGAGCTTGTATTATGGGTACTAGACAACTGATATGAATACTTATATACTTTTTTTGTAAATACATACATATTATATATAGAAAACACCCAAACTCCGAAACAAATATTTGCAGATCATAAAAACATTTGTTCCAACCCGGGAATTGAACCCGAGACCTCAAGAACAGCAGTCGCGTACGCTACCACTGCGCCACCGAGGCAAAAGAGTTGCACCAGCATCAGTTGTTGAACGACCCCTTGTAAAACCATATTGTTCTTTGTGAAATAAATTATTTAGATTAAAATTTCTTTCTAGTATTTGCAAAATAACTTTTACAAAATTTTACTATGTATGTTTCTCTGTTTTTGTGGGTTTATCGATAATCAAATTTTTTGTGATGTTTTTATTATAATTGCGAATAAAAGTAAATTAGTAATATACAATGAACATTCAACGTATTTCACTTATCTCTTTTTAAACATTGTTGCAGTGAAAGAAGTAAAACTGAAATGGAAGAAACTGCGCGACAGTTATCGCGACGCTCTCAAGCGACAGAGCGAAATGCTGGCCAAGGAGCCCGGCAACCCCGCTAAGAAGAACTACCCCTGGAAGTACATGGGGCTGATGCAGTTCCTGCAGCCCTACATGAGCAATCGCAAAAAGCCGACCGGCTCCCCGCCTTACCCCGCTCACCCGGCCCCCGACGTGCCCGCGCACCACGCTCAGAACGGTGTCGAGCAGCACTCGTCCGACAGCGACGACAGCGACGACGACTCCTCGGCCAAGCGCAAGAGCTGCGAACAGCTGACCGTCATAGACCGTAAGCTGGACTACTTGTGCAAGGCGACCGCTAAGAGGCACTGCCCCGAGCGCGAGCCCGAGGCGCAGTCGGAGCGCAAGCGCGAGGGGCCGCCGTCCACGCCGCCGCAGCCCGACCCGCTTGACATCTTCTTCAACAGCATGTGCCAATCCACCAAGCGCTTTCCGTTTCCCACTCAAATCAAAATCAAGCGGACGCTGTTCAACGCGGTGATCGAGGCGGAGGAAGCTCTCATCGCCGAGCAGCAGACGTACGCCAGCCTGTGGGCGCAGGGGGCCGGCAGCGAGTCCAGCAGCGAGGGCGACGACGACGAGCGCAAGGGCGCCGCGTCCTGAGCCCGCCGCCGGCGCCGCCAGCACCGCTCCGCCGCCGCCGCCGCCGCCGCCGCCGCCGCCTGGCTCTACTACGCGCAAGCGCAGGGCGCGCACCCCGCGCAAAGCGTTCAACTATCACGTTCAGTGAGCTCCTCTATCGCCTCCGACGAGGACTAAGGAACCTTTCTATATTTGAGTGATGGTAACACTAAAACTGTTAGTGCCGTTGAACTGTGTCACATCGATGCAACAGTCTCCGATTTTACCCTAGTATGTTGTCGATAAGTTTCCCAGTGAAAGTCTTCTACTTCCAATGCTTTCAGGAATGCGATTCTGACGGTATAGATTGTATAGAAGCACTTCCTCAGAAACCATTACCGATTTCTGATTATTGAATCAACATTAAAATACAATGGATTCAAAAATTATATTCGATCCTACCTGGAACATTGATATTATAGTCGGTAAGTCCACTTGGCACTTTTTGAAGCATCTCTGTGTAGCTGCCTAACCAGCAGCACACCTTGTATATAATGACATTAAAACTCAAATTGAATTATTGTGTTTTAGAATTAAGACAAAAATGACTGAAAGTAGGTAACAAGCTTTGTAAATGTATTAGTTCGTAAGTTTTTACAAAGATAGGTGTAAGTATTGATTTATTTCTACAAATATTTTGTAGACAATAATATCAGGCACGATCTCTAAATAATTAAAGATTTCTAAGATATTTGTTATTTCAATTATCGTTTTCAACATTACACGCGTTCTTATTGAAAGAAACGTTTTAGTTGTTTTATTCCTAAAAACATAAAGTAATCTTGTATAAATGATTAATCCTTAATGAACGTGTGTTTGTGTGTCTATCAAACCATTTTACTCTAGGAACGCAAAGAGGTATCACATTAATAAAAGTAAATCCAAGTAATATTTTAACAAAAATAAAACCGACTTCAAGGTTCGACACGATTTCTCGTGGATGCCATTATCAGATCTTAGTGTCCTTATTATGATACCACCGTTGAGATATCTCCTTTCCATCAGAAAAAGAATCATCGAAATCGGTTCATAAAAGACGAAGTTATCTGCGAACACATAAAAAAATCAAAAAGAAAAATATACGGTCGAATTGAGAACTTCCTCCTTTTTTTGAAGTTGGTTAAAAACATACATGTGTATGACAGTACGACGATAATCGCGAGCATAACCGCACGGTTCAGCTAGTCTATACTTATAAAATAGTAAGTCCTGACTGACTGATTCATCATCGCCGAGCGTAAACTATGACAGTTACGACTATGAAATTTGGTGAGTAGGATCCTTTTATTGAGTAGACACCCACTAAGAAAGGAATTTTGGAATTTCTACCCCTAAGGGGGTGAAATAAGGGTTGAAAGTTTGTATGGAAGTCCGTCATTTTTTAAGTTAGAGACCTGAAACTTTATTTTTGGGCTACTGATTAAAAATGATTAAACACGTATTTCAACGTTTCTGGATATTCTACCCCTAAGGAGGTGAAATAGAGGTTGACATTTCACATATAGATTCGTCTGGAAGTCCGCCATTTTTAAAGTTACAAACATGAAACTTTGTTTTTGGGCTACTGACTAAAATAGAGTTAATACGTATTTAAGCATTTCTTGATATTCTACCCCTAAGGGGATGAAATAGGGGTTGAAAGTTTGAATGCAAGTTCGTTATGTTTGAAGTAGCAAACATGAAACTTTGTTTTTGGGCTACTAATTAAAAATGAGTAAATACGTATTTCAGCGTTTCTGAATATTCTACCCCTAAGGGGTGATATAGGTGTTGAAAGTTTGTATGGAAGTTCGTTATTTTTTAAGTTAGTAACATGTAACTTTACTCATGTGCTTATGATTAAAAAAGAGTAAACACGTATTAAAGCGTTTCTGGATATTCTACCCCTAAGGGGGTAAAATAGGGGTTGACATTTCGCATATAGATTGGTCTGGAAGTCCGCCATTTTTGAAGTTACAAACATGAAACTTTGTTTTTGGGCTACTAATTAAAAATGAATAAATACGTATTTCAGCGTTTCTGAATATTCTACCCCTAAGGGGTGAAATAGGGGTTGAAAGTTTGTATGGAAGTTCGTTATTTTTTAAGTTAGTAACATGTAACTTTACTCATGTGCTAATGTTTAAAAAAAGAGTAAATACGTATTAAAGCGTTTCTGGATATTCTACCCCTAAGGGGGTGAAATAGGGGTTGACATTTCGCATATAGATTAGTCTGGTAGTCCGCCTTTTTTGAAGTTACAAACATGAAACTTTGTTTTTGGGCTACTGATTAAAAGTGAGTAAATACGTATTTAAGCGTTTCTTGATATTCTACCCCTAAGGGGTGAAATAGGGGTTGAAAGTTTGTATGGAATTCGTCATTTTTTAAGTTAGAAACATGTAATTTTATTCATGTGCTAATGATTAAAAAAGAGTAGATATGTATTTAAGCGTTACTTGGTATTCTACCCCTAAGAGGATGAAATAGGGGTTGGAAGTTTGTATGGCAGTTCGTAATTTTTTAAGTTAGAATCATGAAACTTTATTGGTGTACTACTGATTAAAAAAGAGTAAAGACGTATTTAAGCGTTTCTGGATATTCTTCTCCTCAGGGGTGAAATAGGGGTTGACATTTCGTATATGGGTTAGTCTGCAAGTCCGTAATGTTTGAAGTTCGAAACATGAAAGTTTATTTATGTGTTACTGATTTAAAAAGAGTAGAGACGTATTTGAGCGTTTCTGGGTATTCTACCCCTAAGGGGGTGAAATAGGGTTTGAAAGTTTGTATGGAAGTTCGTAATTTTTTAAGTTAGATACATGAAACTTTATTTTTGGGCTACTGGTTAAAAGTGAGTGGATACGTATTTAAGCGTTTCTGGATATTCTACCCCTAAGGGGGTGAAATAGGGGTTGAAAGTTTGTATGGAAGTTCGTTATTTTTGAAGTAGCAAACATGAAACTTTATTTTTGGGCTACTGATTAAAAGTGAGTAAATAAGTATTAAAGCGTTTCTGGATATTCTACCCCTAAGGGGTGAAATAGGGGTTGAAAGTTTGTATGGAAGTTTGTCATTTTTTAGGTTAGAACCATTAAACTTAATTCATGTACTACTGATTAAAAAAATGTAAAGACGTATTTAAGCGGTTCTGGATATTTTACCCCTAAAGGGGTGAAATAGGGGTTGAAAGTTTGTATGGAAGTCCGTTATTTTTTAAATTAGTACCATGTAACTTTATGCATTATCAGCATTAATGCGAATTCTGGTTCCAAAAGGGATGAAATATGGGTCGAATGTTTGTATGATAGTTCTTTTAAATGGGCTATTGATCAAAAATAAATAAATAAATTACTAAATATGAATAAATTACTGATACATACTTTTATACAGTTTTAATTAAATACATAAAATCAACTTCCACGCGAGCAAAGCCGCGGGCAACAGCTAGTGGTACAATAAAGTAGGTACCCATAAAAATATTTTTAAAACCAACCGTGTACGTTTTTATCCTGACAATATTATAAACGCGAAAGTTTGTAATTATGGAATTGGATAGATGGATGTTTGTCACTCTTTCACTCAAAAACTACCGAACGGATTTGGATGAAACTTTACAGTAATATAATAACTCGTACTCGTCTAAATACTATTTAGAAACGTTGAGAATAATGATTACGCCGTTATATTAGCTATCCCATCACTTTAATTTTTTATTTCGTTAATAAAAGCCACCCCCTCCCCTCACACCTCTGCCGTTAAAAATGGCTGTGTTAACTTGATTTTTCTCTGAGTGTTTCGCGCGGAAGCCTCAATATATACATACAAATAAATAAAATTGGAGTGTCTGTTTGTAATATTAAAATAACCGCTTTTTACTAAATGCATATGTATGTATACACGGTACATATAACAAGAATGTAGTTAAAAAAAAAGTCTATCTGTCTGTCTGTCTGTCTGTCTGTTTGTTCCGGGTAATCTCTGGAACGACTGGACGGATTTTGACGGGACTTTCACAGGCAGGTAGCTGATGATCCAGGGAGTAACTTAGGCTACTTTTTTTAACTAACTTTGTCCCGCGGTGATACTCGCGGTAAGAAGATAACCGCGGGTAACACCTCGGGGTTCAGCCAGTATAATATAATATTACTAGCTGAACCCCGCCGAAAGAAAATCGGTTCAGCCAGACAGACAGACAAAAATTTTTTTTACTACGTTTTTGGTATATGAACCGTGTATACATACATATGCATTTACTAAAAAGCGGTTATATGTATATATTTTTATTTTTTTTATTTATACTTTATGCACATTAAAAGTGACAAAGGTAGACTTAATGCCGTAGGCATTTTCTACCAGTCGACCTTAGGGTGATGCAGAGCTAGAAAAGGTAGATGCACAAAACTAATTAAGTTGATATCTCAATAAGCAATCATTTAACCATAAGTAATAATTTTATTTATACTTTATGCACATTAAAAGTGACAAAGGTAGACTTAATGCCGTAGGCATTTTCTACCAGTCGACCTTAGGGTGATGCAGAGCTAGAAAAGGTAGATGCACAAAACTAATTAAGTTGATATCTCAATAAGCAATCATTTAACCATAAGTAATAATTTTATTTATACACATAATAAATACGTATTTAAATACATACACATGAATACATAATATAAACACAATATAAATTCTAAATGGAGAAAGTATTCTAATATCAAGGTGGATCTGAATGTGTAGAAAATGTTTCCACAACAAGTGTTTAATACTTTGCCTAGTTTTAGCCATCCTGACCTCGTGAGGGAGCTCGTTCCATAGTAGGACAGTTTGTACGAAGAAGGTCGAGTGTAGAAAATCAGAGCGGTGAGTAGGACATTGTAGAAGCAGGTTGTTGGAAGACTTAAGGTATTTAGTATGGTTTGAAAATATGTACTGAAATTGAGTAGTTAGGTAGGAAGGAGAGCTTGAAGAGAAGAGTAAAGAATAAAGAGTACCTAGTTAATGCCCGTGTATGTCTACGTTGGCGAATTGGAAGCCACTTCAAATAAGACCGGTACTCGGGAATATTAGGGTTTGAACAAGCATTACCTTAGTTTTCGTTGGCAGAAAATTCTTAAACCTATAGAGTCCGTAACGAGCCCGTGACTTTCTGGCACACAGATGCAATTTGTTTTTGCCAGCTGAGAGTTGTGTCAATGTACAATCCGAGGTCCTTCACACTTTCGCAGTATGGAATGACCATACCGTCGTAGGTAAGTGGTGAAAGTGAAGCAAGGTCTAACTGGCTCATACGACGGTTACTTCCGATGATAATACCCTGACATTTATTCGGATTTACCGATACGCCAAACATATCGGACCAGATTTTAATGGCCGCCAGGTCATTATTTACGATCGAGACCGCGGACGATACATCGCACAACTCAGTTTGATAATATAGTTGCAAGTCATCGGCATACAGATGATAGGAACACTGAAGTCTTAACGTGATGAGATTATTGAAGATTGAAAAGAGAAGAGGTGAAAGAATACCACCTTGGGGGACGCCAGCATCGAGACAACACCAGCCAGAGGAACAATCTTCCATCTTGACTGACTGCTGACGATCCCGAAGGTAAGAGGAGAACCAGTCCAGTGCTTCTTTAGAGACTGAGAAATGGGATAGGACAGCAAGGTAGTTCATGACTGACAGTACTGAAGGCATTGAAAAAATCAACTAGTACCACGATTGTAACTTTAGCATTTTCCATTCCCACCTTAATATCACCAGTCGCTTTAAGAAGGGCAGAAACCGTGCTATGGCCGGGTCGAAACCCAGACTGAAGAGGACTAAGCAGGTTGTTACAATAAATAAAGCGGGAGAATTGTTTGTGGACGCAGGCTTCTCGCACTTTGGAGAGAAAAGGAAGAATAGAAATAGGACGAAAATGACTCGGAAGAGACGGATTAGAAATTTTAGGCAATGGACGTACATACGCATTACGCCATAGGGAAGGATATGTGCCAGACACGAGGGAGAAGTTAATAATATGGGAAATAGTAGGGAGGAGGTGAACTATTAATGTGGTGATCATTCTCCGGCTTATGGCATCACAGCCAATCGCTTGGGATTTGATAGACAGGATTCATTTCTCAATTTCTTCTTCTGCGACTGGAGCGAAGTGAAAAGGACTTAAGTCAGAGCGCGGTAGACTATTGATGTAATTAAGGGTATGATGTTCAGACAGACAGTCCAACGTAAAAGCTGTAGTGAAATGTTGATTCAAGGAATCTAGACTTACTGATTGTGGAAAGTCTACATGCCGCGATCTGCCTATACCAAGAACTTCCAGATATCGGCAGGTGAGGAAGAAGAAATATTACCTAGAATATGGCGGCGTTTTGCGTTCCGTATCATCCGGTTACACCGATTTCTTGCAGTCTTATATAGTTCCCAATTGACTTCGACACGGTCTCTCCTAAAAGTTCTAAAAGCTCGATTTCGGTGTTTCATGGCCATCCGTATATCCTTGGTCATCCAGGGTGCTGGTGGTCATTTAACCCTAACCTTTTTAATTGGAGCATGAGTACCGTACAACCTAGTCACTACCTCGTTGAATATGTATACCTTGTCATCGATTGAAGTTGATTCGATCAAGGATGTCCAGTCAATACGTGAAGCATCATCACTCAATCTATCGATATCCATTCGCTTAAAGCAACGCCTGTAAAGGATCTTGGGTGTGGGTTTTGAGGGTCTGAGCGTATAGGAGAGGAAAATTAAGTCATGGTGTGAAAATCCGAAATCCGAATTTTAATATTACAAACAGACACTCCAATTTTATTTATTTGTATACATAGATAACTTTATTTCATTTCGACTATTTTAACTATAGCAATTATAGATATTAACTTAACTCATTAGAACGATTACTGTTTACCTGTAGGGTGCATGAAATACACAGACAAACACACGGACAGTATAGAAGGACGAGGCCGCAAAGACATCAAACAAGGTATCAAGTGCACATGTTAGCTAGCGAATCCCCACCAGCGATACATAGCCGGATATGTTTGGCGATAGTGTTAGAGCGCCACCCACCACTAAAATATTTCCAAGCCCTTTTTGCCAAATAAGGTTGGAGTCGGCTTCCATTTTTACCCGACTACGGCATAGCCAAAGGAGGGTTATGATTTTGACAGGCTATGTATGTATGTATGTATGTATGTTCTTTGTTCCCCCATAGCTCCTTAACTGCTCATTAGAACTTCATTAGAACTGAACAAATGAGGTGTTGTTAGAAGCGTCTTGATCGTCCTTTGGTTATAGGCTATATGACGTGTCACTGAATGTAATGTGACGCCCTCTAGCCGACATGAAGTACTGTATTAAAAAATAAATTTTAGATAAATATGTCCTGTTTGGTATCATTGGAAAGGGCGTTACTTGTACATTTCAAAAATATATATATTATTAGCATTTTCTCGTGACTTTGGCCGTATTTATTCGATACTTGTGATATTTCTTTAGTACTTATTTAAAACTAGCTGAACCCCGCGGTGTTACCCGCGGTTATTGTTGTACCGCGGGTAACGCCGCGGGGCAAAGTTAGTCTAAAAAAGTAGCCTAAGTTACTCCCTGGATTATCAGGTGCCTAGTGAAAGTCCCGTCAAAATCCGTCCAGTTTCGTCCGTTCCATAGATTACCCGGAACAAACAGACAGACAGACAAAAATTTTTTCAACTACATTATTGGTATATGTATCATGTATACATACATATGCATTGATTAAAAAGCTGTTATTTTAATATTACAAACAGACACTCCAATTTTATTTATTTGTATAGATCACAGAACAAAAGCTCCTCTTCTGTGGTATAGATATACTTTGCAAAGAAATTTATACTACAGAGGCACCAAAACGCGTTGTTAACGTGTTATGGACTATAGACTATGGTACATTACACTACATGAACTACGGCTTTTGAAACTTAGAAATGTACCATAGTCCATCGCACGTTAACAACGCGTGACTACGGCTTTTAAAACTTGTTTCCTGCTTTTTCAGCGTCGTTTTTGTCGTAGTTGGGTTTTAGTTTTTACTTTTATGACGCTTAGTGACGACCATCAGACCTACACAACAATCTTAGGAGTAAAGTTACTAGACTGCTGTCGGATTTTTTAGGGCTCCACTAGCGGTAACGCCGACCAAAAATATTTGTATGACAACCGGGCTCGACTGCACGAAGGGGTCTCCCTTCATATTCACCCATCATGGAAGGACCTGGCTAGGATTGCCTAACTTTTATAACGTGTTACGTGTTAGCTACGAGATCAAATATAATGTTAAATGAATTGGCACTTAACACCACTAACATTTTATCACAAAAATATTGGTTAATCTTTAGAGATAGGGAGCATTAAGTAATGGTGTTTGGGTGAAGGATACACATGACAAACAATAAACAAACAGAGGAAGGCGGCGCGTCCCCGGCATCCGGCGCGGCCACAGATCAGCTGATGAGACTGGCGTCGTTTACATATTCCGGGAACATTACGAACAGCTGTTTACTGTCACAGGTAGCATGTGTAGTCAGGCGCCGCTCGCCCTCCTTCACATGAATTCAGCCATTACGGTATTCGCAGAAAGTGCGGGCTTTTTTTTGCTTTCTTCCCATTTTTTGTGTGAATAGAGCAAAAGGTACGGACTGTCACACGACTCACCGCAATCATTCATATCCTGTTGCATAACATCTAAAAATGAGTTCTGTACACCCAACCGTGTAAGTGAACAGTGTCCTCGTCTGACCGAACCTAACTTGTAAAACTTTCCAAGGCAGGCACAATTTTTATTAGGTACTATATATTAAGAGCACTATGTGCCGCGTAAAGTGAAACAAGACGCACAAATATTTCAAATATTCATAACAAGATGAACGAAAAAAGTCAACTTATTTCAAAATCTTATGGTCATTTTGCTTGATAGTTATTACTAGCTAATTGTTCGGATTCTGACGCAAACGAGGTTGCGTGGGTCAGCTAGTAAAATATATTACTGCAGCACCCCCCAGTGAGTTGTCACCGTATTACACCTATCTAAAAACACGCATCAATAAAACCCAAACCCATCACTGAAAACCGCTTTAAAATAGGATTATGTAGTAGTTTTGGAGTGTGTATGTCAACATTAGCTAGTCAAACATTCTCTCATACTTTTTGCCCAACCAAATATGTAAAATGAATATTTCGCTTTAACTGCTAGCTTTAACTGACTGTAAACTAGCAATAAGCACAAGAGCTAGAGGTTATCGTGAGCGGATCCAAAATGCAGCTCGAGTCTTCACGTTTACTATTCTTAGAGGGCCAAGTCCCAAAACCAAGTTTGTAATGCACGCGAATAAAAATCTCAAAGTGTAAAAGGTATTTATTTTAGCAAAAGCCTGCCAGCATTCAATTTTGAACTAGAAATGTATATATCCCGGTACAGGCCTGTAGAACATTTCTCCGTCATTCAACGTTGCGGCTGACAGCGCTCGTGTGAAGTCGTGTAGTGTACACTGCATACCAGATACCCGCTCTTTTCGCACAGGTAGTTTCAACTTCAACACGCCATCTCGCCCACCGCGTGTTCAGCCACGGCCCACGGTACTTCCAGCCTACAGACGATATCGAAGCTAAAGACGGTTGCGGAGATAGGCAGATAGCCTAATACTATATACAAAAGCCTATTTAGTTGCCAGGATTAAATAAATAAATTGATTCTAAAGTGAAAACAGTAATATTATCGTTTATTTTTCAGACTTTTTTTTAAGGAATAAGCGGGCAAACGAGCAGACGTATCGCCTGATGTTAAGCGATTACCGCCGCCCATGGACACCTGCAAACACCAGAGGCGTCACAAGTGTATTGCCGGCCTTTGGGGGATGGGGAGGGGAGATAAGGGGAGGGGGTTTGGGTTATGGGCCTCCGGTATCCTCACTCACTCGGTGAAACACAGAGCAAGCACTATTTCACACCGGTTTTCTGTGAGGCCGTGGTATCACTCCGGTCGAGCCGGCCCATTCATGCCGAAGCGTGGCTCTCCCACGGTATAAGCATGTGCGTAGGATAAACGCTTTGTTCATGAAAATTATTAATTCATTCCTTCCTTGTAACAGCGATACGTTTATAGCTCCACGTGATTTCCGCAGCATTCGTTATTAGCACGCGCAGACCAGCTAATCTCGTAACTAAATTGAAACTTGAAACCCTTAAACTGTCGAGGGGGGCGGTGGGTCGAGTCGAGGGGTGCAGCGGGTGCAGGGTGTGGGGGCGCAGGACTGGTGGGACGAATGCGCCGCTCGTAAAAATGATGCCAATTTCCGATAAAACCTGATGCGCTCATTCCACCAACAATCAAACGATCCCAACTTGACGTCATCGCGTCAGTGTTAACGGGGCCCGGCAGCGGCCTCGCTCGCTCTTCGCTCCGGTGCGAATTTATCGCACAAGTTTTGGATGGCTGTAAAGATAAGTGCCGTAAAGCACATAGGTACTTTATTTTTTAATTACATAATTAAATAAAGGTTCATTCACTATGTAAAATTTCATATTAGTGTTATTCATTTGCTCTATAGATAGTGTTTTGTGTACTTCACAATTTTTTTATCATTCTGGTTAAAATAAAAATCAAATGTTATCCCGAATCACACGTGTAGGGGTGCGACATAAATAATAATAATAATACTTTATTTTCATTATATGCTTAACAGTTTCCCTTAACTTACATTTTGGTTTTGTTATAAGCTTTTAATTAAGATAAGGGAAGTCGCTGACGACTGTACTTGTATAAACTGTGCTACAGTCGTCAATGGCAATAACAATGGCGTTGAACTTATACAGCTATAGTAAAGGACATCTAAAACATAAGGCAACGAACACACTATGACTAGAGGGAGCACGTGGGAATGTAACGGATAGAAAGCGTGAAGCGTGCATTATAATTGATGAGGACGCAGGGCGCCGGCGGCTCCGACCTGTGGGGTAGCGACGCGTCGAGCGCCGAGCAGTGAGCAGTGCGTCCTCGAGCTTCGACCGAACAAGGGCTGCGTCGCCGACTCGCCACGCTCACCGACACTACCGCTTCACCTCTGTTACCTGCACCCACCCGCCATTAAGTGAGTACTGTGAATTTTATATTGCATTGTTTACATAACTCTGGTATTTTTTAGTGTGCTTGTAAGTTCTATTGTGTCTATTTTTTCACTTATATTTTATTGGGAATACTATCGATGGCATCTCTCATCTTTAGGGCACGCCCCAAGTACAAGAAAATGTATGCAAAATCGAGAGCAATCTTGCATTCGAGATACATAAAGTGTAATTTAACTGTAATCACAATATTTGTCGTCAGATATGATGGAGAAACCGAAACGCCCTATGTCAGCGTACCTGTTGTGGCTGAACAGTGAGCGTGCGCAGATCAAGGCCGACCACCCGGGGCTGAAGGTGACCGAGGTGGCGAAGAAGGCAGGCGAGCTGTGGCGCGCTATGGAGGACAAGAGCACGTGGGAGCAGCGCGCCGCCGCCGCCAAGGAGCAGTACACGCTCGACCTGGAGGCGTTCAACGCCAACGGCGCGGACGGGGCCGCGCCTCCCGCCAAGCGCGCTCAGAAACGTCAGGGCAAGGCGAGGCAACCCAAAGTGAAGAAGGAACGCGCCGCCGTCAAGAAGGACGATTCCGACGAAGAAGGGGACGACGACGAGGATAACGAAGCAGAGGAGAGCGAATAAGCTGCGAAGTGCGTGAGTGCGTTGTACGTGTACCTCTCGCAAGCGAACCTACCGATGCGTCGCGTCGCCATTCGTGGAGCCCGCGCTCTGCGGCATCGTCGAGTGTCTGTCTGTCTTTGTGTGCGCCTGTGCGCGTGCCTCGATCGCCGAGCTCTCCGCGAACGCGAGTGACGGTCTCCTCCACCGGACGAATGTGACGTTCACAGAAACTGTACTTATTTTTAATATTCGTATCGTACTTGTTCACGTTTGTAGTTTCCACCTCATTCACATTATAAATGTGCTATGGTGTATTTTAATAACTTTACTTATTAATCTATAGAGAGAACTTCACTGACAACACCGACATCGTTCAACCGATTCTGTCGTGTCCTGTGTTGTACTCCATAGATGATGTAATTACCTACATAGTTTGATAAAACGAATTACCATATTATTGTACATAATTAAAAGACAATTATGTAAGTAGTACGTTGTACGTATAATATATTGATAAGGAAAGAATGGTATTTTTTTTTTCACTTCAATTGTCACTCCATGATCCACGAGAGAGCTTCCCAGTATTTCACACGAGTAAAACAAAGTTGAATAGCAGTGCTATTGTGGCATCTGGCAGGGGCGTTGAAACATATATTGGGGTGCGGGGTGGTGCCACCCGGCAAAGGGTTCGCGCTCATCACGTTTTATCAAGAATCCCTCATACATAACTAACAATGATTTGCAGAGCTTACTTTTTCACAGACCTCACTGACATCACTACCTACTTAAATATTGTTAATGCCGTTTATACATTTGGGATTTGTAAAATATTTGAATAAGAATAAAAACATATAATTATATTTTACATTACATGAAACGTATATACACGACTCTTTGGTGGGGGTTTTTACTAACTTACGTATACTATAACAGACGCGAAGAACACCCAGACTCAGAACAACAATTTGTGGAACACACAAAATGTCCTCATGTGGGGTTTGAGCTCACAACACAATGCTCTACGTGGTAGAAAACGGTGTGGCCACTACTTAAACCATTAAACATCCGTAAAGTCCATGTTTTATGTACCTACCTAGTTCTATGTACTTATATACAGTTATGTTTGTATGAAGATCCTCTGCGACCATCATGTCTACGAGCAATGAAGGATTACACTTTTGTGTTTAGAAAGTCAATGTAAGTATGTGTTTTAATAATGTTTACAAAAGCTAAATGTGTCTTATGGCTGCATGTCGCTGAGCGCTCACCATTAATATACACGTTAAATTAAAGCTATGCAAGTAGAGTTGGTATAGGGTCTGGTCACCGTGTTACCTACAGAAATAAATCAATTTCTGTGGTGTTACCTAACCGGCATAAGTCAAGATCAACAACCCGCAGCGCGAAACTACTACCAACAAGACATTTGGCCAGGCCGTGGACATACTCAAAACCACCAGAAAGATACTAAATATAACCAATATTCATAGGGACCTCCTCATTGTATAATGTACTAGCTGACAAATTGCCCGTAGCGTGAAATTTTCCCCCATTTTTTTGAAACATTGTTCATTGGTGCTCCGCTCCTATTGACCTTAGCGTGATGATATATAGCCTATAGCCTTCCTCGATAAATGGGCTATCTAACACTGGAAGAATTTTTCAAACCGGTGGTTCCGGATATTAGCGCGTTTAAAACAACCAAACTCTTCAGCTTTTTATTATTTGTGTAGATGTGTATGCTAAACCCGATGCTGCAGCGGTAGGCGGTAGGTAAATTGTCAGTTTTAAACAATAGCACGAGTTGTTATCCTGTTGCCTGAATTTATTTAATGAAAACATTGAGTAAGTATACAGACTCAGATCAAATAAAAAGGTAGATAACGCACGTAGAACAAGAGAATAAAGCAGTTTTTTGTAAATATTTCAAATATGCGTGAGTGACTGACAGTGTTGCCAATTTAAATAAAATGTCCCTGGAAATTGCAAAATAGGTAATGTGCAAAAATAAATCTGTTTGTTTCGTATAAATTACAATTATATTATACTCGTACGTTTTTATGTAAATGAAAGAGGCATGTGTGTGTGAGCAGAAAAATAAGGGAAGGTTATTCGAAGGTTGTTTTGTTATGTTTTAATATTGACTCGTATGTATGATACATGTATGTAAGTTTGTCTGTTCGTCTAGAAGTAACACAAAATTAACAAAACAAATGGGGTGCCATAAATCTAATATGGCGCCCTCTAGAGAATGTAAAGTCATATTTGAAAAATGTTTAAAAAACAGTGTCCACATGGTTTCAACTGAAAAGGCATAATGTACACATTTCAAAACGTTTAGCCACAGAGTAATATTAGTTGAATGAATAACCACCAAATAGCGGTCATAAGATAGACAAATGTTTGTCAAATCCGCATCAGTCGGTGCGACAATGTCTGGCAGACAGATCGCCATAACCACTGCGCCACCCATGCGCTCGAACTCGTTTGTGGCTATTAACGTTATGGGAAGCCGCGAGAGGTCTTGTTCACCGGAGGAAGTCCTTTGTTCACTTTCTTATAAATGTTTTATATCCTTAGTGTTAGTAAAGTCAGTCAACATGCCAACTAATCAGTACCGATAATGCCAGGTTTTACATTACAGGTACGTTTCATCTTTACCTACTAATATTATAAAAGTGAAGAGTTTGTTTGTTTATTTGGTGAACTAAGTAACAATCCAGTTTCGCGAATGTGTAATTGTTATAACGATATATGTTCACAAGTGGATGTTTTTAATGATAGTATAAATGTATTTAAGCACTTTTTGTATAAAACTGAAATTTATAAACCTGTTAATGTAAAATTATTATAATAACACCTTATAGACATAAATAATTAGTCCAGCTGCTGTATCTCGGTGCAGTATCCACTTGCTACCCTTCTAAATTGTTGTTCTCTTTTTTATTTATATTTGTTAACACCTAGACGAAGCCTTAATACTGTGATTGGGAATGATGTGTATAGTTTTAATTGGACTTCAGATTTGAAATTGTATATTGCTACTTGTTATTGTGTGATGAATGATCTGTTGTCTGTAACTATACCTATTGAGCAAAAATAAAATAAAAATAAAATAAAATTCATTGATTGATGCTGGGCCGATTTGAAAAATTCTTGCAGTGTTACTTCATATATCGAGGAAAAATATATGTATAGGCTACATATCATCAAGCTACGACCAATAGGATCTGAGTATCAATGAAATATGTTGCAAAAACGGGTGAAAATTATTCCTTTTGAGAGCGTCTAGTACGTGCGCTACGTAAATAACAATAATAATTAATAATAATAAAATAGTTAAAGATTCCCAAAAACAATGTATGAATGAATTATTTTTAAAGGTGTGTTTGTTGGAGGAGTAAAGAGAGAAATAGTATGTCCGAAAAGAATAAATATACAGAGATAAATTTGGCAGAAATAATTGTAAAGAGTGCATGGAGCGGCCGGCGGCCGCCCGGCCGGCGAGAATCGATAACCAGCGATGTGGAATTTATAAAAGTAACCGCGCGCCGAGCGAGAGCTGGCCCCAACCCCGCTCCTCACTCCTCATCCCGCTCGACCGGAGCGTCTGCGCTCTTGCTTTTTCACGTGTTTTCGTGTTCGCTCCGTTCCTACAACAGGATGCCGAGCGAGTGCGAGCGAGACAGGCACGATTGCGCGCTTGCTTCTCGCTGCGCGTGTCTGTCTGACGATGTGCGCGTCGTCGTGTTTGCTCCGCGTCCTCGACGTGGTGTGACGTGCAGAGATATTTGTGTACTTTTTGTTATTTAGTTATACGTTTGTGTCGTACTAGTTTTTCGCGAGTTCAATGTCGATGACCGGGCAGTAGTGTCGGCCGGCGGTGGTGATGGCGAGCAAGCGCAAGCGTGTGGACTCGGTGCCGCAGGTGAAGGTGATCAGTGAGGCGAGCGCGGAGCCGGTGGAGCCGGCGGGGCCGGCGGGGACGGCGGCGGAGGTGGGGCGGCTCGTGGACTCGTCGCAGGCGGACGACCGGCGCATGATCGCGCTGGTGCGCGAGCGGCCGCTGCTGTACGCGCGCAACAACATGCCCGTCGCCTCCTACTACACGCAAGTGAAGACGCTGTGGCACGAGGTCGCCACCGATATGGGCTGGACCGGTACGAACCCTACACACATGTGTTACATTAGCGCGATTCACTTAGATACAATACTAGCTTAATCCCACGGTGTTACCCGCAGTTATTGTTGTACCGCGAGTAATGCCGCGGGACAAAGTTAGTCTAAAAAAAGTAACCTAAGTTACTTCCTGTATCATCAGCTACGTATCAGTGAAAGTCCCGTCGAATCAAATCAAATAGATGCAAAGGAATCTACTGCATTGATTTTATGACCAAGCATTAACACACTTGAGTATAGCGTTTATTGACAGAAATAATTGACACGTAACTCTAAGCACTTCAGGTGTGCCTCAATACAAGCAGGCCATAATTACAATGCTATGTTATGTTAATTTAATTTTATATCGTATTTTTTAGAAAACAACCTTACATTTCGCTTGCGTTTACAATAGATTAAAGAAATGATTATTCTAGTGACGTTACTCAATTTAGATAAGAGTTATCGTAAGCTACGTTCCTGTTTACGCAGTTTATAAATTCTGTAAACAGTGCCTAGTGTGTGAAATGTAGTGATGTTAGACTAGGGCTGACATGTCTAAAATTTGCTCGGATTTTGGAATTCAAAACTAGGACAAGTCAAGATTTCTTAAAATTTAGTTTTTAAAAAAATAAAATAATGGCCCTAAATGATTTATTTTTAAATATTTTATGAATTAAATTTAGTTACCATAAATTGAAACTCGATTAGGTTTGAACATTTTCTAGTTTTGGTCGGTAATTTGCAGTTCGGGTTAAACCCGGATTGGAAATGAAACCCCGCCCTGATGCTCTCTTGACACTCTCTGAACTAGAACAAATCCGGGAAAATCCGGACGACTGGCAGCCCTATGTTAGACCAATGATATGTTAGACAAAGTCGCGTAACCAAGGGATTCTTAAATGTATTTTAGAACTAGCTAAGCCTCGCCGTGTTACCCGCGGTTGTTATATTACTTCTACAGCAATAACCGCAGTCACTCCTTTTAACATGAGCTATCTTCCAGTGAAAGTTCCATCAAAATCGGTCCATCGGATCCTTTTAAAAAGCGGTTCTTGTTTGTATGTACCGTACAGCATTGCCAGGTGTGTATTTGGACTGAGGGCCCATTTTTATTTTTTTGCGAAACGAAATAAAATTCAAATAGGAATTAGTTAAAAAAGCTCGATGGTTATGATCAAATAACTTAGGCCCTCAGTTCAGATGCTTGCAAAAATGACATAGCCTAGATTTCAGGAAGTACTCTCACTAGGTCAATGCTTTTTATTTAAGAACTAGCCGACCCGCGCAACCTCTTTTGCGTCTCCTATTGCCCGTAGCGTGATAAGTTTCCCCCGTTTTTGTAACATTCTTCATTGTTGCTCCGCTCCTGTAGGTCTCGATAAATGGGCCATCTAACATTGAAAGAATTTTTACAATCGGACCAGCGGTTCCTGAGATTAGAGTGTCCAAACAAACAAACAAACAAACTCTTCAGCTTCATATATTAGCATAGATTTAGTTAAGAACTACTAAAAACTTTAAAGAAAATCCCAAAACTGACATTACGGATTTAAGGCGGCATAATATAGTGATCTCAGTTCAGTAACGTCTGTACGGAGGAATCTGTACAAAATGCAACTATCTTCAAAAATACGTAACTAAGACTTTAAAATATTTTAGTTAAATACCTCAGTCAATTAGTTCAAAATTTTTAAACAGAAGCCAATTGTTAAGATGTAAATGAAACTGTTATTTGAAATAACAAACAGACTCTTCAGATCTATTTATTTGTATGGACCTATAGATAGAGTATATTGGTGAAACGTCTATACTCGTAGTGAGCATGGACTCACTTTTTTTTGGACTTTTGAAACTTGTTTCATGCTTTTTCAGCGTCGTTTTTTGTCGTAGTTGACTTTTTTTTAGTTTTAAAAGAGAAAAATTTTCTCTTGTGAAACTTCCCCCGTTTTGCAACATTTTTCATTGATTCTCCTTGTAGTCGCAGCATCCATCCTCGATAACTGGGCTGTCTATATAACACTAAAAAGGAACTGAATTTGTCATAGCGGATCAGCAGCGCCTGAGATTAGTGCAGCAGTCGCATACGTCAACCGCTAGACCAACGAGGCAGTTGAAAGTCAGTTAAGCCATAGCATAAATAACAGCAATACTTGAGGTACAATGAAGAGTATTAGTGTTGTACGTGTTAAACCGGCCTATAGCTCAACTGATTAATGATCCTAAATGCTAAGTCAGAGGGAGTGCTCAGAACAAATAATAGTGTGAGGAACACCGCCATCTGTTCTGTGTCTCTGTGTAATTTATCTTCAATTGTCTCAGCAGTGTGGTTACTTTAGAACACACTCTGCATAGTTTGAGACGATATTGCTGTGTGAGGTTTATTGGGGTAGTCATCCTAATGAGATAGGTACGCCAGAGTATAGATGTGTCAAACTCGTTCCAGTGGCGGACGTGCGTCGCAAGTGGTCCCACATCCGCAACTCGTACTCACGCCACCTGCGCAACGAGATGTACGGCGTACGCACCGGCCGCGGCCGCATGGTCTCCAAGTGGTACCTCGCCGACGAGCTCGACTTCCTCCGAGAGCACATGGCCACCGACACGTGAGTATTTAGCCTCGTACCCCTTCTACGTAGAACCAACTCAAAGTTAGTTTAGAGGGCTCGTGCTCCCGGCAACAGCCAGTTCTAGTTAAAGAAATGCAATATCTCTAACCTATAACCTTTCATTATAAAACGAGTATACAATCTTCGCATGATAAAGATGTAATTCGCATCTAGTGATGTAATTGAAGTATTAAAGGTTCCTGGTTGTCGGGCGACAGGCACTAAGGTCAGAATAGTTGATAAATCTATGAGTCGCGTTTGAATTTATAATATTACTTTAACGATAAATGCGTTTTGTTCGCAGGCGACCTTCGCGGTACTCTTACTCACCGCTTTACCTGGACATGAAGCCATCCGAGGAGGGGGCATCGAGCTGTGATTCGGTGGACTTGCAACCCTTCCTGCCCAGCCCTTGGCTCAGAGCGTTGACGGAACAGACCCCGCCCGATCCCGTACCGGAACCGCTAGTGAGCCTCAACGAGCCTACGAGCCCTGGATCCTTCGAACCTGAGGAAACCTCCGCCTATTTTCAATTCTTTCGAGGAATTTATAATGATTACCAAGAACTGCCCGCGCCGAAACAGCGGTTGTTTCGGCGACAGTGCCTCACCTATCTGCATGCTCTGTTGGACGAGGAGGACACGACTTCGAGAAACGGCAACGAAGAACAGCAGAATGCTATAAACTTGAGTAATTCGGCGGTGGATAGTGATGAAGACAACAAACTTTTTGTAATCGAGGGGTTGGCCTCAGAGGCCAAATACAATATCCCTCCGAACAACTAAATCCAACAACCGTCGTTCCTAGCTTGTAATTGTTTTTGTTGTTTAAAAGCGAGTGATACTGACAAGAGTCATGTAAAACACTTACGTTACGTTCCTACTAGAGTTGATGTAAGGGGGGTCCTGTACATACTCAATGTAAATAATAATATAATATTATTATTATTAAAGTGGACGCCGCGCCCGCTGCTCGCTAATGAAGAGTCGACATCGTGTTTTATCATTTGTGTGACTGCTAAACGTGTGCACGTGTGATAAATGACATGGCCAGTTTCAGCCTAGTTACTCAGTGGCATGTAAATTAATGTACCTACGCCTAGTTATAAATAAATAAAAATAGAAACAAAAATTACAAAACTATTTACATTTTCGTACAACTTCAGAAAAAATATTTAAACTTAAAAAGCTGTTTTTTGTTTCTGGCGTATCGAGATAAAGCACCATTTTAATATTCTTTAATAATATTCTTTATTGATATAAGTACATTCAATACATGGTGGGATTCCCTAACACCTGCGCTAGTAAATACTGTGTTGCAAGTGTTAGTATCTTCCCCATTGTTATAGTGACAATGGCGAATATTTTGGATAAACGTTTCTTTCCCTGTAAAGATAAAATATTCATGTTCCATCAGAGTAATATTAAAATTATTCTGACTGTTAAATGATTATTCGTTATCGTAATCATAATAAATATAATAATATTTATATTTTATTGATTGAGTAATCAACAAAATATGATGAATATTATCATTATAATATTTATAGGATTCACTTGAATGCTATGAAATAATATTGGTTTTTACAAAACTTTTTTCTAGTATATCTATACAAATAAATAAAATTGCAGTGTCTGTCTGTAATATTAAAATAATCGCTTTTTAATAAATGCATATGTATGTATACATGGTACATATACAAAAAATGTAGTTTTTTTTTTTGTTTGTCTGTCTGTCTCGGGTAATCTCTGGAACGGCTGGACGGATTTTGACGGGACTTTCACTGGCACGTAGCTGATGATCCAGGGAGTGACTTAGGCTACTTCTTTTAGACTAACTTTGTTCCGCGGCGTTACTCGCGGTACGACGATAACCGCGGGTTATACCGCGGGGTTCAGCTAGTTGTTAATATATCATGGAACGCGAAAGTTTAAAACATTACTTATGTATCAAGTAGTGACCTTTAAACATGTTCTTAACTGCCGTCGGTATTTGGGCACCTCCATAGTATTCGGGTAGCTCCATAGCTTCCGACGACCTTAAGGATCTCAGATGTGTGTCACCGCGGAATACAAAACGTTCCTTTAAGTAAGGTGGAGTAAAGGGATTGAATAAAATACTATAAAGTATAGAAAGAATATGAGAATTCCGTCGAAGTCGAATTGGGAGCCGCTTGAGCAATTTGCGCAATTCAGGCACATGATCGTATTTGCGTAAACCAAATATAAATGTAATAAAGAAGTTTTTTATTTATTTTGTATCGATTATATTTGTTACTAGCTGAACTCCGCGGTGTTAAATTTTTGGGATATGTACCGTGTATACATAGTTACATACATATGCATGTAGTAAAAAGCGGAAATTTTAATATTACAAACAGACACTCCAATATATGTTCATATTTTAATGTATTTTTTTAACCATCCCAGGCTGCCCAGGACCGGGATGGTTGGCGCTCTTTGGGGGAGACTTTCGTTCAGCAGTGGACGGCAATAGGCTGAGATAGATTTTTTATGTGTTCGCGAAAATGTTCGTCGCTTATGAACCGAATTTGATGATTATTTTTTACACACCTACGATCACAAATTAAATTATTAATATTTTATATTTGTCTTTAACGTTACATTATATTAAAAATATTTTATTGTTTGAATAAAATCCGGTTAGCCGCTATTGCTAACATCATCAAAATGGTGGCCAGGCGCATTGGCTATTTGCGAGGATGATAAATACCTGCCTACTATGATCTACATATATATAGAATAAGGTCACTTTGGATCAATTGAAGGGCACAACCCTTGAGTGAGATGAAGAAAGAATGAGTTAGATTGTTACTAATATCGAAGAACGTATAACGAAGTACCAAACCTATTGTCGTAACGTCGTACCGGTTGTAAGGGCAGACCACGACTCTGGCAAATAATTTTTTTTAATTTTACAAGAAACCGAGCTAGCTCATCGTCGTTGATGCGTTACACAACAAATTGTTACCCTGCCACCCACTCCCCGCCTCAGTGTTGTCAGCCCATAGTTGGGATAAATTGAAACGTGACGTCATCTGGTCTGTTTAAAGAATCTATTGTCGGGCGGACCTTTTCGTCCCTCGGGAGGACCAAACTCACTTACTCTAAGGAAGTACTACTCGCTTACCATGCTCGAGCTCACCTTATCGACCTTTTTGAACAACTTGTACTCTATTTACTTAACCATACGGTTTGTTTTTATTTACGTCTTGTTAAGCTGTAATAATGTTTTAGGCGTGTGTGCAGTGGGGAGGGGGGATACATCCCGATAACTCAAATAGAAGCCTTCCCAATAGTACGTTTAAATGAGACGACAAAGTGAATTTAGATCGATGTTTCTGTATAAATATGGTTTATGTGCCGGTGTTTTTACAACGCTCTGATGGTTGTGCTGTGGTATTGTTGCACTATTAGCGATGTTCCAATATACTCATGGCTACATGTCTGCTCTCTTACGTAGGTTGGTATATCCACAGATTACAAAAGTAACATGTACAATTCTAACAAAAATAAAAACGACTTCAAGGTTCGACTCGATTTCTCGTGGATGCCATCATCAGATATTAATGTCCTTATCATGGTACCACCGTCGGGACATCTCCTTTCCATTAAAAAAAGAATCATCGAAATCGGTTCATAAACGACGAAGTTATCCGCGAACACACATAAAAAAAAAATATCGAATTGAGAAATCTTCTCCTTTTTTTGAAGTCGGTTAAAAAGAAAACTTTCTGTTCTAATCTGAGGGTATCAGTGTCATTTAAATTTAATTCGACGGGTACACTTCCCCGGTCCCGGTGATGCTGGCATGGATGAAAGAAAGAAAAATACTTATTTTGGCAACAAAAACATTAGTTAGTATAAACATTAACATAAAACAAAAAAAAAAGGTAAAATTGAATTGATGAAAATCATGATATTAACAAATATTTTTACGGGAATTAACGCGATCACTTATTAAAAAGTATCACATACCTCTGATTTGCCTGACGTTTCGACCAGGTTGCACTGGCCGTGGTCACAGGCTGACTCTCCCTCGGTCTCTACCTTTTAATAAGTGATCGCGTTAATTCCCGTAAAAATATTTGTTAATATGATGAAAATCATCAATTAAATTTTACCTTTAATCCTTTTACCTGTAATTGTTTTGTATCTATTTCAATTTAAAAAAGAAATTTTTACTAAATGTTAGACGGTATAAAGACCTCATCAAATACTCTTAATGTCCTACGTACTGGTAGGCTCGGGCTCGGGCTCGGGCTCGGGCTCGGGCTCGGGCTCGGCTTTCCAAATCTATCTATATATATATAAAGCTGAAGAGTTTGTTTGTTTGTTTGTTTGAACACGCTAATCTCAGGAACCGCTGGTCCGATTTAAAGAAATATTTCAGTGTTAGATAGCCCATTTATCGAGGAAGGCTATAGGCTATATATCATCACGCTAAGACCAATAGGAGCGGAGCACCAATGAAAAATGTTTCAAAAACGGGGGAAAATTATCACGCGACGGGCAATGGGATACGTAAACGAGGTTGCGTGGGTCTGCTAGTTTATACTATAAAGGTGAAGAGTTTGTTTGTTAGTTTGAACGCGCTTATCTCATGAAGTACTGGTCCAATTTTAAAAGATATTTCAGTGTTAGATAGTCCATTTATCGAGGAAGGCTTTAGGCTATATATCAACACGTTAAGACCTATAGGAGCGGATCACCAATGAACAATGTTACAAAAACGGGGGAAAATTATCACGCTACGGGCAGTAGGAGACTAAAACGAGGTTGCGTGATCAGCTAGTGTATATATATACCAAAAAATTTTTTTCCAATTTTTGTCTGTCTGTCTGTCTGCTTGTTTCGAGTAATCTCTGGAACGGCTGGACCGATTTTGACGGGTCTAAGGAGTAACTTTTTAAGACTAGCTTTGTCTCGCGGTACGACAATAACCGCAACTAACACCGCGGGTTTTGCTAGCTGCTAGTATATTATAATAAAACTCAGAACAACGATTTTACCGTTTAAACCACTACGCGTGCTCCATCTGTGTAGTCATTAGCGACATTGTATGTTCAAGTAACTGTTTATTTGTTTAATTAAAAATGAAACGCACAATTTCTATAACCTGATCTAGAAAACTAAACTTTAAAATTCAGAATCCAGATTCAGGTCCAAAACAACCAGGATCATTGATTTAATGGAGGACTTTATTTTAGTCTATATCTAATATGAAAACAAGACATATGTAAAATAAATGCTTTTTAAGAACTTTTTTCTTGGTGTAATAGTATAAGAACATAAATTATAAGGTAACTGACGCAATCTATTCAGTTTCTTGTAGACCAGGCAAAGAATCGCATTCTCATAGCTTCATAGAAGTGTGAAGCTCTGAAGATAGATGGCGTTAAAACCAAATATTGTACAAGACACTACTTCGTATACAATTCCGTATTATTGTTGTCCATGAATGTAGCCCAGAAATTAACCACAAATACTATTTACGTTTCAAATCTTGAAATGTTACTGCCTGGAGAACCTTACAAATGCATTGTTCTCTGTGTAATTGGTATTGGAAGGTATACTCTACTAATCTACTACAATTCCACACCGACAACGAGCAGAGGTATCACAATTGCGTTGCCGGCCTTTGGGGGATGGGGAGAGGGATAGGGCAAGGGGTTAGGGTATGGGCCTCCGGTATCTGTATCACGCCGGTTTTCTGTAAGGCCGTAATATCACTGCGGTTGAGCCGGCCCATGCATGCTGAAGCGTGGGTCTCCCACGCGGCCGCGGTATAATTCTCGCCTCCACATTCTAACACCACATCGAATTCAAGGTAATTTTTAAACTAATCAACTTATTTATTTAGTTTTTGTTATTTAATTATAATGATTGCACTTACGTATTTTACACATACATATACATACGTATTTTCTTTCTTAGGTGATAACAGCTAGGATAGACAGGTAACCACGTTTCTCCAGATTGTCCGAGGCTCGCGGTAGATCTCTTCCTGTCTCTCTCTCACTGTCTTTACCAAAATTCTTTCTTTTCTAATACCGACTTCCATAAAATTTGACATGGAGATACATACTTTGATTCTTGAGGAACGATAGGCTACTCTCTTTATTGTTATACTAGCTGAACCCTGCGGTGTTCACCGCGTTTATTGTTGTACTGCGGGTAGCACCACGGGATGAAGCTAGTCTAAAAAAAGTAGCGTAAGTTACTTCCTGGATCATCAGCTACCTGCCAGTGAAAGTCCCGTCCAAATCCGTCCAACCGTTCCAGAGATTACCCGGAACAAACAGGCAGACAATATTTTTTAACTACATTTTTGGTATATGTATCGTGTATACATACATAAACTGTTATTTTAATATTACAAACGGACACTCCAGTTTTATTTATTTGTATAGATTTATTATTCTGAGTATTGAAATAAAAATGCAAGTGTAATAATATTATGTAGGTACATAAATGTGGGATGTGCGTGCGTGCACAAAATCCACATAATTATATCGTAGCCCCGAGGTGTTCCCTTGTTAGCTTTGATAAAGGGCGACGCACGCTCAGTTCGCCATTATGTGATGCACATCAAAGCCTCCATAAGGTACCGCAACTAAACAAATGAAGTGTAATCGATCCAGTACACTAAAGTAAACCTATAACAGAGTCTAAGATACAATAAATAAATTCTATTACAATAACAGTGGCTAAAGCCATGACCAGTGGTTTGTCTGATGCCACTTCCATTCGTTCGTCAAGATTAAGACGAAACAGTTATTTATTTACCAAAGCGTTGCGTTAGTGATTAAATAGAACCTTTCATATTTTTATTTATTATATTGTTTGGAATCACTCACACAGTACTAATTAATATATTTCGTCAGTGTAAGGAACAATGAATTTAATGCTCTAAGTATTTCGGGATTAAATCTTTCATTATTACACGTTTAAGTAATTGACTTGGACTGGCAGACAAACTAAATTAGCCGAACAGGGAACTAATTCAACTTGAGACGATACAAACTTAATGAGTTTTGAATAGAAATAAGAAGGGAATAACCACATATCAATTTGCTAGAGTTTTATGAGGCGGTGGCACCCCCGATGCGCCAAGTTTTAATCGAGTGAAAAAACGGCTGCCAAGTTTGTATTGACTTATGAATATTTAGGCGTGCGCTCGTACATCAGTCGCTACGCGAAGCCTCTTGGCTGCCTCGCCTCGTGAAGGTGCCGTTCCGCGGAGGAGATTGTCTACTCCATGTGTAAATGGTGTTTTAACCACCGTGCCTTGGTTATTTGATACTGTACCTAATTGGGATTTCTTACAGGTTTCAAGGTTTTAAAACATGTACCTACCTACCTACATAATTGCTCCTCTGTCACAAAATCAGACAGCTTCATATGCAGAGAATTTTGTTACTTGTTCACAAATGATTGAAATTTTAGTTGAGTGTTTTGTTGAATACTAAATCTCTAGATAATCTAAGACAAAATCATAAGCGGCCTTCTTTTTCGGTAATCAATATAGAAATTGAGAGGAGTCTCAAAGTAACAATAAAACAGATGATATTTGGTGGGTGTAATAGAAATACACATACGTACTTCAATTTGCTCTGCTTGCCTCTCCGTGATTTTGAGTGCAACCCTGTATTATTTAGCCTAGTTCTGTTCTGTGTTACTATACCGAGGCAAGTGTACCTACCCAGCAACGTGACTGCGTGTCCTCGTGTGAGAACCGCACCCTTACCTCACTCAGTTACAGTTAGGAGCGGGCGAGTCGAGTAACTTTTAATGAAGTGCAAGTGAGCGAGTGATGCGAGTCACTCCAGTGATAAACTTTACGAGTGCTGTAAGTGGTACTCGAAGACGAGGAAGCTACGCGCTCTTATACGCTTTTCAGCGCTAATTAGCTATAGCTACAACAACACCGGCCAGATAGCAGATAGCAGTATGTCACAGACGGATATGAACAACATTTCAATGTTTACAAAATGTTTTTTCAGAAGACGGTCCCCATTTCATCTGATCCACATTTTTTATATTTTATATCATTAATTTCATCACGACGAAGACTTAAATACTTGAAGACTTATGATTTGAAGACTATAAACACTTGACATTGTCAGAAATAGCTGATCCGAGAGATCCGGCTGATTGCCATTTCATCAAAGAAAGAAAGAAAGAAAACCAGCCACGTCACTTGTCCGTTGTTTTCGGCACATGAAAACTTCTAATAGCGGTGACTATTAGAAGTTTCATATGAAGATGATGATGATGAAGACCAGAGAGGTCGTTCTGGCCGCACCCGTGTCGGAGAGTCTTGCATGGTTTACATGGGTGGATGAAATTTTGGTTTCGAATATTATCTATACTTATATTATGCATACGTATATTATAAATGCGTAAGTAACTCTGCAAAAGCAAAACACGCGGGCTCTGCCTAGCTGGGGATCATATTGCCGTGTGTGAAATGTGTGAATCCCCGATAATACACTTGTCGTAAGACGCATTTTAGACAGGTACCATTGTTCCTTAATAAAAACCACTCCCCATCTAAGAATAAATTCTGTGTAGCGGAGGACTTCACTGTTCGTTTACAAACACACATGTAACGTACACAAAGAACACCCAGACTCCGAACAACAATTTGTGGAGCACACAACGTGTTGCCCCAATTAGGATTTGAACCCACAACACTTGGCGAAGAAGCTAACGGCGTGGCGACCGCTTCAACCACTAGGCCATAGGTGCTGCCAATTTAAAATAATCCTACGCGGATAAAGGTAATACAAAAGACTTTTCAACTTTTAATAAAAACAGGATGACAGTAAGTGTCATGTCATCAGTGTATTAGGTTTATATCATGGAGGTAGGAACAATAGGATTCCTTATTCATAGGTTTATATATATGACACAATATGAATGGCAGGTGGCGCCTCTCTACGCTATGCGCCACAGATTGGAAGCTTTGCCTCTGTAATTTGTGCCTGTACATTTAACTATTGATTTATTACTTTTTCTGGCTAACAATTGTGTTAGTTTGTATTAATTTAATAAAATGAAATATATCCCAGTTCTGAAGTTGCTTGTGTTGGAATAATAAATGTATTAGGTACATTCCAATATTTTTGAAATGGCTTAGGTCAAAATACTAGTATGTCTAATAATCTGTTCTGATCGTAATTTGAGTAATTTAGCTATGTTCTTAATAGTAACTATTGCGGTATCGTTAGACTTCACAATTGCCAATGAATAGCAGCAATCTCTGTTCTGGGTGACGTCACTGAAGCAACACACAGACACACAGGTTCGACTCCATCCTCTTCGAGCTGCTGTGGTCTCAGTCTTGTGGCCCATCCGACACTTAACCTTCCTCACTCCAACATACCTTCTACCTTAACTTCAGCTCGAATTGAAACGGCTAAAAAATAGCATATAGTGTCGATTACAAGTAGGATTAAAACAAGTGGAACACGTAAGTCTACTTATTTATGCACTTGGTTTTGGGCTGAATCTATACTAATTTATAAAGTTGAAGAGTTTTGTTTGTTTGTTTGAACGCGTTAATTTCAGGAACCGCTGTTCTTATTTGAAAATTCTTTCAGTGTTGGATGTTTCAAAGACGGGGTAAAATTATCACCCTACGGGCAATAGGAGACTCAAACGAGGTTGCGTGGGTCAGCTAGTATTGCATAAATGTCGGGTTGTGATACAGCACAGCGACGTTGTGCTTGTTTAGATTAAAAAGCTATCCTAGTGTCTGTGTCGGCGGTGAGAGGGGAGACCCTTGCTCGGATACGCACTTACCGGCTACCGCACACGCATCACGCGGCGGTGAAGGGTAGTCAGCGAGGGCGGATGAGGCAGGGTGTTGCGCAAAAAAAACGCCTGAGTTCGGGATTGAAACCTTGTCAGTGCCTTTATAACCGCACGAGAAGCTACGACAAACATTTTAATTAATAGCATTTGTAATATTAGCTTATTACCCATTTAGGTACATTGCAACTTTAAATATATATGTATACTGGTTGTTGCGGCAAATAGTACCCTATGTGTTAATCTGATGTTTAAACTGATGAATACTGTAAAGTTTCATCCAAATCCGTTCAGTAGTTTTTGCGTGAAAAAGTAACAAACATCCATCCATCCATACTTACAAACTTATATATGTATATATATGTCACCGATTGTAAAAACCGTTAGATTAAAATCTACCTAGCGAGGTTGCAAACTATCGATAGATTGTCAACTGTGATATACTGCTTACGGGCGTCTCATATTGTCAACTGTCCCTGATTAGTCGGTTTTACCGTAGACCGTTCTATGGCCATAGAGTTAGGTTAGAACTTCATTAATTAATCACAAATTAATTTTACTGTCACAACAACTTTATATAAGTAATTGTAAAGCTGTGTTCAACATGAAATCAATTTATAATCACAAAAATACTTTACATTCGGCAACAAAGACGAATTAGAAAACAAATATGGCGGCGCAGGACATTGGTGTTCAACCAATCAGCGAATTACGATTCATCGATACTATTTCACAATCTTTCGACTGTTTGCAATCTCGCGAGATAGATTTCAATCTAACGGTTTTGACAATTTTAAGGTAACATAATATATATTGGATTGGGTGATAATGATTGTTTTTGTTTAGACTCACTTTAGAGAACTATACGTGTGTGAACAATTGGTAATGTTAGTTCAATAAGGTGTGAACCGTAAATGAGTCCTCACAAGCTATGAATATAACATCATAAACTTACAATAATCTGCTAAATGTACTACATTCACAGTTTGCAATTTAAATGTGTTGGTGATGGCTGATCGCTGTCTAGTCTTAGTAGCTAATACATTATAATATCTACATTATCTACCTGCATAAATATTGCCATAAATGCTGTAGTTTACTGTACTACCATAGAACTGTAGAATATTTGTACATACATTGAAAGCGATGAAAATGTTCCCATAATAATACACATAATACTTGGACTTGCATAATAGAGAATATTGAAAAAAGTCATGAATGATGTGATGTCGGTTTTGATTATGATAGAACCGCATATAAATTCGCTTTGAGAATTCGATAACGACACACACAAATTCCTGTCATCTCTCGTCCTAAACTTGATCAATTGAATTACGTGCTGTTTCGCAGGCGGCGTGCGCTGCAAAAAAATCACCCCAGATTTATGAACATCGGGAGATGCGACGATCTCGCCTAAATTATACTTAAACCTGTATAATGTTATCATTTCCGCACTGCTTACCACTTATCAACAGCTACGTCACACTCCAAAAGGGATTGTGAGCCCGGGGTGTTGAGTATAAAATCGCGCGAAATACAAATTAAACGTACACACAACCGACATTGCAAAATTATAAGGCTTAAAATTCATTGTATTTTTTAAATATAATCTTATTCATTTGCTATAAGGTCGTTATTACTTTGTGAGGTCGTACAAAGACAGGAAGGGCAGCAGACAAGAGCAATAAAGTTCTTTCAGTAAAAAGAGAATTTTATTGAAAATATATAAAGTCAAAAGGCTGATGAATGTTATTGAATTCTGTCTAACGAAAATCGTTGTGTCTAATTGACGTGTTACTATTTGTGCAGTTTGTGCTGCCTCGGCTGCTCCACGACCGTGACTAATGAGTAATGACTGACGAGTAATGTTTATCACAAGCAAAAAATACAACTTAACTATACAGTACCTTAGTTTTAAATGGAAAGTGTTTAAACCAAGAAATGGCAAACCATAGTGTTGCCATTACAATTACATTTAGTACGTTCGGATTCGAACAGAAAGTCTTTTCGTAAACGATGGATACAAACCAATAACTGGATTAGCTGGTAATCGGTTTATAGAGTTTAAGAGTGGTAAATTATTTTTCTAGCAAGATTTAACCCTAACATCTAAAAAGTTAATCAACTGCCCTGAGGACTCATTAGAATGTATAAACATGTGGTGTGGTGGGCAGTAGCGCGGGTAGCAGGGCTGTAGCGCGATGTAATCTGGACTGTAAAAGTTGGGAGAGAAGAGGGGGTAATCGACGTGCCGGTATAAACAGATGTTCCAACAGGCTTGAGGGGTTGTGTTATCACTTATCATTAGATTTTAACAGGTTACTCATTGTCACTATCCTACACAATTATCTAAGATATTGCGTTCTTAAAGTCGTTTAAAAATCATTGCTTTTTGTTTGGAAATTTTATGGGATTTATCTGTAACTCAATATATCAACAGACACGTCACGACATGCCTGACATCTAACTGATACGAGAATTTAAAAAGGAGTAAGTACCTTCATGTGTTGTCTAACGCATTGTTTATTACGTAGGTACTTCTTACTTTACCGGGTTGTTGAGTCTAAGTGTTCACTTATAGGCCATGATATTATATAAAAAATCATTGCTTATGGTAATTACGACAAGATATTGATCCCTCTCAGCTTATAACAATCGTTTGTATAACATAAATTAATTTATCTATATCAATACAAATAAAGAAAATTGGAGTGTCTGTTTGTAATTTATACTGAGAGTTTTTTTGTTTTTTGTTTGAACGCGCTAATTTCCGGAACCGCTGGTCCGATTTAAAAACTTCTTTCAGTGTTGGATAGTACATTTACCGAGGAAGGCTATATCATCACGCTAAGACCAATGGGAGCGGAGCACCAATGAAAAATGTTTCAAAACCGGGGGAAAATTATCACGCCATGGGCAATAGGAGACGCAGACGAGGTTGCGTGGGTCAGCTAGTATTATAATAACCGCTTTTAAAAAATAAATGAATATGTATTTATACACGATACATCTACCAAAAGATCTTTTTTTATTATTTTTGTCTGTCTGTACTGGCTGGACCGATTTTGACGGGACCGAGTTTCACTGGTTGGTAGCTGATGATCCAGGGAGTAACTCAGGCTTCTTTTTGTTAGACTAGCTTTGTCCCGCGGCGTTACCCGCAGTACAACAATAAGCGCGGGTAACACCGCGGGGTTTAGCTAGTGAATAATAAGATCAGTAAAAGAAAATAATGATATAACATGATCACAACGAATTGACTATTGCATCTTGCTTTATATATGACATGACTTAGCCAGTAACAATTTAAATATTGAACAATTAACATTTTTACTATTTTGCAACGAAGTTCTTTACGGGACATTGCGGAGGGGTAAAAACACCCTGGCCGTCAAAATACGTCCGTAACGTTAAAAAAAAAACGTAAGATTATTTACTCTATACAAATAAATAAAATTGGAGTACCACACACATCAGTAAGTACTACTGAGTCTGCACAATAGGGAATATGCATGGTTTTTTTTTATATTTCTTATCACTTACATCTCTATATCATATAAAAAATATAAATAGGCTTGAAAATAGTCAAACTAATTTTCGAAGTGAAATTTAAAACAATATTTAAACGCCTCCATTTTGCGCGCGTTTTTTCAGAAATCCAATGACGTCATGATCATTTCGTGTTTGTTTACTATTGAGTGTTTCAGTTACTTTATACTTATTTAGTTTTAATTGCTATAAAATCATGGAAAAGTTATTTTTTCTCGCAAACACTACTATCACAGTAGGAATTTCGACGCCGATAATTTCGATAATGTAACAATCGACGTCACATTTCGTTTCGACCAATAGGACGCGTTTTGTAGGTTTTAATTTCCCTCCCTTAATTTTCACTTTTTATTTAATGTTTTCTGGATTTAAATAATTACTACATAAAAGAAGTATATTGTAAAGACAATAAAGAATCTAGAAAAACTATTTGAGACAAATAAAGATTGTATGTATATTCCCTATAAGGGAAGGGGCGAATAGAGGTGTATTCCACATCCACATTTCAATAAATTGATGCTTATAAGTAGGTACGTGTAGTTGCTAGTTATTAGGACGGACCTTGAGGTTCTTTGTAACGGCATTTGTAGGTACCGACACGACGGAGTGAGTTCCCTAGAACTGTAAATTACAATCGTCAATTTCACCGCTGGCTGCCCCCCTTGGGTCGTGACCCGCACCACACCTGCCCCGCCCCTCAATCGCCGCTTTATCGAGAGGTAGCGAGACGGAGCAATTAACATCAGATGCGTTTCACAAACTCGATTCATTTATATCAGGTATTTAGTTACATAGCTCGGGGCTCGCTGGATGCCAGCGGCGCGCTCGGCGCCGGGAGGAACGTTGATCGACGAGTCGGTGTAAAACAATCTACTCCTGCTCTCTTCAGATCAATAAATATGCAGCTTATTAGTTTCGCGGAGCACCTGCTTGACTAATTGTAACTTTAATTGAACATAATATGAGATCGGTAAACTTAACGATACTGCTAGACAAATGTAAGCACAGTTGTTCATGATTGTGTTCAGGATTAATACGGGCTGATACGTAGTAGTTGACGCTCACGCCTCACAGTCTTATAGACCACAGCCCGGTCACAACACATTATACTTTTCATATATCTACTTACGTCTTTAAAATTATGAATATATTATATATTATGAAATAAATTATAATATATTATGAAATTAAGACAAAATGGAAAGGGATATTAAATGGTTGAATTATATCGTGTAGCTTAAATTGAACATTGTCAGGAAACTCGAGCACGAAGTACGAATACTCCTTACTCATGGAGAAGTCGTGTCTCATACTGGAACGTGTCTGTTTATAATTAGAATTGACTTCTACATCACCAGCTGTTTGTAATCGTATGTATGTATGAGCAAAACCTATCCTCATTTTGAACTAGAAGCTCTCTTACCATTATATGTGCTTGATCTTAGATAGCCAGCTTTTCCTTTCCGCTTGGGCTTACTTTACCAGTACTACACTGTTTATAAATAAATATAGATGTATAGTATTGTTTATGTCTGCACGAGTCTACCCAAGTAAAGTGAACAGTTATAAAAATAATAAATATTACTAAGGCAAGTTTACGAGAGTGTTAATCAAGTGTTATGTTACTTCGCAAGTAGACGGTGAAAGAAAACGACGTCGAGGGGCATCAAATTTTACGATAAGACCCAAAAAACACGTAACCACAAACACGGACATGCTATTTTATTACCTATACATAATGGAATAATGGCTATGATCGTATAAATAACTGTAGCCTATAAGCAACCGTCGCAGATTTGCCGTTACTGCGTCCTGTGGAACTGTTCGTAATATATATTTAGAGGTAGTTTATACAAATTGGATATCCACGTTTAAGCGGCTTCATTTCGGTTATATTTACACGATGAAATTACTATAATTTCGGGGAATATTTGTGCTTAAAGGGAAATGGAGACATTAAGTAAATGGTGTTGCGCTGCCGAGCGGTCGGAGCGTGGAACAATAAACGACTATACTGGTATTAGTACACCGCACACCCCGGCCAGGCCCTCCACTGGGAGCTCGGCTTCTGTGCCAAAGCCCGTCTCGACAGCTCCTTGCCTTTATACTACCTATCTAACTATCAATTTACTCCGTCACCAAAATATAATATTGATGACGTGGACAAGCGCTGTTAATTGTGTACGAAACTTAATAATCAGAAGCGTTATATGCGATGTCCCGTAACTTAATTATCTGATAAACTTGTTAATTTATACTAATTTACTAACATGTACCGACATGCATGTATGCAAACTACAATTAACGGTTGTAATTTTAAAAGTTGTATAATACTCGTATACGCACAGAACAAAGGATGTCCTTTTCTGTGCGTATAAAGACATAGGATTAGTAGTAGTTGGTTAAAACAATCACATTACTCACATTAATTATATTGTTTTATTCTTAAATAACGTTTTAAACAATTAAATTTTAATAACAAAATAAACATGTAAAATTTTAACAAAAATGAAACCGACTTCTAGGTTCGACTCGATTTCTCTTGAATGTCATCGTCAGATCTTAGTGTCTTTATCATGATACTACCGTTGCGATATCTCTCCATTAAAAAAGAATCATCAAAATCGGTTTATAAACGACGAAGTTACCTGCGAACACATAAAAAAAAAATCGGTCGAATTGAGAACCTCCTCTTTTTTTGAAGTCGGTTCATAAAGATACAAGCATAGTATGTATATTCTTTGTAATTCTTCATTTTTACCTAAACCTGCTCGCGAACTGTCGCAAAACAACAATATGACGACTGTGACCTGTGGCTCACCGCACAACACCTCCTCCTCAAACGAGGGAATGCAACTTGTTCTTGTTGATTATTGTGCTTGATAACGTATGCGACATACTCAAATCGACATTAAATTTTAAGATATTGTCGAAATATATTTCCACGTCCGAAAAAAATATGTACAGAAAATCAATTTTTGTTTGTTCAAAAAGTTAAACTTTTAGGCAAAAGCAACATTATAACTATTTATTTGCATTTGACTTTATGTGGAAAAAAATCAGGCAGTGTGTGCCAACTACTACGCCAGCTAAAAGCAGATGTCGGCGGAGAAGTGCCGCTCCGCAGAGACATCGCCCAACCATGGACTGTGCGAGAAACAACTCAACTCGTAAAAAGCTTTTATCGAAAAATCAAATTTAATTTAATAAAGTAAAACACTGGTATTGTGTTCGGGAAATATATAACTTTGTCTTTCGCTAGCTCCATTCTGAACAAAGGGCGACTTTCACTAATTAACAATTCAATAGATATCCTATTCTGAGAACATACGAATAAAGTAACAAATCGAAAATCCCAAATATTTCGTTTCAGTTCTATTGCTGTATTTGATATTAAGCCCTAAGTCGTACAGCAATAAGTGGAATATATTTCGCAGATGAAAGACAAAGCGAATATAACCATTAAGAGATTTACCGTGCGTTACAATTTAGGCACAATTTCGTTACATCGCGTTCAAACAACTAAGTGTTTATGTAATGAGACTACAATTTAATTATTAACAGTAACGAATGTGCGTACCGGTACCCACTTTACAAATGGTGCGAACGAAAAAGTTAAAATATTTATTACTCATTTCAGAGGTAAGTTGGCATGAGCCGGACATTGACACACAATTTATTTATTTTCTTATTAACAACTTCATGCACTTATTTACATCGGCGGACTTAATGAGCAGGGCATTCTTTACCAGCCAACCTATGAGGGGTGTAGAGATCTGGTAAGGAAGGTGCATCAAGGTTAAACTTCTTATCAGCAACAGGTATAGATGCAATTGACATGCATAAAAATGCACATAAATACTTACGCAAATAAATATAAATATATTGTATACTTAATAATCGTACACTGTAAAAAGTAGAATATAAGTAGGAGTACTGTTGAATAAGTTATTTTGTCATTTCAAGAAGGTGATAGCTATCACAAGGTGATAGACGTATCAGCTAGGTTCTTTGGACACACAACAGCAAATGTACTTTCTTTAAAACTTCCTTCTCAGAGTACCTAAATACCTATCCACCCACCACAAAATACAGAGCTAATTTTGGTTCCACTTCGACATATTTCCTCAAAGTGAGTCTAGGCGTGGTATTAGGATTAGTAGACGGCAGAAGGCCCTCTACTAATCCTCATCAACTGCTTTGTAACATTTAACGACCACTACTTAGATATTATGTAAGCCAAACGTGAATGCAAAATACCTTAATGATGGGGTAGTCTATCGCACAGGATTCGTGCTTAAAATTGATAAGTAGTTAGATAGTAGTTTCGGCTTGGAAAAGTACTATGCAATGTTCGTAGTAGACTAGTAATACTGACAAAAGTAGCTAAACTAACACCAATGAATTCGAAATCTGCTATTGAACAATTGAATAATACCATAAGAGGTTATGTTAACCTAAGCTAAAGTGAACTATTCGTGTGTATGTGTTTCGTTGGTGAGTGCTAAACCGGAGGCTCAATGACACAGAAACGTCACCATACTGCATTGATGCATTGTCTTCATTCGCAATTAGAATGGTGACCATTACTCTTGGATTCTGCTTATGCTTTCCATCAGGCAGAGTAGAGTCAGTTTGGCAGACCCATACAGCCCTACATAATAAAGCGTACTGTACGACGTACCTAAGTACGTTGGGGACCAGAGTTTTCCTTTTTCTCTTTCTCTAATCTTTTCCTTTCTCTCTCTATCTACAAGTAGTACTGTTAGAGAGCTTGTAGAGCAAGACTTGCCGTCTCGTAGGACATTGTACGGTACCCACTTATAATCCTGATGCAGGCCATCACTCGGATTGAAAATTTCTAAATTGCGATTAAAAATCAAAGTATATGATAATGAAAAAATAAATTATTAAGATTAAGGCTAGCACTTTCGCAGGATTTAGCTGTCTCTCTGACTAAGGTATTAAACAATTCTTTGACAGTGTCAAGGTATAGTAATGATAATATGTGTTGTGAACAGTCCGAATCTGCGTTTGTAGCCCGTTACGTAAACTCATTTTGCTAAAGTTAACTTGTTCGCTAATATTTCTGAAACGGAATTCGTAGGTACGGAGCGTGTTTTGTTGTGTAGATGAATTAACTGGTGTGTTGCTGCCACTCCTCGTGGAGGCACTTCGTTAATTGAATAAACCGATGTGCTCGCGCCCTTTCTGCGAGACGCCTTGCCCCACCTAACGATGTGATGTTACACGCCGGTGGGCTGAGGCCTCCATGTCGTGTAGGATGTTCCAAGTATATTCTATTAACGTTATTCGGAAAGTTTTACCTCACTAAATATTTGTGCCCTAACATAACGGCGTTGTGTTAAATGATATGACTTCTAAATGTCATCTAAAGCCTAAGTTAACGTACTAGAATGTTGAAAGACAATTAAGTGTAATCAGTTTGTATAATTGTAAGAATTTCTTATTTACTTACATAGGTTTCTAATCGACTACCCATAATTTCCCCCGGCTGGCCTTAACATCAAAAGGCTTTTATTTGAAGAAGGCGACTCGTTCGAATACGTTATTGAGTCTAGTTGTATGGTTCCAAAATTTCATTCCTATCGAGAAGAACCAGCAAGAAACACTAAGTTACTCCTTAGTGGTTGTAATCAGACATAATCATCCCACCAACCATTGAGGTTGGCGTTGGTATACTTCTGAGATTTCAGAGCAGAAATAACAAGGCGGACGTTTATAGCACATGCCATAAATAATCAATTATAAATATTAGCAGATTGTCAAAGTTGTACATAGCTTTGCTAACGAGTATGCCAAACAACTAAACTAATGGGTCTGGTGGTGGACAATATATTATACACCATGATCATCATTTACCTAATAACATATACCCTCTACTTCTAATGTACATATACATTAATAATCTTGATATAATTAGAGACAAAGAATATTTTCCGTGTCATATTCCAAACATACGTGAAACGGACACAATGTACATCCAGGCTCAATAATAGGATAACAAGTTGACACGTTTCCCTGTATTTCCAAAAGGTGGCGTTGGCAGTAACATACGCACGAAACTAACAAAGGGTTCGCTTGCCAACAGCTGAGTGCTCCACAGCGACCATTGTTGCGCTGCGCCACACACCATGTTTATAAATATAACTGTTACGCGATTACGTGATGCAGTACCAGTTCTCAAACTGCGAGCGATTTCCACTAATACCCACTGAACCGTGTCTTCGCTGAGCGTTACACTCGTATAAATCTCTAGGTTTAAATGTTTAATTACTGAACGAACAAGTTATATATTTCAAGCGATTAGGATGCAGCTAGTTGTCTAAACAAAAAGGGTTTATGCGAACTGTATTGTCGTTCTATTGAATATTGTCGCATACCGTTGTACTGCGGTGTATCAGATAAATTACATGTATGTGTAATATTATATAGAATTCACAAAATATGATCACCGCACTACATTATACCGTTAGCTGGGGTCCAATGACTACTATAAAATTTACAAATGCGTTTCAAGCTTGACGCAGTGGAAAGTGTCGAGGATGATAGGTTCGGTCCCTGTTTGAATATACTTAATTAATGAACAATTTTTTTATTATTAATTAATTAATTAATGATTGGAGTTGCATTTCATAAAATGAGTCAACTGATGTTGGCAACTACAAGGAAAAGAGAATTTGAGATTAGGTATGTGTGTTTTGCGTCGTGACAAATTCTATAGAATTAAAAATAGGGTTTAGTGATTACTTACTTAGTACACACACTTTGAAATAACAAACCGACACTTTCGGAGCAGCAATTATTGTCTGATCAGATGAAACCCTTGTGTATAATCGTTCTTAAAGACCCCTCTTTAAGAACGATTATACACAAGGGTTTAACGGTTACTGGCAGTTTCATTCGATTTGAAGGTACTTAATACAGATAAATTGCAATGTTCCTTTTTAAAATGTTTGTTACTGCGATGATACAAATAGATAAAAACATTTAATACTTATAAAAAATGCCTTAAAACAGTTAAGCCTTGCACTAGTTTTATAAAACTACTTTAATCTCGATACTGTCATCAAACAAAATGACTTGTCAACCAAGTGAATGTGTCGGTGATCATATCGCATTAACTCGCATTTAACTAGCGCTTCGAAATTAAGTCGTTGTCGGCTCAAACAGCAAAGAGTTTGTCGACCTTTGACTGTGACTGAGATTATATCGTCAGTACTATTAGTTAGAGAGTCGAGATGAATACGTTAGGAGTGGAGAAGGCGACGTCCGAGTTTGTGTTCTAGCAGAACGAATCGGAGGCGAGTTACACAACGGTGCGTCGACCCCTCCGCAACCGCGCCCACGCCCGCTCCGAGCGCTTTACACTACAGGAGCGCCTTCTGCCAAAGTGCCAACACCATCATACGCTCCAACTAGCACTCATTGCACTTGCAAACAACCTCATATTACTGTCTACTTAACTCCCAGCCGTCATACATCACAAGTAGGTATCATGCGTGAGTCAAGACTTATACTTATGTTTGTGGAAAAGTGTAATCCAGATTCACAATGTTGTCCGACGCATCGGCGAAATATACCAGCTGAACCCCGCGGTGTTACCCACGGTTATTGTAGTACCGCGGGAGACGCCGCGGGGCGAAACTAGTCTAAAAAAGAAGCCTAAGTTACTCCTTATATCATTAGCTACTTATCAGTGAAAGTCCCGTCAAAATCGGTCCAGCCGTTAAATACGGTCGCTCCCTGTAAAAACTGATATTCAGGTAAAACCGGTTGAACTAGTAGCCGACCCCAAATCTTGGGAATAATAAACGTAATAATGATCATTAATGACTATTCATGCGGTACGGACGGAACAGGCCTGGGCCCAATAGAGTAACACAGAGTTTGAGAATAAAATCATTTTATGTACTTGTACTGTAACATCTATCTATTTCTATCAACGTGAATGTAAGTTTGTTTGTTACGCTTTCACGCGAAAACTACTTAACCGATTTCCTACTAATATCCTACTAATATTATAAATCCTACAAATATTTTATAAATGCGAAAGTTTGTAAGGATGGATGGATGTTTGGATGTTTGTTACTCTTTCACGCAAAAACTACTGAACGGATTTGGATGAAACTTTACAGTAATATAGCTTATACATCAGAATAACACATAGGCTACTATTTGCCGCGATAGCCGACATATACGCGGGCGGAGCCACGGGCAACAACTAGTAATCTATACTCTCGATTGTCGCACTTGATGGAACGTGTTGTAATACATTCTAGAATTAAACTCACTTGTACTTATTCCAGTATTTTAATTAAATTTAGGTCAGGTGTTTTAATTAAAATAGTAGTTAACTTAGTACTTAAGTACTTAATATAATTAAAATAGTACGAAGTTTCTTGATCATCAAGAAACTTTGTGCACATATTCTTAGAGGTATCAGAAGTAACAGGATACTTTTTATTAAAAGCAAAGCCGCAGGTAAAAGCTAGTTCCATTAAAATTCTTATATTTCTTTCGTAAAACGTAAAGAGTTAATATGCAGAGAGTGACGGTGTTTGTTTTCTGACTCCGGAGTTGTATCGAGTGTCTGTGTGTGAGTGTGAACCGGAGTGTCATACATACGACCTTAGGTGGAAGCGGTCTATGACGATATCAGTTTCTTAAACAAGTAAACCGCTACAGCGTTTTTTGATATGCTACTTAACAGTTTCTAGCTTTACAATGTTTTTGAGTGATCATCACCCGTCATTAAATCAATTGTAACTGTTACTTTGGGAATTGTCATAAAATCAACAAAATCCTCATTTTTGTGTTTCCTTCTTAAAGGTACATTACCTATTGTGTTCTAAATGTGTTGTGACATAACGGTCGCAGAGACTGTGTACCGATTGTAACTGTGGATATTGCGATGTGTAATAAATAAATAGGATGTAGGCAGTTGTCACCGTCGGTTGACGTCACGCTGAGCTGTGCAGCTGACAGCGATGTGCCTGGCGTCAGGCGTGCCAGGCCAGTCCTGGCTCAACGTCAGCAACACGCGCAGCTGTCCCCACCCCAGTGACGTTTAGTCGATCCGTCCGTACACCTAACTACATTTCAACGTTGGACTCATACTGCCTGTTACAGCTGATTTACTTTATTATATATATTTATATTAAAATGTGCACATTTTTAACCTGCTATGAAAAATAAACTTAATGTACCTACTGCGTTTTTTGTTAAAATCACACAAAAACATAAAGAACAAAGCGAAAATGTGCATTGCGTGGAAATCTGTTATGTTAACCCCGACGGCGACGTGACCGACGAATGTTCTACAGACTGGGACACACACAGGTCGACACGTCGCGCCCCGCCGACACATTTTATTTATTTAACCTGCTGTTAGCCCGTTCGATACTCCACTATTCGCTTAGCGCTTCGTTGAACAAGAGAATATTTGATAAGACAACTAATCAATAACACTGACTGGCAATAGAACGATGAGGACGAGATGGAAAACCCTTTGCCTGACGTCTCACGTTGCTATTACAGTTTCGATAACGAAATACGCAAACTTACATTCCAAATCACTTTGGCAACATGGAGAAGACTTTAGACACAAACTAGACTTGTACGGATTATCAATGTGTCGAGCACGTTAAATCGTGTTAAAGAGAAAGGTCCTTAGCAACAAAGCCGCGACTGACGACCGCCCCACCCCACCCCCTCGGTCATCCTCACACCATTCTGTGATTAAGTGCACGTGATAATTGTGCAAACGAGCCTTTTATTTACACGCTTTTTATTCAAATCGAATACAGCTTAGGAACGATGACGTTTTTGGTAATCATTAATGACTATTTCACATTCAGACCCAGAGGTTAGTAAACAAGTAGATACTTCTTGAGACGGAGCTTTCCCGCTTTTAGAAATGAGTATTTTAGAAGCTTTATTAACTTGAACCGTGATTATTTCGCAAAAGAATCGAAGCTTACCTAGGAGCTAATTTATTCACTTTCAAATGGAGTAGCAAATCTTTCAAGATCTTATTTATTGTTCACGCTCGTGTGATGATACTAACGATTTGATTTAAAGTAAAAAAAAATGTCTTCATCATCATCTCAGGGATACGACATCTAGTGATGAAGATGACTTTATAAATGACGAAAGAAAGAACATTGCTTTAGTAGGTATGTTACCTACTTTGTCATGCTTATGAACATGGTACTGTTTGGAACGAAAGTTCCTTATGGGGCGTTGCGGAGAGGTAACCTACCCGCAAAAAGCGTCCGTAACGTTAAATAAAGAGAAGAGATCTTAATAGAACACTAAAAACTCGGTTTATAGTGACCACGTATTGTGTTTTTGTTGATAACTTTACAAGTAACTCCAGGATATGGAGTTCAACATTGAGGATGGTTTTCATGTGTACAGTACAGGTTTCCGCGCGGATGATCACAACATCACAGTCGTCTCAATACGAAAACGTTTTCATAAAGCGAAACTGATCACAAAAAATTGCCAATGAATAAAAATGAATGGGCAGTTGGTGCGGCGTTACAGAAATGAATGATGTCGGAGATGGCGGCCATTTCCGGCGCCCGCTCAATTTCCTCCACGCATCCATCATGGCGGCCGTGCAGTAGTGAGGGTAGAAAGAATTTATCTCGATAACATACAGATTGCACACGAGAATTTTTGTATCAGCGGACATTAGTCAGGTGTGTCGGCAATCAGTGGGGGAGATGTTCTGACGCGGTCGCTCTCGCCCAGTGGCCAGATTATGTCATTCAGAATTTTCGAGGCCGAGCAGTTGCTGTTTATAGGGATATTTAGTAGAAAGAGACTAAAACGTTCATAAAAACTTAATAAAAATGATAATGATGAACTACTTAGTGCTACCGGCTGCTAAAAATTTATTTGTAAGCATTTTATATATACTTACCTGAACACATAATTGTCATTGTAATTAATATAAGATCTATATTATATATATATATATTTATTTATAATTTTAATTTGTGAATCTTTGAGTAATTCAAATAATTTTAAGATGGTTTAAAAAGAACAAGTTCGGTGTTAAGCTATTCCGTGTATGATTTGGGGACAGCGCTCAAAGGTTTCATTTATTGCAGCAGTGTGCAGAGATGAACGCAATTCCAAATATAATGTACATTAGTAATTGATACTGAACGTGAGCTAATTTATTGCAACTGGCGAGTGGAGGCTGACGTTACATTGGGACTACGCCAGACGACCAGCCGCGCTCAGTAACTGAGTTAGATAATTACATAGAAGCATCTACTGTTTAAAAGTATTATAACAGATTAGACTTTTATATTACGCTAGTCTTTTAAATTAAGATCATTAAAAAATTGTTCGTTGGTTTGCCTTGCCTTATTGCCTTATTTGAGAAAAAGCAACGATTTGGCTATTTGAAACAAAGTAAATAAAAAAGTAAAAATATGATGACATTAAATTAATTAAAATGTTAATAAGATTCATGTTTGCTGTTTTACTGTGCACCACCACTACCACCAGAAGAAAAATGACTCAAAAGATCCAAAGGGAGATCCAGAAGATTAATCCAAATATGAAATATTTGGATTATTCTTCTTAGCGGTTAGCCATTTTAAATTGTTTAAATCATTGTAAGAAACAAATACTTGTTTTTACCCGACTACGGCGCCCTCTAGCGGTCATAAGGTACTGTTTTAAAAAATAAATTAATTTTTTTATTTTAAAAATATATACATTATTGGCATTTGCTCGTGACTTTGTCCACATTTATTCGATAATTATGAATATTATGATCTTTAAATTATAAGGGCACCAAAACAGTTAAAATAAAAAAAGTAACAACTAAAACCCAACTACGACAAAAAACGACGCTGAAAAAGATGAAACAAGTTGAAAAAGGCGTAGTCACACGTTACATAGAAACGTACCTTAACACTTAATGCGTGACTGCGGCTTTTCCAACGTCTTTCATACATTTTCAGCGTCGTTTTTTGTCGTAGTTGGGTTTTAGTTATTATTATTTTTTTTGGATCAATTTTTCTGAAGAATATCAGCAAGTCTAATTTGTTAGATTGATACTGATATTGCTTGGGTCAAACTCCGCCCAGACTAGCGGACGGCGTGCGTTGAGAACTTGGCACTGACACAACATTTATGTATTCCTGAGTGACAGGTTACAAACGGGACAGTCAGCTACTTCTGTTAGTAGATGAATTTGTTGATAAGTAACAGTTAGTAGCACCTGTATCACTTACTGTCTGTATGTGCCTACTGGTTAAAAAGGAAAACGGGTATGTGTGACCGTGGACTACAGACAGACGGCAGATTCCGTGTTCCAACTGTGGTTTAGCCCACTCCACTGCGAGTACTTCCTTTGTAATGCCGTCCATATGTAATTATCGAACATAACAATAATACGTAGTTTGCGTGTTCTATTTAAAGTCTCTGAGTTGTGTTGTTTTTCCTCACACATTAAATATAGCTTAGTGCCCGATATTGATGTCTATTAATAAGTTAAAAGCTGCATCAAAACATCCTACATTATTGTCGTTTGTTCTATTCTTAACAACGCTTGGACCGTAGCTGAACTCATGTCTGAGTGACTTCCATTATAGAGAGGCACATGCGTGATATGCCAAGAAAGGAAAAAAGGACTAGCAATATACATAAGTATGTTATCAATTGTGTTTTGTTAAATATTCTTTGCGAGATTTGTGTTTTCTTTAAAGATACTATAACTACTCGTCGTCTGGCATAGTTGTTATGCCAAGGCATCAAAGATATAGATACAGTCTTTTCTTTTCAATTATGTAACTCAGTCGTATTTTATTGTATATAACTTCATTATTGAGTGTGTCTATGCTTGTGTGTGTGTGTGGGTTGTACTTATCACACACTTATTAAGTGCAGATCGAGGAAAATGCCCACCTCACATTCAATTACTCAACAAACAAAGACAAAGGCAAAAAATCTATCAATAATATTTCGTTATAGGCAGTCTTATGTTGTTAGCAAAAACTCTATTTAAAATATACAATTTAGGTGCTTGATTATATAAGTGTTCCTTTTGCAAGGAATCCATTTTATATTATAGAATCTTTGACACAATAGTCTATTCTAGATCGCTGGGTACATAGTGCTTACTTAGAAATAAGTGCATGTGTCCCTAATAAGCGGTTGAAGACCGAGGGTCAACTTAACTGCCACTAAATCAAGGCATGTCCAACGATAATTCAAGTTAGTACCGAAAAGCGGCGATGGTAGGCGATAGTGGCGAACGGTGCCGGCTGCAGGCAGATAGGTCGCTTTACGAGGGCACTATCGCGCGCTCTCTGATTGCGTTTTATGGCCCGCTTTAAAACTCTATCTCGGTATTGATAAACGTAATGTGGGCTAGGTTTTAGCTCAGATAGCGGCTCTAAAGCTTTTAGTACCGCGCCGACCGTTCGCCCGCAATAATAAACGAAAACCACGCTGGGCCTGGATACAATTTATTTCGCTGTTTATGACTTTGGCTCCTGTTACAACCAATTTTAGCAGAAATAATCTAGTCTTTAAAGCATATCTATTTATACTTGATGATTACTTCTATGATATTTTAGAATGAACTTTAACGAGTAAAAATGCATTTGTGGGGATGTCAAGCTTATATTTTAGAGATGCCTAGCCAGTGTGGTATAGAAGGCAAAAACCTGTCTTTCTAAGGACAGACCTACGTTCCGCTGCAGCAGTAGCATTGATGACAATACACGTACATACATACATACGTAGACATACGTCGATGTACGAGCGTGTGTGTAGCAAACAAAGCAAATTGAAGCGGGTGTCGTAATCCGTTATTTTTGGCGAAAATAAAACAAACAAGATTTCTAAGAATAATACGTCCGGAACCCTTGGCCTGTTGTGCCAGCAAATGATAATAAGATGGTCTGATAACAGAAGTCACCTAACTCGGGCGGGTGTCGCGAATACTAATCACTCGGAGGCAGTGATTACGGGCAGGCTCGGGGCGCTGCGGCTCCCGGCTAATGGATAAATATAAATTTGGGACAAGTTTGTAAAACGATATCACGTTTGTTGTTGCGTGTTGGGCTTACGTATCTCATTTACTTCAGTAATTTTTTTTCCAAACCGTTGAAAATGTTAAGACAAATAAGGGTTCGCAATGTAATGGTCATATCTGTTAAGAGTAAAGTCACCACACAATGATTTGTTGCGATAACTAACATCATGGGAAGCTGATGTGGCTGATATATTCCCACTCGTCCACGGCTTTCATCTCCCTCCATCACCCTTTAAAAATGACCACTTCCTTCTACTTAAATGTGAGATTTATTTTGATACTTAATTTACTAATCGCACATTTGAGTACATCGTCAGAAGCTTGAAAAAAAATCGTATTTTACGTTAACGAGACCTATATATTTTCCTTCCAAAATGAATCAAAGTCGTTGATTTCCGCGATTTATAAGATTGCAAGGCACCGCCCCGCCCCCCTCCCTGGCCCAACATTCGTCTTCGTTACGCAACAGGAAAAAGCAAGTATCGGTGAAGCAGGAAGCTTTGATTAATTTATAACATTTCTAATGCACAACAGAGCGCTCCCAATGCTCGCACTAACCCACATCTCGCGAATACATTTATAACGAGATGCTTGCTCTCACACGCGCCATCAACCATCTTAATCTGTCACCTCAGATGTATACTAGTAAGTGATCAATAATTTACATATTTCTTGCATATTTTTAGGGCTTGTACGTCGTTAAGTACTTTATGATATTATAGGACGTAAGTGCTTAAAAATGTTTTGTTTTTGTAGAAGCAAATTCTCGTACATTTAGTAGCATTTAGTTTGAAGTATATTTATAACTAGTTGAGTCCCGTGGTGTTACTCATGATTATTTTCGTACCGCGGTAAACGCCGCGGGACGAAGTCAGTCTAAGAAAGTATTTTAAGTTACTCCTTAGATCATCAGCTATCTACAGGTAAAAGTCCTGTCAAAATCGGTTCAGCCGTTCCAGAGATTATCCAAAACAAACAAACAGACAGACCGACAGAGAGACAGACAAAAATTTTAAAAATGTTATTTTGGTACATGTATCGTATATATATATATATGTAATACTATATATGTATTTGCGTGTACAGACAATCAATAAAAGGTGGTGCTTAGTCCGTCTACCAGTCACCTTTTGTTAATGTGGTGGTTTATTTTAAAGTCTTACTTCATCTTAATTAAAATCAGTTTATTACAAGTGTTGTTGAACGTCAAGGAGCATATATTTCACGGTGTCAGTGGCAGTCGGCCACACGTCACGGCTACAACACGACACATTGCTTCATTCTCCTCTTCGATTCATACCGTTGACATAAGATTTATGTGGACATGCCTCGTAGCGGCCAGAAAACTACCAGTTCTGTACGCTTTGTATTAAGGATATACATAACTTTTTTGAGTCTTGTATGATATTTTTGCTGGTCCATGATGTGCTGTCATTGAGAACACTGTGTATTCGCAATGACAGCACAGTGTAAGGTATACAGCTCATAGTTAGTCCAATTTAATATTTCATTTCATGTATTATGTATGCATTTCAATAGAATGATAATCTACTCCGTCTTTTACTAGTCATTTTGGCAAGTATGGTGAGCGTCAGTTTGTCTGGTGCGCTGGGTGTGTGCAGCGGTGTGCCAACTCCTGGGCGCACGTGCCTCTGTCGACACTCCCACATGTACCTGCTGCCATGTGTCGCTCTCCGCGAATGACGCAAGTTGGCTAATCCCGGACATCGACACGTTTTTGACATCTGCACTAATTAGCCGAAAGCTTAATTAAGCTTGTACAGGAAATGTTCTGTCACGCTCTTTTGCTTAACAAATCTTAGAAAATGATGACGATCAACTGTTATAGGAGGAAAATGATATTTTTTATAAAATAAGTAACTGCAATTTCTATTTGTGTTTCTCAATTTTATTTAAAAATGTACTTATTTTTTAAGATACACATACATAATTTATTTTTGCTTCAGATTTCCTTGTGTTTTTCCGCATATTTGTCACTGTTGAAAAGAGAAAAGTTGGTCGTTCATCTCGATAGAAGCTTCAAATTGTAACTGCGTAAATTGTTAATGTTATAATTAAATTAGGAATTATGGTTTTGAACCGATTGCCCTCAGGGACAAGGAATCCGCGTGGTCTATTTATATAGAACTAGCTCAACAACGGATCAATGCTTCTTATAGAGTATAGACAGAAAAAAATAAACAAAACGTCATGAATTTATTTCTACAAAAGTAATGTCACTAAGTAGTAAGTGGCTAAAAATATCCAACTTAACTTAATTGCATATTTTAATTTCACTGTCCATCACTAACTATCCGTCTTCATATACGAGTATGTAGGTATATTATGTAATCCTACCTAATTATGAATATCCGACAGTCTGTGGATAGCAGCAGTTCTAAATAAAACATTTAACGGACGCCGGGTACAAGCTATATTTTAGCCGGAACCAAATTTCGTGTCGTTTTTTACTAGATACAAGCAAGGGGAAGATTTATGACGTATTCGCAGCTGATGCCTAGTTTTTGTTACAGTGCACGATTGAACACTGTAGGCGCTAGCAGATGTGCCTATATCACAAAGGGATGTAAAGATCGGTGGTTGTAGTGAAATGTATCTACTGTATTAAGTAACTCTACATTCAATTAGTAATTTGGAATAATAGATAAGTAATAAGGCATAACAGTCTCAAAAATGCAATTAAAATTAACTTTGATTCTATTTGTGTCATTTATATCTATACTAATATATAAAGCTGAAGAGTTTGTTTGTTTGTTTGTTTGTTTGTTTGTTTGTTTGAACACGCTAATCTCAGGAACCGCTGGTCCGATTTGAAAAATTCTTTCGGTGTTGGATAGTCCATTTATCGAGGAAGGCTATAGGGTATATATCATCACGCTACTACTAATAGGAGCGGAGCAACAACGAAGAATGTTTCAAAAACGGGGGAAATTTTCACGCTACGGGCAATATAAGGCGCAAACGAGGTTGCGTGGGTCAGCTAGTCCTGGATAAAATCTGAGTATTCGTTTCATAAATGTGTATAAATGTAAATGCGAGAGTAGTCATTAAATAAAAGTAAAGCGGTTGTATCGTTGAACCTTCTGCTCACAAAGGTTTTAGTGAGGCCTGTAAAACTCACAAGGTCTTAAATATTTTGTGGAAGATGGAACAAGTAGTGTAAAGGTACGTCTTGTGTGATCCAAAGTAAATCCTTAGTTTGAGCCGAAAGATGTATTTAAGTATTTATTTGAAGAAAACAAACAACAGGTGAGTATAAGAAAAATGGGGACCCTCAAAAGCCTTAAGCCTTCGGTTCGGACCTCCTTAAGCTCGTAAAAGGCGTTCGTGTGGAGTTCGCCGAGGGACCGCTCCGAGGAAAGCTCGCAGTATTACAACTCCGCGGGGACTCGTCCAGTGGTCAGCGCGTATTGCTGATTTGATCGTTGTCCTTACTATATCAACCATCATTTAATGGGATCGATTTCTTATATTTTGAATAAGTCACGCGATAGTGCTTATTGTGTATGATATTTTTTACCAAAAACGTTGTTCAATCTCAGTGTTACTTAAAGGCTGTTGCTAAGAAACTTATTTTATATGCATAAAAGGTCACTTAAAGTATATTATATTTTAATTACAATACAATCAAGTGCTTTAGGTTACTTTAAATCTATTGAATATACTTTTCATTCCCCATCTCGCAAAAAATATTTTTGACCTTCGATATCTGAGTGCAAAAGCCGTTTTTATCCACTAGCTAGAGGATAAAGTAAATTGAATTTAGAACATATTGTGCACTAAGATTGTGAATTTAAAACATCATTAAACCTATTTACTTCTACCTCCATTGTGCCGAATTTATCATACAACCTTTATAATTTGTTAAAAAGTCAGACTCGGAACCTTTTTGGTGTACTGTTTTTTTTAATTTGCTTTGCCCGCGCCATTTTCTTCTTAAGTAACTGTAGTAACGTTACTTTCAATTTCTTTCCTTAATTTATTTATACATCTATACAAATAAATAAAATTGGAATATCTGTTTGTAATATTAAAATGCGCTTTTTACTAAATGCTTATATACACGGTACGTATACCAAAATATATTTTATTTCAATTTCTGAACGGCTGGACTGATTTTGACGGGACTTTCACTGATAGCTGATAGCTGATGATGTAAGGAGTAACTTAAGCTACTGTTTTTAGACTGGATTTTTCCCGCGGCGTTACCCGCGGTACAGCAATAACCGCTGGTAACGCGAGGGGGAATCCACACGTAAAAAAAAATAGCAAAATATTTTTAGAAATTATTTAAAAATTAATTTGTAATATTTACCTATCATAATGTAGTACCTAATAAATATTAATACCTAAACTGAAATAAAAGTATTTTGTGATTGTAAATGTTTTCTTTGCATTTAGTTATTTCCTCGCTGAGGCGGAATGAAAAGTTACGTGTTGCACTCGAGTGCAAAGATTTTTACCTCGTGTCTTTTGATTCCCTCGCTAACGCTCAGGATTATAATTTTTGGAATCCTTCGCTTGCTCGGTCATCAAAATTGAGCACGCGGTTAAAAAGCAACTTTGCACTCTTGTATAACATATAACTATTATTGTACATCAATTAAATTATTGTAGTAGAATATTTCAAAATTATACACCCATTGAAAGGCAGACTTAGCTAAAAGCTTGCTGTATTGTCAGAATGCCATATTTATATTTATGTACTTCGGATCACAATAATATATTGTGTTGGTCTGAATATGTAGCCAGAATGGAGAAAATAAACTGTATTATAGTTTATTCCCTATTTTAACTAAGCGAGTTTTGTTACTTTGTTAAAAGTATTAAAAAATCCATTTCAATCCGTAATATCAAAACGTGCATTACAACATTACAAATATTTCCATTGATCTGGGTAAATAAACTTTTTCAGGAACATCTTGTCGTTGTACTTCTGTGACGGAGCGTCCGTGCACCCCCGCGCAATATCAGTGGGATTACTTATATCGGCGGCTAATCCTGGCTTACTTGCACAAAGGACGGCGGCTCGCCCTTTATCCAGCCTCTCATTCCAATACCTCCAACGGTTAGGGCGTCCGTAGACTGGTGTCACATCACCCAATATTAAACATGACATTTTATGTACAACGGTGTAATCATTATTTTATACCGGGGTTTGGTGCTTTTCAAATTCAATTTAATGTCCAATCATACAAAATCTTCCGTGTTTTAATCTATACAAATAAATAAAATTGGAGTGTCTGTTTGTAATATTAAAATAACAGCTTTTTAATCAATGCATATGTATGTATATCCGATACACATACCAAAAATGTAGTTAAAAAATTTTTTGTCTGTCTGTCTGTCTGTCTGTCTGTCTGTCTGTCTGTCTGTCTGTTTGTTCCGGGTAATCTCTGGAACGGCTGGACGGATTTTGACGGGACTTTCACTGGCAGGTAGCTGATGACCCGGGGGGTAACTTAGGCTACTTATTTTAGACTAACTTTGTCCCGCGGCGTTACTCGCGGTACAACAATAACCGCGGGTAACACCGCGGGGTTCAGCTAGTATGCAATAAACTACGAACAAAGTTAATTAAGTCTCTCTTTTTCGGATCCATGAACTACGTACTCAATTGTATGACAGGAGATGGCGGTGTTGCCATAAATCACGATGGCAGACAATGCATTGTATCGTCATGTCGCTTTAACATCCACCGTTGGACATAGACATCTCCTTAGGAAGGAGGTTTTGGCTTATTGTATCATCGCGTTTCGCTGGTCTAATTTAGTATATTTGTGTCATGTTTTCATTCTCTTTGCAGTTCTGTTGACCTGAGTAATTTGCTACCTGTGCTTGTACAACGTACATATTTGTAGGTACGTATAAGTAGGTACATAAAGTTTTTACCAATTTGTCACCTAAACATCATTTGCAAGCCTTTCGTAAACTACATATAAGTTATTAGCAACTTGTGCGAAGCAAACCGTTGCTCGTCGACAGAACACAAATTAACATTGCGAACTAACTTCGCGGCTGAAGGCATCCCTGTCAAAACCCTCATACCAGTTATTACAATAACACAACACGCTAATATCAACCCATCTGCTTGAAGCACAAGATACTGTTTCGTGTAATAAGCCGGAGGGAAACAGGCGGGTTGATTAATCCGACCAATTTAGATTGGTGAATGTTTGTGGCTCGTTGGATGCGATAGTATACCACTCTCATCTGATCAAGTTAGAATTTTGTTTGTGTACTTTGCCTTAATTGTTCCTTCTCGCAACCGTGCCATATTAACTGCTAATGGAAACAAAGATTATTGTGTTATATTATTGTGTTCATCTCGCACACATACGAGCAATTATGCCGAACTTATCTTGTACCTTTTAGCATGTACAGGTACTTAGTTATGGCAATGGAATCTTATACAAAGTTTCTGATAAGATATACATATATAATTATGTATATATAAATAGCAATATGTGGTAGGAACCTTCACCTCACATTATACATCACAAGAAGTAATGAACAGAGATCGTTACTCCAATGAGGTTTAAGTTCTATGTCCTAATCAATGATGTTATTACTATAACATCATTGATGGTAATAGTTGTTTTTGTGTGTAGGTTTCACTTGATGGCTTTGATCTTGAGAGGAGTAGTGACGGAATGTTTGTCTGCTCTTTAGGAAATTATATAATGCTCTTAAATATCCCATCTTGTCACAACAACAGCAGCCATCATCAACACTTTCGAAAGTATTTGTGTGTGATATGTGAGCATTCGGAGATATGTGAACTGAGTCCGAGTCGTGTCTCGTGCATCGGTGTCAAAACAGAAGGACTCTTCTAGAATTAATAAAAATATTTCCACTCTCTGTAAGACACAAGACAAGTCGTCACTGGCGGTAAAGAAAATATAACAAAATTACGAATTACTGAAATCACTCGTAAAAAGCTATCTCTCACATAATACCTTAGTACAAATCTTACTTGGTTCTGTGATATCTAATTTCAATACCTATAATACAAATAGTGTTATCTAAATCGGACTTATCTTTCTGTTTTCCCAACGTTTGGAAGAAATTACTCCTATCGTGGTGACGGCTGTTGTCAAGAGTTACTTGAAGATTATTATCGCTATAAAGTACGGATTGAATGGTATAAGTTGTACAAGTGACTCAACTTATACCAGTACACAGTTAAACTTAGTAAGTTTCTTACATATGAAGTGTGTTCAGTGTCCCTTGAAGGGGCCGGCAGCATCTCCCACGCCCCTTAGATCACTGACATAGAAACATATACATCAATGTGTACCTCTATCAATGTTCCTAACTAACTTAAGTCTAATTAAAGTATTTGAGAGGAGTGAGTAAATTATTGAACAGTTGCCAAGAGTGCGGCGCAAGACGGAGGGGGGTCGGGGGAGGTTGTTACAGGAAGTGCTGTGGCAATTATCAGTCGCACGTGCGCGGTTCATATTGTTAGATATTGCCAATACCCGAAGTTTGTTGCGGACATTATATTTGAGCAGTTAGTAACAGTTCTGATTTAAAGTTATCCCGCACCTTCGTTTTTTAGTTTATAGAGAGTAAAAACGGGTACGGGTTACCTAATAGTTATTGACTATCGCCTCCCACGAACACCCGTAGTAATATCTCAGGAGCAATATCTTCCCGGCAATGAAAGCAACTGGATGCAAAATGCGCCTTTTTTTATGTATGGCCCTGCCAAAATGACTACTCCGCCTGGTGGAAACCAAAAACAGAATTCAAGAGTTTTGGTCACCATACTTATAGCGAATGCAGACAATGCAACAATGTAGCATGGTGACCCACACCATGGCAGCCTTGTGATGCTTTCACATTGATGGGCTTCCGGTCTCGCACTCCCCAACGAAACACGACAGCACGAACGCTGTCATTTTACGTTGATCTTCTGTGCGAGAGTAGTACCGCCCCGGTCGAGCAGGCCCAACCGTGCTGAAATCAGCGTGGCTCTACTACCTGAAATGGCCTTGGGAGAGACCCATGTCCAACAGTGTACTGCAACAGACTGATGATGAGGAATGAAAGTGATTGTTTACAGCTATAGGCTTAGTCACCAATATGTCAAGGTTTCAACACATAGAACTGCTACAGCCGAGGGTAGAGCTCTTGTCTGGCTTATTCTTGAACTCTTAACTTGTGTAGGTTTTTTTTGTGTTTATTTTTTTCTATTAAAGTATGACAAACAGGTACGTATCAAAACAAGTACTAGTTAAAGGCTAATTTGTCTGACTTAAGAACCGCAACTTTCTGAAGCTGGTTTTACTGTGTTACGCAAGACATCGATCCACCCGATTCTTGTACTGGTAGAAATTAGTCAGACAGAATTAATTAGACATCCTACGGGGACTAAATTAGAGTCTTGAAAATGTGCTTTCTTAATACACCTTCTCTCCCTCCAGGTACATAGCCTTGATGATTTTATGTATAAAAAAAAATAATATAAAAATAATTATAATATAAAACTAGCTGAGCTCCGCGGTGTGTGTATGGCAATCGTTATTGGGAAGTCAGTGCCCTCAAATATGTATACTGACAACTAGTTCAATCATCGAATTCAGTTCGGCCTCAGGGTTGCGGAGGTCCGATGCCAGTCGCTCCGTGTAAAAACTGATATTCAGGTAAAACCGGTTGAACTAGTAGCCGACCCCAAATCTTGGGAATAATAAAGTCTAGGAAGATGAAGATGTTATTCTGGTACATACATTTAGTAAAAAGCGGTTATTTTAATATTATAAACAGGCACTCCAATTTTATTTATTTGTATAGATGGTAACAACTAACAACAACAGTCGTTTACTAATATGCCAAATGGCTGCGGTTCATTCATGTTATAATATAACATAAACACGTTAAATTATAATGACGTACAACACTTGGCTGACAGCCAGCAATGTTGATTAATAATAATTGGGTAAATACAGTGGTCTCTCAATAAATATATATTTTGTATATTTTATGAACATTCAACCTCACTTATGTTTTTTTTTGTAGAATAGGGGGCAAACGAGCAGGCGTATCACCTGATGATAAGCTATTACCACCGCCCATGGACACCCGCAGCACCAGAGGCGTCACGAGTCAAATAGAAATCAATAACTTCTAAAAAAACTAATCGATTACGATATTTGATCGATTAATGGGTCGATTGTGTTTACTTATGGCCAATTTCTAGCCTAGGCCACTGCCCACTGTACGACCAACATTCTGTTCCTAAAAAAAATTTTGTGCAACCTTCTGCGCGAAGTTCAGACTCGCCAAGACAGCTCGGCCGTAGAGTATTTATCTTAAACCGTTAGCGTTTTACGCTCCACTGTATCACACTCCTATTTCATAACCGGTACACAACTTGAAAAGGTGGAGGTAATACGAGATCTAGGAGTCTTATTAGATAGTAAACTTCATCTTGATGACCACGTTAATGCTATTGTTGGTAATGCTTTTAAGATGTATGGTTTCGTTATGCGTTCCAGTACGTGTTTTACTCAGCCCTCTACTTATCTGTATCTGTATAATACTTCGGTTCGCTCACAACTTGAATATGCTGTGTCAGTCTGGAATCCGTTGTATGATAAATATATAACTGCTGTAGAATTAGTCCAAAGAAAATTTTTGCGCTGCATGCATTATAAGTGTTATCATAAATCATCCTCATACAAAGATCTACTAATAACTTATTACTGTATTACGCTAGAACACAGACGCTTGTACTTGGAAGCATTGCTACTGTACGACCTGTGTCACAGTAGCTATGATTGTACTGCACTCACCAATAGACTTTGTTATGTTGTACCCACTAGAACTCATTGCCGTAATATTTGTAGCATCTTTGCAACTAATGCTGGTAAAAGGTCACCAATGCACAGATTGATTGATAGTTTTAACAAATATTTCTGTACTATTGATCTAATAAATAAATAAATAAATAAATATTTCGGACATCTAAACACACAACGCCAGCTAGTCCCAAGATAAGCAGAGCTTGTGTTATGGGGTACTAGACAACTGATACAAATACATATATACTTTTTTTTTTTGTATATTATATATATATATATATATGTATAGATAGAAAACACCCAAACTCCGAAACAAATATTTGCAGATCATACAAACATTTGATCCGACCCGGGAATCGAACCCGAGACCTCAAGAACAGCAGTCGCGTACGCTACCACTGCGCCATCGAGGCAGTCAATGGCAGTGCGTCCTAGCTCTTTTAAAAAGTTATTACTTGAAAATCTTAATGTTTATTCAAATTAAGTCAAATATTAGCCTACAATATTATATATGTACATATATATATATCTAATTTTATATCACTGTCAAACACATAATATCGCTAATGTATGCTGTATAGTTGTATCTAATGTTCTCAAAGGAATGAAACCCTGTTAATGTTACATTACTACTATGTGGTAAATGTCGCTGATAGCACAATTATCCATACCTTTATGTAAGTGTATTTATAACCTTGTATTGCGTTGTTGTTTATTTATCTAAAAAAAAAAAAAAATATAAAGAGAAAAAAAAAAAAAAAACACTATTGACAACCAACCCTGAATTATAAACATTATGTGTTGTATACACAAACTAGCGTTTGCTCGCGGCATTGCTTGTGACTGCTTGCCATTAGCGCGAATCTTAACTGTTATATAAGGAAATGAAACATTTCCTTTATTTTGTAAGTAAATTATTAAATATCGACCCATGGCCACGAGGCTCGGTAAAACTGTGTGTGTGCTTTGTAAATAATAATAATAATAATAATCATTTATTCAGACCACTTTGTGTCCATTTTGTTAGATACAGTAAAGCTTATTCTATTGTTAGTAAAAGTCATCACAATAAGATAAATAATAATAAAACATTTAAATAATTCAAGTATTAAAATCAAATAATAACAATTATAATAAGAAAAAAAAAATTACAATTAAAATGAAACAAAACAATTCTCAATTTGAATTAAAATAAATTGAATAAATATATAAAAATTAAAACAGACTGAACATAATAAATGACGTACATGTTATCAATCACTGTTACGCAATCCCATTGGCGACTGCGGAACAGTGATTGACATATAAGCAGTCTAGACGATCCGCTATCACTTTAGAATATTGTTGGAGCTGCCACGAACCCTACGCAACAAGGAGCCGCATCTTTTACGCATTGTAGCGTAAAAACAATCTACATGGTACTGCGCAAACATACCTGACGCACTACAGAATCGTGGCAGCCCCATCAACACCCTAAATGCATTATTATATTGAACTCGGAGCGCAGCGTAAGATTTCTGAGTATATATAGCCCACAGGCTGCACGTGTAGAAGGATGTGCAGTATGAACGAAATAGTGTCGTTTTCACTTCTAAAGAACAACGTGCAAACCGTCGAGCTATCATGTTCGCTCTCACAGCCAGGGCCCTCCGTTCACGTTCTATGTCGTCATCGTCCCTGAGGCCTGAGGTCAGTATATGTCCTAGATACTTAAAGTTATCAACTCTCTTTAAGGCTGTGCCGTTGAGCTTAATTTTCGGCAAGACACTTGTGTCACTGACCCCAAAGACCATGACTTCACTTTTTATGGCGTTGTATAATAAGCCATGCTTCGCAGCATAAGCCTCGCAAATAGCCACAAGCTTCTTTAGTCCACAAACAGATGCACTCAACAACACCATATCGTCGGCGTAGCTAATATTGTTGACGCTAACCCCATCTATATGACAGCCAACATGAGTGCCACTGAGAGCGACAATCAGGTCGTTCATGTACAGGTTAAATAGTGTCGGCGAGGACAATCCACCCTGTCTCACCCCACACTCCAATCCATAGGATTGCGACATGGTTCCCGACCATCTCACGCTATTAATCTGGTTTCCATACCAGTACTTACAGATGTTAATAAGCTCATTAGGCAGGTTTGTAGTTTCTAATTTTTGCCATAAAATATCATAGGAAACCAGATCGAAAGCCCTAGAGAGGTCGAGAAAGCACGCATGTACAGGAGTCCCACGCTTTGTATAATATCTAACGGCATGCTTAACACACAATACTGCACTTTCAGTTGATAGTCCGGCACGGAAACCGAACTGGTTATCGTGAAGTTGAATGTGTTTGGTCAGTTGTGAGTTAAGCACGCCATCAAACACCTTCGAAATGACCGTGGCAAGAGAGATAGGCCTATAGTTATTTCTATCTGAAAGATCAGCAGTTTTATTTTTAACTATTGGTATCACTATGGTTTTTATCATTTCCTCTGGCAAGTACGAATGCCCGATACAAAGATTAAAAAGTATACTTAACAGTCTCGGCAAATGGGGCCCGGCATGTTGTAGGTGTTCAATGCTCAAGCCGTCATGGCCGGGCGACTTGCCTCTTGTCATTGACTTAATTAATAAATGTATCTCCTTTGCAGAGCATGCAAAGCTCACCCTTCTACCAGCCTGAGCACTAATCACTGAACTCGGAGGCCCAAGCGGCGACTTAACTTCAAAATGCTCCATAAACATATTAGCTATTTCGGCGGCATTACTCACGCCATTGATGCACACAGGAACAGCTGGTTTAATATTAACCTTATTCGTAGCCTTCCAGAAGGAGCGAAAGTCTTTTTTATTATGGTGTGAAGTTAAAATATCCATACGCACTTGCTCTTCGTGGTTTTGACACCACTTCAAGCGGTTTTTAAAAATTTTCCTAGCCTCACACATTTCATTATAATACATACCCGAATGGGGTTTTCCCTGCGAGCACCAGTGATAAAAATTTTCTTTGGCTTTCCTGTGTGCCTCCCTGACATGCGAGTTCCACCCTATTACCCGTTTCTTCTTTTTATTGTAACAGGTATTGGTTTTATACCTCCTACTAGAGATGGCTGCCGCCTTCAGTGACTCACTAATACTATTATAAAAAGTGTCAATAAGTTGTCTATGTAGCATTACATTGCATGTGATATCTGAACACTTTCGCAACTCTTGTGGCATATCTAGCTCATCCAAAAGTGTATGGCATTCCCTGTAATAACTTTCAGTTTGCTGTATACCCCTCTCTCCCCACACCACGTCATTAGCAATAGATATATCATTAAATATTTTTGGTACAATCACGTCAAGACTACACTCAACAACTAACGGGTAGTGATCTGACCATAGAACGTCATACCTTACATGTACGCCACGCACCGAAGACACGGCCGCTTTAGAGACCAAACAGTGATCAAGCCATCTCTGTGAGCCATGAACTTCACTCACAAATGTAAAACAATTAGTCATCATTTCTACATCGATACAACTCCACTCTTGTTCTGCAGAGAAGAGTAATAACTCCTTATAAAACTGTTCTGTAGGATGAGCATTGAAATCTCCTAAGATATAAACACAGTCAATATTACAGCTGTCAATAATAGCGCTTACCGATGCGAGAGTGTCCGTAAACTCCACTAGGTTAGCCAGCTCTTGAGTAGGCATATATAAACTGACCACAAGGATCAACCGATCACGTAACACTATTTGGATTGCACACAGACGCGGGTTATCGCACGGAATCACTTTTACACTCGGAAACGCACTATCACGCCAGAGAATGGCGACACCTCCGTGTGGGCGGCCGCGCAACATTCCCGCCGCCGTGTCCACCGCCGACGTCCCTGTACAGCCGAACTCCTCGTCAATAGTGCTCAAGTATGACAGGTCACTCGGCAACAGCCATGTCTCCTGTAGTGCAACTATATCCGATATTTTACATAATTCACGTATGCCGTTAACGGAGCGTTTTACATTTTTGCAATTAAATGTTACTAATTTGCATGTGTTATCATCCATTTAATAATCTGATCTGGCCGTCATTAGAAACATTATTTGTTTCTGTCGCGTTTCTTTTTTTAAAGTGCACAAAACGTCTAAAGATTATACCTTGTGGCCATAGGTTTTCATCTAAAAACATGTGTAATTTGGATGCCGATATATAAAATTTGTATGCATCATATTCGTTTTTCCTCTTCATAACAATTTTCTCCAAACTTACATTTTCGCTAGTCTTCTCATAAATATAAGAAGTAAAGATATCGCCGCAAGAGGCTTGGCAAACTTTTAAAGTTCTTACTTTTTTTGCAATTGTTTTCTATGAATATCTAAATTATGACCGAGACACGTTCTTTGACACTAAAGATAAGAATCATTGGCATGTTTTAGAGACAAGCCATCGCACCACAAATATAACTTTTTGTCCAAGAGTATTGTGATCATTGTGATGAAGCGGCTTGGCTGTCAAACACTACACAACGAGCATTCACTTGATTAAAATATTCGTGTCATGGTGTACACAAAAACATTTGCATTGTTTGTTGTTAATGTAAATGATAGATATGGCTAACATCACAGCCACGGCGAGATGTTGCGGTTAGACAACGATCTGACCGCTGACTTTTGGCGTGACCTTAGGCTCAACGTGGTGTTGTGTGAACCCACATAGGTAGGTACGTGATTCGCGAACAGTTAATGGCTATTGACGATGCTGACGATATAGGCATAATGTGATATTGTGGAACGACCGAAATATATTATATCCAAAATACACCGGCTTGGCGCAGGTATATTACTATGTAATTAGTCAACCTAGGTATTGCACAGATTTGGCAGTGTTCCCTGAAATCAATTACGCCATACAAACATACGTAATTCCTGTCAGCAGTCCTTCGATCAAGTATATTTGATCGAAGCAGCAGTCAATAGCATATTTTAGTTGACAAACTCAAGATTCAAAGCGCTGAGTGGGTTCAAGTAATTGTAACTTTTACGAGATAATATATCATGTGAGGTGTGTAACAATGGAGTACATTACGATAATGTAGTATCGGCGGCAGCGCGCGGCGAGTCAATAAAGTTTGAACCGCTTCGTTGGCGACGGACGAGCTCGGCCGAAGACAATGCTTTTAGACAAATTGCCAGTTCAACAATTATGCTAAAACATTGTGTTACAATGGAATCCTTAAATCGTCGGTGGCGTCATATTTTATTTATGGGTTGGACGCACGCGAGCCGCTCATCAGGGGAAACTGTACCTTAATGCGGGGTGGTGAGGATGGAATTAGCCGTGTGTCGTAGTGGCGGTGGTCGGCGCAGACGGGTCGGCGCGGTGCGGGCGCGCTTGACGCACGGGGCACGGTTCCAATCACTAAGTGCGAGCACTGATTGTCGCAGGTGGCAACACGACATCAACCACCACTACTACTTTGTCATTTATTTGTACATTTCGTTTAGTTTTAAGCGTGAAATAATGCAAAACATATTTTTTAGGAGCCGCCAATGTTTTTGAAGTGAATACTTCTTTAGCCGCGTTGAGTACTTTTTGGTAGGAGTAAACCATAAGAGTTCGCGTCACCGCGTCACCGTCAAGTTATAGGCTTTTACTTCTATCGACAGTACTTATGATCTATAGGCGAGGGGTAAACCTGATTTTTGGCGTGGCGAGTGGCGACGGTTCGCAAATAAAATTTTTAAATCGCTATTCAAATTTTTATTTTGTTTGTTTTTGTTCTGTTAATTGTATTTTTATTTGTATTTGAATTTTGTATTTAATAAAAATTAATGTAAATGTAATAAACAGTCATTTTATTTTTCGGGTTGAAATCCCGTAGGGAATGAATGAATGAATGAATGAAACATTTATTGGACACACACATTTTACAAGCTTGAACAGAAAAAAATAAAATAATAAAAGTAACATAAAAACAGATCAAAACTTAAAACTATAATATATATAACAAAAAAGGCCCCAGCTCAGCCGTCGCTGCAGTCTCCAAGGGAGACCACAGCTGCACAGCGCTGATTTTCAGCTGAAGCCCATAGGTGTCTCACAGAGCAGTGTACGGAGATAAACTTTATGATATAACTAGCTGAACCCCGCGGTGTTACCCGCGGCTATTATTGTACCGCGAGTAACGCCGCGGGACAAAGTTAGTCTAAAAAGTAGCCTAAGTTACTCCCCGGATCATCAGCAACCTGCCAGTGAAAGTCCCGTCAAAATCCGTCCAGCCGTTCCAGAGATTACCCGGAACAAACAGACAGACAGACAGACAGACAGACAGACAGACAGACAGACAAAAAATTTTTTAGCCACATTTTTGGTATATGTATCGTGTATACATACATATGCATTGATTAAAAAGCTGTTATTTTAATATTACAAACAGACACTCCAATTTTATTTATTTGTATAGATGAATACAACAAGTAGTCGTTGCAACTTTTTCAAAGAGTGTTGGTCATGTGGCCGATCTAATAACTCTTTGGGTTTTAGTTTAGATACACCTGATCGCAATTTTCACGGTCTTTTATTTAATACCCATATTGGTAAGGTATAAATACCCACCCCCTTTTACCATTTGCAGTTAGAATTTTAAAAATATAAATTATACTACGATTTCAACGGCACCCTAAGTCAAAAACTGTCCAGCCGTTTGGGCTGCAGGACATGCCAAAGAAATGGACATACATACTTACATACATTACCAACGCTCGAAAAATAAACTTGTAAAACGCACGTAGTTAAATGAAACTTAAAAGATGGATCGTATGCCTATGTAGTGAGTTGCGCACGCGCTGATGGCCGGGAATAGCCGCGCGCTGCCCCGGCACCGCCCGCCCCTGAACCCCAACACACACATTCAACATGTCAGTGGCTTGTCGTCCAATTTCCAAGTTATTCTAAGACATCTTGTTTCATTAAGAGTTATGTTATAGTGGGTGGTAGGCTTTTATATTTCAATTGAAAAGAAAACTGTGATTCTTGCTACTTAATTTTGTTGAAATGATATAAACCAGGAATCTATTTATATATTTGAATGAAAGATAAAATTAAATTCATAAAAATAACTTTTACATGTAGTAACTGTCTATCATCGTGACTGGTGAGTGTCAGTTTGGCAAGTTACGCTAAAAGTACCTACATAAATAATATTTAACACAAGTATTGTGGCATATCCCTGGCATATAATTAATTTTAATGTAGGGGAAGATATCCCGGTATATTTATTTGACGCAAGCGACAAGCCAAACAGCGGGACTTAATGAAACATTAAACCGAGATTAACTTGTGCCAAAATTCTGGCACCAGATCACAATCTGGCACCGCACCGAACAAACAGCGGCAGCGATGCTCCACGCCGATGCGAACATCGACCGATTTGGAATTAATATTTTTCTTACCATTAATAAAAAATGATGTCGTGATGATGAAAAAGCATTAAGTTCTCCATATTGAAATGTAGGTATTTGCAGTGTAGATAACTCATTGCAGTGAAGTAATAAATAGTGCAACCCACCAAAAACATTTTCATGTAAAATGTTGCCAAGACCGCATATGGCTTACCCTGTGAAAAAGATATCAGATCTCATGTAGAGCCAAGCTTCTGAATCTACACGCCCTAACTCTACCAACCCTAACTTCACAAGCTTTCCGTCTCAGTAGAAAACTAAAAACTAAAACTCAACTACGACAAAAAACGACGCTGAAAAAGCATGAAACAAGTTTCACGCGTTATTAAAGTGTTGACTATGGTACATTACAATACATGGACTAAGGCTTTTGAAACTTAGTAATGTACCATAGTCCATGACACTTTAACAACCGACCCTCCTTTTGCCGTAGTCAGGTAAAAATCATAACCCTCCTTTGGCTATGCCGTAGTCGGGTAAAAATGTAAGGCTTTGTCGTTTGCTACCGTCACGCACGAAGGCGAAACGAACGCCTTTGTGTTGGGTTGTAGCAGTGTACCACCAATAACTTTTCACAACTTTCAAGGAGAATTCCGATTTCGATCATTCTTTATGTTTCTAAACGAATTATTCTTTGTATTAGTTTTTCCTTTGAACTTGTTAAAACGAATTCTACTTAAAGGGTAGTAGTATTTAGTAGTACGAGTGGTAAAGGGTAGTAGGGGATGACGAATACAGGAACCTGGCACATATTGATATAGGTACGTTTAATTACAATACAATTTAACATGGTTTGCTATTCGCTACTTATTAATATATTCCAATGACAATGTCATAAAAGATTGTACTTCGCTCCAAAGGTTTATAACATAAACAATAAAGAGGTCACTAAAATATGAACGTAGACTGTGCATATTTATTGATGGAATGAATGATCATAAGTCGTGGAAGACGGAGCGTGGCCAGGGCCCCTATGAAATAGTCCGACGACCTGGTGAAGTGAAGCGGGAAACGGTTTGATGCGAGCAGTAGAAGACCGATTGTGGCGAGCCTTGGGGGAGGCCTAGGTTCAACAGTGAACGTCTTTCGGTTGAGATGAGGATAAGTCTAACAGCTAAATACAGAATTTTAGTCAAAAGAAATGTTATTCCAAAAAGAAAACAACTATAGACAACTGAAAAAGAGAAAACCTTAATTACGCAATTCATGAAATTATCTGAAAAATTTCAAATTATTTAATAAAATAAATTAGAAAAATTTATTGGCAAGCAACTGCAAATCTTTACTTCATTAAAGGTGTTCATTACATATGTGTTGTATTAATTTGTAAATAATAATATATTATGTGTGTGTTACAGTCGCGTGCGCATGTTGGCACGATACTTGTCGCACTCCGCTCCGGTATGGGGGAGGTATTACCGTTGCTTGCATCATTGTAACATGATGAACAACACTTTTTGTTATATACCTATTTTACGTGTTTTATTAATTAACCTTCAAGTTATTATATGTCTAAGAAAGTTCTTGAAAGTGATTTGTAACATTCTAGAGTTAAACTCACTTGTACTTCTTCTCGTACATATTAAATTAGCTTTAATCTTGACCGGATTCGCCTTATCAAAGTTAAGTGTGTAATATATTTCCACAAGTTCTATCAAGTGCCGACAGTCGAGATTATACATTACAATATTTGCAACAGTGTAACACAGATGTTTTGATCAATCGAGTGGCTTTACCCTCTCCTTCGTCGTTGTTGAAAATAGTCTCATGTAGACAAGTAGTGTGCATATATACTTATAGGTATTATGATATTATGTAATGTATTAAAAGACGTTAGGCAAAAGTTTAATAGGTATTTAGTCTCTTACGATGCATAAGTCGAAACCAATTGAGTACAAAATAATTAATTACAGGGTATAAGATTAGAAATAGAGAAAATACCGGCAAAAATCAACTGAATTCTTCGTATTGTGCGGTTTGAATATGTACTACATTAAACACTTTACAAATCATTAGATCATTGTAATGTTGCACTTAGTACATGGAACTTCTTTATTCCAATAATTTACTAAAATGTTTGCGATATCTTATTATTTTAATTTGATTCTGTGATTAATGGTTTTTCCTAATCTATTATCCTTTTAATTAGAAAAAAGAATTCATTGAAACTAGAAATATATATTATATTCTAAGACTTTTGTTCTCGCGCCTATCTTACGGTGTGTGCTGTGCTGTGTGTCTGTGTGAGTATGGCATGAGTGCGTGACAGACAGTCCGGCGCTGGCGTCGCTCCACGGTCGTCCTCTGTCCTCCGCCCACTGCGCGCCGGACGTCACTAGTACAAAGGGTTCACTAATTATAGCACTCTTTCTCCACGTTACGTTGGAAGCTTTCATGTCTAAAATAAAGTTCCCTTTAATTTGTTAAAAGCAGCGGCTTTATCTCGTTACGATCACTTCACTATAGCCTCTAATGAACTGGAGATTAACGTCCCGGAGGCCTCTCGCTGCGGTGTCTAATCTCACCTTCTAATTTGAAGGTTGGTTAGTGCGTGGTGAGGTGAGGGCGGTGAATTTGCATAAGTGAACTCGCCGCGAACGTACGGCCCTTCGTGTTTTGTTTACAATGTTATATTGTACTGTACCGTAGTAACAAAGTATGTATGTATTTTAGGGCGTGTGATGTGACCTTAAGACAAGTCAGTTGACAGTTGGCAGTTGGCACCTTGTCAAGATATTTTAACGTTGATATGTGGTTCCATTCCTCTGACACAATGTAGAATATGCAATTGTGTATCTGTCTGTCCGCTCATTACAAATAGCTTGACTAATTTGTACGGACTCTACTAGAGCGATGTAGTTGTAATTTAGACAGTTAAATACGTAGTACATATAACTATTCTCTTGAAATAAAAATTTACAATAAAGTAGTTGTTATTCCAGAAGGTTGTTGTGAATGTTTCATAAAAGTCGGAATGCGGAATGTTGCAGGAAAGCTTGAGAAAATATCTCTCAATTTTGCTGACCTACCTCACATTGACAATTTGTCTTTAGAACACTTTGAGAATTCAAGAACGCACGACGTCACAATTAATTTACGTGTGAAAAGGTGTGATCTGTTCATACATATTCGTACTTAATATAGCGGATAAAGACAATAAATTAGCGTATACCTACTTTCCAATTATATATAAAAAAAACAGATATGTTATTAGGGGAACATAGATTAGTTTTACAGAAGGGAATTTTGATATTCACTTTAATGCCTGCCACTAAAAGTCTGTTTTATTAAATTCTTAGTTAGAATTTATTATATCAATTTTATTTAAGTGATTTTATTAAAGCAAAGCAAATTGTTCGTTTTCGTACTAAATCTTTTTTTAGAAATATCACCACTCAAAGATTAGGAAAAAAACCCTTTGTGAGCTTGGTGTAAAAACAATTATATTTAATACTTGTGAGAGATTTATTGTCTTTTAGTCTTAACGTAAAAGTATTTTTTATAGATAGCGAATGATTTTTGTCGATTTGAAACTTGAGATATAGTTTATGTTATTTTGTGTCTACTTTACTTTTCAGTTTTTATGGTATTTACTTTAGTTTATAAATCATTACTATTATTTCAAAAATAAATATGTATATTAACACACACCACCTCACCTCACCCTACCAAACTTATCAATCGAGTGTCCAATCTACGTCTATAAATATATTAATCTATACAAACATTTGAAATTAAAAAATACACTTGTAATGGGATAGTTAAATATAGCTATCTTTTTCTCTTACGTGCTGCTTCGTATCTTTCGTACTATTTGTTCATCAATGAAATTTGACAATGCATGCAATTTTAGACCGTACGACCCGGCAGGGCACAGATTTCGGCACAAATTATTACGCAGGTACGTAACATATCTATTGTGTTAAATATCATTGGTACTTTCTTAATTCACAATTATAGTACTAAAGGTGATATAGATAATAAAAAATGCAATACGATACGATTGAGACTACGACTATAGGATTCCCTGTGTAGACTGTGCGATCCCTTCAATACCTTGAAGTTATCGCTCAATACCTTCCTGACACGCTTGTTCCGGGTATCATTTTCTTGTCACCAAGTGCAGGTTGGTGACATAACTACTGTAAATACTAAATGAAGTCAGTGAATAATCGTCATTCGCAGTTCGTTAGCGGCTCGAGGGGTACCGCAACATTTATTTATAGTCCACAGAAGTACCGGCGAGTTTCTAGGAAAAATCCAACCTGTCACAACTATCAGTTGACAAGTTCACGGCCGTTACCGCCTTCAAAATGGAAGCACTCATTTGATTAATATTGAACATTTATGGATTTTAAAAAGCAGTCGTTTATTACGGATATTAATTTTAGAGTCGCTAGATATTCCTAGAAGTGGAATATTTTTTACAAAAAAAGAAATCACAGTTGAATATTGTTCATAATTTATTAAAAAACCTTCTCATAATATGAAAACTTACGCGATCACGGTGATGTTCAAGTACATAATTACAAGTTTACGTGTAAAAAAGAGATATCTTCTTTCGTTCGGCCCAAGTAAACCAAAGAACGAGTCACTCCGTCAACATCGCATGCACAAATACAAAATACCGAGATAATGCCATCTTAGTGGTAAGTTCACTTTAAACTAAAACCTCTGGTGTGAAACATTTATATTGTTTGTGATGAAGCAATGTACCTTTATTGTAAGGCGCATCAGTAGTTACGTTCAATACGATACGCGCATTACACAATGCTATTGCACTTAAAAGTTATTTACTTATTTAATGGTATAGCAGAGCCTCTCCGAGGCATTCTGCTCTAAGAGCTAGAGATAAATCTTTGTACACAGCTGGCGGTGCTCTCTGAGATAGTGGGAAATTCAAGGATTAGAGAAAACGCTGTGAAGATATTATGTGTGTGTCATCAAAGGCGAATTGTCTCATATATCTAAAATTATGACACGTTTATGTACTTAGGTTAAAAAGTGACTAGTATACTTATTAATTGATATATATTATTATAAAGAAGAAAGTCAGACCAAAAAAAAAATTGATATTGATTGCCTGATGTCGGATCAAATGTTTGTATGGTCTGCAAATATTTGTTTCGGAGTATGGGTGTTTTCTACGTATAATATTTACGTATGTATTTGTATCAATTGTCTAGTAACCTCAGTACAAGCTCTGCTTAGCTTGGCACGAGATGGCGTTGTGTGTCAGATTCTGAAATATTATTAGAGACGATGATGATAGCACTACCAGATTTTAACCGAACTTAAAACTATTAGTGACATTTATTAAAATATAGTTTCAGTATGATATTATCTGTTGATACCTGTTGCTTGATTATCTGTCTGTCGTAACTCGTGTTGCACAAATAACGATCATATAGCTATTTAGAAAGTTCCCCTAAAGTTTTCTGCAAACCACAAGAGTGTTTGAGATGAGTGCTCTCGAAAATACTGCTATCGAAATACACCGCTAATTAGAACTACTTCTAGTTTTAAGAGGACTTGTTTGAAAATAAAATGAGTAATTATTTTGGATCCAATATTTCGGATTATAGTTGCCTGTAGACTTTCCTCAACAAAAATCTGTTTAAGTTAATTTATTTACTTAATAGCTTTTGCCCGCTAGCTTTTGTTAGTCGATTATCGCGGCAAATAGTATAGCCTATGTGTTATTCTGATTCCAAATTCATTCAGTCGTTTACGCGAAGAAGTAACAAACATACAAACTTTTGCCTTTATAATATTAGTGTGATTAAAAGTTCCTGCAAACATACTGCACAAGGCGGACTTAATGCCAGAGGCATTTTCTTTCGGCCAAACCTTTGGGTGTTTCTGGGGGAAGCAGTTTGTGGCAGGTGTGTTTGGACAAGTAAGACAAGGGACTTGTAGAGACTTAATCAATCACTTTTTTTCAAATTTACTATAAGTAATTTTAAAGTTATTATTACACTGTTGACAAAATGACACGGTTCGGTAAATGTACTTGTGAATTATTTTACGTCCTTACATAAATCTTATTGTAGTCGTAGTAATTATTATATTTACATGATGATTAAGTCAATTTATTTCACACATTAGTTTGAAATACAATGATAGGCTTATTTGCTATATACATACTTCAATGGGCTGGTTGCTCAATAATTGAATTGTAGCTAGTGGAAGTCAGAGAGACTTGACGTTACACCAGTGGATGTGCTGGCTTGGAGCTGATAGTACAAGTACTTGGAAACAATAAAATGGTCCATTTATTATACCAAGTTCTGCAGTGCGTCATTAATCGCGAGTATCCCACAGCGCTCGGCGCAGGACTCGCTCCATCATTCATCTCGGGGCTGGGAGCTGCCGGAGAGGGGGAGCGGGGTGGGGGGAATTAATTTTAAACTTAATTTAAGGGATATGACTGGAGGCGTCTCATTTGCGAATGATGTATGCATTTATATTAAAATGTTCGTACGGTTGTAAATTATGTGAAATTATTGTTTTCACGTCAGGCAGCTGCCATATTGTTAACATATTATGATGACAAACGTATGATTACACTAGCTTTTGCACGCGGCTTCGCTCACGCAGACTTACATCCACTGATTTAGGCCCTTAGGGATGGAATTTCAAAAAATCCTTTCTTAGTGCTCAATTACGTTACATAAAGAACCTACATGCAAAATTTCAGGATTCTAGGTTCAGCCTGAGGTTTGGGCTGTGTGTTGATCTCTGGGTATGTCAGTCACTTTCCTCTTTTATATATATAGATATAGATAACATATCATGGTTGCCGGTAAGAGATTGCCTTCGGACGATAAAGCCGCCAATTGTACCTCTTAGTTTTAAGTTACCTTTGTAAGTAATCTGGTGTACAATAAAGTGATTTTTATTATTATTAACCGCCTTCAAAAAAAGGAGGAGGTTTCTCAATTCGACCGTATATATTTTTTTTTACTCTTTTTTTATGTGTGTTCGCAGATAACTTCGTCGTTTATGAACCGATTTTGATGACACTTTTTTTAATGGAACGGAGATGTCCCAACGGTGGTACCATGATAAGGACATTAATATCTGATGATGGCATCCAAGAGAAATCGAGTCGAACCTTGAAGTCGGTTTTATTTTTGTTAAAATTGTACTTGTATTATCAGCATTGTGGTAAGCATTCATACCGATATATGCATGAACTATTCGTGTTATTAAATAAGTAAACACGTACAGGTAATTACTACATTAATAATAATTAAATGTAAAAGAAAGTATCATCTTTATTTAATAAGTCTTTAAAATAGTAAAATAAAAACTACACTACGCCTTATGTAGGCCGAATGATGCAGAATAATCTCTAGGCCGCCATGGTGTGGGTCACCATGCTGCACTGTTGCATTGTCTGTACGAGCAATGAGCCAATAAATATGGTGACCACCACTGTTAGACTCTGCTTATGCTTTCCATTAGGCAGAGTAGAGTCATTTTGGCAGACTATACATAAAAAAATAGTCTTGATCTAAAAAAAAATACTTGAATAATATTCTCCTTATTTAAAATGATTTTGAAAAATCTTGGACCACATTTTTAATTTATTCTATTATTATGTGACCCCGAGCAGACCTTATTAATACCAATAAATTACTATTTTGGCACAACGAATTGTTTCACCGTCAACTGTACTACGAAGTCACAGTAAGCAGTTACATTAAAACAATGTGCAGATCAAAGTACTGTTACATTTGGCACCTGTGATGTGCCTGTCTGATACTTTGTAGAACAGTGTTCAATCATTAGGAACGTTCTAGATCCGCGTGTATTCCTAGGAAAACTACTGTTTATCGTTTGTTTCGGTCGTGGAGCACGTCCATACAACACGCTCGTTGTTACAACATCTACGTTGAGGAAGGTCATTTTCGCCGACAGTCACGTACGCATTACAGACGCAACTATTGCATTACCTATACCTAATGCCCGTAGTTTTCGTTACAGTTAGATAAAGTTAAGGGGAGCTATCCAGTGAATTGTTTTGTAAACAGCTCGGTTTGTTCAGCCAACAACATAAATATTATGAAACAAGACTTTAAATAGAAAACTGAATAATAAAAAGTTTTAATAAAATTTGAATACTCGCCAAAACGAACGAGTAAATGAATTACGTGAGACTTGAAATGATGTTATAATTTTTTATTACAAAAGTTTTTAGTTTAGTTGTTTGGAACTCACTCAATATTAGTTATTATATTAGTTTTGAAGTTCAGTTATTAAAATTTACTATTATTACATTTTCGTCTCTTTGCATTTATTTTTGGAAAATCTTTTCGGTTTAGTTAGAACTACAATGGCACTAAGGTAATGTTTTATTTTTTACAAAAAGCTGAACCTAGAAAATGTTTTCAGCTTACGTTTTGAGGTTAAACACTGTAAAAACTCATTTTAAAGTTACCTCTTTTCGTTGATCAACAAAAATTGGTAAGTTTAATATCAGTAACTTTAAAATAGTAATAAATACTAAATTCTGAAATGGTGTCCTCTATTAGTTTACATTTAAATATCATTTGCCTATGACTGGGATCAAATTATCTTCGCTCAAGGATTATAAAATAAGTTTACCCAAAAATAGAGCATGATGCATTTACTATTAAGTTGGTTTTTGTTTAGCTTGTACACCGTGGTCGATACAGGAGACATGCGCAGAGCATTCGCGAGTTTCGGTAGACTAGTCGTGCAACCAGTAGAGGAATCGGTTGCGAGGGTTGCTGAGAGCGGCCCTAGCAACGATCAGCTGTTCCCCTCGCTACATGCGGCTGTTTGCAACTATTGCCATCTCAATTACTGGATGGTTGACTGAGAAGGGGTTTCGGGCAGAGTGGTCGTCGTTGACAGATAACTTACACGCATTAGGGAAGCCTGTACAACCGTGATAAGGTTTGTAACTACCTCACAATAATACCATAAACTTTATTCACAAAGTGGACAAATTTTATGATATTATTTTCTTCAAACTACAAGAAAATTCTTAATATTTAATAAGAAAAGATAAAATGGAATTAAAAAAATGGTTTCGGTACACCAAAATCCCATCACTATTTGAGAAGAGTTGATCATCCTCATTTATGGGTAAAATCTCGATCAAGTTACATTACAAACCAAAAAAACTAAATCAAAGCCGGTCCAAGCATTTACGAGCTGCACTCTCATAGAAATATATACAAAATAAAAAAGGAATCATACATGTCCTACGCTTCTCTAAATAAATAATGTAGAGGTAGAGGATGACCTGAAGATAGTATCGTCAACCTCAATTAGAAACGACAAGGCCGTACAAGGAGAGAGTGAACAAAGAAAGGTAACAAATTAACTGATATAATATCAATACCTATTCGCTTGAACTGTTGGGGAGGGCCCGTCTGTACGTAGATACGTGTAGTGTAAGAGAGAAATTTTCCGAGACATCATTATTATTATCTCTTTGCCAGTGTGATCAATATCATACCATTATGTGTAGCTACTTGGCTCGACTGTCCGAAATAGGTTAACACAGCCTAATACAGTGTACCTACAAGAAATACGGGCAATGTGGTTAATAACGACTCTATCTACACACATTATTTTTTTCTAAAAATGACAAGTTCCGCATTAGGAATATGTTCTGAGTCGCGGGGGACTTTACAAACATACATGAAATGGGCAGAAACAACATTAGATACGGAACAGCGTTTGTGGATCACACAAAGTGTTTTCCTATCTCTGATCTGAACCGCCAACAGCACAGCAGAAAGCGGCGTGAAACCACTATCCTAAACGTGCAGTCGATTAAGTAATAAATTCCTTTAGTCCAATTTTCATTTTCATAATCACCAAGGTGAATTATTGCACGGACGTTATTAACAGAGTAATATTAAATTGTTTTTCCGATACTAGTATAAATATCCGCACAATCCAACGTATCAAAACACATTCACAGGACTCCTATTTTTAAATGTAATTAGTGACTGTTTAGTCTAACGCAAAGGCTCTCTCTCTATTTTCACTTGAAAATAATAATGGTCTATATACCTAATGTAAAGTTACATAAAACATCGAGTGGAGCAGCTAGTGCAGGCAGCGGGCCCCGCGAGCTGCGTGTCGTGAAGGCGCTCCGCGGCATCGATCCGCACCGACCTTGGCAATGACGGAGGACGACTATTTATAACTACGTTCGTTCTGGTGCAGGCGGTGCCCCACCACCCCACAACCCTCGCCGTTCCCACCTCACCCCTTCCCACGCTGGGGAACGCCAACCACCCCGCGATGATTATGAGAGCTTACAGAATATCACATGAGCTTTGATGGAAATTAGTTTTTTGTCGTTTCCTTAAATGGGTTAGTGTTGTCATGGTGGGATTATAATTGCATCCTGAATTATTAGTAACTTATTGTTGATTTAAAAAAATAAAAATATGTAAATACAAATTTTTGTACTTTGTAAACTGGTGATCATCCTTAAGTTACTTTTAGTAAGCTTTAATGATAGCTAAACGATTTTTACTTCATTTACAACCAACTACCAACTTCTCTGAACGCTAGTTAAGATGTACCTATAGGAAGCGATCTTTTCGTTATTTAAAGGAATGACTACTACATAGGTAAACACTAATATTTCTATAAATATATTCCATAAAATTCCATCCTCGCCGGTCGATGAATAGCTGTATCACGGTCGGTACTGTTGCGATGGCGCCTGTCTATATTTACGCTCACTTGTCCTTAAATAAAAGTAAATTTTCTCGTAAGTACTTTATCAGTATCAAACACAAATATTTACTTCTGTAGTTTAGAGTGAATAACCCATTTATCGAAAGGAGTGCTCCAAGCAAACGCTTTGTTACCTCTATCCGATTTGTGAATGAAATCTGTGACTTGAGAAGAAGGCGAGATACAATGAATAAATATTACATATTGTAGAAAAAGACTTGAGCGGCGAACTGTTATAGCTACCAGCGGTACCTACCTAAATCCTGTAAAATATGAAATGTAACGAGAATAGAGCTCACTAGCTAGTTGTTGCTGGGCGGAGAACGATCGATGCCACCTGCGGGGCCGGGCGGTGGCGGAGGGGACCCATCCCCCATCCCGCTCTCCGATCCCTCCCACCCTCAACCCTGAAGCGAACTCTGTGAATGGAAGCGAAGAGATTTATTTTTAATTTTTGCTACGTGATCTGAATACAGAATGGTGATTTTTAAGGAGTTACTGGGCTCAGTCGTCGCTATTTGTAAGAGACAGAGATTCCGGAGTCCGGAAATGTTTTGTCTTTTGAAAATCGGTAGCTACTCAATAATTCAAGACAACGAGATACTCAGATAATCTATCTTAATTTATTATAATTAATATTTTTCTATAATTACCTTTCAACTTTTTTGAGGTTTAATGATTGCACTTTTCCAGAAAATGATTAAATCCATGTATTAAATTGAAGAGCAGGTTACAAATCGGACATTTGTGACTTTGGAAGTACATATCTGCTATTGTACTACATACTTCTAGACGTAAAAAATCTTACCACACTCATGTCTAAAGAGCGTGGATTTGAATTGTGAACCTTTTATTAATTAACTAGCTGACCCACGCAACCTCGTTTGCGTCTCCTATTGCCCGTAGCGTGATAATTTTCCCCCGTTTTAGAAACAATTTTCATTGGTGCTCCGCTCCTATTGGTCTTAGCGTGATCATATATAGCCTATATAAATGTACTATCTAACACTGAAAGAATTTTTCAAATGGGACCACCGGTTCCTGAGATTAGCGTGTTCAAACAAGCAAACAAACAAACAAACAAACTCTTCAGCTTTATATATTAGTATAGATTTGCTCATATGGATTTCGTTAGTGTTAGTTTGCTTTTTACCTACATTATCATCATAAAACGATATCGGCTAAAACCAATGTGTCCTAAATTATGGTTATTGCAAAGTAAAAGACAAAGCTTAACGGTATAGAAAGACAAATCAACTCTTTTTTGTTTTAATTTTAGTACTAACATTAACATTTATGATGAAGAAAAAATAATTTGTTGAAGCCAACAAAAGCGACAAATACGTAAGTTCGGCATCAAACAAACCTACTTCTTAAACTTTAGCTAAGTTGCACAAAAGCTGCCAAACAAGTTCAGTCAAAGAAATTGTTATAATTAGAATCACGTAATTATCCAGTGAAAGTTGAAAATTGTTTTCATTTACCTGAAATATTTTACTTTACGTAACTTGTTATGTAAATCTGTAAAAAAATATGTCATCGATATTTTCTTTTATCAATCAATGAAGTGGTCAATAAGTTGAGCAAGTGGGACCATTTACTTACATAATTTAAGGTACACTGAAGACTATACATTTATTTAATTTAACTTATTTATATAAGACTAGCTTTCGCCCGCCGCTTCGCTCGCATTTAATAAAAAGTTACCTATGTTACTTCTAACACTTCTAGGAATATGAGTACAAAGTTTCATGATGGTCGATTAAGTAGTTTATACGTAAAAACGTAACAATTAAATACACATTTATAATTCTAAATAGATTAGGATATTAGGATGCACTTATTGCGGTACTAACTGAATCACTGTTCAATTCTGTACATTCTCATTGCCTTATAACGAAATGGTATAAAAAGAGTGGCACTTTAAAGTCCTTGATTGAAGAATGTAATCGACGTCAACTGTCTCATCCTCAACGGTATCATGTGACTTTTTTAGGGTTCCGTACCTCAAAAGAAAAAAACGGAACCCTTATAGGGTCACTTTGTTGTTTGTCTATCGCTCAAGACCCATTTTTCTGGAACGCGTGCTCAAGCTGAAATTCATATCAAAAATTGAGGTCTACAGTCCCTTACAGCTGTGAAAAAATCTAACTTCTATATTTATGCTGAAAATTTTCGACACTCGCAAGGGAATCAAAACCTACAGGGTACTTCACTGGGTGAACTCAGGATCTTGAAATTTGTTACGAAGGAAAGCACAGATATAGGAAAAATTTCGAAAAGTATAAATATTTAGTTACATCATATAATATGCCTAATTGTTTTTTTACTTACTATTTTTTCGTGAGTGGCTTCATTTTGATGAGAGACCGACCTTTCACCTTACGAAAATATTCGATTGTGGTAGCTAACAGGAACAGCAAGTACAAACAATTTTTGAACGTTAAATTATCTTTTATGTTATGAATGAAACTACGATTTTGTAAAACGGTAGTGCTGATAATTAGCAGTTATCACACAGTTTTATTTGTACGATTGTAGGCCAATATTACTGGCTGTTGCCAGTTCAGTTCTTACATGGTATCAATATACATTAAATAAGTGGTATAAAGTATTCGTTATTAGGTATTTTAAAAATATCAGAAATCAATAATATGCTTTATCTAAACCTACGTCGCTGCTTGGGATTGGCTGTATCCCAAATCATTCTGTTCGTCGACTGTAACAGGAATGAAAAAATACGTGTTGCACTCCGCGAGTGTCGGCGGAAGTGAATACTTGAACATTAACATTGTGCATTTTTGATTCATGATTGAGATACATTTCATTAAATTTCCATATTTTAAACACTCGATAAACACGAATTGTACAAGTATACAGACAATCGAGCCATCAGCTGTCACCATTCGTGAATGCGCGTAGCAGGCTGTAGTACAAACAACACGCGCAAGCGCCCTGCCCCGCTTAAACGAAATAGCAGGAGCAGGCATACATGTTCCGTTTTGTTTTGGTGCCGTTATAATTTAAATATCACATTTATGGAATAAATACGGACAAAGTCACGAGCAAATGCTAATAATATATATATTTTTTAAATTACAAGTAACGCCCTTGCCGATGATATGTAGGATACTTTACAAACACGGTATATTTTTCTGAAATTTATTTTTTAAACCAGTACTATATGACCGCTAGAGGGCGCCACATTAGGTTTCGTGACACGTCATATAGCCTATAACTAGCGGACAATCAATACACTTCTAACGATACCTCATTTGCCCAGTTCTAATAAGTAGCTGAGGAGCTATGAGGGAACAAATAAACATACATGCATACATACATAGCCTGTCAAAATCATAACCCTCCTTTGGCTTTACCGTAGTCGGGTAAAAATACGATTCATTGACCTACGCTGTTTTCGTTGACACTGAAACTGAAAGATCTCCAGTTATTAAAGGTACTTGTAAAGATACAATGTTAGCAGTACAGTCGTTAGAAGCCTACTTAATTTTCTACTAACAATAGTTGTCCTCTTAAAATAAATGATTGATGAATGATGTGGGAAGTCGCTCGGACTTACTGTAAAGCCAGCAAATCCTGGAGGACTAAGCACTTCAGTGAAAACTAATTCCAATAACAACATTTTCTATACAGCAGTATGTACTACGTTCCGTGAATCAACATACGTTAAACAAACATCTCTCAATCACTCAAAAATTGAATTATTCTAGCTTTATTTCTAACTTAATGTCGTAATATAAGTCTTTTTTTCTATATTATATTAGGTATACGCATCCAAAGAATTCTCATCAATCAAATTCCTTGTTCAGTTCAGCTTTGGAGTCGGTCTGAACCTGTTCCCATTCTTCTTCGACTCTGAGGAGGACGTCGAGGACCTGTCTCTTGACAGTGGATTGCAATTTTCTGGGGAGACGCTTAGTGCTTTGACAGACGCTGGCGAAGAAAAGGTCCAGTGAGGAGTCGTCTGTTGCGTGGTAGTTAGTTTCCCACATATCAGGCTCGGGGCGTTCTTCCTCTACTTCTGAAGTCTCTGTATCGTCCAGCTTCAAATCTTCTTTTATCTGTCTCTCACTGTAATATAAAATTTGATCAAAAACATATTTAAGGTAGTTCTCGTAAAGTGGGAGAGCCACGTGCCACTTTATCGTGGGAGAGCCACGCTTCGGCATGAATGAGCCGGCCTCACAGAAAACCGGAGTGAAACAGCGCTTGCGCTGTGTTTTACCGAGTGAGTGAGGATACCGGAGGCCTATACTCCAACCCCTCCTACCATCCCTCTCCCCATCCACCAAAGGTGCATTTGTGACGCCTCTGGTGTTGTGGGTGTCCATGGTAATCGCTTACCATTAGGTGATACGTCTGCTCGTTTGCCCACTATTAAAAAAAACAGTGATTTCTTCGAACGGAATGACTTATTTACATACCTATGTGCCTGAATTCTTTAGCCTATATAAGGATTATTGCTAAAGACACTAAAAAGCAATATATACCTTGGCCAGGAATACATTAAAATAAGTACCACCATTCAGTTTCGAGATTATGCACAAGCTTATAATTACGTAAAATAGGACTGAGCTAAGTCAAGAGATGCTGCGTCTACTTGATTTTTCTGTTCCCAACATTTACTTTACTACATTTATTTTGTAGCTTGTTTAAATTCACAAAATTCTACACAGAATGTCTCACTAATATAATATAATATTTATGTAGGTAGTATATTATAATTCAATAAGCAACACAAACTAAAGTATATGTTAAGCGAAGTCTGAATTGCTGGCTCACCGTCTCATCGTCATGTAAGGCAGCAAGAAGGCCATGCGACTCTGGAAGCGCCACTTCTTGCAAGGCAGTCCGTTCTTCGTGGTGGCGCCTTTCTTGCTACGCTTCAGGGCTTGCCGCATCGAGTCACGCAGGATTTTCCATTCACGCTTTAGAACTTCACCTGGTAATATTAGAAAAAGAATTGTCGTTAGGTAAATACATGCCTGATAGATTTATATAGCCTTACAATACGGGCAAATCTAGGAGAAACATATAAAAACTTAAAAACTGGGATTGGTTATAAATGCAGGGCAGTAAGGGTGAGGGTGTTAGAATCAGGGCGATCGTGTCCACCCTATCTACCTACTACCCTAAATGACCTTGACAACACAAAATAATACTAAGAGCAGCCATGAGCTGTGAGCTAGTGAATAAACGCATTACAAAAAGAAATATAATCAAACGACAATAAAAAAGTCGCATAACACTAACTCACGACTTCAAACATAAATTTTATCATAAATTCAAGTAAAAGTTACACAAAAATTCAAGCTTTTGTTTGTTTAATCAATTATTAAAGCTACATTTTGATAAATACAATATCACAGTTTAGAACGAAACCAAAAATACATGTAACTGCGCTTAGATCATTAATATGATTCTATTATGAAAAAATCAGCCCTTGTGGGAGTCGGACTCGCGCACCATTCGCGGGTTCCGTACAAAGTGTAGGTCGGTCCCATAGGTCGCGATAAGTTTACAAAGTGCAAATAGGTTTATAATCGTATTTTTTTTTGTGATGCAGCTAATGAATCTGCAGTTTGTGGATTTTTGAAGTAAAAACTTCTTTAGCGGCGTTGTGCATTTTTTGGAATGGGTAAAAATGTTAAATTCGCGTCAGGACACGTGACTCGGTTCTCAAGGAATATTAAAGACTAGCGGCCCGTCCCGGCTTCGCACGGGTGGACATTTTTTTAAACATTTTGGCATAAACCTACTGTAAATGCAGGATATACATACCTAAATAATAATGTATTTATTTAGCAATAGTGTGAGTTTCCTTTGGTTAGTGGACTTGATGATTGAAAACAAAATGATAACAGAATAAATGACAACAACGGAAATTTTATGAAAACATTTCACTGAGGTTTAGAATATATGTATACTATTAATAATTATGTGGTTTGTATTGCCTATTTCATAGACGTGCCCTCACTGCCCTCTCTGCACTCCGGCCCCGACGCTCCGCTACAGCGCGCGTCACAGCGCGGCGGCGCATCGGCGAATTAATTTTATTTCAATTTTATTAAACTCGTAATACCATTCGAATGGAATTTCCGATTTTAATAAAGTAAATAGTAATTTACAGGTATTTAAACAGCCTTGCTTAAGAAATCATTTATTTAGGTAAGGATTAAGGCAAATTTTTAAATAACTTGGTCTGATTGTGGTCGGAATTTCTATTAAATTTTAAAATGTTAAAAAATAAAGTGGAGTCATTAAAATAGGAATCTGCGGGATTGCTACCATGTACCTTTTTTGTGAGTATACTACTCCGTGATCATGGCGCTTGCAACAGCGCCGAAATATCGGATACTCACAAACAAAAAGGTAGATGGTAGCAATCCCTCAGATTCCCATTTTATGTTACACACCATGAAAGTTTAAAACTTAAAATAAGGAATCCTATGGAACTGCCCTAACCACGAAAAAAGCGTGCATACCTACGATAATAAACATGGCCGCCTAGTGTTACTAGCCTTAGCTTTTCATCAAAGATATCGATTAAACGTACATTTCCAAAAAGTTTTCTCTATAACTTTAGCGCAGCATAGTACTTCTTCCATTTCATAGTCCGTTACGGTGATTTTGTCTTTTGCGAGATGAAGATCGTCGAAAGGTAACGGTAGACGGGAATTATGAAATAATCAAACTCGATGCACAAATTAAAATATTTTTGACCACACACAAAATTTTTATACTAATGAAAATATATATATACACAGTACGGTACTGACTTTCTGTTAGTTTTAGTATAGCAAGGTATTACATGACAGCGCAACGGTAGTAGGTCCCCTACCAACTACCGTTGTCATCTGATACCAGGATAAACCATAATTTTATTGGGAAACATTATGAATAATCAAATAATATTTAAAACATTTATTGAACACTATAAATAATCACGGTTAATATACAATAATACAATAACGGACAATAATAAACGGATAATACAATAATCACAGTTCTCTGCGCGCGCGCTCTGCGTACGGACGAGTTGAGAATACGCTCCGATATTTTTTATAAAAACGTTTCGAATAGTAGTATTTAGTGTATACCAAACATGGTTCAGTGTAAAAAGTGCAAATTATTTGTGTCGCTTGCGAAAGATGATGTGCTGAAATGTAAGGGTCCATGTGAAGGGGTGCTCCATAAAAAGTGCGTGCAAAACATCAAACAGTTTCAACGCAGTGAAATGTGTGAAGTATGTTCTGGAGCAACGGGAAGCGTAAAAAGTCCGAAGACAACCGTACCACAAATTGTAGTTGACCTAAAAAAAGTGACCGTGGAATCCTTATTAGCCGAGGTCAATAATAAGCTAGAAATAATATACCAAACTCAGAAAAAAATCGATGATCTGACCGAAACTGTCGACTTCTACGCCGAGCAATATCAGCAGATGCTTGAATTTAAAGAAAGTGCTAATAAAAAGATGTTAGCATTGGAAAATAAAAATACCCACCTACAGAAAGTTAACAATGCTTTAGAATTAAGAATATCGGTCTTAGAACAAAAAGAAACTGAAAAATCTATAGAGATTTTTGGGCTCGATGAAAATAAAAATGAAAACACAACCCAAATGGTGACAAAAATATCCCAAAAACTTAAAATTGATCCCGATAATATTGTGGAAACAAGGAGGGTAGGCAGAGAAAAAGAAGCTGATAATCGACCGCGCACAATCGTTGTGACCTTGCGATCAAAATCCGCAAAAAAAGAGTGGATTAAAAGTAGAAAATCATGCCTCACTAACGATGACATCTTAGGAAATAAAAATGGAAAAAGAATTTACATCAATGAACATCTAACTCAGCATATGCGTCAAGTACTATGGAGTTCTAAACAAATGCTCAAAGACAAGTACAAGTACATCTGGGTTCAAGACCATAAGGTTTTAATAAAAAAGGATGAAGGTGCGAAGATTCATGTCATTCGATCGGAGGATGATATTAATAAAATATGTTTCAATGGCGAGCTGTGAGCAAACAAGCCGCAGCCAGCTGAGGCTGTGCGCGTACACACTGGGCGGTTATTTCCTCATCAAAATTCGATGACATACTATCCATCGTAGATAACAATACTACATACCAAAAGTATACGGACACTTCTAAATGGAGTATATATTTAAAAGATACAGATAGGGAGATACAAATGGTTCACCTTAATATAAGATCTTTAAGACAAAACTTCAATGAATTGCTGGTTTTGTTGAAACAGTGTGCATACAGGGTGTAACCAGACGTCTACCGAAAACGAAAGAGGTAGCTTCAGCACCCCAAAACCTATTAAAAAAAACAAAGTTGCCCTTAAAAAAAATTGTAGCCGGAAAAAACAATGTGTCAAGATTTTTATTCATTTCAGAAGCCAGCAATGTATTGCGCGCACTGCATAGCTACGTGAATGCCTATTTATAACTATTTAATTTAACTACCTACGAGTCGGTAAAGTTGCTAATGCCTACTAATGAAAATAGGTAGTGACTTTATACTCTACTTACTGTAAGGTCTTTTTTTATCTTTTCTTAAAATCTTATGCACCGTTTTATGAAATATTGCGGTTCCATGACCTCTAATTACCTTCGCCGCAGTTCGTGTTCCTACCCGAGGATTTCTCTCAACAAGAGCCAAGACCTGTTCTTCCACTCGAAGATCAACTTCTCTGCCTCCTCCATGCCTTTGGGGTGTAATCCTCTCATTATTCAAAACTCTCTGGTAGACAGCCGTGATGACTCTAGCATCAGAACGGTGACGGTTCGGGTACCTATCACGGTAAATACGCAAGGCCCGTGATGCATTTCCACGAGCTTCACCATAGCACATAATCATTTGTCCATATTCCCTCGCACTAAACATTATAAATAATCACTATCACTGTTAAAATAAAAGAACCTATTCTAAAAATAACTTAACACTAAAATTAGGTAAAAAGAGAATAAAAAACGAAAAAAAGTACTTAATTAACGTACTACACCTACTAAAAAAGGAAAATTAGAACACAAATTAACTTTCGCGCAAGACAAGTACCGAATTGCAAATTATAATGCACCACGCAAGCGTTCAGCCAGTACGAAAATTGAAGACCAACTAGCCGTGGTCAGTAACCAATAAATGTATAATTAGAGACACGAAAAAAGTATCGATACTTTTTGGTATTGAGTACTTTACATTTTGGACTGGTTTCGTATCGATTAAATAATCTTTAAAACTTGCGACCTTAAGGCAATTACAACCCGTTAACAAAGAAAGAGATCGCCATTAGACCTCGGTAAGAAAAGTACTAGATACTTTTACTCAATGAGTACTTTTGGACAGGTACGCATCGATTAAGAAATTAAGTTCTAAATGGGTAATCTTCAAAACTTGCGATCTTACGGCAATTCCTACCCGTAAACTAAAAAAGAAGGTCTCCATTAGGCCTCAATAAGAAAAGTACTCGTACACTTTTACTCACTGTATGTATGTAACGGAATCTTTTAACTTCGTTTTCACCTACTTCTAGGAGTATGATTAACTTGAAATATTACACAGAGCCAAAGTCCGATGACAATACAATAATGTGAAAAAAAAAGAAATAGTCTTTTTTCTAAAAAAAATTGTTTTAAAAAGTAAACAAACACGCTTTGGTAAACATACCAAACTAAAAAGTAGAAAAGAAATAATAGTTTAAAAACTAATAAACACGCTTTAAAAGCAATCTAACTATAAAGTAGAAATTAATTTAATGTCGCCACACGCTTTTTACATTAATTCATGAGTACAGTATCGATACTTTCTATTCGGTACCGTCTCCCTATTTTTAATATGTACTAGATAAATTAATGTTCTTTGACACGCGCCGCCAAAAGGAGTTTCGGTCGCGTCGTAGGTAAATATCTACGACGCGACATCGGTACGCTTTTGTCGGCTAAAATCAAAGGCAACTAGTGCGCGCACCAAAGGCGCCGCTATCGCGCGAATCCTCTGACTTTAGGTAATTAATAAAATGACGGAAGTTTCAAAGTTCTAGGGCTAGATGCACACGTAGGGTTTCCTGGTTAAATTTCGCGTTTTTTATTAGAAATTTTATACGACCAGAACGAAATCAATGTTAGTTTTTTTCCGTTCGGCCAAAAATAAAAACATGTGTGCATAGTTGAAATTTTGTATTTTTTTATGGAATAGGGAGCAATCGAACTGACGTATCGCCTGATGGTAAGCGATTACCACCGTTCATGGACACCCGCAATACTAGAGGCGTCACAAGTGGGTTGCCGGCCTTTGGGGGATGAGGGAAGGGTTTGGGGTATGGCCCTCCGGTATCCTCAATCACTCGATGAAACACACCGGTTTTCTGTGAGGCCGTGGTATCACTCCGGTTGAGCCAGCCCATTCATGCAGAAGCGTGGCTCTCCCACGGTATGTAAGAAGAGCATTCAGATTGCCGAATGGGGATTGCTAACCAGGAAACCGTAGGTGTGCACTGGTCCTAAAGATTACCCAATTCGTCGATGGGAGGGCGGTGCGGCCCACACGTCTAGGCCTAAGACTTCAGCCGCACGGTGCTATGGAATGAACACTTGAATTTTATTGAAAATGATTGTGATGAATGATTTCATTATACCAACGCAAAAAATAACACAAGTGTCCAGGATACCTATTCATTATTATTTAGCGTTGGTTGATAACATAATCCATCAGAAAGCCAGATTAGTGAGTGATTTCGTTTAAAGTTTTCCAGCATTTTCAAGTAAGTGAGTAGGTACCTACTTTATTACCTAAGAATTTAATAACGTAGGAAAATAAAGTTTTGTACCTACCTAATACAAATTTATCTACATAGACAATAAATTGTTTATGCATATGCACGCTTCATAAAGTTAGGGTCTTACATTAACTTGTAATAGGTATATACCTACTTTAATATTTTGCATTTTGTTTAGAACATAGGTTTCTTAGAAGTTCTGTTTGTAAAATGAAGGCAGAAGGCAGGCTGTCTAGGTACTAGGTTACTATCAGTTAGAGCAACTGAGGCGAGCGGGGTGGGATGCGCCAGCGCGCTCGCCGCCGCCGCGGTCATTGAACCGCGCGCTGGCTCGTTGTGTAATGACCCCTGGCCATCTGTTTTTATTTTGAAATACATTGAAGTTTTTTTGCTTTTATTTGTTTTTTGGTTTTCTAAATGAGATAATTAGGTAGTTCGGGTCCTATTATGTTGTACTATGTGTATGTAACCAGAAATAAACAAAAAAGAACTTAGATAAGTTAACATATTTTTTGCGTTTTTTTTTCGCTAAACCTATTCAGTATCATGGTCTGAATGCAACCCCAAAGTTTTCGGGAGCAGTCTTTTTACACCCTGTATAGTATTGATATTATTATACTGAGTGAAATCAATATCAAACAAGATGAATTGGCAATGTACAAGATCGACGGCTATGTCATGCATGGAAGTACTCGGGCAGATCGACGGGGAGGTGGGCTACTTATGTATACAAAATCTACCTATAATATTTCGTTTTCCACACGTAAGACTTATAATTACATGGAATTAATACAGTGCCAAATTATGCAAGGGAAACAGGCACTACACATTATAGCTATATATAGACCACCTAGCTCTAGTAAGCTACTCTTCATTGAGGAACTAACGAACCTGTTGAAACAAATACCAGAAAAAGAACATTTGATCGTCCTAGGTGACATGAACATAAATCTATCGATTCATAACACGGTTACGGAGAAATATAAAAGCAACCTGTGTGAATACGGCCTACAAAGCGTCATCAATGAATGCACCCGCGAAGAAATAGTAGCCGGCCGTTTGGTGACGTCGTGCATCGATCATGTTTGGGTGCGTAGCTCCTGGCGGGTCTCCGCACACATGCTTACCTGTAAGTTGTCCGATCACTATTTAATAGGCCTGAACTTAGCAGCTAATGGAAAGTGTAGTGAGTCAACGGGTAACGTAAATGTAAATAGTGCAATACGCGTGTTAAGTAATAAACTAGTGCAACAAAATCTGAATGAGGCTGACTGGACGAGTGTTTATAACTTGGATTGTCCGCTGGTAATGTACAAAAATCTTCATTGCTTATTTAGTGATATTTATGAACGATCAAAAATTACTATAACCTGTAAGAAAAATAGAGAATCACAGCCTTGGATTACAAAAGAATTAAAACAATTGTTAAATCGTAGAGATGAGCTTTTTAGAAGATGGAAATCATGTCCCCATAATCAATATTATAGGTTAGACTATACACGGTGCAGAAATAGAACTAATAAAATCATAATCAAAGAAAAAAATAAATATAGACAATTGGAATTAAAACAATGTAAAGGTGATATTAGAAAAATTTGGAACAATATTAACAGCTGGATAGGTAAATCAAAAACTAACTTGGATTGTGTAATAATGCAGTTTTTAGGTAAGACAGACACGGTAAGTAACATATGTACCAATTTCGCACGAACATTTACTGAAGACATAGACAAAATCAAGCATCATTGTAAGTTATCATTCTTAAATCGTGACGACTATGTAAAGCCCTGTGATTTGTCTCTCCGTTACCAAAAAGCGACTGTGAGTGAGATCGAATTAATTATAAACCAATTAAGTTGTAAGAAATCACCCGGAATAGATTGCATAAGAATACAAGATGTAAAATACATTAGAGACAAAATCAGCCCCATACTTGCCAAATTCATTAACCTATGCATCCAAAAGGGAGTGTATCCAGATTACTTGAAAAAGTCTATCATTAGGCCCATTTACAAAGGAGGCAATCATTTGGACTACACAAATTATAGACCAATTGCCATTTTGCCTGTTATTAACAAAATAGTTGAAAAAGTAATTGTAAAAAGAATTAGTACTTTTTTAGAATCCAACCATATAATTTCAGACACACAGCATGGCTTTAGAAAGTCACGTAGTACAGCGACTGTCTTGTCAAAATTTACAGATGATATAAATGTACAGTTAAATAATAAAAAGTATGTTGCTGTTTTATTCATTGATTTCAAAAAAGCTTTTGAAACTTTGGATCACGAGATTCTTCTAAAAGCCATGCAAGAATGCGGAATTCGCGGTCCTCTTAACAAATGGTTTCAGTGCTATTTAAAAAATAGAACGCTTTGCACCAACATATGTGAACAGAGTGGACAAGAAGCGATCGTCAAGACAGGTGTGCCAACTGGATCAGTATATGGGCCTGTTGGGTACATTATGCACGTTAATAGCATGAGCAGAGTAATAAAGAATTGTAGTGTATACATGTACGCTGACGACACTTGTCTAATGTACGCAGACACCGACTTAGATACTATAGAAAAATGTATGCAAATAGATTTCGAAAATGTTATCAAATGGTCCCATGATAATGGAATTATAATAAATGTATCCAAAACCAAATGCATGCTCCTTCACTCTCCATATAATAGAAAATCAATTAGAAAAATATCCATTATTGGTCACTCATATGAATGCTTACATGATAATATGCAAGTATGTATAAACTGTGAACAAATAGAATTTGTGGAACAATATAAATACTTAGGTTTAACAATAAATTGTCATTTTAACTGGAAATTCCACATCGATATTGTATGTAACAAATTAAGGTCTGTTTTGTGTAAATTCAAGCAACTTAAATATGTAACGAACAGAGCCACGCTTTTTATGTTATATCATGCACTGGTTGACGCAATTTTGAGCTATGGTCTGAGTGCTTACGGGCGTACTTTTAAAACGTATTTGGATAAAGTGTTGAATATACAAAGTAGGTTCCTAAAGATTATGGTAGATAAAAACACTAAAAATAAATGTAATAAAAACTATATGAAATTGTTTAAAATATGTAATATATTACCGGTGCATCAAAAAGTTCAATATATGTTAACTGTCACAACATAATAAAACAGAGTTTAAGGTACCTAAAGCTCCACATTGTATGCTCAGACAAGCTGTAAGAAACAAATACAAAGAGTCTGTTTCATGTAATTACTATGGTGAACGAACACGTATGTTTATGATACCAAGGCTATATAATAAAATATTACTTGAAGAAAATTGTTCAAACTTAAATATATTTAAGAAAAAGTTAAAAGAACTATTGTTACAAATGTTTAATGATCAAATTGAAGATTGGCAATATTACTACTATCAAATGTATCTTAAAGTCTACTTAGGTTTTAAAAAATGTCTATTTGATAAAATAATTATATAGTGTATGTAAATTGAAACATAAATGTGCATATTGTTTTAAATGTGTTTACATATTTAATATTGTAAAAATGAGCGCACAGGTTCGCCAACAAACTGTCATGCAGTTTGGCGAAATTATTTAATATGTACCTAAATGTATCACATTTGTTATAAATAAAATAAAAAAAAAAAAAAAAAAACGTATTAAATCATGTTCATGCATCGGTTTTATCACGTCTTTCAAATAATTTTCTAACTATTGTTGATAGAATGTAATGACTATATTTTTGTTACTCATTTATTTAAAAAGTATTATTTTGTTTTAAAATAATTTCTACAAGATATCGTCTCGATGTTTTTCTTTCCCAAATACCAAAACCTTATAGGGGAAAAATTGGGACCCCGGGCAGATGTAAAATATCGAAATTGTTTTGTATAAGTTATTTGTTCCATAAAATAAAATGACTGTTTATTACATTAATATTCATTTTTATTAAATACAAAAATTCATTTTTAATTTAGGGACTTTGAGGGAAAAAATGTAGGCACAAGGAAAATTTCCTAACTTCTTCAGTACACTGTGTCTCTAAAGCTAAACTTTTGTCTTTCTCTATTTTAATTTTGTGCCTACAGATGGATTCATTGAGACGTTTTATTTTTCTCTTCTGGCCATCAACTTTATCTTGCTTTTCTTGCTTTTGAAAATAAAATTTTGTGTTAAGAAAGTTAATAATACAAAGTCAGTCGTGATTAATATATAAAATTATTGAATAGAAACTATCGACTACTTACTCTTAAAGCTTTTAGCACCCGAAAACAATGACCAAAACCCAAAATATCACTACTTTATGTCCGCTAGAAGGCGCCACATTTGATTCAGTGACATGTCATATAGCCTATAACCAGAAGACGATTATGATGCTTCTAGAGACACCTCATTTGTCCACATCTAATGAGTAGTTAAGGAGCTAGGGGGGAACAAATGAACATACATACATAGCCTGTCAAAATCATAACCCTCCTTTGGCTTTGCCGTAGTCGGGTAAAAATGTGCCCCCCCCCTGTAAGTTGTGTACTTCTAAAATAAGAGAAAAAAAATATATGATGTACATTACCTTGCAAGCTTCCACCGAAAGTTGGTTTGAACGAAATCTAGTAAGTAGCTTTTTTTAATACGTCATAAATCGTAAACCGCAATTTATCATCAAAGATCAAAGTTATAACGAACTACAAGAACTGTTATATTATGTTACTTACTGATACGGAACCCTTCATGTGCGAGTCCGACTCGCATTGGCCGCTTTTTAAATCAAACAACCAGCAGTCATGACTTCTGAAACCAGTTAAAGCTAGCCAGTAAATATTATATTTATCTATTGTTAAAGCTTTGCGTGTATTGGATGTCATGCTTAGGTATTCGGTCCGTAGAACATCTCTCAAAATATAGGTAAAAGGAAAACAATATGTTGTTAAATGTACATATGTTTAATTGTAACTTTATGTACATTAACTAATAGCAGGTAATTTAACTTAGTTAACTGCCAGCCAGCTGGTGCCTGGTAGATCGAAAACAATTACACGTATGTGTAGGTAAGGAACCAGTTTGTTTATATTCCAATACTTATCTCCTCTATTGATATTGAACCTTATGTCTATAAGTGTAACGTTTATATTCTACTATACCAAAGTGTGTATAATGTAGATAAAGTGACATAAGCAGATACCGGCGCGCGGCGCGGCGGCGGTGGTAAACACAGTAGCGACAGGCGAGCTATGCTATAGTCGGTGCGGCCGGTCGTGAATAGTCGTGACGTGATACGTACTGTTGGCTCCGAGCCGCTCGGAGATCTCCAGCCAGCAGCGGTCCCTCACGTCGATGTCGCGGTGGTTCTCGTTCCGCGTGTCGTACAGCACCGGGTACTTCTTCACTTCATCGATCAGCCTCTCGCGGTAGTTCCGCGAGTTCATGTCGATGTCGTACGAGACACACGTGCGCCCGAACCGTGAACGCGGCGTTCCGAAGCGACGCCGAAGCTACACTGAGAGAGAGAAAGCGATACGCGACGTTGCCGCTCCGCATCGCTCATCGCTCGGTGTGCGCCCTGGCTAACGTGGCTCAGTGACGGTGAGTCGGTGACACACATTGTGTTCTGTGCCGATTGGCGATTGTGCCCTCTGCGTCTGCGGACGACTCCGGACGAGGCGGGCGGGAGAACACTTTATAATTTGTCATTTAATGGAGTGAGATTACACCTATGTTAGGGTTTCATTTTTTTATTCAATAAAGGATGATTAACATAACATTGTTTGCACCTCTTCATTGTGATAACAAAGGTTAACAATAACAAATCAGATTATATTATACTTTTGTCTCAATTTGCATTTTATTTACAAAAAATGATGAAAATCTGAGATATAATCCGTGGCAGTGCCACGTTTCGGCATCAATGAGCCGGCTCAAGCGAAATGATACCACGGCCTCTCTGAAATCCGGTGTGAAAAGCGCTTGTGCTGTGTTTCACCGAGTAAGTGAGGATACCGGTGGAATATTAGCCGACCCCTCCCCCATCCCCCTTCCCATCCACAAAAGGCCGGCGACGCACTTGTGAAGCCTCTGTTGTTGCGGGTGTCCATGGGCTGCGGTAATCGCTTACCATCACGTCTGCTCGTTTGCCCTCTATTCCATAAAAAACCATAAAGACCCACAATTCTCATTAAAGCAGTTGCTGATCACGTCAAGGGACTATATTTTCTCAAATAATACGAAACGAGTTGTTTACCTTTAAAGTACCTACTTATGTAATTTCATTAACAACAGTAAAACATCGGAAAGCCTATTTACAAAAGTTGTTGTTTTGTATTGTTATAATAAATAATGTTTCTTTAAAAATATTTTTCAATATTTACTTAGATATTTTTTTTTAATATTATGATTAATCACACAAATACTAAAAAGGTAAAAGAAAGTTTGTTTGTTAGGTTCGCTTTCAGGCGAATACTACTTAACCGATCATCATGAAACTTTGTACACATATTCTTCGAGGTATTAGATTAGAAGCCGCGGGTGACAGCTAGTTTTAATATTCCTGTGTCCTTATCTCGATTTTGGCGTACAACGTATATTGTGTGTGACTTGGTTCCTTGTTGCATAAGTAGATCCAACTGATCTCGCATTTTTTTTGGATCTGCGATACTTTTATGAAATTTTACACAGAAATATATTAGGACATATTTCTGTAGAATTTTATATTGTTAAAAAACAATGTGATTAGGTATTTATAATCTCACACAATTCACACACGGCTTTCTGGTGCCAGACTGTACCAGCTTTCAAATAAAAAAGAAGCATCAAAATCGGTTCATCTAGTCAAGTTAGGAGCTAACAAACCTTAAAAAAATCAGACAAACATTTTTTCACTACATTTTTGGTACATGTATCGTGTATACATACATATGCATTAAGTAAAAAGCGGTTATTTTAATATTACAAACAGACACTCCAATTTTATTTATTTGTATAGACTAGCTGAACCCCACGGTGTTACCCGCGGTTATTGTTGTACCGCGAGTAACGCCGCGGGACAAAGTTAGTCTAAAAAAAAGTAGCCTAAGTTACTCCCTGGATCATCCAGCCGTTCGGTCAAAATCCGTCCAGCCGTTCCAGAGATTACCCGGAACAAACAGACAGACAGACAGATAGACAGACAGACAGACAGACAGACAAAAATTTTTTTAACTACATTTTTGGTATATGTATCGTGTATACATACATATGCATTGATTTAAAAGCGGTTATTTTAGTATTACAAACAGACACTCCAATTTTATTTATTTGTATAGATATAGATAAGTCTATAACCAGCGGACAATCAAGACGCTTGTAACGACACCTCATTTGTCCAGTTCTAATGAGTAATTAAGGAGCTATGTGGGAACAAATGAACATACATACATACATAGCCTGTCAAAATCATAACTCTCCTTTGGCTTTGCCATAGTCGGGTAAAAAATCATTTAAATGACGTTAAACATTTTACTTATTTATTTCGATGGTCGCTATTAATAATTCGACATAAATGATAGGGACCATCGATTTACATACTTAAATATATTGTATCGTTTGTAATATAGGTAATTATGCATCAGTAATAATGATCACGTAGCATAAGGTCCGCGGGGGGTGCGGGCGGTGCGGCTATCTACTGCGAGCAACGCTCTCCGCTCTCCGCACACCGCACACCGCGCGAGCAGTACGGCCACGGCTGCGACGGCGTGCGGGCCTCGCGTCATCCACTTACTGCTCCCCTCGCGCCGCACCTTCGCCACCCCTCGCTCGTCCTACTACACGCTCAACGTTCAAGGTTGCGTGACCACATACCTATCTCTATTTAATAAAAGAACATTAAACCATCATGGAGGAGCAACATCGCAGAGAGAAGAGCGTAACCAGAAAACGAAATTTTTATTGCGCTGTCGAAACGTGTAATGTTACTGCTATGTCACACCCACAATACGATTTCTACGGTCTTCCTAAGGATCCGGCAAGGTAAAAGCTTATGTTGTGTCAATAAATTTGTTACCACTTAAAATGCATGATTGTTTCTGGTTTCAATACAATATTACATACATACGAATAGTGAGTCAACACGGCGACTTAACGGAACAACGATGGGGTGCGGTATGAAGAAGAGGGGAGTCCCCCGATGTTTGCGGGTAGTACCGGCGCCCGTTTAGTGTTGCACGCGTTTGGTGTCTGGACTCGGGTGTAACAGAACATTATCTAAACATACAAATAAATAAAATTAGAGTGTCTGTTTGTATTTCAATTTTGCAGTTTTTTAATAAATGCATATGAAGGTACTAGTTGTTGCCCGCGGCTCCGCCCGCGTGTATATCGGTTATCGCGGCAAATAGTAGCCCATGTGTTACGCAATTCATAAAACGGTGCTCTCTCAGCGACTTTGCTCCGACACACCCGCATCTGCAGTGGTTGCGGCTAATGATGACACATCTTTTTTTTTACGTGTGGAAACCCCCTCGGGTCGTCACCCCACCGGGATTTGCGGCGGGGTGGTGTGTCGGAATCGACTAAAACCACACGGTGTGCCACTCTGCGCCTGAGACGAGAGGGATCCGGGAACTGCTGTTATTAACACATCCGGACCCCTTCCAGCGCTTGCTCGCACTGAAGCGGGCACCGTCTGCTGTTAAACTCTCAATTTAGGCGACGTACGGCACACACGTAACGTCGCCCCTTCGCGGGTAGCCACTAAAGCGGATGAAGGGGAAAACCCGTCCCGACCATCCGCGGCCAGACTCAGGGCGGCATGAGGCGCTGGTAGGCGTGACTCCGCCGCCCGGATTACCGGCGGCGGATCCTGTCCGAGTGGAGGTCGTCCTCTCAGGTCTTTTCCGCCGCCTCCTTCTGCAAGATGACATCTTCGCAGAAGGCTGCGACCGCGGCTAACTGACGGCTGGTAGCGAGAGATCTCCTCCGATGACTGCAGTGAGGGCCCGACGCTGCGACGCCCATGCGGGGCAGATCGCCGGTGGTGGCAGGCGGGACTCAATTAACTCCTGGCGACCGAGTGCAGGTACTTTCCGTAGCATCCGTGCCCGGAAAGAATCTACGTCAGTCGGAAGGAAAGGATCCCATGCTGCCGCCCTGCCCACTCGAGGATGACCGGCTGGAGAGCCTCCACGGCGGCAAAGCCAGCGCGTGGAGTCTCCAGCCGGAACGACCATCTAGTCATCGTGGCTCGACTGGCGACTTCACGCCACTCGCGTACCTATTCGGGCGGAGAGCGAACGCAACTCTCCGCCCGTTAGGTTAGTAGTCCGTATTTTTTAATTTAGTAGCCTAAAAACTTTAAACATCTTTATGTTTCTGATTACAAATAGATAGTAAAGTAAAGTACTTATATCAGCATTTGTGGGAATTCTGTTCCTAAAGGGGTTAAATATGGGTCGAATGTTTGTATGAAAGTTCTTTTAAATGGGCTATTGATCAAAAATAAATAAAGACGTTTAAAAACATGAATAAATTATTCTTACGTACTTTTACACAGTTTTAAGCATATAATCAATTTCCACGCGAGCAACGCTGCGGGCAACAGCTAGTATACTAATATTAGGATATACGGTACTTACATCAAAAACGTTTTTTTTTTAATTTTTTGTGTCTGCTTGTTCCAACTTATGCCTTTAACGGCTGGACGTTTTTTGACGTGACTTGTCATATAGCTGATGGTATGGAAAGTAACTTAGGCTACTCTTTTTAGACTAACTTCGCCACGTGGCGTTACTCGCGTTTGTCGTTGTGAGACTTTAACAACAATCTTGGGTAACCGTAACACCACAGGCTCAGCTAGTTATCAGTATGGTTTCTGTTAATAAAACTAACGAAGCCACGATGCAGTATTTAATGGTATAGAATACTTTGACAAATAAGTAGAAATACTGAAATTACTAGATGAATAAAATATTGGTTTGTTACATTTTTCAGTAACTAAATATATTAATTATTATTGACAATTGCGTTAATATCATTAAATGCATTAATATCCTACAACCACATCTGCAGCTTTCCTTCAGAAATGCTTGTAAGCAATCAAGTTTGTCAAAATCTTTTCACAATAGGTATTTACTAATCAAATAAAGTAACGAAATGGAAAAAGATCCAACATGAAAGTTTCATTTAATTTCTTAATTTTTTATATAATATTTTAAATGGATCAATCATATAACTTAAAAAATATAGTAAAATGAGGCAAGTAGCTTTTTATATCTAGCTGGCAGTCCTGATATTAAAAAAACATTAACTTTTTCTAATCTTGCAGAATGAAAGACGTCAATGTTGTTAGAAAAGATGTTTCTAATAGAGATAGAGTCGATGATTTTTTGACAGCCCTATTGCAACGAAGACGATAAGGGACAGCTCATAGAGGCGCGGGGGGCGCTGCGGTTACAAATACAGACATAAACTTAACAAGTAGATTAGAAGCCGGTAGCCTGACGCGATGCATACGAGTTACCAGCCACGGTACCTGTCGAGGCGTAGTGTTCGGTTCTCTGAGAACTCGTTATTTCATTTATTAAGATGTTAAATCTGAAATGTTTTACAGTTATTAAAATTCTATTAATTAGGTACACACTGAATTATGAAGTTATGTATGTAGAAACTAGCCACCAGCCCCGGTTTCAAGTGTGTGCATTGTTTGTTTGTGTAACTCTTATACGGTATCGTTATTTTTATCTTATTTTGGAGTGCATGAAAGTACTATAATAACTCTCTAAGATTTTAAAATAAATTCTCGTGTAAATAGTTGCTTTTGCCGAATAGTTCCCCATCCTCCACGTCGAGATCCAGTCCCTAGCCTGGTCTTCTATAAGATAACCAACAAGCCAGCGGCAATGACTAGCCGAAAATGTTACCGGCTCATCATTGCCTTCTGAACCCCATCAACAAACATGCTGGAGGAGAGATCTTGAAGGTATAATTTGTATAGTATAGTTGTGTCGTCTGGTTTAGGCAATGTGCACGTGGATGACAGGTGCATCATGTCCTTCCATCACAAAGGGAGGATCCTCCGACCCGGCGAGGTGATCATGCCTGGCCAGCCACTGTCCGGTGGTTAAAGTAGAGAAGTTGTACATATGCTAATCGACGCGAGAACTTCTATTGCGCACATCAGGGTTGGTAGTTTCTTTGTTTCCTTTGTTACTCCGTAGTTCGACGTATCTTCGGTAGATGGCGTTTCAGTGTATTTCTGTTTTGCTTGGTATGTGGAAGTCGCCACAGTGCGTAGTCTAAAATGATACATTGAGTGGCTTATATTTATTACTAGCTGCAGCCTGCGATGTTGCCCGCGGTTGTTGTACCTTTTCAGCTTTGTTTTACTTCTTATATCACCAGCTGTCTGTAAATGAAAGACTCGTCAAATGTTGTATAAGTGCATTGGGATTTCAGAAAGATGTTTTAAAAAGCTGTAAATAAACTTTTTTCTATTATAACTATTTTTCATTTCACTAACTATTTTTGGAAGAGCCCACGTAGCGATACTTGATTGAGCAACGAGATAGAATGGTTAAGCACGTCTCAATACTGAGTAATATTTGAAGGATATTCTTAGGGCGACACTAATAGAAACGGCCTACCAAAGCGCAGCCGATCTGACTGCACTTCTGACTTATTTTATAATCTTTGATATTAATCCTAACGGTATTGATTCATAGAAAGTTTTTGTTGCAGGCAAGCATTATGGCTCAAGAGGATGAAGCGGGAATTGTTCGATTTTACCCCTAAACTCTACATATGTTCTAGACACTTTGAAGAAAATTGTATCAACTTGAACACCTCGCGTAAACGGCTTAAGAAAACTGCCGTACCGACTCGCAACCTACCTGACCACTTTCCGGTCTTTATAGGATTGAATGATATACACGAAGCGTCTCTCTCTTCCTCAGAAGACGATTTTAGTTCCCTTTCAATGCCCATACTTGAAGAGCAGATTGAAGATAATCCTTTAACTAGTAATACAAACATTAATGAAACTGTACAGAAGCGAGACCTTAGCGAAGTATTCGAACATGCCGTACCAAATAAGATAGTTGCATTAAAAGAAGAAAACAATTGTCTAACCGTTTTTGTAGACGAGGAAACGGAAGATGGTCAAGAAATAATTGCTAATCAAGCCATATACGACATAACATTTGACGATATTCCAGAATTAAAAAAAAAGAAGAAAAACAATTATGGTAAAAAATTTAAGATGGTGGCTCTGGATTTATATTTTAAATGTCCAAATGCTTACCGAGCTCTTCAGAACACCTTTAGCTTACCACGGATTTCAACGCTATATAGATTATGCATTCCAAAGACGACCGTGTTGGATGAAGATATCATAAGAGCTCTAAGCATAAAAGTTAACGATATGACGCCAGTGCAGAAACAAGCTGTTGTTTGCATTGAAACTATGAGGTTATCGCCAACTATTGAATATGATGCAGTTAATGATAAGATATTCGGTTTCCATGAAATAAACGGAGTCCAGACGTTAGAACCGGCTAGGCATGCTTTACTAATTGTTGTCAGAGGCCTCTTTCATAATTGGAAACAGGCATTAGCCTTTTCATTTTTAAATAATTGCCAAACCTTTAAAGACGTAAACTTTTTCGTCGACGAAATCATTAGGAAACTGCTTCAAATTGGCCTTGATGTACGTATACTTCTATCGGGTCTTGAGTCAGACTCGCTAATTTCCGCCAAAGAGAGGGGGATAACTGTCAAAGATCCATTTTTCTTTATGAACACGAAAAAAATATACTTTATGTACGATGCTTTTCATTTGATGAGAAACATTCGGGATAACTTTATGACCAATATGATAATATTTCAAAATTCTAAGATAGCGAAATGGAGCTACGTAGAGAGTTGCTACGAACACGACAGTAAAAAAAATCTATTGAGACTCGCACCTCACTTGTCAAAGGATCACATGAAACCCAAAGAAAATACAGTGGATAATTTAAAATATACTGCTGAACTTTTTAGCAGGAGAACGGCAGCTGCCATCACCACATGCATAGACCTCAATTTAATCGAACCAGAAGCGAAAGAAACAGTGCAGTTTATTCTTACAATGAGTAAACTGAAAGACACGCTTAATTTTGGTGCCAAGTATCCTCTTGAGGATGAAAACGCCGTATTTACAGGTGAAACAAGTCAGGTTGACTTTCTAGTGAACATTTTATCGCTATTAGCACACATACGTTTATTCATCCCGCCTGTTGCAGACAGCGACAAAACTAAAGATATGTCAATATTCAAGAAAGGGCTTAGCATAACGATTAACTCTCTTCTGTTGTTATATGAAGTGTTGAAGGCAGAAGATTGTTGGCTACCAATTGTGGGGTTAAGTCTTGATTGCCTCACTGATTTTTTCGATAAAGTTCACCAGAGACATGGTCCCCGACCGACTCCACAGCAATTAGTGATGTGTATTACCAAATTACCCATATTAAACGTTTTTCAGTTGTTTTACAAAAGAAAAATTGAAGATGAAATGGGACTCTTTATGTCAGGAGTTAAGAAAATGCATTTTATTAAAATGTACGATGAAGAGCTCACTGAACCATACGTAGACAGATGTGGTCAGGCAAGTTCACAGTTTGACACAGTGGCGTTACCAGACGAGAACAAAGTGCAGCACTTGGCTTTATATTTATTGTTTAAAGGATACCAGAAGCATTCCAACTGCGAAGCTATGAAGAATTATGTTTGTAGAAAAGATATTACAGACCACACTGAAAGCGGCTTGCAACTCGTTCATGAAGTTTATGACGATAAAAATAAATTAGTACCACTACAGTTCCTTAATTTCCTTGTGATCTTAGAACTTAAATTTAAAGAATATTGCAATGAACATGTTATGCCTTGGAGCATGGCGGGACTACTAAGGCTTGTATCAGGTGTTGCGTTTGAAATGCCTTGTGTGTGTTTCCCCATAGAGTTTATAAAACAGTTGTTTTTCAGGTTCAGATTTTATCACGTTCTGAATTACAACAATGCGTTATTCAGTCAGGAGAACTATGATCACGTGTTTGTTATTAATGATTTGTAAACTCTTTTTAATAAGAAAAAAATAATTTAATGAGTATTTTTTTTACTTTTTCCATTCAAGTTTTCAGCTGAATTTAACATAATCTTTTTTATTTTGAAGAGTATAAACAAAAAATATTTATTCAAATAAATTTATAAAAATAAAAATGCCACTGATTGAACAATAGTCACGTATCTTCTGAAATGTCTGCACAGAGTTGTTCAATTTGAGATGAACACCGTCCACCGATACTCATCCTAGGTTTTCACATGTGACAAAACACATACTATTCAGTTTATTTGGGAATGATGAACTGCCTCTGTCTCCGATTAACTTATAAAACTGCCTCATTGATCCAGCAGTTAGAGTTCGCGATTGTCGATTTAGAGGTCTCGGATTCGATTGCCGGTTCGGGCAAATAGTAACATTCAGTTTTTTTAATGAATAAAGAAATTTGGAACAGCGACCAGTCAATGGAGTATTTAATTTTGGCGGTTTGTGACCAGTCGGCCCCGGTTGTCATTAACATATATGGCAATCGTAATTGGGAAGTCATTGCCCTCAAATATACTGACAGCTAATTCAACCATTGAATTCAGTTCATCCTCAGGGTTGCGGAGGCCTAATGATAGTCGTTCCGTGGAAAACTGAAATTCAAGTAAAATCGGATGAACTAGTAGCAGACACCGATAATTGGAAATAATAAAGGTTAGGAAGATTATTATGACTTTGGAGATGATGACATACAGTGTGTTCCATCAACAGCTAGTTTACTTCCTCAGGCGGCTCTTACGACACACGTGGTCATCCCTCACGTGTCGAGGTGTGACGACACTCTGTTCTGAATCCGTCACTGTACTAAACGCAGAATATGTAAGTTCATTGTATATGTAATACAAAGGCATCTAGAAGCGGGTTCAATATACATAGACAAAATACATAGGCGTAACAGTACGTGCACACGATCCGCAAACAATGGCGAACAGCAAACACGGACATGTGGATGGGTGTTTGTACGTGTTTTTGTTCGCCACTGTTCGGAGTCGGTGTCGGTTTTTCTTCGCAGATCAAAGGGTGTTCAGCAAACAGTTTGCGGTGCATCCATTCGCTTGCTAAACATCAGTATCACTGAGTACAATGATCAGAACTGCGCGCGCGCTTACGGGCGGTGGGTAATCTCTGGAACGGTTGGACCGATTTTAACGGGATTTTCACTGATAGAGTCATCAAATAAAAATACTCACTGGATCATTCCAGGGTGTAACTTAGGCTACTTATTTTTAGACTAACTTTGTCCCGCGGCGTAAGCGCGGTACAACAATAATCGCGGGTAACACCGCGGGGTTCAGCTAGTAGGCTATATTATGACGTATCACGGAACCTAATGTGGCGCCCTCTAGCGGTCATATAGTACTATTTACCCGACTGTTAAAAATGCCGTGTTTGGTATCATCGGGTTATTTGTACATTTCAAAAATATATATATTATTAGCATTTGCTCGTGACTTTGTACGTATTTATTCGATAATAGAGAAATTAATATCGGCACCAAAACAGTTTCTATAAAAAAAAGTAATAACTAAAACCCAACTACGACCAAAAATGACGCTGAAAAGGTATGAAACAAGTTTCAAAAGCCGTACGTAGAAATGTACCATAACACATTAACAACGCGTGACTACGGCTTTTGTCGTAGTTGGGTTTTAGTTATTACTTTTTTTTAATGATATAATGTGTCCTACCTTTCGTATTGCCAAATAATGATAGAATTAGAATATAGAAGTAAAAACTATAGGCATCAGTCGTAGGGAGCTGTCGACACGACCACAGCATTAATGAGTCCAATCGTGTGATTGATAGATCAATCATGCGATCGAGTGGTCCTTTGTTTCTGATCACTGCAGTTGATTTATTCGGACGGAGGGCGGACGCGGGTGAGATATGATCAAGGCAATGGCGGGTAACGAATGACCGATAATTAATGCCCATGGATAGATGGTGACATACGTTGTGGTCGAACTTCGTCGCAGGATTGTACTAAGTGTCGTCGTCTTAATACTATTTTCCTTGATTTATCTCATATTGAACGATTTTTTTCACGACGTGTGTATAAATTGTTTCAGATTGGAAAATTGGACCTACTTCTGGAACAAAGAACCAATCCATACACATTTTAAAAATGAGGACTCTTTTTTATAAGGAGATAAGGATAATTACCTCGATTTCGGCTGAATGAATCGATTCCTTGTCGTAGATAAATACGCATCTATTTGTATGTACATAGGTTACTACTTGACGTACTTTAACATTACTATTCAATACTTTTTACTAAGATTCCAAAGTATTTTCAAGGTTAACAAGATTTTTATTTTACTATAAATAAATTATAACAACAGCAACAGCTGTTATTCCAGCAAGTAACAAATGTTGTGAAGTATAATCAGACAGTACACATTGTTGATCTGAGGTGCAACTGTTGCTCCCACGACAAGAGCTATTACATCTACCTAATATTATAGCTATAAGTAACTTCAGTAGGCGAATTTTACTAAGATGAAAGGACCTCTTTGGCGCATTCCCTGCACTACCGCTGCATTGCCACATACAGTCTCGGTAATTAGCCAACGCTTCTGCTGCCAAACACGTTCTAAGAATTCTTAGCAATTTCTCGAGACTTTGCTGTAAAGTACAAATAAGTTTGGACAATTTATTTCACACTTAACTTTACCTAGACCAATGGGGGCAATTGAGCAATAAAGCCCGCATTTGAATATTTTCACACATTCTAAATATTAGCACAAGAAATGTATTTGTTCATCAAAACTTTTTTTGACTTCCACTTCGCTAAAAAAATATTCTTTATTTTTGTAAAATCTCATTTTACTTTTAGGTAGGTAGGTATATCTGAATACTTTTAGGTTACATTTTGAAATGCTACAAAGCGCGGAATTTTAAGATGTATTTGTTCACTGTGGCACTACACACCATAAATTTTATTTAATACGGTGTGCCCAGAAGAAAACTGATAAAATTCACTTAAAATGCGCTGTTTTGTTTTGTTGTGACTAGCGAGTGAATTTGTTTACTAGCGTGTGACGTTACGCGTCTCATGTGACCAGCGCCATTACAGATTTATAGTTATTTGACACGGTTGTCAAACTTGAACTTTATCATAGATTTTAATTCATAATACAGTAGAAATGCCGCAAAATATTAACGAAGTGTGCTTATTATGTAATAAAGAATAATTTAGAACGATTTCCAAAAATCAGTCATATAGCCTATTACGTCTAGGTACGTACGTCACTGTGTGTTGACTCACAAATCTTTTTTGGTATAAATGTTTAGGAGTGGCTGATTCCATGACATTGTCGGAGGGCACACCGAACAGTTAGTGGTCACCTTGCGAGACCGTAGGGCTGCCATCTTTGCTGTTGCTGGGCCGGGAGAGTGTTCTATTGCATGTTACACCAATCAGCGACTTGGCGATAAGCTTAGTATGTTCCAGTAGTTTACAGTACTATTTATCTATAGGTAGGTATAATATACGTATACTGTAGAATAGAAACAAAAAAGACAGTGGTACAATGAGTGGTCTAATCGCTATTTGGAATTTCTTCGATGCAACCTTTAGATTGGCTGTAGGTATTATATAGTAGTATTTAGGTATACGTGTTCCTCATTCATCTATACAGTTCAGAAGTGGAAAAATATGAGTTAAAATTAGGTAAGGTTCAGTGGTATTCTGTGGTATTTAGTATGCACTTATGAATCAAGAACATACGTTCTTGAAATTTAAGTGCATAATACCAAACATTTTGAATATCTCTGTTTTGTCACTGCCAGAGAACTAAATGAACTTCAGGAGAACTGGAGAGTGTAAAGCATAAGACATAATGGTTATGACGTGACAAGAATCTAGGATGCCAACTTCGTTTACAATGTTAATTAGAAATTGCATACAATTATATGTTGCTAGCTATTGCCTGCGGCTTCACACGCGAGTATGTCGATTATCGCGGCAAATAGTAGCCTGTGTTATTCTGGTGTATATGCTATATTACTGTAAAGTTTCATTCAAATTCGTTCAGTAGTTTTAGCGTGAAAAAGTAACAAACATACACACTCACATACCTTTGCATTTATATATTAGTGTGAAAACAAACACATAAATAACGTAACGACCAATAACTTAGCTACATGTTATTAAACTAAATATAAGTTTTTCCCTAAACGCAGATAATAATCAAGGAAGTGTATTTAAAGCAGTAAATTTCACGATAGTTTGAATGTAACAAAATATAATTAAATACAGCGAATATAAAGTAAGTTATGAGTTCCTCGTTAGTCAACGAGGATGGAAACACGACTGATGCAGCTCCAGCATCCTTGATAAAAATAATAAAAAACTCGAGAGGTGTCAAGGGACACCCGGATGGAACGAAGTTCACTGTCAGGATTCATTATTTTTATTACTTTTTATTATTTATTATGTACAAAAAACCTGTATATACTCAACAAAAATAATCGTCGGGACACCACACTATTCAATGCGAAATAGAAATGAAAATGTCTGGCTTGCTTTCTGTAAGAGAAAGAGAGACAGAGAAACATGCGCACGCCGCACGGCTTACAATCGCTTGCTGTAGCAAAAAGTGTCGTGACAACTTTTCGTAAGAATTTTTGTATCGTGACAACTTATCGTAACATTTTTTTCCGTCTAGCCCCCTTTCACAATGCGCGATAAGGAACTTCGTTCCAAAACTTCATTCCAATAATAATTCGGACATCTGACACACAAAGCCATCTAGTCCCAAGCTAAGTAGACCTATACCTAGACTACTAAATCTGAGCAAAGATGTATTATTCAATTCAATCCAAATTATATATTCATAATTTGATACAAATGTGCCTATAATTTACAGATGTTTTTGACATTTATTATTATTTACCAAATTATGATAGCTGTGACTCAAATTATAATTTTCGTTTTCTGTTTTTATTTAGTGATAGAATATATTTTTCATTTTAAGAATATTATCTTTCCTTTAAAAGAGACGTTGAGACAGACAGATCCCTGAGTTTTTTCGTCCTTTCTTCTCAGGGCTAGTCCAGTTAGGAAACTTGCAAGTGTTAATATAACTTAATGCAGAATAGCTTTTACTATGGATGTATTAAACAACTGATTTAAAAACAAATATACTTTTTTTTGTATAAATACATATTAGGTATATTAAGAAAACAGCCATACTTTGAAACAAATAGGAATTTGTTCTAACTTTCTTATTTCTATTTCAGTATTTTCTATCAGGTCTAAGAATGTTTTTATCACTCTTAGCATGTATGGTTACATACTTGACCCTTCTACTGACACTGAAACACATCAAAAACTCAAACTTCCATTAAAAACATGGCTTAGTAAATATTTTTTATATGTATGAGGTACAAGAAGATTAAAAACCATTGTTGTCTGTTGTTAAAGGAGATGTTAGCAGCCCTACCGCCTAACCCGCCAGATCGCGTCGCTGTTTGCTGTTCTAAATTTGGCAGTGGTTATGTGCTGCGTGTGTAATAAACTCTGCATTAAATCTGCACGCTATTAAACAGTAACCGCTTGTGCAAGAAAAACAATACAATATCATAATTGTTTATATTGCAAATAGAAATCTAGTCGTCACTGTGTAGAATATGTGATTTCTATCAAAATGGGGGGTTCATTGTCTTGAAAGCTTGCTTGGAAATCTTATATTAGAGTCACATTGTTTATTAGCTGAGCCCCGCGGTACAACAACAACCACAGGAAACGCCGCGGGATAAAGCTAGTCTAAAAAAAAGTAGCCTGAGTTACTCCCTAGATCATCAGCTACTGAAACTACTATACTGGAAGTTCCGTCAAAATCAGTCCAGCCGTTTCAGAGATTACCCGGAACAAACAGACAGACCGACAGACAAAAATTGAAAAGAAAATGATATTTTGGTACATATATCGTGTATATATATAGTTACATACATATGCGTTTATTAAAAAGCGGTTATTTTAATATTACAAACAGACACTCCAATTTTATTTATTTGTATAGATATCGGCTTTAGAATCCACTGAGGCAGTGGATAGTGTTAACAACTACCGATAAACGAATATTATGTACATATTAGCAAAGCACCACGCTCAGATCACCGCTCCCTGGTAATTCCTGCTTCACAACTCACCGCCGCCGGTTGTTATTTTCCACGTAAATGTGCCAGATCACCGTTCTACAACACTTAAAGGCGTAAGATTTACTACAGTGACGATTGATACAATTTAACGTTAGTTGAACGCCAAACAATTGCATTGAAATGAAAGGAATGATGGTTTTCAAACAATACGAGTATAGACAACGGGCAAACAGGGTACATAGGTATCGTAAAACTACATAATTGATAACAACAAAGAAATACAAATTTTATGTTTGTTATGGTTGAACCGATTTTAATGATTCTTTTTTTATTAGAAAGCTGGTGCTGCCCGTGTGGACCCATTTCAATTTGGTTCAGTTCTTGAAATCAGTTTTTTTTATTTAATTTTTATTGTTTAAATGATAATAAAAAGTAAATTATTTTTTTGGAAGCTAGGCTACTTTATACTTAACGACAATACATATACCACTCCATGCTTTTACAGTAAGTAATAAATTAGTTTCTTATGTTTCCTGGGTATACGCTGTTCTTGCATACTAAATGTGCCTACGCTTTATATAATATTGAGAATTACTCAACCAACCTGTGAGCAGATTATCTCAAAACGGGCTCTCGTCAGACGATAAAGTAAAGCCAAAAGGTTTCAAGTCGCTATTAAACAGCCCGTAACCACATGTGCGTCGTAGCCGTCGTATTTCGCGACAACTCGTGACCTGAAAAAACACTCCAGCGCATCCCGGTCTGTAGCCGTCTCTTTTGCACCCGTGATAACAAATGTGTTCAATATCTGCTGTCTCATTTGCAAATTAAGTGCTGGGCTAAAATGGTGTACGGACGATTAATATTGCAGTTCGCCTCATGAAATAATTTCTTTATAAAGTAGGTACTTAATTGTGTGGAAAACGATTTTTTCGTTGCCCTATCTATTTATACAGGATATAATGAGGGAATGTGACGTTAAAAACGATTTAAAAATGTTTTCATCTAAAACGTTTAGTAATGTATTACACTGGTTAAAGTACTTCTAAACAAATAAAAAATAAAACCTTTGAAATATGCTTCTAAGTCGTAAAATACGTTGGTAAAAGAATTTCAAAAGAAGGGAAACAAAGGTAAAGTTGTTTTTATTTTTAATCATATAACTTAATTACACATTATGTTACCACCTACAAGTTAGGTACCTGAAAAAAAACGGTTTCCAACTCTACTGCGAAGATGGAAACAGGATGACATAGGATGAACAAGTAAAAGTGAAAATGTAAAAGGCTCATTATACAAAAAACTACTGCACATTGATAAAAGACATCAAATGCATATCGAGTTTATGTTATTACCTCCATCCTTATAAACTTATTGGAGTAGGATTGTTATTAAAAGGCATTCATGAGACGGTCTCTTGCTGACTCCTCCCTTATATTCCCGTTTATTTTCTGGATTTTCGTTATTGTAATTTTATTTTTCATGTTTGCCCTTATATTTTTTATTTATTAAGACCCACTGATCACTCCGATTCAAGATAGGATAGGGAACGTAATTTAATAAATTTGTAATTCAGTGTAGCGCGGGTGACGCGCATTAGTTTTCATCCCACATTTCCACCGTGTTTAGGTCAGATTTCGGTCAACAAACATATCCGAAAAAAGGTAAAACGTAAGAAGGGTCCAGTTAAGAGCTCGCTGGGGTTGTGCCTCGCGAAAAGGGTGCGCACAGCTGAAGGGTCACCTTGAGGCTGTGTGTCTAAGGGACTAAGACATGTAGGTACACAAAGGCAGAAAAAGATAATACGATCTTGGAGAAAATCATGCAAAAACGTAGTTTAGTGTGCATGTGGCTTTGAAAAGATTCACGGTTATCTAATGGTGTTCTTGTAAAACCTGATAATATGTATGTTTGTCTATACTGTTATGTATAAAAATAACACTGCTCTAAGAATATCAGGTGTTAGCTCGGCCAAGCTATCCAAACTAATCCTTACTTTCCCCCAACTATGAGCAATTTAGATTTCTTTGTGTTGCCTACTCTTCCTACGTTTCCTTTGCAATATAGTTACTTATAATTTTCGAAATTGCCGTCAATTTGCTTAGAAACCATAACGTAAGAGTGACCAAGTCACAGTTTCTCCAGTTCTGCCTCAGGAAAAAAAACCAATAAAGGGAGTGTTTATATCTGATTTATGTAAGGTAGTACGTTTACGGTAACATTAGGCTGTATAAAGCTAAGTTCGAGATTGATGATATAAAAACCTATAAGAGTTACTTTTCTTTGTATGTGTGTACAAAAAGTTGAAATAAATTCTCTTGACAATAGACGTAGTCGGAAACGTGATATATCGACAGCGTGTCAGCGAAAAAACGCCGGTTTTATAAGTGTACAAAAAATGTTCAGGACCTTCTACTGCTAACACCAGTCAAATACAAACTCAATTGCAACTTACTAAGACTCAAGTTTCTTTCATCTCCAAGAATTGACCCAAGTTTTTTTTAACCAAAATTAAGCTTTGCTCCATTGAGTTAGGATTACGATTGACTTGCGGCGCAAATAACGCCACGTTTCATAATAATATTACCTGAGGAATATTCCTTAAATAGTTTTAGCGTAAACCTGCAACTGCCAACCTGCCCCCAACTCCCTTTGGCAAAATATAAAAGAAATTAGACAAATGTTAGCAGGTGTTTTTTTTTACAGTTTAATGATATAGGTACGAGATTCTATCGTGGCCGGTAGGTTTAGGGCACGCTCGAAACCGTTGATTTGGTATTGTGTGGTACACACCGGAGCAAAGTGAATAGAATAGAGGGATAAACATATATGTGTTGTGTGGGGTGCCCACAAACCCAATTTAAAGCAGGTCCCGTGTTGAAAGGGAAGCGGAGCGATCAGCTGATCAGCTTTTTTGTCGGACGGTCCTGTTATAAGCACCTCAGTAGGTAGGTACTTCAATGACAGTGCGTGCAGTTTAATTGTAGGCAGACATGTAGCTAAAGAAATTGTAAGAATATAAAATGTGACAGTTATGACAGTTCGGTTCATCGATAATAGAACTGAAGCAGATTATCTATTATAGCTATCTTCTTATATAAATGTAAGTTTGTTTGTTACGCTGTCACGTGAAAACTATTTACTTAACCGATCATAATGAAACATTGTGCCTAAACATATTCTTGGAGGTCTTAGAAGTAAAGTAACATAGGATACTTTAATTAAATGCGACCGAAGCCACGGGTAAAACCTAGTATAACATAAGGAGTATTTAATCTTCAATTCCAGCCATATATTATATACATAGTAACTTGTAGATTAAGATATATATATAAGAATGTAATACAATATGTACTACATTCTATTCTATTCTATACATTTTTTGTCTGTCTGTCGGTCTATCTGTCTGTCTGTCTGTTTGTTTGTTTCGGATAATCTCTACAACGGCTGAACCGATTTCGACGGGACTTTCACTGGCAGATAGCTGATGATAGGGAGTAACTCAGGCTACTTACTTACTTTTTAGACTAGTTTCGCACCGCGGCGTTGCTCGCGGTTACAACAACAAACGCGGGTAACACCGCGGGGCTCAGCTAGTATATAAATAAAATACATCCCGACCGCGACCTAATAATAAACGATTGTGCTGATATCACATCAACAGTTTTTAATAGTTAGTCCACTGCTGGGCACAGACCTCCCCTTTTGTTCACCTTACGTTTTGACCTTCGACCGCTGAACATTATCGTTCGATCGTGGACCGCGAATTCGCTGTACACACGTAATTTCTACCACTCAATGATCACCTGCACTTCACACCTGCACTCGCACTAATCAAAGTGAATACAGGCCCTATCACACAATTAGTTGTCTATAGTAAGAATTGATTTCACGTCCTTATGTTTAGCAGTCAGGATGACTAACCACTAACCCAACACGTACACGTGAAACACGTTAGATGTTAATATGTTGGTAGACTATTTGATGTCTGATACCCGGCCTGTCACCTTCTGAATCTTATTGGAGATGCATTTATGAGTGTTGATCGTTAAAAAAACTAAAAAAAAACTAAATAAGTTAGACGGAGACGTATTGAAGTAGCTTTTATACGCACCTCGGCCTCATCCCGCTAAACGTAAACCTCTAAAGTCACATTCGGCAGCCAAGGGAGGTAGCCACCTGATATCTAGATTTTGCCTTTACCTGCTCTGAATACCTATTGTTTAGTTCTTGTTTAATTAAAACACTTCAGTATTTTAACTGGTTCCTCCCTGTGAACAATTCATCGAGCTGAAATGAAATTGGAAGTGTGATTTTAAATCCGTCGACAAAGAACATAGAATTATGTATTCTTATTTGTACTGTGTTATCGACAAATGAAATGTTAGGAGAAACAGTGAACCTTTCGCCCTGGCTTGATGATATGCCTATTTTAAATCATTTGAAGTGTGTCCTCTAACGACACATTTGCGAAGCGCTTAAATATGTTTATAAATATATTTAAATTCTTTTCACTAAGCGTAACCCATTATACATATAAATATGTATGTGTGGTCTCACTGGTCTCGTACAGAACAAAAGATACAGTACTAATACCCACTAATTGACTTAATATCTAAGCAACATCTCTAAATATCTCGTTGATCAAAGGTTGCGCGCGCACACACACACACAGTCGTCACACAATGGTGTGCTGCCACTAATGTACAAACAACATTAATAACTTTAATTTAATGGTTGCTTTAACATTGCGTGTATTAAACCTATCTCGTATAACCTATCATAATACAACATTTTTCACCTGCAAATTGCAAAATAATTACAATTTAAAATAGCTCAACAGAGCGTTTGAAGGACGGCAACGATCTCGCTTCAAAGCCCGCGCTAGAACGAGATAGAGAATATGACGTGATACTGTTGCTATGTTTGCTGTCCTTATCTGTCGTAGTGGGTGTCGGTATGTGCGTCCTTGTCTGCGGAGTTGGCAGACAGACTGTCGCCAGCGAAGCATTGTACCGTGACATTGTAAGGGTGCGTCTTCACCGTCGATTCTCGGAGTTTTGCCTTTTTTTTGCTTGAACTACGTTATGTTACAACATAATGTTCTGCGGTCAGTTTTTATGTTAAATGTTCATTACACTTCTGGTTATGTATGTTAATATTATTCCTTTGTTTTTTTATCGTTTTGGAATACATTATTACTTTGATCATTAGTAATGTCACCGCAATGCTGATTAAAACAGGCAGATATGGAACTTAAAAATATAACAGAGGTTGTATAAAAAGTTTCATTGTGAGTTTTATTTTTTGTAAACATTGTAATTAAAACATATTATGTATTCTCAATGTGTACCTGTAATTGGCATGCATACTAGATAATATTTTTATATATTATTTTAAAAGTGTGTCGTATGTGTGCTGTTAGTACTTACACCTTATAAATAAATAAATAGATGTGTGACAAGTTATGTAAATTAATAAAACTCAGTTATAGGATGTAGGTTTATGGGCCATCAACAAGCTTACATAATTTTGATATTACTTTGTTCAATACATATTTCATTTCCAGTGACACCAGTGATCAATTCATCTGAAACATCTGACACCGTATATAAATATGTTTCACCGAATAATTTATAACAATAATGGTTTATCTCCAAAGGAGTCTGTAATATTTTACCGATGGTTTCAATCAATTAAGGTAACTCCTCACTCCAACATCATCAAGTACGTGTAAATTATATTCACGATGATACCTTTTACAATTAATCACACGTTGTACAAATATCAACTTTAAATCGTTTAAGCAAGGTTTATTTTCTTGTAAATTGTGTGCAGTATCATGGTGAGTAATTACCATTTTAAAGGAAAAACAATGAATAAAAACTTCTGTTCTGATATCCACTGACGGATTGTCTTGACGTGTCTTGTTGACAATCGCTTAAAAAAGCGATAAAAACTAAATGAACACATCGCTTAAGGACATGGGGCGTAATTGTATCGTGAATGGCAATGACATTAAAGTGCGGTGACAATTTATATGACACGATTGTAATGCCATTGTTTCATCACTCTGAATTAGTAATTTACGCTACTTGCCTATTTATAACCATAAAGCCTAGCCCCATACCGCTGCCAATATGTTATGAATAGTTATGAGATTTATACTGCTTATTAAGAGTGAATCATCCTAATTATTTTCATGCATTTATTATATTTTTAGAACTGTGCTAAAATAATTTTATTTCTGCTCGTAGAGTTGTTACAACTGCATTAACAAAACGCATTCCTACGTGTTCTAAGCACGCCATGTTTAAAATATACTTAGTCTGAAAACGAGATGGCGTTGTGTGTCAGATTGCCAAAAATAATTTACATTGTTTTAAACTATATATTACATAAAAAGCGAATAAATATTTCGATTGATATTTATGAACCAGCTGAGCCACGCGGTTACCTGCGTTTTTTATAGTAACGCTGCAGGGCGAAACTAGTCTAAAAAAACCTCTCTATATCACCAGCTATCTGCCAGTGAAAGTCCCGTCAAAATCGGTCCAGCGGTTCCAGAGATTACCTACGGGTCTCTCTGGAACCTCTGGAACCACACAGACAGTCTATTGACGGGTCAAGAAAATCGTACGCGAATGATTTTGAATTCAAAAATATTTTAATACGTTGACAATAATGACAAATCGATCCATGAATCCATGTATTTGATTGTATTCTAAAAACTATTTTTTTTATCTTTGGCCCTGCCAAAAAAGTATAAGCAGAATCCAAGAGTGGTGGTCACCACACTGCGAACGCAGACAATTCAACAATGCAGCATGATGACCCACACCATGGCGGCCTAGTGATGCTTCTGCATCATTGGGCTTCCGCTCTCGCACTAACCAACGAAATACGACGCTGTCATTTTACGTTCCTTTTTATGTGAGGGTAGTATCGCCCCGGTCGAGCCGGCCCAACCGTGGTGAAATCAGCGTGACTTTACTACCTTGAAATTAACTTTTTAACGCAATGTTGTAAAAATCTTTGAATTTAAAATGTTTTTTTCGGAAGGTGATATTAGCAGCCTAATAAATACTCCCTACCATAAGATACGCTAGGCGGTACGAAAGCACCATACAAACCTGCCTATGCCCATAGCCTCTGTTTTTCTGAGATGTGCAGCATAATTTTCTACAATATCTTCAACAACTATCGTTATATTTTAGTCGATATACTTAACAATTTGACAAATTGTATACCAAAACCTTTCTCAAAAATATCAATAAGTAAAAACCGCATAAAAATGCGTGCTGTAGCTTTTGAGTTTATCGCGAATAGACAGAAAGACTGATGCGGTGGAGGACTTTATTTTATAATATGTAATGATAAAAAAGCAATTAGTTTTGGCAGTGGTATAGTCGTGTCGTGGTCGTGTTGTAAGTACAGAGTGGTGGTGAGGGTCACCTCTAAGCCGGTGACCTTGTAGTGTAGCAGCGAGGTGTGTGCGCGGCCTAATATCAAACTGCATCGTTACAGCACCAGTGACCACGCCGGCCGTCACACTGAGCGGCCATGACTCATACTGCAACTAATTTGTGTTAAACCAATATAATATACATTTATTTAAATAAACACAAGCTTTATCCCGCGATTTCATTTGTGTTGATGTCGACTTTAGCAATATAATTTTCCTTGACAAAAAAGTATGATAAAAGTACAAATATGAGCATAGAAGGTGCCTTATTTATCAATACAAATAAATAAAATTGGAGTGTCTATTTGTAATATTAAAATAACTGCTTTTTACTAAATGCATATGTATGTATACACGCTACATATATATAAATGTAGTTAAAAAAAATTTGTCTGTCTGTCTGTTTGTCCGGGTAATTTCTGGAATGGCTTGACCGATTTTGACGGGACTTTCACTGGCAGGTAGCTGATGATCTAGGGAGTAACTTAGGCTACTTTTTGGACTAACTTTGTCCCGCGGCGTTACTCGCGATACAACATTAACCGCGTTTGCATTGTTTGCATATGTTTTTTTTCTTTTAAAAAGACACGCACTTCCGCACTAAGAATATTCCTGTGTCTTTATAAAATTACATAATACACTATGATATAAATTAGTCGAAATTGTAAAAGAGCTAAACACCTGATTTTCTCCTGTAAGAGACGATTAAGGGACCGATCTACATGATCATGAGTCTTATGTGCAGCAGTGGACAGTTGATATGATGACGAGAAGGATTCTTAGAGTATGCCCGAGTATAGGCCAGGCTCGCTAGTCCTGGCCAGTTGAATTCCTAAATGTCACTTCACCGCAAGCTCCGGTGAGGTCATCTTTTGTTTCTACACTAAAAGAAAAACTAGGTTAAAATAATAATGCGATGTTCTCATAATCTATTTCCTGTCCTTGTGAGTGCATGCAAATGAAACATTTGGTTGGTTCAAGGTGAGGAGATATTGTCGCTTAACGGAGGTAAAGCCGTGTTCACAACGCGGACTGACAAGCTATATTTTCGCTTTTAACATTGGTGTTCAAGAATTTTGTAGACTAGTTTACGCTTGTTAAATTTGTGTATTTTGTAACTACAACTGTTTTGAAAAAATCGATTTGACATATGTATGAGTGTTATTGTAACAATTGTAACTATAACTAGTAACTGATGTAAAGTTGGAACATATTATTTGTTTTCTTAGTTTACTTTGAGATTTTTTTTATATTTGGGTCGGTAGATGTCGCTATAACCAGGTTTTAGACTTTTTTGTTTCACTATAACAATACATTATAACTCTATTTTTAAAGATATAAATACGTTTACTTGATGAAAACAAACTCATAAGGAAAAATATGTGACGTTCGGGTAGCATGATATTTTTTTGATCTGCTGGTAAATTTTATAAAATACCTACATACTAGGAACAATGATCAAAGTCTTTCAAGTTCTTTCACACTCCAAAGCACAGAACACATTTACTACTCCAAAGTAAGAGTAGCAGTTATGCAGTGGCGTAGCGAGGGGGGGGCGGAGGGGCGGACCGCCCCGGGCGCCATCATAGGAAGGGCGGCAAAATTGGAAAAAACATATTATGTGCAGTCAGTGGCGGTCGGTCAGCCAATTAATTTTTAAGAAGTTAACTTTTGTAAAAAAAAATGTAGGACGAAGCTATGTGCTAACAAGCTACATCCACTTGTTTAATCGTTATTTTACGCATTTGAGTTCTGATAAATGAGCTACAAAAATAATTGATAGCATTATATTTATTTACGATAAATTCTGAAAAAGATTTTTTAAAGTAAATTGTCTTGCAAGTCAATTTTAGTTGGTTAGATTTAAGCTATTTTTTCCTATTTCATTAAAATTAATAAAATTATTTGAATTATTGAATGAATCCGACAAATATTTAGCTATACCTACTCACAGCATCGATACGACCGGTAGACCGGACGACGGGAACAACTGGATAGAGGATGCTAAGAATCACCGGGAAGCCACTACAAGCGATTGATCTTGGCAACTTTTAATGGCCGTACGTTACGGCTAGACTCGCATCTGGCACAACTCGAGGTGGAACTTGAGAAGATTAGATAACATATTTTAGGGTAATTTGAAGTCCGAAGAGAAGGGGATGACACCATAACCCTCGACTTCAGCCATCCAATGTACAAGAATCTCAACTCAACAACAATCTCAAGGTGGCTGTACGAGCTCGTACATGATTTGATGACTCCGCACTTAACAAAATATATATCGAATAACAACACATTTTATAGGTGGTGTGCAATATCGATCATTGATTAGTTCAATAGATATATAGAATAAGACACACGTCGCGTAGTAGTATAAAGTCGCTGATTAGGCAACTTGTTACAATTATAGTACAAATAAATCAGATTTACGTTAACTACAGCACACTCCTGGTTTATCTGAACTTTCCCTACTACGGAGAAACCTCCACTGCTTCAGCAGCTATCTGATGTCACTGTACATTTTGGTCCTTCGAGCCGGATGCAGAACCTCCACTGCTCCAGCAGCTATCTGATGTCACTGTACAGTGGCATTGAGTTTCTGGTTAATAAGTCCCTTTCTAGCATCGTTGTGGAAATATCTAGTATATAGAACAGGGCAGCATACCTCATTGTCAAGCTCACTGAGCGATATAGCCTCAATGTAGTGCAAGTATATGCACCGACCTCGGCCTACTCGGATGACGAGGTAGAGGATATGTTCGACGACATACCGAGGGCTCTCCATTTCACCACTAAGACCCACAACAACGTTGTTACGAGCGACTTTAATGCCAAAGTGGGAGTACTAAATTGCAGCGAATCGGTAATAGGACCCTATGGATTTGGAAGCAGAAATCATAGGGCAAATACTCGTCGACTTCCTCGAACGAGAGGGGCTGAAATTTTTCTTTTTTAAAAAATAGTCTCAAAAGAAGTTGACTTGACAAAGCCCCAACGCTATGACCAAAAACGAGATCGATTTTGTCTTGACGGACCAAAAGCACATATTCAAAGACGTCTCAGTTTTATCAATAGGTTTAACACCGGTAGTGATAACCGAATTGTCAGAGGTTCTCTGAATATCGACTTTAAGGCTGAACGTGCCCGTTTGATGAAATCCAGGCTCCGGCCGACTCTGTTCCAAACTGGAAAATCGATTTGCTATCATGGAAACCACAACACACGTAAACCAGAACCTGGAAAATGTGGTTCCAATTTTCAGGGAAGAAGGTATGAGATTTTGTTAAATGCAGCGTAAGGACAAGAAAACGAAGCTTTCGGAAGGCTAATGAAGGAATGACGTGAAAACCCACTTTTAACTTCGTCGGCAAAGCGGACTAAACCAAGAGATCAGCATAGCAGCACACGACACGACCTCCGATGCTCAATCGAACAAGCGATCGAACAAAACCGGGGTTCAAAAGTGTTTGTAGTCTCTCGGAGGAAGCCGCCTGACGAAGATGACCACAGCAAGTGGAGAAATCCTTGCTTCCATGCCGACCGTCCTTTCGGAAGTGGAACGTTTCTATGGTGATTTATACGCTGACAGAGGCAGCTTTACTAATAGTGAGGCAGTCATTTTCCTTTCTTTGTTTCTTGGGCTTTTGACAACCGGTTCTACATGAAGTTAATGATAACTACACAAAATATTTACAAATAAAGAGACTTGACAGAAGATTCTGCGCTCAGAAATTAAATTCTTTGCAGATGATATTGACAGAGAAACGAGGGAAATAGGCAGATGGCGTTGTAAGTTGAAGAAAGATGAGAAGATGAAAAAAAAAATGTGTGAAGAACTCAGAATTCCCATAGAACCTTAGAGGCGCATAACAAGAAGGCATATTTTTAATGACGCACTAGAGATGCTAACTTGTATTATGTGAAAAAGTAGTTAATTTCGCCATCTTGTCTATTGAGCAAGAGATGTGTGATGCTATAGACATTGATGGTATAATAAATAACTTTTCTATTAAACAAAGTAGACCTATAAATATTTAATTAAAGGCGGAACTTTAACTTTTATTCTCAAAAGTACTTATATAATTTTCCAATAAAAATATAGTTCTAGTTTATATGAAAAACTAGCTGGCCCACGTAACCTCGATTGCGTCTCCTATTGTCCATAGCGTGATAATTTCCCTTATTTTTGAAACGTTCTCCATTGGTGCTCCGCTTCTATTAGCGTGATAATATATAGCCTATTGCCTTACTCGATAAGTGTACTATCCAACACTGAATGAGTTTCTCAAATCTGACCAGCGGTTCCTGAGATTAGCGCGTTCAAACAAACAAACAAACTATTATTAATATATTAGTAAATATTGATTCGGGTTTTTGAATTCGCTAATCATTTCATTTTGTCTAACGTCAAGTTGTAACAATGTTTCAAAGTGATTGAGATAATAAAAAGTGTACTAATAAACAATAAGTGATTGTAAAACTAAGATTTTTATATTTTAAATCTAACCTGTATTATTCCAAAATGATTTGAAATGTTCTCGCAGAAAACTTTTCTAGAATTAATCTACATAAGTAAGGTTTAGTAGGTATACATTACCTTTAAATATTTAAATAAGAGGGCGGCAAAATTGTCTGCCGCCCCGGGCGGCCGACACCACGCTACGCCACTGCAGTTATGTAGTTATATTATAGTGTTTGATATTATATTTTATCGTCATTCATAACATATCGTAAAATATAATCAAAGTGAAAACTCGGAATTGTTCTTTTATGATATAGCGAACACGCAATAGTTGGAATTGGCAAGCATCAGACATGCGCCTGCGTCGGAACGCTCCGTCTTTGTCTTTCTCTAGGCTCCAATTGAATGGTCGTTACATCACCTTATCTTCAGGTGGTTATAGCTACAAGGAACTTCACCAGACATGGTTCCAAAAACCCTCGTCCACTCAGCCTGTGTGCGAATCCCGCTGAACAATTACTGCAGTTATAAAATTAGTTCGTTATGTTCTTTTTTTATTATTTTTTATGTATGGCCTGCCAAAATGACTCTACTCTGGCTGATGGAAAGCATAAGCAGAATCCAAGAGTGGTGGTCACCATACTCGTTGTGGATGCAGACAATGCAACAATGCAGCATGGTGACCCACACCATGGCGGGCTAGTGATGCTTCTGCACCATTGGGCCTCCGGTCTCGCACTCACCAACGAAACACGACAGCACGAACGCTGTCATTTGACGTGGATTTTCTGTGCGAGGGTAGTACTGCCTCGGTCGAGCCGGCCCGTTCGTGCTGAAATCAGCGTGGCTCTACTACCTATAGTTCTAGGTACATTGTGCTATAATTGTTAAAATATCAGAGATTTATAATATTTATGTGCCTTAATTTAATTTGTTATACTTTATATATTTTCTTTTTATATAAAAAAAAACAATTGCTGTTCGTTTGTCTCGCTAAAACTCGAGAACAGCTGGGCCGATTTAGCTGATTTTGGTTTTGAAATGTTTAAACAGTGAAAAATTAAAAATAACTTGAAAATCCAAATGTCACGTGTACGAAATAGCGGGCATAGCTAGTTAGTTAGAAAAACTTTATGTACACATGCGAGAAATGTGCATATCATTTATTAAAATAAACTTTTAGATAAACTCATATATCTATAATATAAAAAAGCAGTTAATTTGATAGTTATAGGTATGTTATATAGGTACATACATCAGATAAATGTGGTTTTTCTGTGTACAGTAGAACACTTATTCCATGGAGATTATAGGTTTTTCCGCGTTGTTATAACTACCACCTGACAACACAAGATATGTTCTAGAGTCTGATAACATGAGTATTGGATAATCGGTTATTTATGGTGATGATATCATCCCACTCCACAAAAACGAAACGGTCCGCCATGCTCATTGGGGAGACCAAGCGATGTGCTCTACGTGGACACTCTTCACATCTTACAATAGGTACAATTTTAAAGCACCATATAATGTTTTTTAAAATTTACTTTCTTTAAAACTTTCCTTGCGGCAGTTCTGGCAGCCTGAACCTAGTTTTACTATCAGTGCTATACGAGTCATATAGTTCCCGTATGAAGAGTGCTAATCTTGCGGTACGACCGTACCTTTTTCTTTTCCCATATCAGGTCCTGACTTCTTAGCTCCTTACAGGCATAGAATATAGTTATTTTTACGTTTTTTTATACTAATCCTTGCCTACATATAGCTGCCGTAGCACGGGGATATTCACAATACACTAAGAGTTTTGATTGTTTTTTAAAATCGGTCATTTCACGGGATATTGCTTCCCGTCCCGCATAGAACGTATAGAGTGCTAGGGATGGGGTAAATAAAGTTAAAAAACTAAAATAAACTTTTGTCGATTTTGGTAACAAAGATTTTAGTAACATAATAGAGAATAGAAGTTTTATTAACATCATTAATTATAATTAACAAATGGTAAATAATTTTGTAGAATTGAATTTGGTACAAATTGATTTTTCTTCCTTCTTATATTACATTACAGAGTACGATATAAAATAAACAAGTATTTTTTTTTTACTTTAACTTTACTTTGTAAACTATGATTAATTTATAATTCAACAAGTATTTTTTGACAAGTAAGTATTCTCATGAGATCTTTATTTTATATTAATAGGTAAACTACCGATATAGCTCTTAGTGAAAATTTATATGGAAAAATGTAAATGAAAATAAACCCCGTTATTTTATACATCAATATAAAAAAATCTAACTGTGCAAAACACTATGGCAAACTGAATCGTCGCGGGCGCACACCTCGGTCATACGGTTGCAATTACGACAAAGTAGTTCCCGTACCACACCAAACGAAAAAAAATCTCTGTAAGTTATTCCTTACCAATGATATTTCCTTACCTTTTTCTTGTTTTAACACCCAGTAGTAATTACTTTGGGGATGAATGACGCCTCTTCAGAATTGTTGCAATTACAACGACGCACGAATGGAAAGGGATCAGGAAATTGTTAATAGCTGCAGTATAATCGTTTTAAAACAGTATAAATATTAATGTGCGCAGACACCGTAGCCTACATCATGGCGACCTTAGCGCCTTCCCCGGTAGGTAAGTAAAAAAGTACATTTGTGCAGATGCAGCGTCATTGCGATCAATTGTACGTGGAAAATTAGAGCTACACAATGTCGTTTGTATCTGTTCCTTGTTGTTAAGTGATTATGTGGGCCGGGCCTCTTGTCTTTTGAACTGACCTCCACACATTCAGTCCACGCTGAGCTTTTTGTCCACTGAATGTTTCTTGGCGTAAAATACTTTGTAAAATACTCAACCCTGCCGCCAGTCTGATACCGAATATCACCTCGTATCTACAGAAGATTACAAGTATAGAAGAAGGCACTTGATAATGATGTAACCAGACCAGTTAGCTAGCTTCTTTAGTTGGCTTCGTTCGTGCACATCTTTAAGATTTACTATTTTCATGTGTGTGGGAATCCACTTCGGTTGTCGAAATTGTCGGAATTGAATAGACCAAACCAAAGAAAAGAAGAAATTTGAGAACAGTATTATTACTACTTTACTAGGTTACGTCCGGGTATACGCAGACGCCACTTCCTAGTGGTTGATCTCTACGTACCTATAGCTAGAACAAAAGGTAGTAAGCAGAATTTATTTCCTCAGTAGTGATCAAAAGCAGATGTAAACGTTTGACACTACATCTTTGGCAAGTACCTAAACACATTAAATTTAACGCTATTTTTATATGGGAAAATAAATAAAAACAAAAGCAGTGCAACTGTTCATAGTTTATGAAAACTCATTGAATGAATAACAGTCAGTCGATGCCAATATTGAAAGTATTATCGATCTCGGCAACAGTCATACGATATCAATCCTGTTTTCTGCTTCGGTGATTTTAGCTGCTTTACTAATAAAATATTTTAATATGCATAAGTGATTGAATGATAAAATTTACACATATTTCTATTATATAAAATTCTCGTGTCACGATGTTACTATTCAAAACAATTCAACATTCACGTTTTTAAATGTGTATTGTGTTGGCATGTCTAAGATAGGATAGTTAGCTACACGCTTATACCAACAGGAGCCGAGCATGATTGAAATGAGACTCGGAAGAAGTTGCTTGGGTCAGCTAATTAGCATATAAAATCGTGTCAGTCACATTGTTGAACAATGCTCAGATTGTTTTCGTAAAGTAGCGTGTCTAGGCAGATTTAGAGGCAGGTCCAACGTGGAATGGTTCGAATGGAAGGGAAGAACACTATTTTGGCTTTTCTTTTATGATGAGGAAGCTTAGACTTCTCGCAACACTAGCTTTTATTTGAACTAAGAATAGAGAAGGCAAAGGCTACAAAGTGGAATTAAAATACGATACAAAGAAGAAATACAATCGTGTTCTGCCTTTGTATCTTTTGTTGAAATTACATTTTAGAAATAATTTAATTATAAAGACCATCGAGCAGTCGCTTAACATTTCTGTTTCTTTCTATTTCTCTATATTTGCGAAAAACTCACTTAGGTATACAGCAACAGTTGTAATTAATTATGCCTATAACATTTGATATCTTGTTACGATCTCGGTACTGTGTACACGCTGACACCACTATACAGTTTCTTCAACAGCCTTGAATATCCATGCACCCGCTAGCAACAGCTGTAAAGAATTCAATTACCTCCCATGGTTGCGATGACATAATGGCAAGGCTCCTAACCGCGGCCGCCACGCTGATCGGCCACGCTGATAACACATAAGTAATACACCACACAATGGGACGGACACACACATGTATGTACATAATATACATGTGGAGGTAATAGGAATACGTGTTTGAAATTCATATTTCTAAGCTATCTATAGCTATATTTCTGTACTGTAGATAGCTGAGACATAGGTATATAGATACCTATATATTTCTGTCTAGCTGAGACCCACGGTATTACCCGCGGTACGATGCTAGTCTAAAAAAGTAGCGTAAGTAATTCCTTACATCATGGGCTATCTGTTAGTGACAGACCTGTCCAAATCGGTCCAGTCACACTAGAGATTAGACGGAAAAAACAGACAGACAGACAAAATTGTAGAAATGTTTTTTTTATGTAAACACCGTATATACCTTCAGATGCATTTAGTAAAAAAACTTGAAATTACAAACAGTCACTTCAATTCTGGGGGCACGGTCGTGCTCCCGGAATTGAATCTACCTTTTCTCGAAGTGTTTCGTTCGTTCGTTTTTTTGAACCCAAATACCAGATAGTTCAAATTCTAAGTATATGATATCAATAATGGACTAATGAAACATACAAAGTTTATATTGCATAGCTCAGATACTTTAGATTTTATTGATACCTAAAAAAACCGATTTCGTCACTTACACACTGATGATCATCTAAACTGTAAGGGTACTTCCTAAAGTGCTAGAAAGCTGAAATTTGGTATGTAAACTAAGTTCAGTATACAAACAACAACAAAAATCTTAAACCTATTACTTTTGCCCCCCAACCCCCGAAATTGGGGGGTGGAAGTTTGTTTGAGACTTTCACTAATTTTTATGCTAGAGCTATTTTTCTTTTGGTATACGGACTTTTTCGAAAGAAGAAAGAAGATGTACACAAAATACATGCCAAAATAACAAAAAAACAATAAAATACTGCCATAAGCACCTTACAAAAAGAAATGAAATCCCACCAAAAACATTTTCATTTGAAATGGTGCCAAGACGACTGCAATGGCTTACCTTGTGAAAAAGATATCAGATCTCATGTAAACCCAAGCTTCTGAATCTACACGCCCTAACTCTACCAACCCTAACTTCTCAAACTTTACATCTCAGTTAAAATGTATGGCTTGGCTGTTTCGTTATTTCAGAAACTGAATATTCTCATAACACATTACTTAAGAAGCTAGACATCTGCAAACACAAAAGACGGTTCTTGCGTCTTTGTGACTCTAGCGAAACGGCGAAGCCATAGATTTTTACTGACATGTACAGATTGAGAAGTTAGGGTTGGTAGAGTTAGGGCGTGTGGATTCAGAAGCTTGTCTCTACATGAGATTTGACGTCTTTTTCACAGGGTAAGCCATTGCAGTCATCTTGGCAACATTTTACATGTTTTTGGTGGGATTCATTTGTTTGTATAGATGTTTTTTGTAATGGACAAGTCTATATTATATATGCGCTCTTGCAAGCACTTAGAATTAAAGATAAAAGTTATTACGTCTAAGTTTAGGTCATTAGTATTCTTTAGGTCTTTATTCCACCTGTGCGAAGTCAGGGCGGGTCGTTGGTTTGGAATAAGTAAGGTTCCAAGACAAGGGGACCTTGATCAAGAGATGAAGTGGAGCGCGTCGAAGTCATGCCACACATCGCTAACTGTTACTGTTACTACCTACCTATAGTTTGTAAGCTGCACCATGTATTTGAGTCAATAAATAAATATTATTACAAATATTATTATAACTATCGCTGCTCCCTGAAACCCACTCTTGAGCACAATAAAGCATATTTCTTTAATTAGTAATGTTTTGTGTCATTGTGACTAAACGGGTTCCTCGAGTTACGAACTTTGTTGAAGCCTCACTTAACGACAATGTTGGGTAACCGAGCGATCTTTTATCGTCTACTGTTTAACTTTCGCAAGTTTCGCAACTGGTAAATACAAATAAGCTAATTATAGCATTTCGTAAGAAATGCTGTGTTATATAAATGAGAATTCATTTAATTAGCTGAAACATTTTGCTCATTGTATTTATTAATAGAAAGACGATTGGTATCGCTAGTTAAGCGACTAAGGGGTTTAATCTCTTAGTTTACACTCTAGCATATCCAATTCATTGTATTTCGAATTACCCAACAACTGTCACCTGAAATAACTCCAACTTCACCGGTAAGTGAAGAATAAGAAGATATCTGACAATTATTGTAACACAAGAACATATCTGCAACTTTCCCTCCACACAGTAACTTATGTTGGTTTTACGTGTTTGTGGTGGTGGTGGTGGTGAGCAGGACTTCAAGAGAAAAGTCTCAATCTTTAAAGTCACCAAGAAGTGGTGCGGTTTGACATTGGATACTGTTTTCAGTATTGATTAATTCGTACTTCGTTTCTTGAGAATCATCTTCAAAATTTCTTAGGAAATAAATAACTATATATATAACGAGGAAAAAATTTTGGATACCGTAATCGGTTCCTATAATGAATCAATGTTAGAACAAAAAATAATAATCTATATGCCTTAGCTCATTACTTCAAGTGTTTTTAATTCAGCAGTTCAAGTCGTCAAGGTCACGTTGACATATGACCGGCGCGGGGCGGTGGCGTAAGTAGGAATGCATCGTTATCAGTAGCCTCGACCTTGGCACTATCGCATTTCTCTCGCTCACCCGACCGGCTCACACGACAAACACAGGGCCGTCTCTCCGTGCTTTGTATACCCCTAAGATCTTAGTATTTTTGGATAATAATTAATCATTTGAATTTCCTTTATTTATTATATTTAATAATAGATAATAGCGTTTCTAATAAGAAAATACTAAAACATAGAAATAAACCAACTATAAATAGTCTTTAAAATCTACATACTTCATACATTAACTATTTATTAGACATCGGATTCTCAATTGGATTTTAAGACAAATTGAGAAATCGTTAATAATAAATAATTGGAGACTCAGACGTAGAATAAGTCTTTAGATACGCTTTCTTTGTTGTGGAAAGAAAGCGTATGTCTGCAACATATTCACTAAGTTTTAACATGTTTACATCAGCCTGTTGTACTGCTGAATCAGGCCTCTCGTAAAAAGCGCCAAGCATCCCGGTTTACATAGTTTGTCCATATTTTTTGAATTTTTTTATGTTTGTTCTACCCAAAATGATACTGCTTTGCCTGATGGAAAGCTTAAGTAGAATCCAAGAGTGGTGGTCACCATACTGCGAATGCAGACAATGGTGGGCTAGTGATACTTCTGCACCATTGGGCCTCCAGTCTTACACTCACCGAGCCGGCCCGTTCGTGCCGAAATCAGAGTGACTCTACTTTACTTGAAAAATCATCATCATCGTGAAGTGCCATCTTAAAAATGAGGTTTGGAGATCAGCAGACAGTATCCCTCGCGACCATGAGCGGCCTCTTTTAATTGGTAATATTTTAGTCCAGTTCAAGGCCATAAGTCATCGAACCACTTCCTTCGTGGTCGAGTTGGTGTCTTCCTGCCCGGTATTTTTCCATTATAACACTTTTTAATTTCAGCTTTCCTAAGCTAAGAACTGGAGAGGCCTATGTCCAGTAGTGGACTGCGATAGGCTGATGATGATGATGATGATGAAGCTAAGAACTAAAAATGAAACTACATTTTTATTTAAACGTCTTTTATTCTTACGTTTGGTGGTGTTAATGGTCATGATCTGTGTGTGGTAACCCTATCTACTTGCTGGTTTGAAAATATTACTCTATGTATGTATAATAATGTATATAGGTATATATAGAGCTGAAAAATTGTTTCTCATCTCCAAGGCTACACCTGCTTTAGCAAGATTGTTAACCATATTTTTTTTCCAAATGTACATGTAAATGTACATACCTGTTTGGTAGACTCAGTTTGAGATTCGATCAATACTTATTCGGTGTCTGGTTAAGATACGATTCTGGTCTTCGTATCTTCGGTATCGTTAGTCGCAATCGATAATCTACATAAGCCATCAATGATCAGACCGATTAATGATTAGCATCAGGTATAGGGGCAAATTAGCAGATGGGTCGCCTGATGGCAAGAATGGTCACCAATGATCACAAACAATTCAAGAGTCCCAAGTGTCGGCCTCACAGTGCCCTCACCATAGCAGGAGGGAGTTTAGGCCTCCAGTCACCTCCTAACACAGCCGGCGAAATGCTACGAAAGAGCCGTTCAACACTTCTTCTAAAAGCCTATGGTATTACTACAGGTAAGACGACCTACCGATATGTACCGAAAGTGGCTTTTCCACGGTTATGGAATTAAAAAACCTTTAGTTAGGTATAACTATAAAAATAAAGAGATGTGATTGAATATAAATTCTTTTAGGATAAGTATGAAGTTGGTATTAGGGCCTGTATTCACTTTGCTTAGTGCGAGTGCAAGTGCGTAGTGCAGGTGAACAATGATTGGTAGAAAATTCGCGGTCCACATGTATTTTCTACCAATCATTGATCACCTGCACTATGCACTTGCACTCGAACTAATCAAAGTGAATACGGACCTTTAAAGACGATACTACGCAACCATACATTACAGTAGAGTATAACAAAATAACAAAAAAAAAAACATACTCTGAACTTGATTTATACAACATTTGTTAAAGCTTATAATAAAATAGGTATTATACTTATTTGTCATCTATTATACATAGATGACAAATAAGAATAATACCTATTTTAAAACTTAAACATAACTAACTAATACTAACTAACTAATACTAACTAACTAATAACTTAAACTTAAATATAACTTGGAATTAACTTAAATTTTATTTGCAACTAAATCTCCACTTCTTTTCCCTTAGATGTTCAAATCTTCCTCTCATCTTTTTATCTGCACGTTATCATATTATTATTTGCTTAATATATACTATATCCAAATGTGTAAAGCTTTCATCATAGTCTTCGTATCAGTAAAAGAGAATTGTATTAGTTAACAGCCAGTTTGAGCTACACGTATGCGAACCTGTTCTGCTCTAGCAGTAGTATAGCGATTTATTCTTACAAGCAATATTTTTACCTCCGTTATTATTACTCCATAAATAAAATTTCTTTTAATTTTCCTACATTTCCAAAGTATCCGGTTTTTGCCAACAGTAAGGTTCCCCGTTTATTGGAATGAATTCAATAATTCCTCTACACTGAATTTGTTCCACTGTTTTTTAAATTAAATAAACTTTATGTTCAATCTAGTATTTGAAACAAAAGGTTTTTATAAGCTCCGTTTTTTATTGCATAGAAATTAAAAAAGTAAGTTTGTGCATATAAAAACGAAACAGGTAGTATGATTGACCTTCACGGTGCGGTGTTACGACCAAACTCATTATTCTAAATCTGCAGGGTGCAAATTAATTCCGGGCGGAGTTTTTCAGTCACTTGGGCTGTGACGTTAATCCTTTTAATTACTGACTGACACGTGCGTGCTGAGGTCAAATGTCACCAGGTAAATTAGATCGCTGAAAAAGAGGTAAACTCTTTTGTTACATGATATTGTTATCATTGATTCTTTTTAAAAGGATTCTTTACAGGGTTTTGGCATTACATCTAAGGGTATGTGCAGTAGTAAACTGAAGCTGTAATTTAACAAATCTGTAAATTTTTTTGCTTTTGCAATTGTCATTATTTTCTCAGTCAGTGAACGACAATTACTGACTTACGCTGCACTTTCGACTCCGTGATTAACAAAAAAGCAAAGGAATATGTCCTTGACTATTTTTTAATTAAAAAGTAATTATTGCAGCGCTCTACATAGAGTTTGGATAATAAATCACGTAACATTCCAATTGTGGAAATTGAGCTAGGTATATAGCTAGATAATTCTACAAAAACAGATTTTAATCAAATCAGACTAAAACGGTTATGTAGTAAACTTTCAATAACCTTAGTTTTTTCTTGTTCAATATCAACGTACGGTAGCAACAAAAAGTTTAACTGAACAAAAAATTGAACACCGTACCGTCAATTATATTATAAAACCTTTTTTGTCCCAAGAGTTTTGGGACAGTTGGCCGTCGTCGGTGGAGCCATGTTTGCACGACCCAACATATTGAAATAAGAAATTAACTAGACGGGCCAAGTTATAACTTTCAAATTATAACTCAGATTTCATATGATTTATTTTGCAGTTGGCTAGTTGCAAGTTTTAAGACCTGTGACCTCATGGCTTGCCAAAGCTATATTGCGGAATTTATATCGTCTGGAGAGAACTACTAACGTGGTCTAAAACTATTTTTTACATTTAATTTTTGTTGGGGAAATAGAGTTGAGCCTGTAATAATAAATTGACTTTATACGTAATGTGAAATGTACATTTTGAATTTGATTTGGGTAATGCTGAAACGCGAGACAAACCTTTAGAAGATTTGTCTTTACAAACCAATCGATTCAATAATTTTGTTGTAATATAAGTACCATTTGTGGTGACCGAGGTGTTGAAGACGTCTATTTATTCGTGGTGTAGACATTCTTCTCTCATGCAAATATTAATAAAAGGTAAGTGGGACGTGACCACTGGCAAAACAATAGTATCAGTTCAATAATCAAAAGCAGGCATATTTAAATTCTCGGTGAGTGTTGGCGCGTCACATTGTAATTATTGTGGATCTCATTTGGATTCCGGTCACTCCAAGGTGACTCGATCGCTGCTGAGCTGGATGTGTTCGCTACGACAATACTGCCACCTAATGTACACGCAGTAATGGTAGAACATACCCAAATACGATAACTCCATTAAATAGAAACAGTGTAACGAGTGAATTAGAAACAGTTTCTGGCGACTTATGCTTCGACGTTGCGGTGTATTTAAGAACTGTGTGTAAGAACGAAAATATATACCTAGATTAAGATTTCAAGTTTTTATTATTTACTTAAGTACTTTGTTGTAAGGTTATATAGAAGATATAGTTTTCTACTTAAAAAAATTAGAACAGAAAAAGAAATAATTGAATAATTTTAAACTAAATTAGCAAGTAATTCTGCTTTTATTTATAATTTTACGTTATGATGATTTATGTTTAACGAGATGTGAGGGTATATGTTACACGCTCACAACTTAACATATCATGGACTATTGTTTACACTGTACTAGTGTACAAACAAAGATGGCGTACCTTACACTTCGCCTCTGGAGATAGTGGCTTAGCAAAACAGTTTTCCTTTTTAACTTATATGTTAATTTTATGTATGTATTATGATTATGTAGGCAATTACAAATTCAAATATAGTTTGTGTAGTTTATGAAGGTTTAAGGTTATTTAAATACTATGCTGTGATAGAAAAAAAAGACCTATTGTACCTTACGGTACCTATTATATATAAAAAAAAATGCACCGCAATAAAGACATGATAACTTGATTGGCTGTGTGAGAAAGCATTGCAAAGCCAGACACATGGAGGGTCGATTCCTGCTGTGCAATTATTTTGTATGAAGAAACGCGTCTGTTTACGTTGGTCTTTTTCTCCAGTTTTTACAATTTTAAATGGAGTCGCCGAAATTGTAATATCTGTTTCTAACCCTACTTGGAAAATTGTGTATTCATTTTCAAACAGATCAAAGGAATAACTTCTAAAATTCTAAAACTCAGTACCAATGATATCTATACAAATAAATAAAATTGGAGTGTCCGTTTGTAATATTAAAATAACCGGTTTTTACTAAATGCATATGTATGTATACACGGGACATATATCAAAAATATAGTTAAAAAAAAATTGTCTGTCTGTCTGTCTGTCGGTCTGCCTTTATTACTGTCTGTCTGTCTGTCTGTTTGTTCCGGATAATCTCTGGAACGGCTTTGCGATTTTGACGGGACTTTCACTGGCAGGTAGCTGATGATCCAAGGAGACTAACTTTGTCCCGCGGCGTTACTCGCGGTACAACAATAACCGCGGGTAACGCCGCGGGGTTCAGACAGTTTTGGAATTTAATTGCTCAGTACCTATAATGTACGCTTCACTTGTTTTTAAACAGCGAGCGCTGTGTGACATGTGACACTATGTTGTTATTATTGTATTATAATCATGTGGGTATATTAATATTTCCGCTTATGTGAAGACATATAAGAGATAGGCGCGTGAGTTGTCACGCTAATATCTTATCCGCGGCTGTAACTACACCTTATAGTTAAATATATATACCCACAATAAGCCTGACAGAGCCAAGACACTCGTGACGTCACCAGCCGGTAATGAGAGCCTCAGAACATCACCATCAACTTTTTTCACAAGCAACTATTAATAATTTCTCGGTAAACAGGATACGCAAGAGATATTTGGACACGAAATTACAATCTACAATAAAAAAACGTGATTATTATTAAAGGAAATGTACCATCATTACGACATCCCATGGACTGAACTCTCGCGGTTTTTTCAACTAGCAAAAAAGTACTGTTTCTGTGTTGCCCAACATTTACTATTGGGATTACTTGTACGGACCTTATGTGTATTTGAATAAGGCATGAATTAGCTTAATTATCACTTGTGTGGGTGGCGTAGATATTGTTGCAATATAATAATACTGCCCCAGCTGAGAGCAAGCACTGTAGGCATGACATAATGCTGCAAAAAACACGTAAGTCAAGGTTCTTGTCGAATCACGGTTGATGAAATAAATTGTAGCCATGGCAACAGGGGCTAACGGCGCAGGCGAGCTCTGACCGAGAACTAGTCGAACTGTGGTCGCTGCCTTCGTAGATAGATGGCGTTAGGAGTCGCATGTACTCGTGTTTTTGCCATAAATACTTTGATGGCAAGATTACCTATCTAAAGCATTAAGAATAGAGATATACGGTCTTAAATATATTTTCAGTAAGTTGAAATTAAATTTAATGATAAACTAGAAATATTTTTAAGAAAATAGGTATTCTACTGACATTGTTGTTTATGGTTTCATTACGATAAAATGAGCCTTAATTCTTTTTACATGATATTCCTGTTTCCCTTTTTTCAAGTATAATACTACTAAACTTTCTCTCCTATTTCGTCCTATTCTGAAACACCCATGGACTATTTTTAAAGTTTATTTATGTACTGCTTGGGTTTTTAAAAGTCCGTAAGCAAATCCGTTTCACGCTTAACCTGATTATTTTAGTAGTTTGATTGTGGCCTTGGTGTAGCCGATCTGTAAGCGTTAGGTAGCAACAGTAGCCGCACTCCTCCAGTAAAAACTGTGTGCTAATCGATTTGTTCGCTCACTGTGAACAATTCGTTCAGAGGGATACCGAATATCGACTCGATGCCGACAGCTTTTAAATGTGTCCGTGTAATGGATGTTAGCTTTTTAAGCAAGATATGTTATTACAGTAATATAGATACAGATACGTATAATACTTCACAGGAAAACCTGCATACCTAGATAGCTCTACTCATTATATCTTTTATTGTATGCTAAACGGAAATAGCATGATCCTTCACTTGATAATTTTGAAATTTGCATATATAGGTATACTATTTCACACTACACACGTTCACATATACCTACGCCCACGTACATATTCACGTAAAATTGAATCAAATTGAAACTGCAACTTTGGCACAAGTGGGCCGGCTCAGTTGGAGTGACACCACACCCTCATAGAAAACTGGTTTTAGCCTTCCTTTGCTTTTAGTCGATTCGTACTACGACGGTCGTCACTTTCCATCAGGTCATGTTCCTACTGATACAGGTATTGAAGTTGAAGTTTATTATCACATTTCTCATTCGAGATTGACAGCACGCATGGCGTTCTGGGTAAAGCGATTACCACGCCAGTTTCTACAGCGCTGAGTGATATGGATTTTAACCCCACATGGGACAACACATTGTGATCTAGAAATTATTGTCACTATAATATTGGGGAAGATACTAGTTAACCTGCAACACAGTCTTTACTAGCACAAGTTTTAGGGAATCCCATAATGTATTGAAAGTATTTACATTAAAAAAAGTTGTTACCTTATTTTTATTGTTGTTCTGAGTTTGGGTGTTCTTTGTGTCCATTTGATGAATATTCGGTAAGTCTTCTAGAAGACAGGATTTATTCCTAAAGTGGGAGTTTTCTTAAATAAAAACGATTTGCGGTGTATTTATACTTTCTATACGATTTTCTGATCTTTGTTACACTTGGAATGAACTAATATTCACTATCTTTATCTCTAGTAGGTATACTATCCTATAAAAGGATCTCGAAAATTTGAAACCATTATGACAGATCACTATTAGCTGTAATGGGAGTCTTAATTTGGTCCATTGTTACATAGTCACGACACGCCACAACAGTCCGTTGAGAAAATCGTCAGATTGATTACTACTTCAAAGAATATCTTCATGCAACAAAGAATCGTCGACTGTTGGTCAGTCAGGATTTTAGCCACTAGTCAATGATTCTGACTAATGAGCCAAAAAGTTTGATTGCCATCCACGACAAATAATTGTGTTTACGGCGATTTTTTTAACATGATATTTGGAAATGTTGTAATATTATTAATAGTCTGATAGCCTGCCTCGTTGATGTAGTGGTTAGCGTAAGCTGACTGTTGGGTTTTTCTTACAATATTTTTTTCATAGAAGCCCGGAGTATTGAAGATGGCGGTGTTTCCCGCCCGTGCCTCGGAGAGCACATAAAGCCGTCGGTCCCGGTTGTCATGAACATCTATGGCAATCATTATTGGGAAGTCAGTGCCCTCAAATATGCTGACAACTAATTCAACCTACGAATTCAGTTCGCCCTCATGGTTACGAAGGTCCAATGCCAGTCGCTCCGTGTATATACTGATGTTCAGGTAAAACCGGTTGAACTAGTAGCCGACTTCAAATTTTGGGAATAATAAAGGGTAGGAAGATGACGATGAGTCTGATAACCATAGGACGGATTTGAAATAATTTGAAATCAGACCGGCAAGTGTGAGATGTGCCAAGTTATTGTTATTATTGAGATTCACGATTGCCATATTAAGGTTGCCATCTCGATTTCGTGCCCCAACTCCACCCAGTAATAGAACACGTTATTTTAACACATCGTAAATCAACACGGCATCAAAACGGCACTGCGACTATAAACCTAACTGCTTCGCTTCTTACACTCAGTATACCTACGGCGAACTCACTTGCCATCAAACAACGGATATCGATCTACATAACAAATGAAATCTATCTTTAGTTGTATAATGTAAGATTGACTATCGGCTGTAAGGTGGTGGTGTTTAAGGCGTGGTTATAGTAAACTTAGCAACGCGATACTAGATTAAGCGCAAACAAGTCGCTGGTATAGACACGTGTTGATGTGTGTGGTGTAGCGAATGCGGTGGCTGCTCAGCTCGGCAGCTCCTATGCCTATATGGATATACTTGATTATGATCACTTTTTAATATTTCAGTACTACATAGTGTGATGTTCCAGTTGTAAATTATCACGAGTATATAAAGTTGAATGTTCTAAGAGGTGTTAAAATATTGGTTGAAGTGTGAAAACACTTTATTACACAGGCAATAGCCATTAGACGTACTTATATGTATAGATATAGCTCACGGGGATCGTTTTTCCTTAGACTGAGTGTACGTATGTGAAGAGAAATGTAAGAAAACATCATCATTATTTATGATTAATATTCATTTACGAAGTAAAAAACCTACATTATGAGACAATTATTTACAAAAATAGTAAAATCCTATGTGTGTTTGATTACAACATATGTTTAGAAATATAAGTTACATTTTGTACAAACTACTTCAATATACTAATATGCAACGTCGCTGTTGTTTACAGGTTGTTAGGGAAAACCATAAACGGAATGTTTTCGCTTGCACTGTAAGGTAAGCGAATACGAGTACTAAACAACTAGCCTGGTGCCATGCTAGTGAGCGTGGTATTAATTACACATGTATACACAGTCACACACACGAAGGTGATAGTTGACACTGCTCATACGACCTTAGAGACTCGCAGGCAGACAGCGCAGCGGCTTACACCATCGCATTTATTATACTATTAACTAGTTGTTAGTTATTCAGCATATGGAGACTTAAAGACTTGAGTCTGTTGAGAGAAATCATCAAATTGTATATGATAATCGTGATTAGAATGCTACGTAATGTTTAATAAACTTCTGGTTCAATTTTAAATGGATATTTTCTGGACACATTTCTCTAGATTTCATTGAAATGCCTACAGAGCTTACTTTTATTACTAAGTTTACTAATACTTCAGTGGTGAAGATGATGATGGTGAGGTCTTCAGACCTCACCATCATCATCTTCACCACGTATGACATACGTGATTGAGTTTATTCAGTGTGTGTTAGAGGGCTCAGTTTGTCAGTGTTGCGAAAGCCACCTTCAGTTCGGTACTCTGTTTAAGCAACATCCGTATCTTTTCATTTTCTTTTCTCTTCAGTGCCTTTTTTATTTTATAATTTAACTCGCGTGGAATTTCATTACAGTTACCAAAATTTGGTCAAAAGCTGCACAAGAACAAGGTCTGGACAAGCACCTCTGGTAATCCCTTTTTCAATATTTTTACTTAATGACTACTCAACTAAACACATACCTAGACATTTATTCAGCATGCATGTATTTATGTCTGTAAGCGCTTAAGATACGAGCATTTTCAATTAAAACCTAGTTTTACAAATTATAATTATTAGAGTTAAAAGAGATAAAATGATGGAGAGGGAATACAGTGCAGCGGCAATGTTAATGGAATAGAAAACAACTAGTTCTATAATCCTTTACATTCTAATAATATTTAAAGTAGTACTACTCAGGAGAAAACATGTGTATATAACAATAAAATAGACGAAGTCATTTGAATCGTATAGCGAAGTGCAAGTAACATAGTTGTGTGCTACATGCACTATATCTGGTTACCATTCGCCTTGGAGCAGCTGTGAGTCATGGCCTCACTCCCCTCACCTCCCCCTCCCCCCTACCCTTCTTCCTCCACCCCCCACTGACCTGCACTGCACGCGTTCCCCCGCCGCACCCGCAGACAAGTCGTCGCCGGTCTCACGTGGCCAATTCGCTAGCTGCACGACTGCACTCATCTAAAGGTTCCTACACACCTGCAACAAATGACTACAATATTATTTTGCTATAGAAAATTTTCTGCTACAGAAAAGAATTAATGTAGCTAGATGGAAACCTTCAACCATGAAGAATTGAGGCAAGGTAACTCAAATATCCATGGTAAGGAGTGAGAATGCCTAAAACTTTACTACCTCTTCCTGCGAGCAAGCTTCCCACGATGGATACGGCGGAGCAGAAACGAGATAAAACTTCCGCTTAGAAATCTCCCGGTGAGACCACAAGTTGTCCTATGGGGAGCATTCGATTTTTACGTGGGTAAAAATGTTAACAAATATATATAAGTTGTATAAGATAGAATTTTCGTCAACCTTCATTTTATTCGAACTCCTAGCGCAGGATCTTCTAAATACTTCTACTAGAGCCTTCAACGACTGTATTTAAATCTACTACCATGCCATCAGTCAATTCGTGGGAAGGGCTTCCACCGCTTTATCGTCCCGTCCATGGACAGGCGAGCAATATAATGGTTCCAAGTCACATGGTCCCAAGGAAATTACTAGACTTTATTAAGTCGCATAAAATAAAGCTGGCTGGATTGATATCGTATTATCTTTATATATATAATTCTTCTGTGAGTGTGTATGTCACTGAACTACTCTCAAACGAAGGGACCGATTTTGATGAAATTTTTTGTGTGTGTTCAAGGGGATCTGGGAATGGTTTAGATTCACAAGTTTGTCCGCTGGAATGTTTTTTTAATTAATTTTTAATTTATTAGTAGTTATGGCAAAACGACGTTTGCCGGGACAGCTAGTTATAATATAAACGTGTAGGTTTCTTAACATGCATGGCGACAAACTCTGATGATTGCTATTCATGATCGCTCATTGTAACAATCTAGAAATGTCTATTTGCTCTCAAAGTCATCAGACCCAGAGGCCTGTTGAATTCATTCAGTAATAGGTACGACGTTACGTGTTTGCATTTGATATCGATAGAGTAATGCAATAAAATGAGATGATAATAACTCGGTTTTATGAAACAAGTAATGTATGTATACCGTTTGCCACGCTCCGTGCTGCGCTATGAATTATTCCGACGAGAAACGAGGCGCGAATAATTGGGGATACCTAGTGGTAAACATATATTAAAATTTGTTATGATTATTTTATACAACTTATTTTAATTTATGTATGTTGGCTGCTTTAAGGCGCACCGACCCGTGAGTGGGAGAGCTTCTACAATACAGGGGACAATTAAAATAATTCATTTTAATGTTTTTAATATAATGTAAAGTAAAACTTTATTATAAATATAAAACGCACAGCAAAAAACGAGACAAAGCAGTAACATTACAACCTTGTATGTATAATTATACATGTTTAAATGAATGCAAATATTTTCAAGCTAGTTTATGAAAGGTATATGAAAGACCCCATAAGCAATTGAATTCTAACCAAAATAGAAATTCCGCAGGCCTCGCAAATGTAAACTTATACTTGAAGAAGAGTGAAGCGACTTAATGGAAGTTTTTATCCATTTCAAAAAAGTATTAATCACAACCATATCGAGTGAGTTGTGTTGGCGTTACATTGAGGCCGTCCCACAAAGGATCCATCACTGAATTCTGTGGCAATGTCAATGCATTATTAGTAGGAGGACGAGAGAGAATTATGGAATGCCTGAATGGAATCCTTAGCCAGCTAAAATGCTGACTTGAGGAATATGTCTTGAACTCGAGAGACGAAAGATTGTGGGCTATGATGTACTTCAGGAGAGATATAAGTCTAGCTAAATGGATTAAAACAGGTATATTGATTGTTTCATCGGCCCTGTTGTTTTGGGCTCGTTTAGCAGTCAGAATCAATAAAGACTAGTCCAACAATCCTGTCTTACCTGTAGGTAAGATTTCTCACAGAGCAGCGTTATTCATTTGTTACTTTAGGTTTAACTTTAAGCAGTAAGCATAAACTAGTCAGCTGTATTACTAATCTTTTCAAAGTAACAGTGGCCATTATAAACCATCGAATCATTTGCCATGGCAGAGGGCTCTTGCACTTCGCAACCAGTAACATCACGTACCGTGCGGTTCTTAAAGGATTTTCCTTTCGCCAAGCTCTGAATGTGTCTCGTGACCTCCTAGCAATTGGTTTCCTAAATGACTACGTGACCACTATTTCCGTTTATACGGGGTCACTCTGACAGTGTCCCGAACCTGCATAATTTAACGTAAAACCTTCACGTTCACAATATATATACATTTAGATTGGACTAGGGGACTATTCTTTTGTATATTTTTTGTCTATGTAAGATTTTTATTTCATAATATTCAATATGTACAGATAACAGATTAAAAATTCAAATAGTAGTCCAGTTACAACCGTACACAACTTTGACAGTAGACAGTGTTTCGTTTTGGCATAGCGTTAAAAATTATAATAAAAAAGCTGACCATAATTAGATACACACACACATACACATACGAACTAAATATATAGATAATAATAATAAATAAATAATAAATATTTCTAATATCTAACATACAACCTTAGTCCCAAGCTAAGCAGATCTCGTGTTATGGGTACTAGACAACTAATACAAGAACACATATAATTTTTTTGTAAATACATACAAATTATACACAGAAAACACCCAACTCCGAAACAAATATTTGTAGATCATGTAAACATTTGATCCGACCTGGGAATCGAAACCGAGACCTCAATCACGGCAGTACACCACCGAGGCAGGCAGTTAATGTCCACTCGGAGAAAAGCTGCTTACTAAACATCTCAGTTTTCAGGTGCAATATGTAATATTATTCCATTGAATGCTATGCTATGATTAGACTAGGTACATCCAGCTCGAGCGGTGTAAAGTATCTTCGTATTTTACGACTCGTTGATGGACGATGGCCACTTAAAACCATTAAATACCGTCAAGTAGTGCTGTAAACATACCCAACGTGTGCATACATGCTTGTATCTAAATCTAACATATTCTACGATAATTTACACGGCTATTTCAATTTGTACATGTAATAATTTATTTTGTTTGTTAATTTATGTGGTTTTGTATTCGACTCATTAGACTTGGACCTTTTTCATGGGAAACTGGGTAAACGATCAGACCGATTACCTGGTGGTAAGCGGGTATCGTCGCCCATGTACATTTCAGACATAAGGCTCTTATAATAAGACTCTTTTTACCCGACTACGGCAAAGCCGCCAAAGGAGGGTTATGATTTTGACAGGCTATGTATGTATGTATGTATGTATGCATGTATGTATGTATGTATGTATGTATGTATGTATGTATGTTCATTTGTTCCCTCCTAGCTCCTTAACTACTCATTAGATTTGAACAAATGAGGTGTCTCTAGAAGCGTCATGATCGTCTTCTGGTTATAGGCTATATGACGTGTCACTGAATCTAATGTGGCGCCCTCTAGCCGACATAAAGTACTGTGTAAAAAAATAAATTTGAGATAAATATGCCGTGTTTGGTATCATTGGAAAGGGCGTTATTTGTACATTTCAAAAATACATATATTATTAGCATTTGTTCGTGACTTTGTCCGTATTTATTCGATAAGTGTGATATTTCTATGGTATGCTTATTTGTTCCCTCATTCTTTCTAAACTAGTCAGAATAAAATAAATGAGGTATCGTTAAAAGTGTCTTGATTGTCCGCTTCTTAGAGGTTATATGACGTGTCACTGAATCGAATGTGGCGCCCTCTAACCGATATAAAGTACTGTATTAAAAACTAAATTTGAGATAAATATGCCGTGTTTGGTATCATTGGAAAGGGCGTTACTTGTACATTTCAAAAATATATATTTTATTAGCATTTGTTCGTGACTTTGCTCGTATTTATTCGATAAGTGTGATAATTCTATGGTACCTATTTAAAATGTATGTAATTAATGAGGCACCAAAACATTTTAAATAAAAAAAAGTAAAAACTAAAACCCAACTACGCTTAAAAAGTATGAAACAAGTTTCAAAAGCCGTAGTCACGCGTTTTTAAAGTGTTATGGACTATGGTACATTACACTACATGGACTACGGCTTTTGAAACTTGTTTCATACTTTTTAAGCGTAGTTGGGTTTTAGTTTTTACTTTTTTTTATGTATATATTAACTCAATTATTATCTATACAAATAAATAAAATTGGAGTGTCTGTTTGTAATATTAAAATAACCACTTTTTGATCAATGCATATGTATGTATACGGTACATGTACCAAAATATCATTTTAATAATTTTTGTCTGTCTGTCTGTTTGTTCCTGGTAATCTCTGGAACGGCTGGACTGATTTATAAGGAACTTTCACTGCCGGATAGCTGATGATCTAAGAAGTAACTTAGGCTACTTTTTTTAGACTAGATTTCTCCCGCGGCGTTTCCCGCGATACGACAATTACTGCGAGTAATACTGCGGGGTTCAACTAGTTATTTAATATTGTTAAGATTACACATACGACGCCAAACAACAGAGAAACTACTAATCCTGCATCGCGTTATAGAAGTTTTCGCGCCGATTAGTACATAAACATCATCAACGGATCCTCTCTTTGTGTTGGTAGGTCGTGATACCAATTCCGCCACAAAGCATATAGGCAGTACATTATAACATAGTATTTAATTGATCTGAGGAGGCAAACTGTATTTTTTTTATGGTATATAGTGTAAACGAGCACACGTATCACCTGATGGTAAGCGAATACCGCCGCCCATGAACACCCGCAATACCAGACGCTTCACAAGTGCTTTGCCAATCTTTGGGGGATGGGTTTCCAGTATCCTTACTCACTTGGTGAAACACAGCGCAAGCGTTTTTTCACACCGTATTTCTCTGAGGCCTTGGTATCACTCCGGTCTCGCCGACCCATTCATGCCGAATCGTGGTTCTTCCACGGTCTAATGTTTAAAACTACTTAATCCACCTTATCTACTTCGGTTGCGTGACAATCTATTTAGATAGAAAAGTCCAGATAAAGTTCAGAAAAATGTGTTCTGAACTCTTGCGACTCGCTTCACCTATTTCATAATGACATGCAACTAAGATCTTCAAACATTTAATTTAGAATGCCATAATTAAAATCTCTCGGCCAGAGTAGCACAGTAGCGTTCAGTAGCCAAATGTTATAACTAGTTAAAAATAACTATGAACACACGTCCGCAAATATTGTTACGCTTCTTCTCAGCAATCACTCTGAACTAATGCCGGCACTCATTAACCGCGCTGTCACTCACAATGTGCTGACGTCAGCCGTGTCAAGTTCAACTGGTCGACGACCCCACATCACCAATATACACTGGTATATTGACCCCCGCTCCCTTCCCTGCTGGAGTTACATTATGTCTTGTAATGACAGTTTAATTGTCGATTACGTGTACGTAGAAATTATGTATGTATAATATAATATATGATGTTCTGCGGTGCTTTGATGGAATCAATTTGCCACAAATGCTTTTGAAGAGTTCTAAGCAAATGTACCATGTTATATATAGCTAGATATATTTGAGTAGAGTAGCTCTAAGTTGCTTCATCTTGAACCATGATTTGTAATATGAGGCTCAATTAAAACCTCAATATTTGCAATATTGAAGTTCTAGAAGTAGATATATATGTTGACCTGAGTAAGGCTACATAATTGCATAGGAAAACTTATATCAACTTATACGACTTCAAAACTGGAGACTCTCCACTGGAGACTTACCAGACTTGCTGAAAGTGTTTATTTATTTGTTAAGGATTTTTTAGGATTTTAGTCTACATTATAGTTTATATATGTGTGTATAGAAGTATACGGCCTTGATTGGAGGGGATGACTCGTCGGAAGGTGATTAAAAGAAGTCCTTATCGAATCGATATTGTTATTACATTTGATTTACCCGCCGTCTGACTACAAACTGCCCACACTGTAAGAATTAATTAATAATTGCTGTTCATGACAGGTTAGGTAGTTTATAGAACTGGCTTCACGAGCCGGCTTTTTATAAAGACTTTTATCTTGTGCGCTAAATGTGATTAGTAAAATCTTAAAGTGGTTATCTGTGTCGGCGCACTATTGACAACCGAGTATTAGGTCGCTACTACGAACTGATAATATTGTGGTGACATTTTATCACCAAGTCATATGATTGTTTACTTCCAAAGTTTATATAAAATCAACACCATAAAACAGTAGACCAATAATTATATAAAAAAACCGAGTTCCAAATAACATCCAACGAAAACTCCCTGTTAAAAAACACTAAAAAGCGTAAAATAAACTGGCTCTTCATAAATTGCTATGTGCCAATTCTTATCTATACCTAATTCTTTATTTATTTAAATAGTAGTATAATAAAGTGTGCTAGGTACCTAAACTTAAATAAAACCTGATTTTAGGTACCTAGCATACATTTTATTGTTTTGTTTTTTAAAAAAGGTTTTTATTTTTCAATTTTTAGTGCAAACAATCGTAAGTAGTAAGTTGAAATACTTCATAGAATTAATGATGATGCAAATAACTTCAGTGGTTTAAAGAGTTATTAAAACTGAGCCAAAATTATGTTGAGATGCAACATTTCTGTTACCGAGAATGTGGTCCACGGGGCATATATATACATATCTACTTATTTTTATCAGTTGCCCAAAGATAAAGTTTCATGTTCCTAACTTAAAAAAATGACGGACAGCCATACAAACTTTTAACTCCTATTACACCCCTTAAGGGGTAGAATATCCAGAAACGCTTAAAATGTGTCTACCTACTCATTTTTAATGACACGTCATTTTATAGCTATAGATGAACCTACTAAGACAAATTATGTGTACAGATGGAGTGTAGGTTCCTAATCCAAATATTATCTTTATATGTGTTTTCTTTCCTATTCTTTTCCTAGTTCCTAGTTTCCTATCTATCTCCTAACCTTACCTGTCACCTAAACAACTTGAAAGAATACAACTAAGGTCCTATTAGTATATATGGTATATAAAGAATCACTTCTCTAACTCCCTATCGTTTTACTTTCTATCATCATCTATCTATCATTAAGGTCCATACGTTCGTGTAGTATTAAAATCATCTTCTAATCCCTACTGTTGAAGAGTAGTAACCATCGGGGTACCTACAGGTACTTTAATGTAGAACTGACATATAAATATTGTTTTGGGAGAAACTGAAGCATATCGAGCTGAAATCCTTTTGGTTTAATAAAATATTTAATGTGATGTGTTGTGGGGCGCCAGTGTCAGGGTACAGTATTTTTTTTTGCAAACTCAAGTTTTTAAACAACGATACAACTAAAAATAGTAGAAAATAATATAGATTTTAACAAGAGTATGATACTTTTTTACTAACTCCTTAGAATTTTTTTTTTGATAATTAATTCATTTTTGAGGTGGTCAAAGTACATTGAATATTTTATTCTCTATCTAGAGTTATAAAGACAGTCTTACATATTTCTATCTGAACTAGACGAATTTAAAATAAAACAAACATTGTTCGAGATTATAACTTTACAGTAAGCCTTGTCACTTTTGTTAGTGATTTAACAAAGGAAGCTAGGAGTAGTTGAAATCGTTAGTTATCGATTTTTACTTATTAAAAGTTTGGATGTAATTAACAACTTCCAGGTTTTATGTAAGTAATCCAAACATCGTAAATCAGTAGATAAAAATATCGTGCACGTAACCTTTTCCTCTTTCTTTCAGTGTAAATAACTACACGAAGTACTAGAAACTCAAAGTGCTCTTCACTTGAGCAAAGAGCCTTCTCCTTGACTCCTCTGTTACGTTACTGTTACGGAGTACTATAACGAAATGTATCTCCCACATAAAAATATCAAGATCTTAGATTTATTTCTGTGGTATCTCCAGTCTGTCTCGAAACTATCATTAGTATTTAATAGTATTGTTTATGAGTAGTGGCATTCAGGTATATTTAATTATTAAAATACTTTATCTATTTAAAGACTAACTGAAAACAAAGCGTTTGTTCCATAATTTCATTCGTTATTAAAACCACGCAACACCTAATCAATAAATTGAAAATACACCTTTAAAGTGTAGAAATAAGAGCTACATCATTGGTAACGTTTAATTTGTCGATGTAAATAACTAAATAGTTACATGACATGAAATGGTAACAAATATAACCCTTATTCAGTGGTGTTAAGGTATAATGTGATAGTAAAGCCAAGTTGGTAGGACTTAATTACTTGAGAATGTAAACACGTGTAACAAATTGTGGTGTTTGTGAGTCATCCCCTTAACAAAAGATATTGAACATTTATCATGTGCAAATATGTACTTAGCTATTTACATGTGTACCATCTATGTGTTTGTGAAATGGCGACGTTTAATGGAGGATAAGTGTTATACGTGTAAATTAATACAAAGAAAATGAGGGAAGTTGTCGGTTAATTAAGACAAAGGCGCAGGCACACAATGTGAAACTCATCTTTAAATTTTTGCCTTACTATATTCCTTTTATCATCTCTTATTACCGGTCTAAGCCGTAAGGAAGAATTCTCAGCAACTCTTCATTTTACTTACAGTCTGAGACTCACATTTTTCAGCAGTAATAGAGTAAAGTCCGTCAAAAGTTTTTAACGAAAAACTTGTGACGATAACTTATTTCTTAATGAACAATTGAGGAGCTTTGAATCCTGTCAGTGTACTGTCTTAGGAATCATCTAAATACAACTGTATCCAGTACTCCATGTAGATACTTCTATTGCATAGAAAATGTAAGAAAATTTAGACTAGATTGTTTGAGGCGTGTGAGCATTAACTGAAGGAAGTCTTTCTATTCTTCATGCCTGTAACCCGAATTGGTTGTACGCTGCTCTTCTAAATGCACAATACAATTTTGTTATTGCGTGGCGTGGGGAGTGACGACGCTCCTTCGCGAAGCGGCGCAAGTTTGTATTTTATTTTTATTTATTATTTGTTATTTGTATTTTTATTTAAATTTTGTATTTAATATAAATTTTATTTTACACAAAGCGATTTCGATGTTTCACATCTGCGAGGCGTCCCGTGACGGCACACGTTTTATTTTTTCAAGACCACTGTCGCATTTCGCAAATACATCCTTTGTCGCGGAAGACTTTACAAACATCAATGAAACTAACACAGAGAACAGCCAGACATAGGACAACAATTTGTGGATCTCAGAACGTGTTGCCCAACGTAGGATTTGAACCCACAGTACTTGGCGCAGTAGAAAGCGGCGAGGCGACCGCTTAAACCACTAGACCAACTATTAAATACAAAGAATAAACAGAAATTGTAATGTCAAGTGGTAAATTATTGTTCAAGAATGTGTCATGTGTATAACCTAAAACTTAAACAAACCATTTATCGAAAATACATATAAGAGTACGTGTTTATTAACACGTCGTTTATTTTACGAAGTACATAAATTGTTTTTATAGTTAATGTTGAACTTAATGAAGTATGAAACAATGAATATTTATTTGTTTGTCTTGCATATTTTCACATAGTACTCATTCAATTATTTTACATTACTGAGGTATAAATTAATATAAAAACGCTTTAATCTCTGGACTGGCCTGCTCGACCGGGGCGACACTATCCTCTCACAGAAGATCGTCCTAAAATGACAGCATTTGTGCTGTCCTGTTTCGTTGAAGAGTGCGAGACTGGAGGTCGTATGTTGTAGAAGCATCATTAGGCCGCCATGGTTTGGATCTCCATGCTGCAGAGTTGCATTGTCTGCATTAGCAAAGCGTAAGATAACCACCGCTCTTGAATTCTGCTTATGTTTTCCACCAGGCTGAGTAGAGTCACTTTGGCAGGTCCATACATAAAAAAACATTAAGGAATTCAAGAGACTGAGTTGTTTGTGGTTCCAGTGTAACTGACAAACATAATGAGTGTTTTAGAGTTTAATGCAGTATAAACAGTTTGTTGTATTCACAGTTATTTATCGACACCTGAAAACCTTGTTCATTTGATTACAGCTCATTTATTAATGCGATGTTTTCGATGTGTATTGTATATAATGAACATATTTTATTGTTTCCGTCCGTTGATCGGCATCGGGTGACGAATGATGGAGTCGTTCGGACACTACCTTCATATAAACAACAACATAACTGAATACACTATTTTAGACTGTCGTGGTTCCGTAGTATTGGCGTAACGAGTCTCTCCCATTCTCGAAGAGAGGAGCAAGAAACTAATCTTGTCAGTCTTGTTTAAAAATACTCGAACATATTCAAATAACACCAGATTGCGAAAAAAAATATGTGTGGTAAAATACCAAGTGGCGTCAATTCAAGTGGGTATGACTTATTTGAATAAATTGGGAATTTAATGTGTGTTGGTGGAAAGTTCAAACACTCTATCAAACCCTTTAATATAAATTGTCCAGCAGCAAACACAACTAACCACTATTTAGTGATCTTATTCGGTTTGGACAACAGCCAGAGCAATGGTTTTATTGACTGATAAATTTGTTCTGAGCCTGATGGTATTTTTATACTTTTATGCATAAAAGTTTATATATGAGCACACTCACTATACAGGTGCCAGTGAGCCAGGTTCTGCTTAGTTTCGTTCAGACGACTAGGTAACACATATATACTAATATTATAAAGCTAATATGTTTGGTTGAATGCGTCAGGCTCAGGAACAACTTATTTCAGAAATTCTTCCATTGTAGGTCATTTATTAAACAATGCCGTATTCTGTATAACATCACACTACGATCAATAGGAGCCGGGCATTATTTTTAAGAGGCTCGGACGTTGCGTGGATTGCTAGTCTATACAATCTATACAAATAAATATAATTGGAGTGTCTGTTTGTAATATTAAAATAACCGCTTTTTACTAAATGTATATGTATGTATACTCGGTACATATACCAAAAATGTACTAATTTTTTTTATCTGTCTGTCTGTTTGTTCCGGGTAATCTCTAGAACGGCTGGAGCTGGACGGATTTTGACCAGACTTTCACTGGCAGGTAGCTGATGATCCAGGGAGTAACTTAGGCTACTTTTTTTAGACTAACTTTGTTCCACGGCGTTACTCGCAGTACGACGATAACCGAGTGAAACACCGCGGGGTTCAGCTATTCATAAATACTTTTAATAAGGGAAATCTGATTTTGGTTACTATTAAGTGTTTTGTTTGTACAAGCACTGTCCTCGTCAACGACACTTACAAGCAACCACCTTTCATGAACTATTAGATTTTCCTAATACGTTGATTTATGGTCCGATTGACGTTCGTAAAATGACTACGTACGTACTTTGGAGTGGCCAATGGCCAAACAGTGAAACTAACAGAAAATAGTGTCCCTATATTCTGGTAAGTTCATTAATGTAAAAAAATGTTCTCTTCACTATAACATCACTATATGGTTGGTCGGCAGCTGCAGGTCTCTCGGCAGGAGCAAGCGCTCCTAATCCAATTCTTCGATTTCAAAAACATGCTTCACTTCTGTGTGGTCACCAAATTTCTTCATCCCGTGTGTATCGGAAGAGCCGACCTCCCTTCTAAGATGAAGCATACAGAAAGAAAGAAAGAAAAGAAAGAATAAGAAAACTATGTCCAGTAGTGTATTGTAAAAGGTTATCGATGATAATGATGCACTTAGGCTTAATTCTGACTACGTAGACAGTAAAACTAACATGATCTTCAGAATATTTGTGCATGGTGACGAAAAGTAAACTTTCGTATCAATTAGTGTTCGTAGGTATGTTCCACAAATGAGTCACGCAGCACTCACATGTTTTAATTGGTATAGTTTTAATGATGTATTCGGAAACCATAAATTAAAAGTGAAGACTTCGTAATAAGTCAATGTAATCAACTGCCTGTGGGTTGTTGTCGTAAATGTCGTAATTAATGTCCGCTAGAAAGATCGGCTACAAGTTTTACATATACATTTGATACAATCTGATCTAAATGAACAAATTTTCTGATGCTGTTTCCGCAATTAGTCAGTGTGATCAATTTCATCTAAACACTGCGTGGGACCCCATTATGTATCTATACTAATATATAAAGCTGACGAGTTTGTTTGTTTGTTTGAACGCGCTAATCTCAGGACCTACTGGTCCGATTTGAAAAATTCTTTGTGTTAGATAGCCCATTTATCCAGGAAGGCTATAAGCTATATATCATCATGCTGAGACCAATAGGAGCGGAGCACCAATGAAAAATGCTTCAAAAACGTGGGAAAATTATCACGCTACGGGCAATAGGAGACGCAAACGAAGTTGCGTGGGTCAGCTAGTATGTTAATATATGTATCTACATAGTAAATTGAACCTTGTAAAAATATAATAAGAAGGTTAATCTCTAAACTCATAATAAATTAAACACATCTTATTCCGTTTCCGCTTATCTTAGACAATTTTACAAATGTATCAGATTTTATTAAAAATAGTAAGAGACCCCAAAAACAAGATTTCGAATTAAAATTGATGAAGGTATAAAAAGTACAATAAAAGTTGCGACGCGATGTTTAAAGGTACGCGCGCACTGGACATGGTGGAGTACACCAAACAAACTACTCGGTGGATAAAGTATATTTTACACTGTCAGTTTTGAAAATTTTCAAGATTTTTTTTAGATACTCTGCTTTAAACAAATACACTTAAAGATCACTTTACAAATATATCGCTTCGCCATTTGCTTTTTCAATCTGCTCATCTACCAGTAGGTACACACCAAATTACTATATGATTGTGGGGTTTGATGCTTACGCGACACAATCAAATTACTTTCCCTAATAGTTTTGAGATTCAATTTACTTTATAGCTGTTAACTATGCGTTCAAAAGATCTCTCCAGACACGTCTCCCCAGATTACTAAAATGAAATATGCTTGCCGAATTACAGCATTATGAATAACAATGGCGCTCTTACTTATAATATGAATAATTTTGAGGAAAATTATTATTAGTTAACTGATTACCAAAGCACGCTTATACGATGGCCCCAGTACCCAGTGATATTCCAAAGCATTCTCGCATGTTCAAATTGACCGGGACTAACTCTTTAATCAAGCCAATCGCTCGTCGGATCAAAGTAATTAACTTGAATTGTTAGTGTACACCCCGCTCTCCACAGGTATCATGTTCTTTTGGTTATTTGATTGTTTAACCACTCTTAAGATAATCGATAATATAAAGATGATTCAGGCAAATTAATATAAGACGAACGTTTAAAATGCATACCACAGACGTTTCTTTCGTTTATTCAAGAAAGAAAGTACTTCTCTAAGCTTAAAAATAATTTCGAGGATCTATGGAGCCGTATTTTCGTATAAAAAGGAAAAAAGTATTATCGAGCAAAAATAAACAGTTTGTTGCTCCATAGTGCACAGTAACCCTTTTCTTGAACAAGATAAACGATAAAACCATGGCTATTAATTCTGCGGGAGAATAATAAAAACAAAAAAGCTGTATAAAAAGACAAGAAGAGTAAAACGCTGAGGCTCGACCGGTTGGCTACCGGCAGTGCCACTCCGCTCTTCATAGGTACTCGATATACTTAAGGCACAGCTAGTCGCCCCCGATGTACGCAACATTACCAATGAACTAAAACTGAAATGAAAACTTTTGTAAGTGGTATTGCTACATACCTATTATAGATAATTAGAGACATACCTACGGGCTTACTAACGTGTGCATTTATATAGCACGATGGAGACCTTTTTTGAAGGACGCACGCGAAAATCAGGGGCACATGTTTTACAAGGGTTCAGTCCCACCTCTTGATTGAAACACATCCAGAGCATGGGAATAAGGAAAGGCTGTTAAAGGTAATGTTAGAGTAGTAATGACCAAAATAAAAGTGCTCCACCTTAAGTGAACGCGGTGAGCTAAATGTTTGTATTATTTTCATCTCCATTTCCTGCGGAGCGGAGCCGGGCGGTAGGCAGAACTCGGCCCATCAATCTTGGCCGCCAAGTGCTTGGCGGAATAATCAATAGCCCATTGTTCTCCAGACAACATCACCGGGACCGCGTTAGAAGGAAAACTTACGGACGCACAGATAACGCAAATATATATGCGCCTTTGAAAATTATTATTGCACATTAAACTGAATTTGCAGAGTTTTTAAAATCGCTCTTGGGAGGGTGAAATGTGGCGGTTTTGTCACCCATTGTTATTGGAAACAACATAGGTTGCTCTATTAGTAAGTCATATCTGACTTCTACAGGTCGTAGATTCAATGGCACTCATAACACAAGTTTAATCTTAGCTTGAGTGCCAGAGGAGCCACATTAAGTGAGATTTACAATACTTTTGTAGATTTTTGTGTTAAAATGAAATTGTGTATATACTAGTAATATGTAAATAGATATAAGCAAAAAAATTGTATTTCTAAATGTTTAGTAGTGTTAATAAAATTTATTATTATTATTATTATTATTAATTTCCATCCAGGACAAAGTATGAAATAAATATTTTTTCACAGACTTCAAAAAGGAGGAGTTCTCAACTCGTCAATTTTTTTATGTTTGTTACCTCAGAACTTTCGACTGGGTGAACCGATTTTTGATCATTCTTTTCTTTATTTGAAAGCCCGCTGTGTATTATTAATATACATTTAAAGGTACTATTAATAAAATGCCAAAAAGGCATACTCGATCATCTCTATTTTGATTCTCATCGAGGCCTAGTGAGGTCGAGTGTTAAAGGGAGATAAAAACATCAGACTATATTAGTTTCATAGCGTGTTTTTTCACCAGTTTCTGACTGATCTCTACACAGATAGCTGTCGCTGTCGATTTCCTCCTCACAAAGGCATGGACACAAAAAGATCCAGAGTCCGATAAAATTTAGCAATCGTGACGGTAGTGATTTTATACACTTCAAGCTTATACCTGGCGATAATGTCGTTTATTTTCATTACATTTTTTTCTCCCGTCTCGCTGCTGGTGGTGGCGTGGGTCACGCTTTACTAATAGCCTCGTTAACCCCATCCCCAACTGAGCTAACTGGCTATAACTACCATAAGCTTATTAAATGAGAATAAATCTCAGCAGTGTGTAATCGATTTTTGAAGTCTGACAATTTTTGATGACTAATAAGCGAAACAGACTACAGGGCTCGGTGAACTTACTATATTTCAAAGTAAATACATTTATAGAAGAGTTTGATGGTTGTCGTCTGTTCACGGTTGCAAATCTCCGAAGCTTCTCAAAAATAGAAGTTTATATAAATATTTTACATTTATATTGAATATCGTTTCATTATATAAATATTCAAATCAATGTTTATTTGTTTACACGCGTTGAGATACCGTTCATCAAGTAATCATGAAATTTTCCATTCACTTTATATGGAAAAAATACTTTTACACGAGCAAAACCGCGGTCAAAAACCTGTGATATTAAGCCATGGTAAATATATACGTATTACATTGTGTCATTTTATTCTGAGTCAAAATAATGCAAAACCACATTAAGTCTATTGTAATTAAAGTAAATAACAAGCCAGCTATTTTATTTTTACACATTATTACATATAACAAATAAAGGCCATGTAAAAAATGAATAAATTAAACAAAAAACTAAATTAACAACAGTCGATACCTACTTTATTTAGTTATATTGTTATAACAAGAAGTACATGTGAGCTTATTTGGATGGTTAAGAATAAAAAAACTCAAGGTTCAACGTCGTGACAAATCGATTAAGTTTCGGTTTCTTACTTGGAGTAAAAAATGTGAACAATTGAAATACGGATATATTGGTGATGAAGCCCGTTAGAGCGCGCCTTTATCAAGTTTAACGTGACCTGTCCTGTTTACACACAAACTACAAAAAGTAAGAGAAAGATCAAACACGGGTCCATGTGTGTGTACATTTGTTGAAAGTTGGTCGAGTGTGAACCGGCCCTTACTTGCTCAGTTCATGCAAACAGCGCGATCAAATAATGTGACAACTTAAGATATTTCCAACAACTTTATTTATACTTACTTCTCCGGGGCTTACATAATGAGTTACTTGTGTGTTTGTCCTTTCTTTCAAGGATCACAATAAATAATGATATGCCCATTAATTAAATATATAACTAATTAAAGTCACGTCAAGCTAAACTAAGTGGTGTCAAACAATTTTAAATCAGATGATTTTTCGTAACTGTAGTCGTTAGCAAACAAAAGTGGTTGTCGCGGGGCTCAGTGTCTATGCGTTTATCTGAAGGTAAACTTTGTTATGGTGTTATTGTCGCGAAGGCTCGTTTTCTTACTTATCTACAGGAAATCCTTATTGAGTTTTATTATATTTTGTAAGACCCGCTCCATTCTTGGTTGTTGATGAAAGTAATAAACAAATATACTCTATTTTTATAATTACTGTCAAAATTACAAAGATGTTCATACATTTATCACATAACAAACGAGTTTTTTTAAATCTTGCAATATGTATACCTATCTACTGCATTTCAAAAATCTCATGACACCTATTTAGACATCAGATCACACATCTGTAGGAATAAATGCTGGAAATTTAAACGATGACAGGTACTAAAGTATCAAACCACATTTCACAACATTGCTAAAAAAACAATATACAAAAGATGAATTTAAAATAATATATGACTGCAATTAATTTGCATCTGTTTGCTTTAAAGCATCGCTGCACAAAGTGACTACATGTGGCCGCAGCGCTGGCACTAAAATAACTTGACATGGACACCAATATATCTGACACTTTATTGCCACAGTGCGATGATACCTTCTGCCTCGGGTTTGATAGTCCTGGAACATATTTTTAGCTTAATACTTCGACCGTCATATACAATAATAACCGGAGGTCGAGTTGTTGAATAAGCAAACTTCTTTGCCAAGCCTGTGAAATAATATTAAGAGAACTGACACTGAAGTCTTCAGTGTTTTTGCTTAAACTAGACCTTTCTTTTCTAGGACCTAAAAATGTTATAACAACAGAGGAGCAACACATACTAAAATTTTCGTGTTCAATTTTTGAGTTATAAATTAAAAATGAATTATCTTTCTTTTATTTCTTTCTTTTAAATATAAAGTTTCAGTAGGCTTTTCAAGTTTTATATTTTTATCTTCAGGAATTCCTAACAATTCTAATTCGAGTTTGGGGATAAGCTTATCATACCGCCCGTAAATTACAAGATTCCCCGCTGGTAAACGAACTTCTACTCGTAACGGACAAGTATTGACGTGACATTATCAAGCCTGACCGTCACCATTATTAAATGAATTTGAACAGTTTTATGAGGCCTTTTTAAAACCAGGTATATGTAAGTCCAAAAAGTTTAAATGTAAAATAAGATGATAAGTTGAGTCCTTGTTAAATCCCTTACAACTGTTAAGTCAGTATACATAATACAAAGTTTCGAACAGAGACGATTTATATTTATTTAGTGTTTGGCACATGTAATGTGCTAAAACGTACTTGCCTTACTTGGTGCTCGTGTACACACCACTACCCTTGAACTCTCATTTACATGTTTCATAATGTTGAAGAGCTTCATCAAACATATTTTATGGCTCAATGTGTTTACTTAGCTTTTAATCATCTCTGAGTTTTTACTTTGTGTTGTTTAAAGGCTTGACTCTGGAAGCTTTGGTATAAGTATTCACTAATAGTAAGTTGGCTTAACAATAATCCATTAACTATTGGTATACAGTAGTTATTTAACCTTTAAAACTGAATACTCTTAGCTTTTAATACACTTATGAATGTCTATACCTTTATCTTTCTTAATAAATAGAAATAATAGTTTTAATTATATTATCAAGTTCGTATGTGATTTTATTTGAGTACTTTTTAAAACAAATAACAAATGAAAAAGCAGATGAAACTTCAGCGATAAGGTCTTAGATGTTCTCTTAAAAAAAGAGGTATCAAAAAACCAAAAGAGAAGTATCAAATCTGAGGTTTATTTACTATATTTCGTAATTGTATGTTACTTAGAGATTAACTTGTTTAAAAAATAATAGAAACTTCAGTCACCCTATATTTCGTACAAGTTTAAAATCGCCTGTGCTGTATAAAGGTACTTAGCTATACATATATAACTACGACACAGGTCTAACAATTGTGCATATAAATCATACAATTATTTGCCTTACCTAATCGCACCCACAACCACTAACCGCAGTCAGGACCGCTAACGCTAACCACTACACCAACTGGCTATTAATATCCTAACATAGCCCTTTTATGTCGTCTATTTCTATGAAGAATATATCAGTATACTTCGTTACTCTGGGATTGATACTTCAAATATTAACAACCGGACCGAATCAGGACGTCAGACGCCGCCCGAAGGAAATTGTAGTAGGGAGAATCAGGTTTATCATTACAATGTAAATATCATCTAACGACTGTGGAGCCCTAAGCCTTCAACTTGTAACTACAAACCTTAACTGGTTGGAGAGAACCGGTATCGGCCGTCCCACTCTCCACCCCTGCATCGGAGAGGGACGCTGATATGAAATGGCTAAACAAGCGCTGAAGGAGATAACACTGTTTTATTTCATTACGTCTGTTGTTTTTAGTTATCTTGTAAGGCGACCTACGAAACTGGCGTGTTTTGTCCATGTACATCATATATATCTTATATCTTTCAACGAGCCATTAGTGTAAAATTATACATATACTAACTGAACCCCGCGGTGTTACCCGCGGTTATTGTTGTACCGCGAGTAAGGCCGCGGGACAAAGTTAGTCTAAAAAAAAGTAGCCTAAGTTACTCCCCGGATCATCAGCTACCTGCCAGTGAAAGTCCCGTCAAAATTTGTCCAGCCGTTCCAGAGATTACCCGGAACAGACAGACAGACAGCCAGACAGACAGACAGACGGACAGACAGACAGACAGACAAAAATTTTTTTAAACTACATTTTTGGTATATGTATCGTGTATACATACATATGCATTTAGTAAAAAGCGGTTATTTTAATATTACAAACAGACACTCCAATTTTATTTATTTGTATAGATGTATAGATAATCTGAATATAGGAAGCTAACGGTTTTTTATGAAATTTAGAATGTAGACCGTGGTTTCGGGTAGCAATGAATCGATCTAGCTAGGATTCATTCTTCAACAATTTATTAAAGAAATATTGATCAAAGCTCGGTCATCCAGGTATTGTAGATATAATGCAGTACAAAATTATATATACGAATTCTTCATAGTATGCTTCGAAAATAACACAAATAATGTTCGTGTTTTCTTGAGTTAATATAGATAACATTACATTAAACTCGTTTAATACTAACTGAACTGAGACATTGTTTAACTGCACTCAAGCTACAAATGACGTCATTAAATATATCACTACCACCTGTTTCAGCCAGACCTCTTAGTAAATAAGAGCGTAGTGATATGTGTTCTCGAGATTTCTTCCTACATGGTCGTTTAATGAACGTTCTCGTATGAGGTGGAGCTTCTTGCGAATGTTTTTGCTTGTTATACTAACAAACTGTGCCATAATTGTTTCACTTGTACAGTTGTATATTTCAATAAGTGAAATATAACTCTCTTATCCAATAGTTATGTAGACAATCATATATACAGAATGTAACAGAAAGCTCGGGTCCAATTACATAATCGTACATAACATCTCATTGAAAAATATTTAATAAACTGATTTTATTAGTACAAATTGCCAATGAAAGAAACAAATATACATTATACCTAGTAAGTTCAAAGCTACTACAGCTTTGAACTTTCTTCTTTCTTTTCATGTATACACATATTTCTCAATTTTCAAATCCTTTGCAACACTTGCCAATTCAGTTTTCTGCATTAAAAACATTTCATGTTGACCTTTTAAGTAGTGTTATATCACAGAATAACTAAGCCTAACGTAGTTATATCGCACATTAAACTAATAACAAAATAGTATTAGGTCGAACAATAACGTCTCTTAAACCGTAGTGTGAAACTCTTCGACCATCTCATTTTAATGTACACTGCCTTTAATGGGACATAAACCGTTGCTCGTAAACGGTGTGGTTGATGAAATTTTTAATTGTTAGCAGATAAAAACCTACCGACACGTACAGTGAAAAAAAACGGAATTATCTCGACTTTTTGTCTTTCAGTACTGTCGTAATAGAAAGTACAAGTTGTTTGCCGAGCCTATAGGTGGTACTGTAACCAGAGCAAATTTGTGAGAACTTATTACGAACACAAAATGCGCTAAACGCTTTGCTGGATTCGGAAAGAAGTATTGATTTGTTTGCTTATTTGAAGAGTATTCGATTATTTCTTATTTCAAATAGTTAAATCTGCTGTGTATCAATTCACTGGATATTTTATGGTGTGTAAAAGTTGTATATGCAACTTATAATCGAACGAGTCCATTTGATGGGTTCAGTTGATAGGTTATGGCTCTTCTGTGATAAGGCTGATGGGACTGGTTTGATCAGTCCCATCGAATTGTGAGGCAGAAGTGGGTGTTGAAAGGTTTTTTATATTCCGATTTGGTGAGACTTAAAACTTAAAATTAAGTTATTTTCTGTGATACGCGTTTTGGAAACTGGAAGTTATAGATTTTGGTGTATTCACCATATTTACCTTGACAATCCAGTACATTCTGTGGCATCTGTTTGAGTCGATCTATGATTTTTAACTGTACCTTAAAAACGATCGTAAATGTTACTTAGTGTCTTAATTGAATAAATGATTTTAAACTTAAATTGAATTAAACTATAAAATTCTAGTGATGCTTTTATGTACTTTTCTAGTTTACAATCTATCGCTACGTGTATAAACTTTTTTCTAATTCGTTCTTTTTTTTTATGATCAAGCTACCAAAATGACTCTACTCTGCCTGATGGAAAGCATAAGTAGAATCCAAAAGTGGTGGTCACTATCCTCTATGTGAACGTGGACAGAGCAGCATAGTGACCCACACTATGGCGGCCTAGTAAGATACTTTTTCACGCCTCGCTTAAAGGAAGCTGTGCCTTGGTAAAAGCAAAACAAACGTCTATTTAAAATCTTTAGATTTATGCTATTAGTATACTATAGGTTGTATCTATTTGATCGACACAGCAACAGCCCTGTCTGATATTCAGTTACAAACCATACTGGCAAGCTGTTGTCACCAGATTTGTTTTTTGAAATACTCCAGAAGATAACGTACTAACAAAAGGAAAAGTAAGATACCCTATGTCTGTTGATAAGTTGCTTGAAAAATTTCGTCACTCAATGTTATTAGGTAATAATACCTTAGAATACAGGGTTAAGCAAATAATAAAATGGTTTTGATGGATAAAAAAATCTTAAATTTGTACAAAAATAGGTTGGTATAAATTCGAGTGCTCTTTGATCCGCGAGTTCTGAATACAATAACACGCGTTGAGGAAATTGGACGAAGACGAAACCCTTCTGTTACATAACTACTTGTACCGCTTTTTGTACGGCCTTTGTAAGGTATTCATATTGTTACCGACCGGTATAAGTATTGAATGTTGTGCCTTTGTCAATATTCTTACTTTCTACTTTGTCAAGGAGAATTATTATATGAAATACACATGGCTACATCGTAGTAACATCAAACTTTTATTTGTGTACAGAAATTCTCTTGTCTCCGAAGTATGCTCTTTCGCGGAAACTCTGAAAATAAATATATACGAGTATATATATGGAGCGTAATATAACTAAGGGAGTTTTAGAACTCTGAAGTTTCGAATATTTCGATAGCCGTGTTTATCTTGCCTGATTTGAATGGCCGATGGAATATTATGGATCATCTTATAAGATATAAGTAACATTGTTCAAACAACCCTAAGTACCAAGGAACTTTGGGCACCCTTTAAACAAATATTAGTCAGGTAATCATTGCTAATAGCACTTGCTATAATCGTTAGGGGCCAAAACCCGGATTTCATCTAACTTTACCCAACTTTGGATAAGTTTAAACTAGTTTCGTTAGTAGCGCCCCCTGGCGACTGTTTGTTACAATTTTTAGATTTATGGAACGGGTTCAAGTTATTTCAAGGGCCATCCTGGGAGACTTTCGAAGAAATGCTATTGGAAAACGTTCTATATTACTCGCAAGTTCAGGAGTTAATCATTAAATTTTTTTAGACAAAAATTTCGTTACCGAGAAAGATTAATAGTAATTACTAGGTAAGCTTGAAGATATCTGATTAAAAAAATGTGAAAAGTTGCAGAAGTAGAACTGTTAAGGTATTTTTTTTTTTTTTTTTTTTTTTTTTTTTTTTTTTTTTTTTTTTTTATAGTTTACCTGCCAAAGTAACTCTGCTCAGCCTGATGGTAAGCTCAAGCAAAATCCAACAGTGGGGGCCACCATACTCACTGCTAAAGCAAACAATGCAGTATGGCGTCCCACACTATGGCGGCTTAGTGAGATGCTTTTTCACGCCCCGCTTAAAGGACCCGGGATCATAGTGGGAGGGAAACACGTGCGCTGGTAGTGAGTTCCAGTTTTTAACTGCTCGGCTCAGGAAGGAAGAACCAAACCGCTTGGTTCGAGAATGTATTTCTACCACTCTTAGGCGGTGGCTTGCAAGGCCTGCACGTGTTGTTCTGTAGAGGAAGGGAGAAGGTGGGATCAATTGGAAGAGCTCTTCAGAACACTCTCCATGGTAAAGGCGGTAGAGGACTGCCATGGAGGCGATATCTCTCCGCAACTGCAAAGGCTCTAGGAACTCGGTGGCATCGGGACTGTTGATAATGCGGATTGCTCGCCGCTGCAGCCGGTCGAGAGCATCAAGCAAATACTGCGCGGATCCATCACAGAGATGAGAACAATACTCCACGCACGGGCGCATCTGGGTCTTATAAAGAAGACACAAATGCTCGGGCGTGAAGAACCGTCTCACCTTGTTCAATACGCCAAGTTTCCGCGAGGCCGCCTTAGTGATGCTTTCGATGTACTCCCGTGGGTTGAGGTCCCGGCAAATGTCCATGCCCAGAACACCGAGCTTATCCCGTAGTGGCAGTTGAGTGCTCTGAAAAGTGGGGAGGGGAAGAAACGGAGACTTTTTGGAAGAGAACGCGCACACCTGTGTTTTCTTAGCGTTGAACTCGACCAGATTCTCATTGCCCCATTGTGAAATGCGGTCCAGAACCCGATCGAGCTCAGCGACAAGATCCCGTCGTTTTTCCTCAACGTCCGACAGCTTGGCTGCAGGATGTCCTAAATATCGCCCATGGACTGTGCTGTCGTCTGCATAGCAATGTATGTCGCCAAGGGCTAACATATCATTGATATGCAGAAGAAACAACGTGGGTGACAGAACTGAACCTTGTGGTACGCCAGCGTTTACCTGCAGAAACTCAGAGGCCGCACCGTCGCAAAGGACCCTAATGCGGCGCTGGTGCAGAAAAGCGGCAATCCAGTTACTGAGTCTAGGAGGCAGACCGAATGCCGGAAGCTTGGAGAGAAGCGAACGGTGCCAGACCCGGTCGAAGGCCCTGGCCATGTCAAGACTGATTGCCAAGGACTCCCCATGCCTATCTATAGCCTCACCCCAAAGGTGTGTGACATACGCTAGAAGATCACCCGTGGAGCGGTTCGGTCTGAAACCATATTGCCGATCATTTAACAAGGAGTGATCCTCTAGGTAGCGAACTAACTGGTTGTTGATGATACGTTCAAACACCTTACAGAGAATGGAAGTGACGGCTATCGGTCGGTAATTGGCTGGGTTAGAGCGGTCACCTTTTTTGGGTATGGGTTGAATATTCGCCTCTCTCCAGGCATCCGGAACAATTCCTGAGGAATATGACATGCGGTACAGGCGCGTCAATACAGGAGCCAACTCCGGTGCACAGTTCTTAAGAACCATCCCTGGAATACCGTCTGGACCACTGGCTTTCCGGACGTCGAGAGACCGCAGCTCCGCACGGACATCACTTTGCCGGATACGAATATCTTGCATTGTGGAGTCGCAGATTGGAATAGTAGGCGGGTACGCGCCACGGTCGTCGATTCGGGAGTTAGCCGCAAAGAGATCTACAAGCAATTTCGCTTTCTCTTGCGGCTGGTGGGCCAGAGTGCCGTCAGGACATTTCAGCGATGGTAGTGTGGGCCGGCAGTGGTTTGATTGTACGGTTTTAGCCAAACGCCAGAACTTACGGCTACCCGTAGGGTGTGCTACGAGTTCCTGGCCTATCCGCGCTATACGCTGGGCATCCGCTCTGATGTATGCCCTCTTGCATTCCCTGGTAGCTTTATTGTACGCTGCTTTCAAGCGACCAATGTCGGGGCTGCCACGAGCGCGGGCCCTGGCCCAAGCGCGGTACGTCGATTGTTTGTGTGCAACCGCGTTGGAGCACTCGCGGTCAAACCAGGGGCGGGTTTTCGTGCTGGCGACATCACTGTGGGGAATATAATATTCCATACCGACAGTGATCTCGTCAGCGACGGCAGACGCACTCTGTGACAAATCCTGGTCTGTAAAGCAGCGCTGAGCCCATGGGATGGAAGCAAAGTAATCACGCATGCCATTCCAATCTGCCGACGAGTAGTGCCATAATCGTCGCCTCGTTGCCACAAGCCGAGGAGGGACAGTGAGTGGCACTACGGTGGATACCAGGCAGTGGTCGGAGGATCCCAGGGGGGCCAGAACCGACACGCTGTACTGCGCTGGGTGACTCGTCAGCAGTAGGTCGAGCAAGGAGGGCGCCTGACTCTGTATGTCTGGTATCCTGGTGGGCTGGAGTACCAACTGTGTGAGGTCATGTGTGAGGGCGAATGTGTGGGCAGCCCGACCCGCGTGGTCGGTTCTGGAAGATCCCAGCCACGACTCATGGTGGGCGTTAAAATCTCCCAGAAACACCAGTTCAGCTGTCGGAAACTGCTCCTGCGCTTTATCCGCTGCCTGACTAAGATGGTCAAAGAGACGAGTTGTCTCCGGAATGGGACCGATAGAGACACACGTAGATACGGTTTATAGATCCGCACTCTACGTGAAGCCATAGGGTGGATAGGGAGGGGTCTTCAAGGCAGCGTAAACGGCGGCAACAAATATCCGCCCTGACGAAAAGACACACTCCAGCTTTCGGGAGGAAGCACTCCTCAAGCATGTAGCCTGGATAGTGGAGATATGCCGTGTCGGCAGGGCGACCTATTAGTGTCTCCGTAAGAAAGAGCATGGCCGGCCGTACCGTCTCAAGGTGGTGGTGGACGGCGTTGAGGTTAGCATGAACTCCACGGATATTCGTGAAGTTCACTACGAAAAGTGAGTTGGTGGGAGTGGAGAATGCCGCTGTTGAACATGTCTGCTGTTTTCTAGTTGCTGCCATGATAATACAGAAGGGAAAGGGGTCGTAAAAGGCGTGACAGTCATCGTGGCAGCGCGATGCTGAGACTCAGAATGCCGCGTTATCATACTACAGCAAGGCATGACGGTCACCGAGCCGTCGGACGGAAGGGCCCCCGTACCCTCCCGGAAGTGGTCGCCTGGTCCCACCGTCCGGTCACCAACCGGCACGACGAGCCACTCCGAAGATTATGCGCGACCTGACGGGGCAGCCTCCCAGGGTGGTTAGCCGCGGTTGGGCCCCTCTCTATGTCGCGGGCGGCCAGCGGCACCACCGTTTCTACGGGTCTCCCTGGCCGACGGCTCGATCCACGTCACCCCTACTATGATTCCACAAGCATTCCACAACTCACACACGTATCACGATGACTGTCACCCCCGCATCATTGGGCCTCCGGTCTCGCACTCACCAACGAAACACAACAGCGCGAACGCTGTCATTTCACGTTGATTTTCTGTGCGAGGGTAGTACCGCCCCGGTCGAGCCGGCCCGTTCGTGCTGAAATTAGCATGGCTCTACTACCTATTATACCTCTGTGGCCTTTTGAGCTGTTATTATTTAATATTTATCAAATTGACCGTAGTGACGTAACTAGTTGACCTACGGACTGATTTTGACAACTACGATTTTGACAATTAAGCAGGCAAGAAACTAACTCCGAAGAAGCATGAGAAATGATGACACAATTTACCAAACATATTTGAAGTTAGCAACTAAAATGAACCAGTGGATACTTCGGTTGCTAAGCTTGAACAGGTGTGATGTAATCATGTTGGCAAGGTAAAAAATAAGACCACAGATAAGAAAAAGTTTGAGTGGCACACAACAAAAAAAGTTGACGTCAAGTGACGTGAAATAAAAACGATAATACAGTGACCACACCCAGCCCTACTTGGGCACTAATAGACTGTGCTAACACACAAACATACGCACACACACACACACACTTACACATTTAGACGTACGCATACGTATCATTTCAATACATATTCAATAGCCGTGGTCGTGCACAGAAAAAGAAGCGTAAGTCGGTAGCAAAACAATACAGTAGGGTTGTCAGGGCACGCAAATTAATTTTAATGGTAATTAAAGTTTCGATATAATTTTTTAAGAAAAAGATAAACATAGAAAGATAAATAAATATCATTTTTGTAACAGTTAAAAAATAAGTGTATATTTTGCCTTTTCGCTATGTCATTAGCATAGTAGGCGGTAAATATAAGATTGATTTTTCATATGTTTCATTTCTAAAATTATAATTAAATACATAAGCTGTGCTAAGGTTCACTCAATTATTAAATAAAAATAACCATTCTTAATTATTGTGTTTAGAGAGTTGAAAATAAAAACAAAATAATAACCATCTCGTTAACTTCACACATTAAAACCAAAATATTTTGATTGATTGGGAAATACAACGTCTTTTGAAGTTCGATAAAATATAATTACATTGACCATTTAGAATCCATATTGGTCTATGAGATAAAATCTCCCATTTTATTTCATGCATTAAAAAATACACCACATATTAAAAAAACTATGCAAGCAAGCCTACTGGTATCTAAGGAAGGAATCAAGCTATGGGGATATAAAAAATGCGCAATTTTGAATAATAATTATGACTAGTTTTTTTTGATGACCCTGGGTCGAGAGGTAAGCCTCCAAACGCGACCGGTTTTTCGAGTTTGTTGACGCTAAACATAAATTTTGAGCAGCCTTTAACAATATTATACTCAGGCAATATTAGAATTTGCGCCGTTGAGTTTAAGTTTAATTTCTTTTAAGAGACCTTTACGATTCGAACCTTCTGATCTACCAAACTACATAGTATTTCTGTCTGCGTCTAATATTTACTTGTGATATGTCTCTATCTCTTTCAAGACAGCTGTCAGAGCCAGTTTTCACAATTGAAACTTGAAAAGTTGTTAGGTATTATACATTTGTAATATACAGGTTGTGTATGGATTTCCTTTGAATAATTGTATTAGTATCTTTGAAATAAATGTGTTTTGTTGCTTTCTTTGTTAATGCTTCTCGTTGCGATGTGCAATTACTTGTAATAGGAAGGCGATTGTTTAGAAGGGTCTAATTTAGAAGGCTTCGTGTGGGCGGGGAGGCGTGCTCGTTGTCGAGATTTGTGTTCAGAGCAGGGTCAGTTTCTATCTATAAAAGATTTGAAGTTTGAGTTGATCGTACCTTCGAGATCTCGTAATAAGGTCGACGTGTATATAATAATGCCTGCCTATTGGATCGAATTAGTCTTTGATATGTTTTTGAACTATGACACTCATGGACGCTGATTTATGAATGAGTAAGGCCTATAATTTAGATAAATAAAGATTGGTTATTTTCCTTTTTTATAATAACCTCACACATAAAATCTATTGGAGAAATCGAACCAATACTTTCGGTGCGAGTACCTACTTGCCTACCTGGCTACTAGGAGGAAATATCTACAATTGTATGAATTGTATGAAATATTAGACCCTTAAAGTCACAATAATGTTTATGTGACTTTGCATACATAATTCGTTGAATCTCACATGTGAGCCCCTAACTCATTACAGAGACACGCTAAATTTAATACTCAACCTAACCATGCCAACGCTACTGAGCTGTTCGTTACCACTCCCCAACTGATTGCCAAGCGATTCTTACCCTAATTGCTTAGAGCTTACGTCTCCAAGTAATACTAAGACATGGCGAAACTAGGGTTGTTAAGGGATTCTCAGTTGCTTCAATTTTTTTCTAATTATCGTTACTTGCGCAATGGTTTGTTATTATTAATATGGTGCCCTATACAGTCACAAGAAATAATGGTTTAAATTTAAACCTAAGTTTGGCCTTGTCATTGCAATTTTATTAATACAACCTAAAAGGCGATTACTACAATTGACTGCAACCCTCATTACTATCTTAACATCTATACATCTTTACAAATAAATAAAATTGGAGTGTCTGTTTGTAATATTAAATTAACCATTTTTTACCATATGCACATATATGTTTACATGATGCATATACTAAAATAGCATTTTTTACATTTTTTGTCTGTCTGTCTGTTTGTTCCGGCTAATCTCTGAAACGGCTGGACCGATTTCGACACGACTTTCACTGATAGGTAGCTGATGATATACGGAGTAAATTAGGCTACTTTTTTTAGACTAGCCTAGCCCCGCGGTGTTACCCGTGGTACGACAATAACCGCGGGTAAACCGCAGGACCGGCTAGTAATATAATATTGATATAAGCACTCTAATCAAGAATAATCGTAATTATATTACTTACTTGAATGACTACTTTTAATTGCTAAGTGTTAGTTTAGTCCACAATCTACTTAGACAAGAATCAAACAATGTCCGCTTTGTGACTCAGTAACATAGCGATAAATATCTTTGTTAAGAAAATTAAAGAAACGCAAAAAAAATATTCTATGTTACATCATACAGTATATTATATAATAAATGATGTAATACATTTGTTAAAAACATTGGAACCAGTTTCAGAACTAAACATTTTTTTTAGGAAGGCATTATTTGAATCTGAAAATCTGGGCCACACTTCGTTAGCGGGTAATGGCTGAATACAAATCGTAGGAGCACTTTAATCGTTTTGTAATGTTATTAAATAAAAATAGGCACTAAATATGGATGAAAATAAACACTAACTACAAAGTATATCATCATTCAAGTTAGATCAGCAAACGTGCTCTTAAACAATATGTCTTTGGGACGTGTTTTGCTTTAGGATTAGGATACTAGAAGGTAGAGCCACGCTGATTTCAGTACGGAAGGACCGGTTCGACCGGGACGGTACGACCCTCGCACAGAAGATCGACCTCAAATGACAGTGGTCGTGCTATCGTATTACGTTGGTGAGTGTGAGACTAGAGCCTCAATGATGCAGACGCATCACTAGGCCGCCATGGTGTGGGTCACTATGCTGCAGTGTCGTATTGTCTGAATTCGCATTGAGTATGGTGACCACCGCTCTTGAATTTTGCTTATGATTTCTATCAGGCAGAGTAGAATCATTTTGGGAAAGCCGTACATAAAGAAATACTTCACTGTGTAGTGTTTGTACAAAATGAACTTTACAGATTAATGTCGTTATCTTTATACCACAAAGTTTAATCTCTTGTATATGTGTATGTAATATGGGTCTCAGTGACTCTCGGTGAAGACCAGATTACATCTAGTTAGTTTGGACTCAGAACGTGTTTGTTTGACTAAAGTTTTAAAGTTTTCCGTTTCACGTCGTGTGCATATCTATACAAATAAATAAAATTGGAGTGTCTGTTTGTAATATTAAAATAATATCTTTTTACTAAATGCATATATATGTATACACGGTACATACACCAAAAATGTAGTTAAAAAAACTCTGTCTGTCTGTCTGTCTATCTGTCTGTCTGTCTGTTTGTTTGTTCTGGGTAATCTTTGGAACGGCTGGACGCATTTTGACGGGACTTTCCCTGGCAGGTAGCTGATGATCCGGGGAGTAACATAGGCTACTTTTTTTAGACTAACTTTGTCCTGCGGCGTTACTCGCGGTACAACAATAGCCGCGGGTAACACCGCGGGGTTCAGCTAGTTAGTTATATGCACCATCAGTCATGGAGAAGATGATAAACTATTACAATCCACACATCTCTTGAAGGATGAAAGTAAAATGCTGACATCACTGTTAAAAGAAGTCAGTCGGATTGAAACTACAATGCACTCTTGTTAACATCGAGTAATTTTGTAATAAAATACAAGATTTCTATAATCAACAGAAAACAGGAACGAAACATCGTAGTTATCTATTGAGTTTAGGGTCTGAATACATCATTCCAATACAATTCAGAATTTATTGAGCACCTGTGTTTCTTGTCGATAATATTTATCATCGCTAAACCGACTGCCAATGAATGTAATACTTATAACACAGACTATTTAATATTCCAAACAGTATATAGCGAACGTGAGCTTATTAAATCGGTTCGTGAACAAAAACTAAGTAAAATGTTCAAGCTGTAAAGAGATTGTTATTTCTTTAGCGAATGATGTCATGATCTTTTAATATTTGTGCCTTTGTTATTCTTATTACAGTCGAAACGCTTTTGTTTTCACAAGTTTTTTGTCCTTTAATAAGATCGCTACAGTGCTAAGTGTCCGTTTACTGCTGTGACTCACTAATATACTCGACATTTTATATTTTGCAATACGGAAAATATAAAGGCGAGCGATATAAAAATAGCCATTTATAATTTTATATTGCCACTATCGCGCCATATGAGTCACCGCTATAAAACAAACAATTTTAAGTAGCGAAACGTGTTGTTTTTCATACGGTATTGTTATAAAGTACTATTGTTTATATATTAGACAGTAAAAAACTATTAGCTCGAGACACACAGTGGGGAAACCTGCATGTCTGACGGTCTTTCGCAGCATTCTTGAGCTCTCTGCCAACTCTTAATTAGACACTGTGTTGAATAACTAGAGATGAACCTGCGAAGAACAAAGTAAATGTCAGGCGTAGTTTAGTGAGAAAGCGATTCATTTTAGACGAAACAGCTGCTCAGTTGACTTTCTTTACAAGAAAGGCCATACACAGAGAAAGTTGAGAAATAAGTGGAAGACTGCGTCTTGATATGCTAATGAGGCATGAGGTTATAAAACTTTGATTAATTACGATTTTATTAAGATGGATAAAACTAATACACATAAATATTCATTACGTTGATTAGTAGGCCTGTATAAATACCAGCATTAAGGCAGTAACCAGCCCAGTGCAGTAACCTCATACTAATTAAAATGTTGTTTTAAGAATAAGGAAACCACAAATCCACCACCAACTGAGATGAAACATGAATAATCAAAGATTACATATTTACAAACTGTATTTTACAACGAAAATGAGGAGGTTTTCAAAAACAACTGGTTTGTAATATAAAAATTTTTAATCTATACAAATAAATAAAATTGGAGTATAACTGATTTTTTTGCATATGTATACGGTACATGATCCGAAATATCATTTTTTTTCAATTTTTGTCTGTCTGTCGGTCTATCTGTCTATCTGTTTGTTTCGGGTAACCTCTGGAGCGGCTGGACTGATTTTGACTGCACTTTCACTGGCAGATAGTTGATGATTTAAGGAGTAGCTTAGGCAATTTTTTTTTAGACTAGCTTTGTCCCGCGGTGTTACCCGCGGTACAACAATAACCGCGGGTAACACCGTGGAGTTTTCTAGCTGAACCCCACGGTTTTGGAATAATATAATTCTTACTTCAATTATTTCAAAATTGAAGAAAAAAAACCTATCGCTGAAGGTTGGAAATTAAGAAATGAGGAGTACTCCCTCCCGGAGTAATTCACAATTATGTAAAGCGGATTGAAAATGTTTATTTTTAATGCTATGCACCTACTGTATGAGTAGTGTATGAGTTTTACTGCTTCAGTATTTTTGAAGTGAAATCTTCTATAACCGCGTTGAGCACTTTTTAGTAGGAGAAAATCTTATGAGTTCACGTCACCAACATGCTAATGTTTAATGTTGATAATTTTAATTTATAAAGGTAGTAGAGCCACACTGATTTCAGCACGAACGGGCCGGCTCGACCGGGGCGGTACTACCCCCGCACAGAAGATCACCGTAAAATAACAGCGTTCGTGCTGTCGTGTTTCGTTGGTGAGTGCGAGACCGGAGGCCCAATGATGCGAAAGCATCACAAGGCCGCCATGGTGTGGGTCACCATGCTGCATTGTTGCATTGTTTGCATTTGCAATGAGTACGGTGACCACCACTCTTGGATGCTGCTTTTGCTTTCTACCAGGCGGAGTAGAGTCATTTTGGCAGGCCCTTACATAAAAAAAACCTTACACAAATTTCTAATTTTACACATTAATTTTACCAATAACATTCAAAGTTATGATGATGATAATTCAAAGATACAAGTTTTCACTTGGCAATCCTCATGACTGCCAATCTTTTTTCATGGTATCGTCCTTCTATTTAAAAAACTCTCGCCAGAGGTTTGTATATACAAACTATAGATGTGGATAAATAGCAAATCGAAGGATACTTATTTCCTAGTGACGCGCGTGTTTGACCTTCCTCAAGCTAAACACAAGTGTATGTAATTTACGTACTCGTTATCAGCGACACATAAACTTTTATAGTCCCTTTGTAGTTGCGAGAAAGAAACAACTTGTAAAGGTCACTCGTTAATGATAAGGTTTGTTGCAGTTTGAAACTATGTAGGGTACATTGTTGAGTGTTTGTTCACTAACGTGTACATTAAGGAAGGGAAGATTTTATAGTGTAGGGGCAAACGAATGGAGAGGCCAGCTACCCTTGGACACACATGTAGTTTACGATAAAGCTAGTTACTCGGAAACAAGCAGGTCCGGAGTGATACCACCTTCTCACTGAAGACCAACCAAGTAACAGCATTTGTGTTGTCGTGTTTCGTTGGCGAGTGCAAGACTGGAGGCCCAATGATGCAGAAGCATCTCGATAAACCACTTTAGTACGGGTCAGCATGCTGTATTGTTGGCATTGTTACATTGTCTGCATTCGCAATGAGTATGGGGGCCACTACTTTAGAATTTTCCATCAGGCAGAGTGGAATTACTTTTGCAGGCTCATACACATAAAAATAATAATGATGCTTCAAAACTGTCTGAAACTTTGGTTTGTTAAACTACCGTCTATAAAACAGTATCTGCTATGTAAGAGGAAAATAAACATTACATGAATGAATTTATAAGCATATATGACTATTCATAATCCTCGAATCATAAGATTTGTCTGTAGGCTGTAGTTGTACGGGCTTCGGCTAAGATTTGGACACCATTATGTTTATGGTGGTGACTCCGAGGGCCCGTAACTACTACATAGGCCTTTACTTATGTTATTTTGTGCCATAACCATAAAGTGGGAGACATCGGACGATCATTCGATGTAAATTTAACGACGGACTGTCAAGTGGTACTGAAGGAAATGGGTGTGTTTGAACGCTTCACTTACTCGCGCCAGTAGCCCGCCTACGACGGGGTTTTACGAGCGCGCTGTCTTTGATGAACTGTGCTGTAGCAATCGTAAAACCTATTTGCCGATAAGTTTAAAGAAACAAGATTACTTGTAGTTTGTTGTTTATCTTACTAGACAAACTTGTTTAGATTTTTTTTTACGAAAATTTTCTCAAAATAATTTTATTTTATTTGTACTTATCTTTTAAATCTATCTTATATTTCTATTTGTGTGATCTCGATTAAATAGACGTTGTACTTTATTTTAAAACGGAATAGAAACCATTACCTGAAAATTAATCTTTTTAAAATTAGTAGTAAAAAAAGTAGTAGAAGTTAGATTGTTAAAAGTATCAAATATTTTGTGCCGTCATTATGTGTTTAAAAGGTAATTACAGAAATGATTATCATCATTAATCAACAAACACTATGAAAAGGAGTTTTCACTAAACGTACAAAAAAGTCCAGTCAAGTGATACCAAACGAGGCACACAATTCGGGGCGTACCTGTTCACGTGTCAGTGCGTGGGCGCATACCTGCTTGATCCCCACTTAACCCTCGCTTTTTTACCCGAGACTCGAATCTTAGACCGACACGTACGCCATGCATTATTTATGTTTTCTACTAATTTATGACTCGCTGTAATTATACTTTAGATTATTAGGAGGGCTCTTAGAATACAATGTTCGAATCATTTAAACCCCGTGCTCGATATGGATCGAATTATATTTATTGTAATGGGTACAAATGGGTTGATATATCACAATAATATGGATAACTACTGGGCTTAACCGGTTTGATATATTATGGTTTTTAATGGAAAAACTCCGAACATCAGGTAATGGTAGGTATCGTCTCCGTTCTGTTACCTACTGCTTATAACCCTGAGCAATCGGTGAAAGGTCCAATATTTTTGAACAAGAGTTTAATATTGATCGTAAAGTGTATCTATACTAATATATAAAGCTGAAGAGTTTGTTTTTTTATTTGTTTGTTTGAACGCGCTGACCTCAGGAACCGCTGGACCGATTTAAAAAAATATTTCAGTCTTGGATAGCACATTTATTGAGGAAGGCTATAGGTTATATATCATCACGCTAAGACCAATAGGAGCGGAGCACCAAAGGAGAATGTTTAAAAAACGGGAGAAAATTATCACGTTTCGGGCAATAGGAGACGCAAACGAGGTTGCGTGGATCAGCTAGTTTTAAATAAAATTAGAATTAAGCCTAAGCATTTGCAGTAAAAAATATTACTTGACTAAACTCTTCTAATATTCTTTGTTTACTTTTATCTCTTATTGTTACTTGGTAGAAGTTGTGTTCTTCTTGCTTTGTCTTTTGACGTATTGGCATTTCTCAACTGCAATCACAGTTTGACTTGCAAGGATACACTGTCTGATGAATTACAGAATAGCGACACATCGGTTTGCAAATGAAACACTGTCAGTGTAGTAGACACATGGTGATAAGAAATTATTACAAATACTTACTGAAAATTTGGCAAAATTATTTAATTTACGTCAATCTGTGACCGCCTCCGGTACAATTTAGACAAAACTGAAAGTTGTACAGTAGCTACACAAATACATATAATAATTAACCAAACAATTATACAATCAGTCTGTAAATTTATTCAATTACATCCTGAGATAACTCTGTCACAGATAAGAGTACAAATGGAGCGATTGTCTATGGTTCTAGTCTAGTCTGTGACACAACAGTGACACATGTCGCCACTCTACGACGAGGGCTCTTCGCGCCGAGAGCTTTTGAGATATTGTCCTTCAGAGCGAACGTGTTCCTCTAACAGGGTGTTATATTCTATACCATGTTTTGTACACTTATAAATACGCTATATACTTATAGTAACTTTATACACAAGAACATTTATGACTGCCTCGGTGGTTCAGTAGTATCGTATGCGGCTGATGCGCTGAGGTGTCGGATTCGATGTCGATTTAGCTTTCATATTACAAACATTATTAAGTTTGGAACTAGATCACGTTGTCTGTTACATGTAAAAAAAATAAAGTTTGAACGATCTTGTAATAGTTTAAAAATGCATTGACAAATCGTCCTGACCGCTAAGGTAAAGAAAATAATTGTTATCATTGAGCTGTAATTATCTAAACACATTAATCTAAAAATTATATCACTCAAAACTAGGTACCTTGTCATCAAATTAAAAATATTTTGATTTTTGATAAACACAGTAAAAAGTTTTGTTTTAAAGTTATCACTTTATGCAAATTCTCCTTTAGAGGGTTTAGAGTTTATAGGGTAATTTTGCATCACACATTGCCTGTGATAATAGAGTTTCATCAATTTGTAACGTCCGGCTCATAACCGGTTCGACGACGGTATTAATTTCAAAAAACCGCTACAATATCCTAAAAACCGAAACTTAAAATTTGTGTAGCGGTTTTATTTATAATCACTTGTTCACATAAACGATATGATTCAAATTGATAATAAGATGCGATGAGATCGACACTCAGGATTATGTTAGCGGCAATTCAATAGAAATCTTTTAAACCATTATTTTATTACTCGATTCTTGTCATGGGCTGCCTACTGCGAGTTTTAGAACACGTATGCATAAACATTTTTTACTAAAAGTGTAAATATGTATGTGGGTACGGAGAGTAGGTATCTTTTTTTAGTTTTCCGTGTAAAACCCTTCAATATTACACATTATACACACTGTGCTACACGCAAACGCAATGAAGGAAGGGCTTAAAGATGATAATAGTAATATCCTACTATCACACTAATATATAAAGGCGAAAGTTTGTAAGTGTGTATTTGTTACTCCTTAACGTAAAAACTACTGAACGGATTTGGATGAAACTTTACAGTAATATAGCTCATACATCAGAATAACACATAGGCTACAATTTGCAGCGATAACCGACATACACACGGGCGGAGCCGCAGGCAACATCTAGTCATATATACATGTAACTAAATTACACACAGTAATGCAAAATTGAATTGAATTGTGCTGGTCTCTGATCCGAATTCTATAAACCCAGTACTAATCCTGTACTGAGTAACATCATCTAAACTGTTTAGAATATACGACAATTGTGATTAATTATATTATCGCTATAAATTTGCATCAATAATATTATATTCTGCCGGTAGCAGGTAGACTATTTTTTACTTATGTTACTGACACGCGAACCATTATAACAAATGACGTAAATAAATAAAATTAGCAATGATTAATTACAGACATATGCGTTCAGTCGTGAACAGAAATCTAGTTCGCTAAAGAGGTGACGTCGGCTCTGCTAATAGACCAGCTAAGCCCGCGGGTTCACCTACAACAGTTGTAGTTAATAATTCATTATGGCACACTGCCAAAAAAATCCTGCAAACCGTACTGAGTTTAGAATACGTTTGTAAGTAAAATAATTGCTATACTAAATGGCTTGGAGGGTAGTTTTTGTAGCACTTTAAATATAATTATTTTAAGTAACTTTATACAACGAATAATTTAAAGTTTTTGTTAATTTTACTCTTATGGCAAAGGAGCAAACTGAGAGAATGAACAGACTTACTGAACCAAATCGTGTGGAGCTCGAGGAAGCTTGTCGCTTCTATTGTATATAGATACACTATTCAAATATGATATCACATATTTTAAAATAAAAAACGTAATTAAATTTTCTGTACTTCATACCCTTGAAGTCTCATTACTTTCCTCCGTTAACGAAATCCTCAAAAAAGAGTTGTAAAGAATTCTCTTCGCGAATTAAAACTTATACTCGTACGTAGATACGTTTTTCTATCCCAAAGATGAAGAAATCTCCTCGCAGGGATAGAAAAAGGGAGGAAGTATCCCCGTATCATTGTTTTTGTATAAATATGCCATAGTGAATACTTACGTAACATAACAGTTGAAAGGATAACTGCTCTTCCCTCGTATTTTTATTAAAAACAGAACGTATGATGAAACCAACCGTCAATTGCCTGAAGGCTGAATACATTAGGTATTTATTATAGGGGTACGTAATATATTCTGCAGCTGACAGGTGCCTAGTGCCCTAAGATATGGCGAGTGGCCCGCATTTACGCGTAACCGACCCCGCGCAGCTGATGTTTGCCACCACTGCTCACAAGGATCTTGAATGTCATTCAATAATAGCTTTACTGGTAATTTTTATATAATTAATTCAAGTTTTAACGATTTCATACATATAAATATGCTGTTTATTAAAATACCTCGAGGATAAATAAATTGAAATAAAAAATAATTCTTGAAATCGGAAGACAAATGCCAAGGATATGTGTACTTGAGCGAAAACGAACCAGGCCGTAACCGAAACGGTCTATACGGAAATACAGCAATATCTATCGTATTAATTAAAAGAACAAGCATGAGATATATATTACAACTAGCTGAACCCCGCGGTGTTACCCGCGGTTATTTTTGTACCGCGAGTAACGCCGCGGGACAAAGTTAGTCTAAAAAAAGTAGCCTAAGTTACTCCCTGGATCATCAGCTACCTGTCAGTGAAAGTCCCGTCAAAATCCGTCCAGCCGTTTCAGAGGTTACCAGGAACAAACAGACAGACAGACAGACAAAAAAAATTTTAACTACATTTTTCGTATATGTACCGTGTATACATACATATGCATTTAGTAAAAAGCGGTTATTTTAATATTACAAACAAACACTCCAATTTTATTTATTTGTATAGATATGTATAGATATTTTATACCTAGGTAACGTTTTCAATATATTATGTAAAAAACACAGATCGGCAGCCAAATAAGTCGTGTGTAGATTAACAGTTGAAAACCAAAAGATTTTCCGATGTAAACAGCGACCACTACTTATTGGCAAAGCGAAGATAATCACGCCTTTCTGTATCAGACCATTAAGCGATTTCATCTACATCTACATATATAATAAAACTGCACCAGTGTTTGTATCACCCAAGGTCACAGGACACCATAAAATCAGATAACACTTACCGTACACTAGGTGCGTGCAAAACTTCTATCCTTTCCGTATTTGTACTATATTAGATAGCAGTACTGTCAACATTGTGTCACTATTTGCGCAGCTGTTGGTCGACTCTTATTGTTATGTGGAGTTTCTTGCCGTTACTTACAGTACTTAGTGTACTTGGGATAAATCAGGTCACTACTTACATCTGGATAAAATGGAACTCAAAGAAAAAATAGACTTATATTATATTACTTAGAACACTGATTACACATTTTTAGTGTTTTTATTATCCCAACTAAGTCAAATATTTCTGCTAAGTTCCAGGATCTAAACTAAGGAATAAGCATAAGAAAGTATACTCTTTGATGTCCACACAAAGCCGGAATATAAAGTTCTTCAATTATGCTCTTTTGAGTCGTAGTTGTCAGGGGCTCTACAATTAACAGCGTACATCTTTGAAAATTTGTTGTCAATTTAATTTAATCAGAAATAGTCCATTGAAAATTTATATTTGGGGTTGAATTTCTCAGAGGACGCAATTTTATTTTTTAGGTATGAAAGAGGTGTTAGTGTAAAGTTAAATGCAAGTTTGTGGGGTTGCAACCCTTGTCTCCCGGTCGCCATACTGAAAAAGTGGGAGCAAAAGGTTTATCTACCAAAGAATTCAATAAAAGAGCGAACTCCTTCTTAAAAGGCCGGCGCACTTGTGACACCTCTGGTGTTGCCGATGACCATAGACGGCTTTAAACGCTTACCATGAAATTTACTTCGCCAATTTAATACTTCGGTAATTTCTACCCCAATTATATAAAAAAAATAAAATGCACGCCAAGTCCAAAAAAATTAACATATGGACTAAATCATTTATTTAAATTTGGCGACACAAGTTAAAAAAACTGTAGTCATTTGTTAATTGTCGCTGTGTAAAGTCGAAACTCACTTTTTGATGTGTGACATCAGCGCAGTGTAATCTGAGGATCAGTTTGTTGCCAACAAGTTCGTTGTCATCATTATTATCATCCTTCACTGAAACAATGGATTATATTTTTGGCGATACACATCATTTTGTTGCCTTGCATCGTCTTTACAGATTCATTTGTATAGATATGGTCCATGTTTATAAACCTATTATATGTTGATTGGTCGGTTTGCTAACACGGTTCCATGGCCTTCGTTGGTATTAAACTATTCTTGACAAAAAAAATTAAACAAATCAGCCCCCCGGATGTGTGTATGAAATTTGAAAATCTTTGTGTATAATGTATGTCCAAAGACTATAGAAAATACTTATAGATTAATAAACAGAAATATTCAAGAAATGAGAGATTAAAACATACACACACAAAAGTAATTCTTGGTTTCTTTAATAGTCCCACAAACACTTTTCCACCAATTTAAATTGAATACAACAGTTTATGTGGTTTGGCTGTCTTCCTTTATACGTTATTTTTTATCGTTACGTGAAGTACACCTATTAGAGGTTACCTAATGGACGAATCTCGATCATAATTCACTAGCGTTGATAATGATGTAATCCGTACTGTGATAAGGCAATGTTTATGGTGGATATCAAATGATTTTTGTGTTTCTTTTTACATAAATGACATATATTCATTAAAAATATTAGCTATACAGGGTTACTGGTTAAATGTAGCAATCTCTTTAAGGGGTGATAGTAGAGATCTTTAGCTATCAAATTGTCCTCGGGTAAATGAGTCAAAAATATAACGTTTCGAAAAAATAAAAAATAAAGAAAAGTGGTTGTTTTTGTGTTTTTAGTTTGCTAACACCCTAATACATAATAATAACATAAAAAAGAACAGAAATGTAGTACTGTTTGTGAATGATGCTTCAGGGAATCCAAAAATATTCATACTGTTTACGGTTTCTTATGACTAAATGCAATTTTATTACATAAAATCACCTTAAACTTTATCAAAAAAATATTTTAAAAACAAGCATGTTTTATTAGCTTTCCAACGAGGTGTAAAAAATTTAATACGTTGACAAATGACTGAGTGAATGAACTTAATCGGGAGTATTGTGGTCTAAACTTAAATTTACAGTCGATTTTCAAAGTGTGAGCCCCTATTTCTAATGCATATGATGTAGTACCAGCATGATGGTGATCACTGAATCAACATTCCACATACCGACAATCTCGTGAGATAAATACAAATATTTTATTTGTTTCTCTTTTTCAACTTTCACGATATTTATTAACAATCATTTTTACGGGAATTAACGCGATCACTTATTAAAAGGTATTACATCAAAGGCAGTAAGCTTGTGACCACAGCCAGTGCAACCTGGTCGAAACGTCAGGCAAATCAGAGGTATGTAATACCTTTTAATAAGTGATCGCGTTAATACCCGTAAAAATAATTGTTAATATATCATGGAACGCGAAAGTTAGTATTTCTCGAGATTCTCGCCATGAGGAACGGCGATGTCGACAATCATTGCGCGGCGCAAATATTATTATGTTCTAGATACACAGTGTGCGAAATCTTCCCTTCAAGAATATGTTTATAAGAATGTTTATATCCTAATATGTGATTAGGAAGGTTTACTTCAGTGTGTATTAAATTATTAGAAATTGCTTTATATTTTGATTTTTAAGAATATTACTTACTAATTACTATTTTGACTTGAAGTTAGTGGGTCGAAATTCGCAAAATCTATTTCTAAAATGCATATTCTCTCGTACTAATACTACAATGAAACGACTTACTGACTTTGACTCACAATTACTTCTTTATTACTTTCTTTCGAAGTAAAACGGTACAATGTACTCAGGTTTTCGGAGATTTCCATCAATGCAAGAGTTCATACGATTCGGACATTACACTTCAACGATTGGTGATGATGACCCGTAGTATTTTCCTCACATTGCAATGAGCATCAATATAAGGCCTCAATAGAAATATAAATTGAACGAAAGTTGAGTTATAAAATGTAGTTTATAGTGGAGGTCGGTTGGTCAAAGGTGGATATATTTAACTGGTACGAGCATATGTTTGAATGCGAGCCAAGTGCCTGGCTGGTGTGGTCTGTTTGTTAGATCACTCGTCTTTCTAGAACGATCCACATAAAAGGTGAAAATGTAAACGCTTTCTATGTACATTAACATGTTTTATTTCTATGTAATCTTGATATTTTCTGTTGGTAAATATTGTTACACGGCAGAGAGTTATTTATTTTCTTTTTGACAAATTGATAAATGGAATAAATGTAGGCGATGTGATTGTAACTAACAATCGATGATTTTTATTGATAAAAAATGTTAATTTGAATTATAAAAACTTGTTCAACCTATACAAAAAAAATATTGAAATATCTGTTGTAATTTCAAGCTTTTCACTAAATGCGTATTTACTATACGTTAATTACAACAAAAAACAGTTTTTAAATCTTCTTTAAATCTTTCTACTTGTTTGTTCTCGCTAATCGCTAGAATGGCTAGAAAGCTTTAGGTTGAACCTTTACTATCAGATAGCTGATAATATAAGGCTGCTTTCATTTTAGACAAGTTGCGAAACGCAGTGTTACTCGTAAAGGTACAACAACAACTGCTGGTAACACCGCTGGGAGCATCTAGTAGGTAAATTATGTAAGTACTAAGTTTACCAAATATATTAATACTAGCCGACCCACGCAACCTCGTTTGCGTCTTCTATTGCCCGTAGCGTGACAATTTTCCCCCATTTTTAAAACATTTTTCATTGGTGCTCCGCTCCTATTGGTTCTAGCGTGATGATATATAGCCTATAGCCTTCCTCGATAAATGGGCTTTCTAACACTGAAAGAATTTTTCAAATCGGATCAGCAGTTCCTGAGATTAGCGTGTTCAAACAAACAAACTCTTCAGCTTTATATATTAGTATAGATATACGAGTACTAGCTGACCCGTGCCCACTTCGTTGGGCGGTAAACATTTTTTTCTTCGACTCACTTTGCAAATCCGGCTGCCACGAAAAACTCTTTCCACTTGTCATTTTTATATAGCCTATGTCACTCACAAATAACGTAGCCTTCTATTGGTAAAAGAATTTTAAAACTGGTTCAGTGGATCCAGAGATTACCTCCTACAACGTCACCAACTCACAAACGCACAAACTTTACCATTTTATATAATAAAAAGTATAGAAGTATAGATTATACAGACCAATAGCTATAGGTAATGAAGTAATGAGTGTAATGTTGGATTGCCAACATTTTAAAATACAAGTATTACATATTTAAGGTCTAGCCCTATGACATCAACGACACAATAGTTCCTGTGGCGACTTCTACATACAGCGCATCAAGAAAACACATGACAGCGCCATCTACCGAAGATACACTGGACTACGGAGTAACATACAATACAAAGAAACTACCAATCTTGCATCGCGCAATAAAAAGTTCACGCGCCGATTAACATATATAACATCTCAACATCAACCGTAGGACAGTGCCCCGCCAGGCATGATCACCTCGCCTGGTCGGAGGATCCTCCTTTTGTGTTGGTGGGACATGACACCCGTTCCCCCACAGTTCCATCAGTCACTGCGAATGACAGAAGCCCGTCATTCCTGAGTTGATCTCAGCATATAATTCCACGACAGTTCCAGTAAATCTAAATGATTACACAAAATGATAAATTATGAGCAGCTGATAGCTGTTTAAATATTACCTTATCTAGTATCATGTTTGTTGTGTGTTTATAAACTGGGCATATATTTTCACGTCTATAACACTCCAAATGACTGGCACGTGTACTGACATGTCTCATCTTCCGAAACAAACGATCAATTGATGGCAATCAGCACTTAGTATATGGCTGACGCCAAAAACAACACAAGACTGTCAGTTTAGTTATTTTTTTTCATATTTGTTACTCCAGTGCTCTTTAATTTAGAAACCGATTCGGAAAACTCCTTTTTTTATTGGGAGGCTATACATTTCGTTTGGCCTCATCGATTTGATACGATTATATTGATATGATGAAAAAAAATTAAGACCTGAGCTGGTCAAGAAATATTGAGAAATAAAGAATACAATTTGTTACAAATCATGACAATGTACAGCATGTATGTACACGCATTGCTGTGGGCGTTTCCGTTGGTAAATTTTAAATTAATTACGTTGTTATGTAATTATTCTATGTTTGGATATGTCACTGTGTAAAACTAACGAAACTGAACCTAATTCAACATAGTGTGATACCCAACTTTTATAATTAAATAGAGGATCCACGTAACGCCTACTTGAGATCGTCCGCCTATTTATGCGTACGTTGTAAATCTTTCTTTCCTAAATTATTGTATTATAAAAACTACGCTAAGGAATCTTAGTAAGTACTCCTATAGTTATTCTAGTTTTTTGTGTTTCATGTAATACAATTTATATTATTACGTATGTATATTGAAGGAGATTAAATCACAAATGTCCCAGTGAAGAATTACGCGCGGACAGGTGTGAATTTACATAATATATTTGCATATCACTTCTGTCAACTTTAATATATAGCAGTTTTTAGGTAGCGTACTAGTTTAAACGTATCGACTTAGTTAAAAAAAAGAAATTTGACAATTATTTATTTGCTCATAAGTTTTATTTAACTTTAACTATAGGAGAGCTTCTTACTTATGTAAAATAGAACAAAATGTATACTAAGAACAATAATTAAAATGTTTTCTTATCTCAATTGCTAATTGTGGTTTATTTATTATAACATTTTCTTTGGCACAATAAAGCTCCCTATTTTCGTTTTAGCTTTAAGAATACCACTACTTACTAGAAATATTGATTTCAATAATTTTAGAAAAGCCAAATGAAATTAGCCTGTATTGAACTTATTGATTAATTTTAACCTGCGGCTTGACTTGCGTAAATATTGGTCTATAAAATTCTACGTTATTAAAACTTACATGTTTTACCATCTTTGTGCTATATTTCATTCGGTTTTGTTCAACTGTTAAAACCATCTATTCCAAGTGTCGCATTTATAATAGTAGGAAAATCTAACATTTATGAGCGTTATCAACTTACCTAAAAGAATGACAAGATCTCTGACATAATTGTAAACAAATCACAAATGAATTATTAAGTATGGTAATCAAAATAAGGTTTACATTATCATACATCATCGTCATCGTGTTAGTCAACAGAGGAGTCATTCGTACTCATCTCATTTAATTTAGTTCTATAAAGATTCATCATGGAAATTAATGCTAAATTGACCATCTGTATCGGCGCTCATTCGTGTGGTAAACATCGAGTGTACACATGATTTGTATATCAATATACACGTAGAACAGCGTGTACTGGCAAAGGGGACACGAGGGCGACACTGCGTCTTCACGCGGAGACTGCGTGGAGTGCCGGCCGGCAAGCGCGTGGGCAACTCTACAGACAAACTATAATTTACTGTGTGGTTGTGTGCCTACCGCAAACTCTATGAACACGGGGCTAAAAAATATACGCCAAGGACACCAGAACAACTGTGTTTTTGTATGGCGATTATTCGATTGTAAGTTTTTTGTTAATCGATTTATTGATATTTTACTTTGTGCAGCTAAAATATAAAACGAAACTAACAGTTTCGAAGGTTTTGTGTTCAGGTTTTTACTATTGTCCAGGTGATTAAATGAAGCTACCCATAACTGTATTTGTATTTGATTTTTTATTTCATTAATCTACTCTCTAAGTTTATCTAGGTAAATATCTCCAATTAACTTCGAGCTCTTGGAAACAAATTTTAGACACATGCTGAGTTGCGTAACGACTTTCAGGCTTACCAAATAAATTCGAAAAATGATGAAATAAATATTATATTTACTTATTTCTGATTAAAATTATCTATATTATTTCAATTTTGCTTTTCCTTTTACCAGCTATCGGTATCAGTTTAACATTAAAGATTAAATACTACATTTTATTTTACGATGTAACAAACAGGCGTGTGCAAAAAGGAACTTGGTTATAAAATCGTACCTGTTGTTTGTTACAGATAGCTGTGGACGTAATTATGAACGATATCGTGTTCTTTGGAAATCGAATGATAGCAGTTCTAGACCCTTTAAATATTACAAAACATTTTTTTGATTTGACCGGTTGGACCATTGACCTACTTTAATGTCTTGTCCATAGAATGTACAAGTATTGACACAAGCGTCTTCAAACTCCTGCAGTCTCGTTTACCCTTCAGAGACTTAGTGTATCGCTTGCTTAATCTTGTTCTTTCGTCCTTTCCGTACTTCTTACCTCAATATACCTTTTTCCTTCATTGCATCATAAACCACACAATATGCCAATTGCATTTCCTAACTAGGAGGGTCAGAAAGGCGGCCGGACGTAAAAGAATTCAGCTAAAGTCTTAACACATTGCAATTATCCTAAAAAAAAAATGGGAAAATGGTAAAAAATTATGATAATGATCCTTGTTTAATACTTCCTCATTCTTGACTAATTAATAACTTGTATCTTAACGATAATCCTTAGGTTCCCTTGTAGTCATTTTTCACTGTAGATAAGTTAATCAATCATATTAATTAAAATCAATTTAAATCTTTCAGAAGCTCACACTCATATTGCGCCATAGAGAAATGAAACACGTGCGACTGTATACCGAAATAGACCTCAGCATGTGATCTATTAATTAAATTTTATCTAGTTTTGCGAGCTCATGAAAATCTCTCTCCGTTTTGGGATAAATTATAATGAGGATGCCGCGAATCACTTATAAAAATAAAATTTTCTATTGAATATGCTATTGTTAACAGTGATCAACTAATCACCGTTAACAATAGCATATTCTATGAGTGTTTCGACAGACAGTCTACAAAAGTAGTAACTATTGTATAAAATATCTTTCATTTTCAACTGCACCCATTTCCAAAGATAACAAGGATGAAAGCTTGATTTAATTCTCAGTAGTGTTGGTTTTAGACCGTTTGACGCCAATTAAAGTGAATATTATCTCGAGACGGTATCAGACAAAAGTTATCGCTATCATTGCTTATCTAGCGATATCTGTCGCCACACGCCACACGAATGATACTGCGATGATAAACATATTGCGGAGACTTTAGTTTATCAGTTTACTTTGCAGAAATTAAATCATTATGGAACTTACTTTCTCGGTAATAATATGAGTCAACCTTATATAAGAATTATGAACTCATTTCAGAAGATTTGTATTAGTTTGTGTATTTGTGAAGCACTGGTAATGTCTTAAAATTAGCAGTATTCACCGATTGAACAACTGGGAAATGAAATAATTCGATCAACTTTGAGAAGAACAATTAGCTGGAGAACTAATTCTGACTTTATCTTTGGCTACCTAGCGAGGAGGGAACTTTCGCTAGTATAAGAACTTCGGGATAATAGGATATTTTACTGTATACGAGAAAAAATCTAAACATATATTCTTCAGATACCTTAGGCAAACAACAGTCAGAAAATGTTAGTTTTAGTTCATAAAATAATAAAATATTTTTATAATTTATTTCAAAGTTTTCAGTTTTTTAAATCTCTTCTATTACACCGTGAAATAGTAGCCGCCATGTTATTACGTCACACCGCTTTGTAAGTACTTGGTTCTTGGTTACTGTCAGCATGCCTATGTCATTCACATTTTAAAAAACGAACTAACGTGATTACCACAGAGCAATATGGATTCCACTGCGTCCAGCGTATTTGAATACGGGCGAAATTTAAAATTGTAAATTTTTATGGCACTTATCGATTGAATAAAAATTTTGTGTTTTTTCTGTGGTTTAATAGCACTATAGAAAATAATTAAGACTCTTTTAAAAAATGGGTGTAATACCATATTCTTAACAAGAGGGTTTCCATTCCAAACGTAACGGTTAGAGTACTGGATAAGTTAAAGAGAGATTACAAACACATCTTCACCGTTAATTGTAGTTGCTGATGGAAGAATTAACCATGTTTGTATTGCCCAACGTGCATTAGATGTTTATTATGAAACGTCACTTGTTTAACCCGGCCGTACAAATGACTTTTATATTAGTTTTTCGATTATGTATATTTCTGACAAGTGTTTTATAGATCTAACACTCATAATCCAAGTCGACGAAATACCTTATGAGTGTCAAGTTTTTAAGGCTATGAAACATAAGGTACATACCTTACGATTCAAAGCCTTACCATAGCATAAATTATAAGTCGTCATTAGAACTTCTCTTTAATCTGTTTTCTGCATCTATCCAGAAACTAATGCTGAAGAAACTTATTTGACGTAGGTCCGGTTTCCAATAATACAGGCAGCAATAATAATACAGGGAAGAAATGTATTCTCGGAATAATAATAAATTACAACATATCTCTATTCTTAAGTTCGACTACTTTTTAACGACGTATAAATAAAATAATGTACGGAATAATCTCTTTGGTAATTTGCTATATATAATGTATGTAAACAGTTCAAGCTACTCTTAATAATAGAAAATAATCATCAGTTCAACATGTCACATTATCGCATCAAGCTGTACCTATAATCAAGAAACAAAGTGAAAATTTTCAATTTTCCACGCGAAGGCGCTGGCAATCGGAAATCTGTATTCCGGTCCAAAATTGAGGCTCGCGATTTTATTAAAATCAAGGGAAAGGAATATTCTTATTTTTTGAAGATGACTTTTTTAAAATTGCATCGCAGTGGGGAGGAACAGACACTGGAGCCATTTGCATTTTTATGCGATAATTAAGAACCATAGAGGGTGTCTCGCAAAAGGCGAGAGGTGGATTAATTTAAAAAAAAAATGCGTTATTAACTTCATCTCATAATGCGATAAAAGCATTATTTTTAATAACACTGAGAATTATTAATTTTGATTAATTAGGTGCTTATAAATTTTAATTCTTTTTATACGACCCGAGTAGACTACGTAAGTCTACTAAAATGTCATAAAAATATAAATAATTATACGCCTAACTTTTGAACAGGTAACATATTATGTGGTACATTAAAATTGTGCTACTTCGGATACAGTTAAATTATAATTCGATTGGAAAACTTCTCAAGGTATTAGAGCCACACTGATTTGAGCACGGTTGGGCAGGCTCGACCGGGTCGGTGCTACCCTCGCATAGAAGATCAACGTAAAATGACAGTGTTCGCGCTATCGTGTTTCGTTGGTGATTGAGAGACCGGACGCCCAATGATGCAGAAGCATTACTAGGCTGCCATTGTGTGGTTCACATGCCGCATTGTTGCATTGGCTGCATTCGCAATGAGTATGGTGACCACCACTCTTGGATTCTGCTTATTCTTTCCATCAGGCAGAGTAGAGTCATTTTGGTTTTGGCAGGGCCAAACATAAAGAAAAAATTGCTTGGTATGAAATAAATTTTCTTGTTGTTTGTTTGTCAAATTTTCTTGGACTGCACATATCAAGCGATGCTTGGATAGGAGCGAGAGACCAAGCCGATATAGAGTACAAAATAATTGTTACCTATAGTATACCACACTCGCTCCAAAACAGTGCGTATTCAAACAACCCTGAATCCGTGCGTCTAAGAATAATTGGCCAGGAAATTATTCCCAGTGTAAAAGTTGTTAAAAATGGTGCTAATTTCTCATCGTCGTCGCCCGACATTTTATACGAACAACATTCATATAACACAGACCGTTATGACAGCACTTAACAATCTTGCGGATATTTTTATCATTTGTACAAACGCCATGTTCTGTCGCAGGGGCCTGTAATCCAGGATTATGACGCATAAACTGGATTTAGAAGCCACTACAGAACTAGACCATGAAGGAACAAAGCGGACTCCGCCCATCGCACTTTTATTGCACATAAAGTAGGTAAGGAGAGTTGTGTGCGATCTATCGCAGCCCTCAGTAACAGATGTTCGGTAATTACGCATTTTTACGATTTATACCGATCGTAAAAGTACCTTTACAATGGTAAATTTTATTAAGCAGCTGTAAAATATATGTAATCATATACGGTTTTATGGCTCCAAAAGGTTTTTGGTGGTGCACAAACATCTTCACACGTAGACAAATGATGGGTTAAGCAAATTACGCCTTTGCCACGTTACAATAAGAGTATTTGGTTTTGGAGCAATCGTTACTTTAACTTGTGTTCACTAAAATCGTCACCTTTCCTTTGTGAAATCGGTTTTATTATTATTTTTTTGTGTTAAGTACGGTTAGCATTTTATTATATTAGTTGACTGTTAGTTTTCCGAATTATTATAATTATTTTTATACGTATGAAATAAGATTTTTGCAATAAAACTTTGATTGTTGAGTTATATCTCACGAAACTTGAGAGGTAATATATTACAGAATTTTATTCTATATTTATTCAGATTTTTGTACTAAAGTTTAATATCAATATTTACGGCATTTATAAAAAAAATACGAAAATTATAGTATCCTTATAAAAGTACATTTACATAAACTACTGTGCGTTTTACTATTTCATAAGAATTTTACGTTTTTACAACTAAAGCTACCCAGGTCTTCTAAAAAAATACTACAATCACAAGGTGCAGTTCAACTTCGAATAAATACAATAACATTTGTATACATATATACACCACAACTTATAATTACTTACAGAGACAAACGATTAAAGTTTAAGAAATAAAACATCAAATCAAGGGTAATTAATATAGGATATGTAATTAACATTGTTTTATGTACGTGTTAGTTTTACCTGACATTAAAGAAAAATATTAAAGGCTAGGAATAGCTCTCTCTTGTGAAGTACTATGATACATAGCAAATTATTCTCTCGCGTCTATTTCAAGAACTTGAAACCACAAACTCGTCAGTGGAGGAAACTTCAGAAATCAAAGTACTTAATAATTCTATTTGATATTGTCTATTTCAACTTTCATCACCATTATACTATTGTTCTACAAGAACAGACCTTCACAGCCTTCTGCTACATTGTATCAATTTATCAATATACATTTTACCTACTTTTATAGCCAAGTTTTTAATAAATAATAATAGAGTTAAGCTTTTGAGTTCAAACATTTTCTGAAATCACACTATAAGGTAGTAGAGTCATGCCGATTTCATTACGGTTAGGGCGGTTCGACTGGCCTAATAATGCAGAAGCATCACTAGGCCGCGGTCCATAGTGTGGGTTACCATGCTGCATTGTTGCATTGTCTGCATTCGCAATGGGTATGGTGACCTCTACTCTTGGATTCTACCTATGCTTTCTAACAGGCAGAGTACAGTCATTTTGACAGGGTCATACGTAACAAAAAAACACAGTTATCAATGTCCACCGGAGGATCTTCTTCTTCTACGTCTGGCCTTTTGCTGTTTCTAATCGGGGTCAGCTCTCCTTGTCCTTCTTCTCCAGAGACATCTGTTCTGGGTCGTCATCGGGTCCACTTTATCTTCATCGAGGTCTTTCCTAATGGTCGATATCCATGTAGATCGGGTCTGCCACGACCTCTTGGTCTCGACTCCTGTTGCAGCACTGTTTTGGTCATGTGTTCGTCAGGTCGACACATGAAGTGACCATACCACCTCAAGCGCATCTTTTTGACCTTCTCCGCTTTTGGTCTTACTCTGAACCTGTCTCTAATATACAAGTTCGGCACTTTATCTACAAGTGAGACGCCTGCGGACCATCAGAGCATTCGCATTTCGTTGACGTGCACTTTGTTTAACTGCGCTTTTGTAATTGGCTAACACTCTGCACCATTGGTCATTGCTGGCCGTGCTGCGGTTTTATAGACCTTGCCTTTGATTTAGAGTACGTCCGAGTTTTCCAATGTCCACCGAAAGATGTATACACATATTTCACAATTTAGAGCAACAACCTAAAATATTGTTTTATTAATAAAGCACTTATTGTTGTGCACTAAGTCTCGTCAAGAAGCTTATATAAGGTTTATTGTGTTAAGTTGATTTAGGGTTCCGTATAAACCGTCGTGTCTCATGAATGATGCTAAGTCCACAAGCCCCGCCTTAGTCAAGCGGAGCCTAACTAAGCGGGACAGTTTGTCTAGCCCGGAGAACTGCGAAATAGGTGAACTTATAACAACTACTTTGTGGGTCGCTGTTTTAGTTGTAGGCTTAAGGTTCTGTCCTAAAATAATATCGTCCTTTCGTCTGTGTGTATTAGTACCAGAGAATAGGTACCTACATAAATTATTTTGTTTTCTATCAATGGTTAAGTCAAAAGCAGTTACACAGTAACCTTTTTAAACCTTGCTTACGAAGCTTATGAGTTAGGTAACTATCCACTCACAAAATGCAAACTGCGATAAACTGGAGCTTAGACTGAAAGTCTCTTGTATGAAGCGGTATGAAGTAATCTCCTTTATGAAATCTATGGTGTACACTAACGTTGGAGCAGCTTCTCTCCCACACATAAACCCGTTTTTAAATACCACTATTTTTAAAGTGTTTCTGGTTTTGAACAGGTGCGCCAGAGGTATGGATTGGTATCGTGCATTTTACATGAGTAGTGTCAACATTATTTTACTATTAATTTATTAGAAATGGTTAGAATTTATATAATAATTTAATACTCTTTGAATATAATATAAGCCAAAACTCAAAACCGTGTTATAGTTCTTGGGCGGTCCTTTTAACCCTGCAAATATACAATCTCAAAAGCTGTTTTTAGGTTGATGGTCCCAGAAGAACTTTAAGAGATGCAAGGAAATAATTATCAGATGTTGTCATTGCCAAACTTGAGTCAAAGTGAAAACAAAACAGCTGTATGATTCAAAGTTCACCGGAATCTGTCAATCTTATCTTAAACTCCTGAGAATGATGAAGGACGCATACCTATTTATTCTTTGTTGGTATATTGCCATGTGTCGCGATATTGACATTACAATGATTAATATGGTTATTTCCCTAAAACTTGTTCATTTTAGATAGCGTTGCGAGAAAATATATTACAAAAGATTAACTTTTAAAACTAAATGAGCTACGGGTTACATCACAATATTCACGTATGTAGCTGGAAAACTGATAATTTTGAGGTGATTAATTTTGAGTGAAGTTTTTGAGTTCAAGAATTATTTCCTCTCTAATATATAAAGACTGAAGAAGAGACAAGTAAAATTTTAACAAAAATAAAACCTAAAAATAAAAAAGTTTGACTCGATTTCTCTTAGATGCGATCATCAGATCTTAGTGTCCTTATCATGGTACCACCGTTGGGATATCTTCTTTCCATTAAAAAAATAAACGACGAAGTTATCCGCGAACACACATTAAAAGAAAAAAATATAGATTCGGTTGAATTAAGAAACCTCCTCCTTTTTTGAAGTCGGTTAAAATGGATTCTTGTGGGGCCATTGTATTATTCCTCTAGAGCCAACTCAAACACCTACATATTATAATTTTAAATTAAGCGTTTAAATTTGATGTTCTATTTTTACCTATTGCACCAATAAATCGATAAAGCTTCGTTACATTTGATTTTCCGAGTGCAGCACTTCTTTAACTTTGTAATCCATATATATATACATAAAACAGGAAGGTGACTGACTGACATACCCAGAGATCAACGCACAGTCCAAACCGCTGAACCTTGAATCCTGAAATTTTGCATGTAGTTTCTTTATATAAAGTAAGTAAGCACTAAGAAAGGAATTTTTGAAATTCCATCCCTAAGGGGGTAAAGGGTAAATCAGGGGATAAAAGTCTGCGTGAGCAAAGCCGCGCGCAAAAGCTAGTGTATATATATGTGCTATGTGTAATAAAACATATTTATATTATAAAACAACTAGCTACCGTCACGTCTTCTTTACTTAAATTGTGAGTGTACCTTGCCTCTCATCAAATATCATGATTCTAGGTCAAAGAGAAATGTCCTATGAAATGTAATGCTTAAGAAGCCGTAACTTTTGATAGTGTTGACCAAGTTTTTTATAGCTTCAGGGGACCACAGTCCGGAGTTTTTAATGTATATCTTAACTTGATACCTCCAGAGACCTCCTACCAGGGAAAAACAGGCTTGACACACATTTATATTTAGACAGTCGATAGGCGGGCGGTCACCGAAGTGATCTTATAATAAAGATTTGTTGGCGCATAAAAACAAAATCATTACAAAAAAACTAAAGTAAAATAAAATAACAATTGAAGATCTTATTTATTATCTTTTAAGGAATAAAACCTTAACAAACATGCATTAATATTATAGTACTGTCATATGTAGTAATCATTTGTATTCGATAAACACTTTTGTGTCCTTGAAACAGTTTGTTTGTATACAAACATTTGCATATAGATACAAAATACTATGTAAACAACAAAAAATAGTACATAATAATCGCATATTTCTCACGTTATCGATGATGGCGAGAAGGGGAGATACCGAGTCCCGTACGCAAATATTCAATAGTTGCCCACAAATACAGAAATATCAAGTAAATCGATAATACCCTATTCACGATTTACGATTTTAACCTATTAATTGTATTAATTGTATAATTTTTTGGTTTATTGAAAACTTGACAAACTAAAGTCATATTTTAACAATTATTTTTACGGGAATTAACGCGATCACTTATTAAAAGGTATTACATACCTCTGATTTGCCTGTATGTAATACCTTTTAATAAGTGATCGCGTTAATTCCCGTAAAAATAATTGTTAATATATCATGGAACGCGAAAGTTTAAAAGTTAATATAAAGTCATATTTGTCAAAGTTTGTCAAAATTCAATATTATAGTATAATTAGTCAACTAATTACACTTAGTACCTGGATGACCGGGCTTTGCTCCTAGCTGGATCGATTTATCGCTCTCGATATATTAACAATTATTTTTACGGGAATTAACGCGATCACTTACTAAAAGGTTGTCGTTTACATACCATACAAAATTTCATGAAAATTGTGGAAGCTGTTGCCGAGATTCAGCTGATATATAATATAAGAATTACTCTACTAAAGGTATTAGATCACAGAACTTAATCGTAAAAAAAAACTAAAATAGTATGTATAATAATAAATAAATAAATATTTCGGACATTTAACACACAACGCCGTCTAGTCCCAAGCTAAGCAGAGCTTGAGTTATGGGTCCTAGACAACTGATACAAATACATATATACTTTTTTTGTAAATTCATACATATTATACATAGAAAACACCCAAACTCCGAAACAAATATTTGTAGACCATACAAAAATTTGGTCCGACCCGGGAATCGAACCCGAGACCTGATGACCAGCAGTCGCGCACGACGACCGCCAGACCAACGAGGCAGTAATGGTAGGTACTGTTAATATATAATTGTGTACATTGGCACAGATATTTTTCTAAGTTATAAAGCACTTAGGCAACTAATCTAATATGTGCAACTTGTGTTCATAATATATACCTACATAGTAGAATTATGTTTTTTAGATTAAACATTTTTATACCAATCAAAATAGCGTCCATCTACACTAAGATTAATACATGTTAAGAGAATTAGACCAGACAAAAAATAAATGATATATACCACGCTTTTGAAGTCTTGAGTGAATGTACCTGTAAAGAATTAAATCTCAATTAGCCCTTCTAAATTGTAAGTAGCTAATAAAAAAGTGCTTCAATGGGGTTCAAACCGACTAACAAGCGTCATGTTTCTCGTCGGGGACTCGCAAACCAGTAAAGTCGTAAACTTGTAACGAAGTGGCAAGCCTCGGAGGTGTCGTTGAAAGTGGGATGATACCTTCCTGCCACACTTGATTCGTCCCTCTAGACACTACTTGATTGAGGGCAGTTCTTTCATTTTTGTAACACTAAATTAAGTTTATAATGAATTTTAGACTCTTTGAGTCAACTATATCAGTGTAAGACAAAATAAGTTATTTTTTTTATTTTTTTAGACAACTGACACTAGAAGTACATCTAGTGTCGTGGAGGACTTGACAAACATATAAGAAACAGATACAAAGAAAAGCCAGACTCAGAAAAACAATGAGTTGATCATACAAAGTGTTGACCCATGTAGGATTTGAACCCACAATGCTAGACACAGTAGGAAGCTGCGTAGCGACCACTTCAACCACCAGGCAATACTTGTCAAATACACCCATGTTTATCACCTGAAGCATTTTATAATAATGTATTTCAGAAAAAACTATCAATTCCTAAACTATCGTTTTGTGTTTATCAACTTTTTAATAACCTGGTGATTCGTATTACGGTCCCGGCCTTTAAGTAGACCAGCCAGAAATTTGGTCAGCCCGCCGACAACCTCACTCAGTCGGTGACATGTACCGAAAGTATTACTTAACCCTCATCTTTTGTGAATCCCAGCTTTCCCCCCAAGTTGGTTTGGTCCATATTTACACACTGACACGATAACTTTAGTTTGATTTGGCTCAATGATTCAGAAGCATTTCAATAGGTCGCCATATTTTGGGTCACCATGCCGCATTAAAGTGCATTACCTCCACTTGCAATGAGTATGTTGACCAATATCCTTGGATTCTGCTCAAGCTTTCCCTTAAGTAGAGTCACTTTGACACGCTCATATACATTATATTCACAACTAGCTGAACCCCGCGGTGCTACCCGCGGTTATCGTCGTTCCGCGAGTAGGTCAAAGTTCAAAGTTAGTTTAAAAAAAGTAGCCTAAGTTACTCCCTGCATCAACGTGCCAGTGAAAGTCCCTACCAAAATACGTCCTGCAGTTCCGTAGATTACCCGGAACAAACAGACAGACATACAGACAGTCTGACAGACAGACCGACAAAAACATTTTTTAATACATTTTTGGCATATGTACCGTGTATACATACATGAGCATTTAGTAAAAAGCGGTTATTTTAATACTACAAACAAACACTCCAATTTTATTTATTTGTAATAGATTGTTAAAAATAGCCATTAGACGAGACATTCTTTCTCTACTATACTTTTGTATTGTTGGTCTACAACTCATGAAATAACGATAATAAAATAAGTTGTATGTTGTTGTATAAATAACAATAAAAAAAGTTGTATGTAGTAGTAAATAGATGTTTCTTTCATAGGCTATATATGAAGTGTAAACAGGTGAAAATGTCAAGCAATTTAAAAGCAAGTACGTTTGTAATCGCTCAATAACATTAATGAATATCTTACCGATTGTATTGTCACATTAAATTGATAAACAATAATGTCATTGGTGTTAAATGAGTGCAAGGTACTAAACTGATACTAATGTGTGCTTTGTACAATAGAATATACCTATATTTATATCTGAAAAATAATCAAAACACACAAATATGAATGCTTTAAAAACTTTCAGTAAGTGTTAATAAGAAATTTGGAGAATGGGGTTTTAAAGTACGCGAAAACTGCTAATCTAACTGAGATGTATCTAAAAAAAAATAAAACAGAAAATCTTGTGTATCCCATAATATACCGCTTGTGAAGCGCCAGGCTGTTTAAAGATATTGACGAACCAAAGTCATCGCTTTAAGTCCCGGGAATGTAATTGTAAATTTATATTACTTTATTAAGAGCCTTTTGAGAGCTTTAAGAGGATACTAACTATAAAGTTGCTCCTCAACTGTTCAATCTAAACAGAATATAATTAAAATGTCCGCCATATTTGTGGGAGGAGATCTCTTTCAACACAATACTGGCGCGATTGGGAGCGACGTAGATTTGCGTTCTCCGATAATATAATTATTGTAACGTTTCCAAAGGAAATTGAACCTTCAACTGTCGAGAATGCTACCATAAAAAATGTAATTTCGTTTCAATTGTGTTCTGTTGTTTCATTTAGTGAATTTGAGGCTGTTAGATCTAACAAATATTTATTGAAAATGGTTTTCAGAAGTCGTTTATTATGCCATATCTACTCGTTGACTATCTATTGTTAAGAAACTTGACATGTACTTTATCAAATACTAAAAGTAGGGTGTATTTCATCTAGAAAATAGCAATTACTACTGAGGACACCAGAATTGTTTGCATTCTACAAGGTAATAAGTGAGGCCGCTTGTAAAAGTTACTTACAATGATCCCCAATTCAGTGTTACATTGCTCGCTCAGAATTCTGTGAGTTGTAACACTTAACTCAATAATTGAAAAACTCGAGTACAGAAGTACTTACTTTCTAATCGAATTAGAAATCGATTCTATTTAACTTGGAGCAGCACCGTGCTTAACCGTACTAACAGAATACCGATTCTCCGATACCAATATTGAGCATCAATACAACATGGTGTGACTTCTCTGTGAGTGGACAGGGTTGTCACAGCTGCATATTGTGTTAATAGGGTTGATAATTCACTCCGGTTGACAAAATATTTAATTGTGATAATAGTTATCTAGTTGCACAAAAACATTATCTGTACCTTATGTATGGAAAATTATAATGACTCAATGCAGTTTCAATATTATCTGTAGTTTCTACCTATAATTATTGATCTTTAAAAGAGTTTACAATCGTTTTTGGCAATAATAAAAACAACTGCAGTAATTTATCGTGTAAACAACACCGCGTATCAATATGTATTGAAAATGTATTATCTTCAAGGAAAGAAACAGTTTCAGCAGAAAGTTCTAGGCCAATGATATCAACTTTCAGGATAAATGTTTATAATAAACATATTGTTGTTATGATGACATGATATAATTACGGCTTCATTGAAACTCGGTGTCAACTAAAACTTATTGCTTCGGTGACGTAGTGAAAGCGTATGCGACTGCTGTGCTTGAGGTCTCGGGTTCGATTCCGGGGTCGGCCCAAATGTTTGTACAATCTACAATGGCGGGATACGACTTGAATTCGAATAACAGTTCTTTTTACCCGACTACGGCAAAGCCAAAGGAGGGTTATGATTTTGACAGGCTATGTATGTATGTATGTATGTATGTATGTATGTATGTATGTATGTATGTATGTATGTTCATTTGTTCCCTCCTAGCTCCTTAACTACTCATTAGATTTGGAAGAATGAGGTGTCTCTAGAAGCGTCATGATCGTCTTCTGGTTATAGGCTATATGACGTGTCACTGAATCTAATGTGGCGCCCTCTAGCCGACATAAAGTACCGTATTAAAAAATAAATTTGAGATAAACATGCCGTGTTTGGTATCATTGGGAAGGGCGTTACTTGTACATTTCAAAAATACATATATTATTAGCATTTGTTCGTGACTTTGTCCGTATTTATTCGATAAGTGTGATATTTCAATGGTATGCTTTTTTGTTCCCTCATTCTTTCTAAACTTGTCAGAATTAGACAAATGAGGTACCGTTAGAAGAGTCTTGATTGTCCGCTGACTAGAAGTTATATGACGTGTCACTGAATTGAATGTGGCGCCCTCTAGCCGACATAAAGTACCGTATTAAAAAATAAATTTGAGATAAACATGCCGTGTTTGATATCATTGGAAAGGGCGTTACTTGTAGATTTCAAAAAAATATATATTATTAGCATCTTCTCGTGACTTTGTCCGTATTTATTCGATAATTGTGATATTTCTGTAGTATCTATTTAAAATATACTTTGTAAAGAAATTAGTATTATAGAGGCACCAAAACATATTAAATAAAAAAAAGTAAGAACTAAAACCCAACTACGACAAAAAACGACGCTGAAAAAGTATGAAACAAGTTTCAAAAGCCGTAGTCACGCGTTGTTAAAGTGTTATGGACTATGGAACATTCCTAAGTTTCAAAAGCCAAAGTAGTCCATGTAGTGTAATGTACCATAGTATATAACACTTTAACAACGCGTGACTACGGCTTTTGAAACTTGTTTCATACTTTTTCAGCGTCGTTTTTTGTCGTAGTTGGGTTTTAGTTCTTACTTTTTTTTTAAATACGGAGCTGTGGTAGTGAAAAGCGCGTATCCGACAATGTTCTTTTTATACCCGACTAAGGCAAAGCCAAAGTCTAGCCATTAGAACTGGACAAATGAGGTGTTGTTAGAAGCGTCATGATTGTTTGCATTTAATCTAATGTGGCGCCCTCTAGCCGACATAAAGCACTGTATTAAAAATAATTTTTTGATAAATATGTCGTGTTTGGTATCATCGGAAAGGGCGTTATTTGTACATTTCAAAAAAATATTTATCATTAGCATTTGCTCGTAACTTTGTCCGTATTTGTTCGATAATTGTGATATTTAAATTATAACGGCACCAAAACAGTTTAAAAAAAAATTAAAACCAAACAACAACAAAAAACAAAAAACGAAGCTGAAAAAGTATGAAACAAGTTGGAAAAGCTGTTAAATGTTATGGTACGTTTCTATGTAGTGTTCTACATAGTGAGTAATGAGGTTCATAACAAGTCAGTTCAGTTTATGAACTATGTCACTGTGCGGGTGGAACCTCCCCTAATTATAACATTGAAGGGAGTTCATTAATTAGGGCTACTTTTAATTAGAGCGAGGCGAATGCGCCATTACGAACAAATCAACATCTCGATACTGATTACCGCAGTGGCGCAAATTACCCAATTATTTCCCATTAGCAGATCCTTTGAACTTCTCTCCTCCTCATCGACGCTAAGTACTCCAAAGTCTTGTGACGCATTTCGTAACTTTCTTAATGATGTTATTTTTACTTGAAGCGTTCGTGTAATATCCTCTTTACTTGAAAGCGAATCTTGTTTAGTTATTTATGGATTTTCATTTACAGTTATCGTTCTTTTTTCTTCGATATATAGTTACCAATCATCTTTTCCTTTTTTTTTATTTTTGTTTGTAAGTGGCATATTTTTTTTCTTTTTGTGTGTAATTGGCATAAAATGGCACAAAGGAAAAGAAGTGGTGAGTATCATGATATAATGCAGTTCTTACGTACTACAGCATTTCGGTCCCGTTTTCTTATCATCGAATATCAATACTGCAATCATCAAGGCGCATTTTTGTCCTTTGAGTGAAGTCATCACTACATCAATATCAACTGATTATCAAATAGAATATGTATTTATTTCCCTTCTTATTTTAGACTTACTATTAAGGTATATTCATGATAAACTAATAGCACTTAATTTTATAAAGTAATATCTTATATTTGTCCTTATGTTACAAAAACTAAAGCTTTCTGTATCTTCATAAGAAGCAAATACCCATCTTACTTCCAGATCAAACCGGTTAACTATAAACAATGAGAAGCTAAAACTAAAACTAATCCTGATATATGAAGGCTACGTTTAATCCGGCCAGATTGTACCGATTATTTCGCAAGGGCTTCAAGGGCCTCGCTGTGACGTCATGAGGCTTTTGAGCTTACCCTCAATTTGGTGCTACATACGTTGGTGAGCTTAATAATGTCGATGGCGCAGCTCTGAACTCCAGGATGTAAATTACTCGTTTCTCAAATATAAGTAGTTTCTTGGTATTAAATTGGATATGTTCTGGGGATCATTATCTGACAAATGGATTGTCACGGTTTACAGTAGTTTTAGGTACATTTTTTTATATTATAGTGGGCAAACGAGCAAACGCAAATGGTAAGCGATTAAATCAAGATATTCAGATTTACAATTACATTAAGAGGGATTTCTAAAAAATTATAAAGTAGACATTGCGCACAAATCTAATAAAAACAAAGTTTGTAAAAGAGCTTCTTAAATGTTTAAAAAATAACTCTCGTCTCGCAATAATGTACCGAGACTCATAAAGTCGTAATGGTATACGTTATGATGAAGTGTTAAGCAACTACATCTCTCTCAAGACACATGCACACAATATCTCGCATTTGAACTTTCATATTTAATCTTACATCTCAAACCCTTTTTATTTTTTTAACAGCCTCACACAATCAAAAATAAGCCCTGTAACTTAAACTTTACGGTCGAAATTAATTTCATGATTGTAATCAACAGCTATAATTTCATTTTAATTAATGCCTTGCACTTTGATAATATTACGATCCACTTGTCTGTTCAATCTAAATATAGATTTATGGTTTAATGAAAATTGAATCTTGTTATTAATTGCATGTGATTCAAATTGTATGCTCGTTTGCCTGCGAGTAGTTATTAAGGGAGGTCTGCTGCACACGTGTTGGTACATTATCTGCCGATATGTGGTCCACTTCAGTACCACAATGTCTGATGTTTGCTGCGCCGTCTTTGTTTATATCTATCTCCATAATGAGCTAACATACATACGGCTCGGATTACAATCTCACAGAAAACCAACCTTTAATGACAGCATTTGTGCTGTCGTGTTTCGTTGGTGAGTGCGAGGCTGGAGGCCCAAGGATGAATAAACATCGCAATTGGCCGCTGTAGTGTGGATCACCAAGCTGTATTGTTGCATTGTCTGCTTTCGCAATGAGTATAGTGACCACTATTCTTGGATCCTGTTTTCCATCAGGAAGAGTAGAGTCACTTTTGCAGGCTCATACATAAAACAGGATGTGATACAAACTAGCCGGTTGCCAGTGCTTTTAACGTAGATTTTCTCTATTACATGAAGAAGCAAGTACTGAAATACCTTCTCTCAGAAGTAGCCATGGCACGAAGACTCCAATAATCAATAAGAAGAAACAAAAAATTTGGAATATATATTGACTTTTTCTGCCATACAATATAAATAATACAATATAAGCCAAATGAGGTTTTGGAAATAAAATACATTTAAAATCCTCCGCTCCGTGTTTAGAAGCATTCTTTAAATAATTCTCTTGCAGCAATGTTTGGTATTCTTATAGCGCGGCTACTTTTTCACTTTAAGTATTCTAAATAGTTTAATAAACTGAGTCTCTCGAGAGTTAGGTACGAAAAAAGATTTTGGTATGCAAATTGATAACTTTTTCATTTTGCTAAGGTTCAGTTGGCGGTCAATAATAATATTAGGTATAGTATCTTTAAAAAGGTATTTCTAATCTTTTTTACCATAATAACAGATAATTAAGTTTCATTAGACTTCATCGTCATCCCTTCACTGAAAACAGTCATCATTTGGTATATTTCATTGCTAGGCGGTCATACTATGACGATGTTTAACAGAGCTTTAGTGATACATTAATAATTATTTTCACCGTTAAAATAAGCCAACAAGCAACTGTTACTTATGAAGACAGTTTATAACGAAATCATTGCATTTTCAGTTGTTATTAATTGTAAACTGTGTTAGAAACAACAAAGTTATTACTATTATTGTTTTTGATAATGTAGTTCGACGTTATCGCCATAGGTACCTACCTACAGGTACAAACTCAGCTTTGGTTAAAGCATTTCACGTAATATTTTCTGATAGAATCATTCTGTGATTGCCTTATTATTTAATTGTTAATTATTTAAATCACCCAATATCAACACATATAGCACACAATTTTCAAGCTACTTTAAAAATCCAATATAACTTAATGCATAAAGCAAAGAAACAGCGAAAATACCAAGACATTACCGCAAAAGTCTTCAAAACACCTGATGTCTTTCACTTAAGGCTATTACCGCTAGTACACGAACACATTAAAACCGGAACTTCCTCAAACTTTGTTGATTAAATCCGACATCAACCCTTCCGTGCTTCACGTCACGGCGAATTAGCTAATGAGCCCCCGTCAAAATGGCTGTACCACCAGAGTGACGTCACCCGTCAGGGAAACAGTAGCGTCAAATTTACTCCTTGACGCCCTGTCTTTGTACTATTGTTATGGACGGTTTAGACGACCGCGCCCGAAGCGTATTGCGGCCTATTGGACTCGCCTGTATACCTAACATCAATGTATACTTGACTACCAGAAATATAATAACATTCTAGTTGCTATTTGAAAGCAACCAGAAAAGTAGTAAGAGGTATACATAGCGTTAGGGAATTCCTGGTGAAAAGTAGATCCAGGTGTTTCCTTGTTTATATGATTTGAAATGGTACATATTGATATATGCGTACTTAATCTCATCCTTAAACAAATTTAAAACCTTAAATTCTGAACACATTCTCGTGATTTCAACTTAAAACAACTAAAGCACAAGTTTTAGTTGTGCTTAAAGTTTTTAGAGCTCAATAAATAACTAACGCGCATAGTTTTAGGCTATAAAAGCAAAACCCTTTAAGTTCTACCCATTTTGGGGATTGTTCAATCTCGAGTCTGAGGTTTTACGATATTGAAAAGGAGTGAAAGTCAGGTTTCAAAGGTTATAGTTATCTACATAGATTGAATGCTAGGACCCTTTCTCTCCTCTTACTAAAGCGACCTAATTTGCAAATGGTCGTTAATTTTTTCAGTATAATTTTTAAACATGAGATTCACGTTCATTAAAAAAGATGCACACGTCAGTTTCTATGTTCGAGGCCCAAATAAACGACCACGAGAAGACCTAGAGTCTGTAGCCAGCTTTATATCTCACGCCAACAATTAATGAAGTATTAAAAATGAACTCAGCCTAACGATGATAGATCGGTCCGCCATTTTGTTTCGTCGCACGGTATCCGGTTCCGGAGTCCAACTTCTTAATTTAATAAAGCCTTGATTTATATGACAAAGTTTAGGTTTGTTGAGCACAAAGTTTTGGGATACAAAGAGGACAGGTATTCATTGTTTAACGCAGATAAATTCCACTTGTTCATTGAGAAGTTTTTTGTATAATGAGAGGTATTTTTGTTACAAAATGTAGACAAATAATGTTGGAAGAGAGAAAATTTATCTGAAATAGATAGGGGTTAGATAAGTAATTAGTACACGACTGCAATGAGTGTGATCTATTCTCTGGTTTATATATGTCCATTAAAACTCTTCTAGCGACCTTATGAGGTGCTCTGGTCTAAACTGGAGACCTAGCCAAGTTGCAAGCGTTCTTCTTTCTGCAATCGTTAACGCCTAAATTCTTGCGTGTCATTGGCTAATCTTAGACCAAGTGTGCAGGCAAACCTGTGATTTAACAGAAGACTACTGCAGTTCCCTGCATTAGTTATAGCCCATTTTCAAATAGGTAAGCAATAACTAATAGGGGAACTAATCTAAAGGAAATCTAGTCTTGTTCAGTTTGATTTAACAATAGACACTAAGAAGTAATTTTATTGGTTGAGGAGTCATCCTACTAATATTATAAACTCGAAATTGTGTAAGTATTAAGCAAAAACTACTGAACGGATTGGGATGAAACTTTACAGTAATATAGTTTATACATCAGAATAACACATAGACTACTATTTGCTGCGATAACCGATATGCGTGCGGAGCCGCGAGCAACAACTAGTGAAAGAAGAATATAGTTTCTTGCAATTTCTTTGCTTTCTTGAATAAACTTTAATTAGACTGACAAAACAATCTGGGCCTATTAAGTCCCACCAAATAAGACCATAGCGCCGAATGCGGTAGTATTCCATAAACTGTCTGATTTCAGAATATTATTAATATATAGAGTAAGAAAATAATAAATAATATATAAATTTGATTGTACTTATGTCTAATTGAAGGTACAACGTTGCAATGAACCGGTACCTTTGCATTATTTGTTGTAAATTTTAACCATATTCGTGTAGTGTTAGGGTTGTATTTTTTGTTAAGTATAAAAGATGACAGCCGGTGCATCAGCTTGTTTTTAGGGTTCCGTACCTCAAAAGAAAAAAAAACCCGGAACCTTTATAGGATCACTTGGTTGTCCGTCTGTATGTTTCTTAAGACCCCTTTTCTCAGGAACGCGTTTAGGTATCAAGCTGAAATTCATTTCAAATACTCAAAGTTACTGTCCCTTAGAGCTGTGAAAAAATCAAACTTTTAATTCAACGCAATCAAAAGATACAACCATTTATACTGCAAATTTTTGACACTCCCGAGGGAATCAAAACTTTTCTTTTTTAATTTTTTAACCTAACTACATCTTTACTCATGAACGCTTAGAAGTACTGAATTAAAATTCACATGAAATAATCAGGTTTATAATATCTGTAAGCTGTAACAAAAACAAACTTCTGTGTTAACGCAATCAAAAGAAACAGCAATTGAAGCCCCATATTTTGAAACTCGCAAGGGAATCAAAACCTAGGCTACTTTCCCGTTGACAAAGAAAAAAATTTAATTTGGTAAGATGCAGTAGCTTACAATACAGATAACAGAAAAAATTAGAAAACTTTTACTTATACACCTACAGGTTTGTACGGAACCCTCGGTGCGCGAGTGCGACTCGCACTTGGCCGCTTTTTTTAAAGATAATGTTGTATTTAAAAAAAATGTTTCACATTCACGTGTGTGTCGTATGAAAGAAAATAAACAGAAGATCTACTATAGGTTATATGTACTAATCTTGTTTACGAGTGGAACCGCTGTCTAGGAATATTAAGCAGTTAAATATTTTTACCGTGGAAGAGCCACGCTTCGGCATGAATGGTTCGGCTCGACCAGAGTGATACCACGGCCTCACAGAAAACTGGTGTGAAATAGTGCTTGCGCTTTGCTTCACCGAGTTTGTGAGGATACCGGAGGCCCATATCCCAACCCCTCCCCAACCCCTAAAGGTCTGCAACGCACTTGTGACGCCTCTGGTGTTTCAGGTGTCCATGGGCGGCGGTAATCGCTTACCATCAGGCGATACGTCTGCTCATTTGCCCGTCTATTACATACAAAAAAATTAATACGTTTGTGTTAATAAAGCTATTGGTACTAGATATTAGCTTAAACTTAAACTCCTTTTATACTGTTTTTTTTTGAGTTTCACGTAATCAATTTTAACCTTAAATAATATTATAACACAGAGTTATAAATAATATAAAACACTAATCAAGTAAATATAAATAAATAAATATTTCGGACATCTATCCCCAACTCCATCTAGTCCCAAGCCAAGCAGAGCTTGTGTTATGGGTACTAGACAACTGATACAAATACTATACTATACTTTTTTTGTAAATACCTATATATTATACATAGAAAACACCCAAACTCCGATACAAATATTTGTAGAAATGTAGATCATACAAACATTTGGTCCGACCCGGGAATCGAACCCGAGACCTCATGATCAGCAGTCGCACACGCCAACGGCGAGACCAACGAAGCAGTCTAAAATTCTACATAATAATATATCAGTGTTATTTCTATAACGAGTTTCAGTTTTGCAATTAAAAATAGTTTTCTGGTTTTCTTTAGCATCTTAATAAATGAAATTATTGTTTTAATTTTAGAAAACTTTTGTCTTGATATCAACAATAAAAGGGAGTATACTCATAAAATGATTTCTTCACACAATACATATTCCTCCACCTATTCCCATTGAAACCAAAGGAGAAACCTTTAACTCGATTACTTCCAAAATGTTAAAACTTTTTAAAAGACATATCAAAGTGAACCTTCTATCTTTTCTGTTGTATGCGGGTGTTGTCAGAGGTGCTTACACGCCAAAGTAAACAGTGAACACAGCGCTGTTGCTACCCGCTAATCAGCGTTATCATCGGCTGATAACTGATAACAAGGGGAAATGTAAACAACATAGGTAGGTACTCGTTGTTCTGCATCGCTCCGTGGGCAAACGTGCACAGTTGCACACGACTAGGCGTTACGGGTGATTTGTTGATCATATATTTATCAGATTACGATAAAATTATGTTATAGATTATATAATTTATCAAAGAATGTTTTAAAATAGAAAGGTTTTCGATCTCTGGAAAGGATATGCAAGTTTTTAGTATTTTGTAATGATTACTAATAAGGGAAATGCTATTTTAATACGCTTAATAGTAATTAATACTTATATATCAAAATATTTGTTGTCTCTTAAAAGTATTGCCGTTTAAAATAATCGCGCTGGTTAATTATAATTATAAATGATGATAAGAAATTCTTAATAGCAGCCCGCAGTATGGACGATGGCGGTATTTTCCGTCCGTGCCGCGGAGAGCACGTTAAGCCGTTGGTCCCGGTTGTCATGAATATCTATGGCAATCGTTATTGGGAAGTCAGTGCCCTCAAATATACTGACAACTTGTTCAACCTTCGAATTCAGTTCACCCTCAGGGTTGCGGAGGTCCGATGCCAGTCGCTCCTTGTAAAAACTGATATTCAGGTAAAACCGGTTAACCTAGTAGCCGACCCTAAACCTTGGGAATAATATAAGACTAGGAAGAAGAAGGTTAATTATAAATTAGTCTATTTTCATCATTACTTTGTTTTTATCCTTAGGGCTGATTTTTTTACAATTTAAATATGATTAAGTAGAATATATAGTAGGTATATGTATTTAAAAAGTATATTTTTTGAATAAGTTTAAAATCGTATGTCGCATGGTCCTATCGTATCAAACGTCTTCCTTTATAAGGTCGGTTAAAATCGCATCCTTCTGTATATCGTCACAGCTGTATCAATTGGAAATAGATAGCTGTGATGGAATATTGTTAAACTTTTCTACTGCTCTTTTTTTCTTCAATTTCTAGACTTCTTTATTATTTTCAATCTCACTTATATTAACTGAATACTAGTACTAGTAGTACTAGGTATAACATTTTTTAAAGGCAAACAAAAATAAGGAAATACAACTGTGTTCAACATTCTTTGTATGTTTGATAAAAAAATCTCTCTTTACTTTTTCTATTTTGTTGTGTATGTGTTACAATAAAATCGATGCTGCGTCATTTACCCTTCCAGTCAATATGGCTTTTTAAATGTTCCCATTATTTTTCCGCAGCGTGTACCGATTGCCTCTCTCTCTCATCTTCGTGTGTACTTACATCAATAAAAGAGAAGATATTTACTGAAGCGAATGCCAACATTTCACTAGATCATAAAAACATCTCAATACCCTTCAAAAGGTATAACTTCAAACATTTCAAGTTAAAGCGAATGGGAATTCTTGCGCGAAATTGCTAGCAGCCCTGATTCGGCACAACCACTTTGCGCTGGCCCCTCCCGTTTTAGAAACTGCGCAGGATAAAGGAGATTTGGCTCAAACTCGTTGATTGGCAGATGTCTGCATCGGCTGGTAGGGGGGTTCCCGAGTTTGAGTATGATAGATATGAGGTGCGAGTCACTGTAACACAGCATCCTTAAAACATTTAGTAATTTGATAGGCTCGCTCGCTACTTCGTCAAAATTTGCAACATTTTTTTCTCATTTCACTCTTTTGATTAAGCCTGTTAGATTTATGGAGTCTGAATGCAGGCAGTTTGATTACGTTGGCGCCAATTTGTGACTCTCATTTCTGTAATAAGTCGAAAAAACTCATGACCAATTACAGTCAAGAATTTTTCGGAGATTTAAAAGTTCCCCGTATCCAAATGTTCTATTCTATTAACAATCCTTCGCTGTTCGTTTGTAACTGAGTCGTACAATTAGAATTATCGTTAAGATTGAAATTTTACAGAATGCTTACAAAGCGTGGCCGATTTCAAAACATTTTTTTCATGTTTTGTATAAACTAGTACATGGGCCTCACATATTAATTTAACTATTTAGAATTAAACTCAAAACCGGAAATAATACTTAAGACTTTTCTACTAGTTACTGTTTTGTTACTGTACGGAACTCTGAGCAATAGTTCAGTTGCTGGAACTATTGTATACCACACAGTTTCTTTGACAATAATTTTTAATCCAATTCTCTCACAGTGCAATACCTCCCGCGGTGGACATCAACACCCAACTGTACATTCTGAAGGGTCCTTTTGTCTAACCAATGCGCATGGTCCATTTAACAAAGGGAGATTTGAATAAAACTATAATGTGTATGTGTAATGATGCAATCGTGTTCAATACGAACGGACACAGTGTGTAAAGGACGAAAACAAAGTAGAACCGGTTACGGAATAAGGTCGAGCTCGAATTACAACTCATGGAATCTCTTTACAAAGCCTCTGTTGGAAGTATTTTAGTATGTTTTAACGATCTGATCGGCTTGTTCGTCTAATTCGTACTGATCCTAGTTTCTAAGCCGAGGTTCGATGCCTACTTAACTGGGAAATAATTGTGTGATGCACAAAACCTAGGTATGAATAATGCACTTTGTTCTATATCAAGTTTCTACACTGATTTAAGAAGATAATGCTACGGAAGTTGTTATGGTCGTCCTTACCGCACATAGCACATTCTACCAGGTTAAACAGACGCTCAGGTAACTATGTGAAGAATTGCTTTGTTATGGCAACTGTAATGTTAGTTTGTTATTTCAATTATTGCAGTAGAGTAAGAGCAGTAGATGTTTGTTTGAATAGGAGTTTCATTCTAGCGTTTGCTGCATATTGTACAATATCTTGACAATTTATTCAGATTTGGCACCTAGTACACAAGCGATTCTGTCAGAAAAGGCAAAATCTTTTTCAAGAAGATTTCAAGATCAAAGCTTTTTACTGTGCGTCTTTGCAATGTTTCACATATCATACATGTCATTAATACTTGTCATAAAAGTGAAGTTAATTTATAAATCTATACATACTTAAAATACTTGGCCTGACTGCCTGATACAACAAAGCAGAGTCTAAGCCGATGGGGCTATAAACTGGAACTTACCATTACCCAATAAGAAGCGATTTTTAGAAACTCCATATCTAAGACAGTAAAACAATACAAAATTTTAACAAAAAAAAACGACTGCAAGAACTGGACAAAATTGAAATGGATCCAAACGGGAAGCACCAGATTTCAAACAATAAAAAAAGAATCATCGAAATCGGTTTACGTGATATTGAGTTATTCGTCAATTTGTCGCGCACATACCTAATGCAAATTGAAGACTTATATGGTTTTCTCGTGGATTACATTGTAGAACTGGACCAACTTAAAATGGGTTCAAACGGGAAGCACCAGCTTTCAAATAAAAAAATAATGAAATGAAAATCGGTTCACTCAGTTGAAATTTAAGAGGTTATAAAAATAAAAAAAATACAGTCGAATTGACAACTTCTTCCTGTTTTTAATAAGGAATAGTCAGTTATAATAATAATATTTCGGACATGTAACACACAACGCCATCTAGTCTCAAACTAAGCAGAGCTTGTGTTATGGGTACTAGACAACTGATACAAATACATATTATACTTTTATTTTGTAAATACATACATATTATACAAAGAAAACACCCAAACTCCGAAACAAATATTTGTAGATCATACAAATATTTGGTCCGACCCGGGAATCGAACCCGAGACCTCATGCTCAGCAGTCGCACACGCCAACCGCAAGACCAACGAGGTTGTATCGAATTTAGTCATTTTCAAATTAGAAACGAGAAATAATGACACAGCTTACTAAGTCGCAAGCAATATATAACTATTTAATAATAATGACTAAGACTAAGTTCTAAATTTGCTATTTGAGATATTACTAGCTGAACCCCGCGGTGTTACCCGCGGTTATTGTCGTTCTGCGGGTAACGCCACAGACAAAGCTAGTCTAACAAAAAGTAGCCCAAGTTACTTCTTAGATCATCAGATATCTGCCAGTGAAAGTCACGTCAAGATCGGTCCAGCCGTTCCAGAGATTACCCGGACAGTCAGACAGTCAAAAATTTAAAAAATGTTATTTCGCTATATGTATCGTGTACACATACATATGCATTTAGTATACAGCGGTTATTTAAATATTACAAACAGACACTCTAATTTTATTTATTTGTATAGATATCATCAAATCACATTGCGATTGGAAAAGCTTAACTCATTTGTGCGATATATATCAATACACATTTATCTCTGTTATCTTAAGGACGCGTTTGCAAAATTGATAGGTACAGAATCGAATTACTACGTTGACACAAGTTACACAAACAAGTGCAAATCGGATAGCGGCAGGTATAAATGTCAACTTGCCTAAATTGATATTTTGAAAGTTTTTTATATTTTCTCATTTCTATGTAATAGGTACTTACCTCCGGACTTGCTGGAGTGACCTGAAGGTGTACTTCGGTGACTGCTTATGGAACTCCTAGACGAGTTGACAGTCTCACCGAGTTTGGGCTCGTTTTGTTAGTTATGACTAGACCTTACCTCCGGACTACATGGAGTGACCTGAAGGTGTACTTCGGTGACTGCTAGTGGAACTCCTAGACGAGTTGACATGGTCTTACCGATTTTGAGCTTATTTTGTTAGTTATGATGAGACCTTACCTCCGGCTTAGATGGAGTGACCTGAAGGTGTACTTCGGTGACTGCTTTTCGATCTCATAGACGAGTTGACATAGTCTTACCGAGTTTAGGCTCGTTTTGTTAGTTATGATGAGATCTTACCTTCGGACTACACGGAGTGACCTGAAGGTGTACTTCGGTGACTGCTAATGGAACTCCTCGACGAGTAGAACTAGGTGTGCCGAGTTTGGGCTCATTTTGTTAGTTATGATGAGACCTTACCTCCGGACTATATGGAGTGACCTAAAGGTATACTTCGGTGACTGCTAGTGGAACTCCTAGACGAGTTGACATAGTCTTACCGATTTTGAGCTTATTTTGTTAGTTATGATGAGACCTTACCTCCAGACTAGATGGAGTGACCTGAAGGTGTACTTTGGTAACTGCTAATGGAACTGAAGTACACCTTCAGGTCACTCCATCTAGTCTGGAGGTAATGTCTCATCAGAACTAACAAAACGATCCCAAACTCGGTAAGACTATGTCAACTCGTCTATGAGATCCAAAAGCAGTCACCGAAGTACACCTTCAGGTCACTCCACCTAAGCCGGAGGTAAGGTCTCATCATAACTAACAAAATAAGCTTAAAATCGGTAAGACTATGTCAACTCGTCTAGGAGTTCCACTAGCAGTCACCGAAGCACACCTTCAAGTCACTCAATGTAGTCCGGAGGTAAGGTCTCATCATAACTAACAAAATGAACCCAAACTTGGTAAGACTATGTCAACTCGTCTAGGAGTTCCACTAGCAGTCACCGAAGTACACCTTCAGGTCACTCCATCTAAGCCGGAGGTAAGGTCTCATCATAACTAACAAAATAAGCTCAAAATCGGTAAGACTATGTCAACTCGTCTAGGAGTTCCACTAGCAGTCACCGAAGTACACCTTCAAGTCACTCCATGTAGTCCGGAGGTAAGGTCTCATCATAACTAACAAAATGAACCCAAACTTGGTAAGACTATGTCAACTCGTCTAGGAGTTCCACTAGCAGTCACCGAAGTACACCTTCAGGTCACTCCATCTAAGCCGGAGGTAAGGTCTCATCATAACTAACAAAATAAGCTCAAAATCGGTAAGACTATGTCAACTCGTCTAGGAGTTCCACTAGCAGTCACCGAAGTACACCTTCAAGTCACTCCATGTAGTCCGGAGGTAAGGTCTCATCATAACTAACAAAATGAACCCAAACTTGGTAAGACTATGTCAACTCGTCTAGGAGTTCCACTAGCAGTCACCGAAGTACACCTTCAGGTCACTCCATCTAAGCCGGAGGTAAGGTCTCATCATAACTAACAAAATAAGCTCAAAATCGGTAAGACTATGTCAACTCGTCTATGAGATCCAAAAGCAGTCACCGAAGTACACCTTCAGGTCACTCCACCTAAGCCGGAGGTAAGGTCTCATCATAACTAACAAAATAAGCTCAAAATCGGTAAGACTATGTCAACTCGTCTAGGAGTTCCACTAGCAGTCACCGAAGTACACCTTCAAGTCACTCCATGTAGTCCGGAGGTAAGGTCTCATCATAACTAACAAAATGAACCCAAACTTGGTAAGACTATGTCAACTCGTCTAGGAGTTCCACTAGCAGTCACCGAAGTACACCTTCAGGTCACTCCATCTAAGCCGGAGGTAAGGTCTCATCATAACTAACAAAATAAGCTCAAAATCGGTAAGACTATGTCAACTCGTCTAGGAGTTCCACTAGCAGTCACCGAAGTACACCTTCAGGTCACTCCATGTAGTCCGGAGGTAAGGTCTCATCATAACTAACAAAATGAGCCCAAACTCGATTAGACTATGTCAACTCGTCTAGAAGTTAGAAAAGCAGTCACCGTAGTACACCTTCAGGTCACTCCACCTAAGTAGGAGGTAATGTCTCATCAATCGAGCCCGAACTCGCACAATACTACTTAGTTTTAGCAACCTAAAATATTGTTATAAAAATCTGTAAATAGAAGAAACCTCCTCCTTTTTTTGAAGTCGGTTAAAAATAATCTAACGTTGTCAAGTATCAACCTATTCTGGTTTATCGAATATATTGAATTCGAAGAGCGATCTTTTCAACAAGAGCTAATGCAAACAGGCGACACAGTCTCCACTCATGACGGCGGCTGAGCGCAGACTGAGATTACGAAATTTTTACGAGAAAAATCAAAAGAGGTTCAAAAAAATAAAATAACCCTTATTGCAATCGACTACGATTCATCCGTAATAGCAAAATATGAGAAAATATAAGCTCCGGTTGTTATTTTTTCTGCGACTTTCTGTGACACTTTTATACTATTTTTTTCCTCGGATTTATAATTGACTATATATGCCTTCTTACATTATTTTTAGAAATTCTAAAATAGGTTGATTGTAGAACAAAAATGTACCAAAACTCAACCCGATATCGTAAATACTGTGGAAAATGGTTACGGAAGACCGTTTTTACAATATAAAAAAATACAATTTCCAAAAAAGTTGTCCCTCGGATTTGAAGATGAAGAACTAATCTATAAGTGTTAGTACTTTGTTATATTCAATTTGTTTAGTTTAGTTACAAATTGCACCGAAAAAAAGCATAATTTTGTACGAATCGTAAACGCGCCCTACGACATCTATATACAGAACTTAGGTACCATTATCACGAACGATGTCAGAATATTTACTTATTTTATCATAGACAATGATGTAAATAAAATACAAGTTAACACCATGTACAGTACAGCACGGGTCTGGGTTGGTGGTTTAGTGGTTGAGATACTGACTGCTAAGCTCGAAACCACTACGGCTTCGATTCCCACTCAAGACAAATATTTGAGTGATGAACACGATCATTTGTTGTATCTGGGTGTAATTTATCTATATGTTTTTTTTTATGGAATAGTGGGTAAACGAGCAGACGTATCGCCAGAGACGTCACCAGTGCGTTGCCGGCCTTTGGGATGGGGAGGGGAGATAGGGGGAGGGGGTTTGGGTTATGGGCCTCCGGTAAGGTATCCTCACTCAGTGAAACACAGCGCAAGCACTATTTCACACAGGTTTTCTGTGAGGCCATGGTATCACTCCGGTTGAGCCGGCCCATTTAGGCCGAAGCGTGGCTCTCCCACGGTAGAATTTAAACTTTCAAAGCACAAATTTACTTACTACAAATATAGATGGCGCTGTGTGTCGGATCGGAATTCAATCAAAGAATTATTGAAGTCAGTTAACAAACCACAAAAAAAAACATTCAATGAAATGCTTTATGAAATTAATTAGAAATAGTAACACTATGCAGACGCAGTCGCGGATACAAGCTAGTAATGAGTATAAAGGTAACACCTTACTTATTATTTGTCAACTTAACATTTAAGCGATACTCGTTAATAGAATATTATGATGATTGACATAAAACTTGATAAAGATATCAAGTATCGCATTTTAACAAAACCAATATTTATTATGTTCGCAAAAAGCATAAAAAACGTGTATAAAAAGATAATATATTGGTGGCCACGGTCGGTCGGTTCGACCTGTAACCTGATCTTATCTCCCTGCTAACAAAAGACTGTAGCTCTTTAATTTCTTTTCTTTTTTTACCAACGCGACGGTATACGGGCCCACAGAATATTCCGTGCGATAAGAGGCCTTTAGGGTCCTTATGGTGCATTTTGTACACTCACTCGACATACGAAGGGTTAAGAGAAAGTGTTGAATATTAATAATTTCTGCACTTTGGGTTTTCGAGTGGTCAGATGTGCGTGTGAATATAATTTATTGTATAATGTACCTTGTCACCGGTACCAATATATGATATATAAGATTTTGTTTCGACAAATATATTCGAACTTCAGATTTCGATGAACATAAAGGTTAGTAGTTAAAACAGTCATCTCGCCTCTTTCTTTTGTGTGATTCACAAATTGCCTTGAACAAAGAGATTTGTAGTGATTTTAGTGAACCTATTTAAGGCACAACATACTTTTTAGCTACTCTAACTTTTGTTTATTATATCTGTCTGTTTTATTATTAAAATGCAATGGAATTAAAGTGAAACACTTGAAAAGTCAGCAATAATTTGTTATATTAATGTGGATATCGGTACGAGTTGGTCAATGACCTCAAATAAAAAGGTTGTACACGCCTAAAATGACTACTGGGTGCAGTTACCACAATCCGACATCTTAAGCCTCGTCTACCAAAGATTAGATACATATGTACCTGTGTAGGTCTATCTATCTTGAGCCAACAGACTAACCAACATGTTTTATAGCTAGTACATTACATCGGAGATAGAGTTCGTCGACCTTTGCATTGATAAGACAACGCCAAGAAAATAGATTGATTATGAATATTTTTCCTAAAGTTTTTTGTCTTAAGTACACTGAAAATTAGATAATATGTTAATCAGTACATGTAAAAAGAAATTTGATGTTTTAAATATAGATAGTTCTAAGGTTTTTCGATGCACCGAGTGATAATACGAAAAGATAAAGATAGTCTCACTCAATACTTCATTTTCAATTATTTCATATTATTTGAAATGCAAATAACTCATACCGCATATGCATGTCAAACAGCTCGTGCTTATACATACGAGTATTATAGTCAATCCTATGCTTGCTCGTAGGAGATCGTAGACTGTGATAAGTAGTCCATTGTATCACTGTATTTTTCTTTGTATTTTGCTTAATATGTTTCCGCACCATAGTGTGAAATAAGTAGTACTTTTCTATTTATCTATCTATTTAAGCAATGTAGATGTCCTAGTTCTGTTTATCTGAATTATTAATATAACTATGTAAATATGAAGTTAGTAGAATGTCCCGGGAAGTATGCCCTGAAGAACATCTACCGGAGATACGTATCTTTAGCATTGGTAGATACGGGGCACGGCTCATTGCTCCGGGGAGTTCCGGATACGGTTCCTGTTTGTGCGTTCTTCACTCAGTGAGGTTAGGAGGATGTGACGGTACTTTACCTTTGCTTCACCGCGCACCTTGTGCTAGAGACTGTGACACTCCTGGGCTCAATCAACCATTGGTTTTTTATCATGTGCGGGAATGTATTTTTTATAAGGACTTGTGTCCGCGGTTTTGTTCTTTTTTTTTTGTATTTGGCCCTGCCAAAATGACTCTACTCTGCCTGATGGAAAGCATAAGCAGAATCCAAGAGTGGTAGTCACCATACTGCGGATGGAGACAATGCAACAATGCAGCATGGTAACCCACAGCATAGCGAGCTAGTAATGCTTCTGCATCATTGAACCTCCGGTCTCGCACTCACCAACGAAACACGACAGCACGATCGCTATCATTTTACGTTGATCTTCTGTGCGAAGATAGTACGCCTCGGTCGAGCCGGCCCAACCGTGCTGAAATCGGCGTGGCTCTACTACCTTGAAAATGATTTTCATGTTAATGATTATTTTGCTAAGCATTTATAATATTTATATTTGTATCAAAATACGTTATGTTGTGTTTAGGCACTCTGGCATGATTGTTATATAAGATAAAGAAGAGACAGATATTTTTAAAATTTTATTCCTACAGGAAAACTTATAACCAATGATAATCTTTATGGGTAAGGAACATAATTGCAAATGGCTAATCACAATTTTTATAACAATATTTTCGTTAATGAATATTACTGTAATAATTATAAAAATTAGGCAGCAACATATACAAGGACATGCAATAATTACATAGAACACATAATCTTTGAAATGAATAAAAGTAAAAAAAGCCTGTCAATGAATATATACTTCCGCTATTTCTACGAGAATTATAAAACATAAAAAAGTAATCTATTTATTGATCTATGTAATTTATCAAACCCGTAGAAACTATTATCACCCTTCCGATAACAAACGAAAACAAAGCGGTTGAGTGTGCATCACAATCATGGTGCCCCATCCGTGCGAGTGCGTCACTCCTCAGTTTAGTGGAACCGCACTAATTGCCTCAACCTGTGCCACTAATCACTTTAATAAAGCAAGTTTCAATAAGCTCTTACATGTACTAATTAAGTTTATTTATTGTCATTGTAACATTATGTCTTAATTAAGGTACCTGACATATTCATGTTATTATTTCTCATGGTTAACTCATCCCAAACTAAGCAGAGTCTTTATTGTGTCACTTTTATACAATCGCTCATCTTTATTTTATGGCTTAAGGTGTGAAATTTCCTTAAATTATTTTCATGCTTAAAAAGTTTGTATTCCAAGCGGACACTGCTTTAAAGAACCCATCAGTCCAGGGAAGTCATTTTTATATGTATAGATTACACACAAACAAACACACATTATCTAATTATGCTCATCACACAATTATTTGTCATGGATAATAATATCGAACCTGATACCTTTGGTATAGCAGACACATACCTACATTTATAGAGTAATAAGTGTTGAAGTGCTATCTGGAACGATTCCAAGATTTAATAGATGCATTTCAGAGTGCAAATACTAAAAATATATTTAGTGTATTTATTGGTATTTCCATTAAACATCGCCATAAAGTCAGTGCTACCACTGAGGGAAGTTAACGGTAATGTGCTTTACGTAACAATAGTTACAGACAACTAACTCCAGACCCTCACGGTGTTCATGTTTGATTACTTCTATTACTAGGGAGCATGAGCCACGTTCTAACGAATAAAACAAACGATACATGTCTTACTTATTTTCATCACTTTTCTAGAGTTTCTTGAAGATACTTCAATTTCACCGTTTTATTTGCTTCGAAGGGAACCCACGACCTTTGGCTTACGCCAACCGTCCTTTAGAGGCAGATAACACTACTACGTACTTAGAAAATGCGATTAAAATCTAATGTTCCATTTTTTTGGCAGTACATTTAAATTAAAAAATGAAACGATAACTAAATATTAGCCATATACCTACAAACAACTATAACATTCGATAATTCTGTTTCAAAAACAAGACAATATCAAATAACAGCAATAGACAATGGTAGTTAGAAGACAAAGTAGAATGTTATCAATCAGTAAACAACGAAGAGAGAGAGAGAACACTACCGATTTAATATAAGCACATAAGAAAATACCAGATAAACACAGCCTCCGCATAATACGGACAGAGAATATATCGTCGGTGGTAAGATAAAAACTGTTCGTAATAACAGTGCGTATATCCCTGTGGATATTTACAGAAGTCGAGCCAATTTTTTGACCCAGTAACTTGGCATCCTGCAGATAAACAATGTTCAACATAAAAATTCAAAAGTAAAACCAACTCCATAAGGCTCTAGGAAGAACAAAATATTCTTGTAGTCGGCTGACTTCATGAATTTCATCAAGGAACCCCGTCTCTCCCTATCGTATAGATGCGTCTCTGTTACACTGAATCTACATTATAACGATAAAACGACATTGAGCGTGAGATTGCCTAGCAAGGATCTCTTTATATTTGCACCCCCACATAACTTCAAGACGTACAAATTTGATCTTTATACCGTTGGACATATGGCGACTTTGTGTTGGGTATAAGGTAGTTGTTGGTAGAATAGGAAGTGTTTTCCTCAGAGAGTAAGTCGGTATCTTTGGAGTGTTGTCAGCCGAAACATCAAGTCACATCATATTCAGAGGAATATGTTTGTCAGACGTGACAGTCGCGGGCGATTGTCTAACACGTAACACGCTTATCGCTGGGCATATCAAAAGGAAGGGTTACGCATTTATTGCACAGTGGTAGATTATATACAAGTTACAAAATGTTAACCACAATTGGTAAAAATTGTTTGGAGGTTTCTGCGTGCAATTCTGATACTGATACACGATAAACAACATCTCGCTTATTTATTTGTTCAATAATAATCTCACCTTTACCAATCAATTTAAAGAAATGGCACGTTGGCGGTAATAGGCTTGCTATTTATTATATAAGTGGCTTATTTAAAACAAAATGTAGGTGTTAAATACGCCCCGCGATCGTTCCTAATTAATAATAATAAAAGTTATTAAACTCTGAAAGGTGTATACAGGTAGTCAAGTTGCCCCATTTTCTCTAAACAGCTATTTTCCTTGACAGTTAGCAAAAATAATATATTAGGTCCATTGGCGCATTTCCGTGATATAGTATCTAATATTGACTTAGTGTAAGTAGCGAGAAAGTGGTACGTTTGTACAATACGTTACCAAGAAAACATAGAAAATTAAGTTCTGAGACGTGACTTGGCTGCTTCTAGCTAATGCTCTGTCAAGACTATGACTTGTTTCTCTTGTGTTTCACTCAAACGCCTCATAGAGAGTGCAGGAGAGAAATATCAAGCTACCAAAGCGGTTTTTTCTCAATTCTTTGGCGGATTCTTCTTTCAAGGAGTTGCCTTACTGAGAGTTTAATAATTGTGATCTTGATTGTTCCAGTTCCAAATAAATTGATCTTAGATTTTTTTTTAATTTTTTTTTTTTACTAATAATAAATATTTAGGATATCTAACACACAACGCCATCTAGTCCCAAACTAAGCAGAGCTTGTATTATGGGTACTAGACAACTGATATTAATACTTATATACTTTTTTTTTGTAAATACATACATATTATAAACAGAAAACACCCAAACTCCGAAACAAATATTTGCAGATCATACAAACATTTGATCCGACCCGGGAATCGAACCCGAGACCTCAAGAACAGCAGTCGCGTACGCTACCACTGCGTCACCGAGGCATAACTTAAGATGGAGTGATGACAGCAGTAGTCTTCATAATAGTGGCCTGCACAAAAAGAAAGAACTGACATACGCTGTGCGTAAGAGTTCCATAAACTAATAGAATAAAAAAAAAGAACAAAAATTAATTTCAAGTAACCTAGAATATTCTAAGAGTCCAGTTTGAGTGTTAGAAGAATAGCACTCGATATGCTTCAAAAATATTTACTTGAATGTAAAAGACATCAACCCACGTAGAAATCCTACTAATATTATAAACGCGAAAGTTTACAAGTATGGATAGATGGATGGATGTTTGTTACTCTTTCACGCAAAATCTACTGAACGGATTTGGATGAAACTTTACTATAATATAGCTTTTACATCAGAATAACAAATAGGCTACAATTTCCCGCGATAACCAACATATACGCGGGCGGAGCCGCGGGCAACAACTAGTAATAAATAAAATATAAGATAGAAACAAACAACATGTCCCCAACATTATATTCAAAGCATCTATGAAAATACAATCACGTAATCCCAATTATTCGCAATCGCGATGCGTACAAATCAATAGCTCTTCTTCCCCCAACTTAACCCTCTATTGCTCCATTATCACTTATACGCGGGCGGGTGCTTTCCATACGCAATTTGCCTCTGTGATATGCCCACACAACTCGCTTATAGTCCGAATTATGAACGTTTGAAATTTGAATTAGCTTGACATAAAAGTTTGTTAATTTCTACACAAAAGGAACATACATTGTGTAAGTACGTCAAAGCTTGCGTGTGCCTTTAGGTAGTAGAACTACTCAAATACGCTAAAAAGTGGCAAATGATATCTGGAGAGGTATTAAAGAGGTCATAGTATATTTTACACTGAAAGTTGCCTGTCTATGTGCTCAATAATGAATGAGTTATGCAAACAATGAAGGTAATGTGGTGGTGGTAAATGAAAATATCAATGAAAATGAACGATCTTGTAATAACTTTAATTAATAAAATTTAATTTTTATTAAAAGTTTACAGGACAGTTAGATTCACTGAAATATCGTTACTAGTTGTTGCCCGTGGCTCCGCCCGCGTGTATGTCGGTTATCGCGGCAAATTGAATCCTATGCGTTATTCTGATGTATAAGCTATATTACTGTAAAGTTTAATCCAAATCCTTTCAATAGTTTTTGCATGAAAGAGTAACAAACATCCATCTATCCATCCATCCATCCATACTTACAAACTTTCGCGTTTATAATATTAGTAGGATTCTTTTATTCTGTGATAAAAGTAAGAAATATTATAAAACTCAATCGAAAGAGGTTGTGTTATTACTATACCCGTATAAATAAATAGGTATAAAGATAAAAAAAAACTTTCGCCACCATACATAGCATCGGCGAAACATGTAAGGCAGGAATACACACCTTATTTTTTATGGCAGATAAACCCGGCGTTATCAACAGCAATAAACGTAACTTATATTCCCAAAATCTTTTAAAATAAAACAAGTTTTTTTAAAGCGATAAGAAATGCTCATATTATACGTGTTTGCATGAAGGGTATTCAAAATAGAGAGGTGGAGGGAGCTCGAATCCCTCTCGCCCCTCGGGGACTGCGTGAAGGAATGTTATGATTCCCGTGATGTTTTAAGGGTTAGTTTTTGAATGCTGCTGTTTTGTTTTATTAAAATTCAGACGGTGTTATGGGTTAGATACGTTTGGAATATTTTAATATACCTACGGTATATCTGCGATAAATAAAAAATAACTTGATTTTCTTGTTAGTCCGATACTTAGTAATCCGGCCTGCCAAGCCAAAGATTGTAAGTTTGATTAAAACTCAGAACAATTACGTAATTGTATTAGTTATTCTCTGTCTGGGTGTAATTTATCTATGACATGTATGTATTTAGAACTACATAAATAGGTTTAGTTACATAACAGTCTGGTCACCACAAAGCCACTGCCTAGTCCGCCTACCATGCCTCCTTGTCGCGAATATCAAAAAATAACATTATATCTCATTAATCTATCCTAAACTGCTCATAAATTACAATTAAACAATAGAAATGTAAATGGAATGAAACAATTTCGCAAACCGATATCATCCATCAGTACTTTCTCATCTCTCAACTCACTTACCTAACTAACCCTAAAATACACCCTTAATATATTTATGTCTCTCCGCACACGTATTTAACCCCCTTGAGGGATTCCGAACCGCTCGAAATGTCAATTAATGTCAGGGTGTACCCGTGTCCTACTAAATATCGTCGAAAATCGAGGGTCTCTCATACGAGTACATTCACGAGTATAATTGCCTATTTATAAAACGTCACCGTCTATATTTAGATTGCACAGAGTTACTTAACTTTCAAATTTAATTATGTATACATACGGGAATTATGTTTATTATAGCTTTTCCAAGCAGCTTCACTCGCGTTAATATAACTTCTATCAATCCATTTACCGTTGTATACAATATGTGCTATTCCAGACTCAATTTTTTCTATGTGAAAAATTTCATACAAAATCGCTTAACTGTTCAGGCGTGAATGATTAAGAAACACCCATTCATTCATCCTCACAAACTTTCGCGTTTATACTGTCTAATCAATCTCATAGAATCGTCAGGTAAGTCTAAATAATATGTATTACTTAATACTCGATTGCCTTCATTCCCTGCAACATGATTAAACTATGGCTGCGGCTTTGCTTGAATTAATGACATTTTGTCAATCAATGCTGCTGAAATATTCTAAAACATTTATACTAACAGATTTCTCTGTACTATTTAACATCATATATACCTTTATACCTACCAATTTTTAAAAATATTAATAATTTTGTATTATAATTACATATCAAGGAACACGAAATGGTAAAAGCTGGTATGGTTAAAATTGTAAAATAGTACTTAGTCATTTCAAGCAGAGCTCTGTAAAACGACATTGGTCATTTAAATATCTAAAGATGATACTAGTTACCCTGACCACGATAAATTACACTTAAAAGCAATAAATACGATCGTTCTCTTAGTTCTTTTTAACTAGAACATAACCCTACTAATAGAAAGGTTATTTGTCAATCCTTCCACAAAAGTGTCAAGTTATTTAATATGGTATACAGCATCGGGTTATGGCTTTAAAGGTTAATTCATCGTGTACATTATCAGGGACTCGCACAGATTAATTATATTAAGCGCAGAAGCTTTAATTTAATAAGCTTGGTTTTTGTTAAATATTCAACATTGTTTTATCGACAATATAAATTTAAATTATTCCAAAACAAGATAGAATTTAATGAAGGCATTCGAAGCATGGCCATTAAGTTATTGAGCTATTCAAAACTTTTATCTGTTGATGCGTACCTCAACGAAATTTCGTTTCTAATAACATCTGAGCGATGCAGTCAGCTGACTTCCTGCCGCCCTGTCATTATGTGTATGTAAATAAAAATAAACTTTATTCCTTTGCAATAGAGCACATTTTTAAGCGATGAGTGTCCCGTCAGGGGTGGACCTCGAAACAATGAAGGAATCAGCTGTTCGCCACGCAATTTCCGAAAGCGGAGGGTGAGACTTTTTCAATAATTAATTACGAATATAATTTGTTTTCGACAGTTAGAACTTTAGCGATAACATTTTAATGTACTTACAATAAATCCTCAAGCACTGACCTAACACCTTTACCTAAAGAGGTCTTAAACCCTGCGTGCGAGTATTTATAACCACAAAAAGGTATTATTACCTTTTTAATACACCAGAAATCGGAACTCCGTTCACGAGCCACTAAAATATTACTTTATGTTAAAAATATCCAATAATCCTGCATAATATTTGTATAAAAGGGTTAAATTACTGCCGTTGGCGGAATACACGAGGCGCAATCGTCGGATGAACTACGCCGTGTGCGCGTTCGCCGGCACGCCAAATATATGCTGATAAAACAATAAAGCGAAGGGCATAAAAAGGCTTTTTACGTCGATACGTTAACATACAAAACACTACTAGATATAAGCATACGCAGGGGTTTTATGACACTTCCACAGTCTTAATATCAGCGACGATATAGGTCCTCCCCTTCGTTATTTTTCGCCCCCTTGGCTACCCGGGTACCACAGAGCCTCGTAAACATACGCGCCACAATTTTTATGTTTCACACATAAAAGTAGCATTGAGAAGGTAAAAAATTGCAGCTGTCAACTGTCAACTGGCGAACTATTCGCAGTTTGCGAACGAGTGAGTGATGGGCGCCGGATTTAATCTCGGAACGAATGATGCCGAATACTGTTGGAAATGAATTCCAACTACATACATATCGGCTAAGAGATTAAACGATTTAGCCGACTTCAAAAAAGGAGGAGGTTATCATTTTGACTGTATTTTTTATTTTTTTATGTTTGTTACCTCATAAGTACTCATAACTTTCGACTGGGTGAACCGATTTTGATGATTTTTTTTTGAAAGCTTCCCGTGTGGTCCCATTAAAATTTGGCTTTTTTTGTTAAAATTTATAATTTGTGTGGTTACATTTATATTTTTATCAAATGTATACAGATGTACATACGTAAGGATAAAGATATGTATTTGGGATTGAATACTGATAATAAAAGAAGAGGTGTAGAAAGCTCAAACTTCTAAACAATATTTATTAAAAATTGTAAAAGGCAAGAAAAAAGGACCGACACTAATTGTTATGAATAGTCTAATTGATGGTACAAATAATTAAATCCAATAAAACAAAAACATTCATTGAATGCATTATGATCGAGTTCGATCACTAGGTTTCTCTAGTTTTATATTATTTATATATTTAAAATTATATATTTAAAAAGTATAACTGAGAGATGAATCGATAAATCATAAGCAGTGTGTACATCGATATTCGAATTTTAAATAAATAGAGATGTTCAATAAAATGTTTCAGTAAAATATAAATTATCGAATTTCAGTCATCAGAGAAGTACCTCATTTAAGAAAGAACTAGTAAGGTAAGAAGTACCTAATAAAAGGCACAAGTAGAGAATAAAGCAAGGCGAAAAACACTCATTAACTTGATGAATTGAGAACCTGAATAAAGTGATAGGATTTCTTTCAAAAAGTTCGTTACTTCTTAAGATCGGCTTTGTTGTAGTTTTTCAGGTTTAATGTTCACTAATGGACATGTTGAATGAAAGTAAATAAAATTGTATATCTACCTGGTTCGATATACCTAATTAAACTCCCGTTAAATACTTTTTCTTATAGTAGTACTAAGACATCAAAGAATAAAAACTGGTTTTGTCAAAGAAAACGACGAAATTAACATCGTTATAATTAATCCCTTGGCACAATTTAACGACCTGTTTAATATCGTATAATTATACTTTAGGAAACGTTTCCAAAGCTAACAAATTTATGTCAGAGAAAAAAGCACCGAACAGAAACGATTACAGAAACAAATTTTATGACACCATTTTTTAGGATACAAATATAAAATTAGAAAGGTATATTTGAATTTATTCCCATTTAAAACACGTAATAGGTTAATAGGCCATTATTAAAATTTATGCTCTTAACGGCACAATAAAATCGTGTCTACCCTACAGAGCGATATACCACCGGGTACTCCAAGACCCTCGTTATAGTTTTACGGCGATTATTGCTTTCCACTGCAACACTTTAATGTCTGTAATTTCGAGCAATTCTCGTGACAAAACGAATAGTTTTCGTGGATAAAAAAGCCATAATATATTTATGACATTTGAGTGAATCGAAATTACTCATCGATATTTATTTAATATCTATCGATGTATCGATTGTATAATAACTTTAGAATGTCACTTATCTAATAGTTGAATCGAATGTCTGACTTATTACGATCAGCCTATTTGTCGCCAACAAGATCAATTAACACCCAGAACAAATAATGTGAGAGATAAAGATAACAGTTCTATCAGAATATTAACTGAGACTCTACACGTAAGAATATTGACAATAGACTTTTAAGGTGTGTACTGGATGAGGTTTTCTGAATGGACTAGAAAGAGATAGAAATAGGTTCTCATATATTATAGTTCGTGTTGCTCGGTGTCAGCTGTTTAGTACATTTGGCAAGTTGTAAGCAAATAGGGGCTCGAAGAGAGAGGGTGTCAAGAGGACGGAGGGCTCAAGCTTACTACGCACTATTGAAGTGGCGCGCATAAGCGCCGCAAGTAAATATGGTAGAGAGAGCGTGTATTGTACCTCGGTTTTACGATCTAAGATATTCAAGAGAGACGTTTCTATGTACCTTATGTAATAATAGTCTAATGCCAAATGGATTCTAGCACTACTGTTTTACATATGTATTAGTATTTAAACAGGCCTGTAGATGATTATGTCAGGTGCCAGGTACGTTAAGTCGGTTTGTGCCTAGTGAGACCTACATCTATGCTAATATTATAAAGCTGACGAGTTTGTTTGGTTGAACGAATTACTGGTCAGATTTGGACAAAATCCACATTTAGGTAGCCCAATTATCGCCTACTAACGACTAATAGTGGCTAGTAATGGTTCAACCGTTTAACTATAGTTATGTGTGTACCGTGGGGACCGGCCGGACACTAATGGCCGGAGATAACGTTCACTAGTTCCCAAAGAGACATGTTTGTCTGTTGATACTGAACATCCTTGTTTACAGATCCACACAAAGCACTAAAGGATGTATAAACATAATAGTCCAGTTTTAACTTGTTCTACATTATGTACATTATAACCAACTTTGTGAAACTGTAAACTGAAAATTGACTAAATAGAAAGTGAAGCTTAAACAAAATAATTATGGGTATGTATTTGGGAAAAGCTATAAAGGTACAATAAATAATGATAGATACAATCACACAATTATCGTAACAAAGATCATAATCTTTTTATAAATAAAAATCAATTACTGTTCGTTTGTCTACGTAAAACTCGAGAAAGGCTTTGCCGATTTAGCTGATTTGTTTCTGAAATGTTTGTCATAGTCCAGGGAATGGACGGTGACTAGTTAAAAATAACATGAAAATCCAAATAACACGTGAACGAAGTAGCTGGCATAGCTAGTCGTTAATATTAAAATGTTTATCATAGCGCCACTGCAATTATAACTCACCGGATTAGATGGGGTATATGGAGGTCTTTCTACTCATTTATTCTATCTATCTCTTTCGGGTCATCAGTCCCTCTGGCTGGGAAGGAAGGATTTCTATTTGCAAGTATACAGTTGCCACTATAGGATACGTTGGCTCCAACAACAGTGCATTAACATTTCAGGATGCTTATTTGGTGACCTTTATGAGTAACTTTGGTTCTTAAAATCTAAAATCATAGAACTAATCAATTTTGACTTACTACAAAATTCTACTCATTCTGCATTATATCCAAACATTGGTAGTTTTCAAACCATGTGACGTCACAGAAATAAAAATCTTCTGAAATAAAAAGAAGTAAGTACACCAATCATAGTGACATCTTGTAGAGAAATAAAAGCAGATAGACAGCGATATCCGCGCCACGCTCCCCTCCACTCCGTAACGAAACAATGAAACGCGAATGTTCGCACACCACATGCACTGCACTTAAACATTTAATGTTGTTTGACACTAGGGATGTATTCGAACTGCGAACGAGTGCGAATGCGAAAGAAAGCTATATGTGCGACGGTTCCCTGTATATTTTAGTAATAGAGGTATGTATATTGCAGTATGTAAAAGAATGTAGGTATACTGTTGTATTAGGTACGTCATGTATGTTCCTATTAATAATTCTGCTTCGCATTTTGGCTGTAGTTTAACTGCGAAAGTATTACGTGCAAAAGCAAAACTAAAAATGTTCTGTCTCGTTTATAATACACGAAATTGTTTCAAAGTATATGCTTTGACTTTTACAATAAATAGGAGCTGACCTTGCAGTATATCTGCAAAGTCAAAAGCTTATTTTCAATGTTAAGTAACACGAAATCGAAATAGATAAACCGTTTGAATACACGAATACTATTAGTGTCTGAATGACACAAGTACAAAAGTATTAGAACATAAACTTTTATGAGTAGAACTTATAAAATATATAAACTTTATATTTTTTTCATGCGTAATAAAAATCGGGATGGTCGATTAGTTTCGGACCTTCATCAAGAAACTATCTTCTGCTATGGTATGGCGTGACAAAACCATTGTATCCTTTGTAACTAAGCCTAAAAATATGTATATAAATAAGTACACATCATCCTGGTTATTCGCAGATAGAAAAAAAATGTGACCATATTCGCAATAGTTGCAATAATTGTAAAACCGCGCGGTGCCCATCCCTAGGGAGCGACACCACACCACCCACCGTTTACGACTTCCACTCATTGAAAGTAAAAACTCTCTCGTTTCCTGAGCGCCGCCCGTCGTCAGGATGCGACGGTTGGCTGCCACACATAAAATCACGCTTTAGTCCACCCTAGTTAAATAACAAACAGTAACAATTGCTGATACACTTCCTCCTCGCTGATTCTGATGAGTTCTGAATTAAAAAGCATTCTTTAAATTGCTTATTGACTGCTTTCAGATAACAGTAAGTACTTTTGGAGCGATAGACACATGATAACTCATTTGTCTACGGACTGTAGAAACTATTATTTAGATGTACAATAGCTTTTGTCACTTGCTTTTCCTGTTTATATGTGTATGGTAATCGTGGTGAAAAGTAGCCTGCGTAACTCACTGATATATAGCTTTTCATTAGTGAAATAATTTTTAAAAACTGGTAAGTGATTTAGGCGTGAAAGTTTATAGTATTAGTTAGGATATTATTGTGTTTAGATATTGTGTCATTGGATAATATACATCCTGGCTATAACGCCATTAGCATTTTGCTATTTTACGTGTTTACTAAATCCTGTTCATAAAAACTTACTCATGACTTTAACGGTTCTAGTAAAAAGGCATCGGATTTTATGAATATTATCTACCTTGTAAATTAAAGTGTAGACAATTATAAACATCATTATAGTAGGTACATAATTATAAGATAGTAATTTCATCTATTATCCAATAAACAAAATATTACAAATAAAGAATTCGCAGCTTCCAGTGAATCTAATTAGATACTACTGCCGTAGACGTTTGAAAAAACTTATTTGCAAAGACAGAAGTACAATTTAAACGTCAGAAAGCAAAAAGGAAGCTTCTCTAGGGAATACCAGCAGAGTGGAGGCGAAAATATACAAATTGAACAAGGTTTTCTTTTTAAAATATATATTCGGAAACATACAATTTTTATTGAGCTTCGGTAGATAAGTGTGTTAGGAGAGGATTTATCTCAGAAGTTTTCCAGGTAGAAAATACCCCATTTCATGTCTAGTAACTTATTGCATTGAAACTATATTTTTTCCACTCTAATGGCTTAAAACTTTATCGAAGGAGAGGCACACATATCTAGGGCAGGCTCGAGAGAATTGATGTCACGGCCTGACAAAAACCGGTGTTAGTAATCGTTTCTTTTTTACTAAACGAGTGAGTTTACTAGTGATGGTGACGGTTAAGGAACACGGTTTCATAAACCTATTCATCCCATTCATCAGCACTCATAGCCCGGTTGCACTCGGTGGTTAGAAACAATTACCAAGGTAAGCAACGATGGCGTGGTCAGTACCTGGATGTGTGATCGCTGGTGGCATGTTACCATGAGCGTCTCTGTGATTCGGAGGTCACGTTAAGCAGTCGGTCCCGGTTGTTATCATAGGATAATAGCCGTGAAGCTTAGTTGTAGGCATTTGGGCGGCTTAAAAAACATCCAACGGCAAGATTTACGTATCCACAAGATTGTCTTGCCCGTCCGCAACCCGCACTTGGCCAGGGTGGGGACCTATGGTCTTAACCCTCTCCTGATAGGAGGCCCGAGCCCGGCCCACGTTATGGGTTGTAAGAAAAAAAAACAACATCCCATGGGCAAGAGCTGACTATGGAAGCAAACGGTACACAACACAACAAACTTGAAACAAGCCCAATACCAATCCGCCTGGCCAGCGTGGAGAGGCCTATGTCCAGCAGTGGACTATTAAAGTTTGTTGATGACGATGAGATACCTGGAGCCTAACCCTCTGGTTCTTGGGGGCGGCACGACAAACACTTATCGAGAAAAGCTGATCGATCCTTTAAATAGGGCTCAGGATATTTTAAGGAAACGTGTTTTGTTGAGTTGAGTTAATATCTGTATTATTTATAGGTGAGAGATTTATAAAGGAGCGGCCCTGACCTGATTCCCGGGCGATCTCCGTGGACCAACTGATCTAATTGGATTGCGAAGGTCCTCGTGAAGCAATCTATTTGTTTATTACTGTCCATCGTTTGGCCATCAAGAACATATTGATTGTAAACTTTATGAAATATTGTAACGTCTTACTTTTTAACCGACTTCTAAAGGTAGGCGTTTTATATTTTGCTGAATATTTTTGTTTGTGTGTATCACGACATCTTTGCTTTTTGTAAACCGATCAGGTTTTTTTTAAAACAACATTTTAAAGTGTGTAGCTAGTAGACTTGACTGCGTGTATGTGAGTCGTTGCTGCAGGCTTTCCACTTCAGTGATGAGTCTGTAGCGGTGACTCGTGTGTACGGGTCAGGTAGTTCTTGCTTGTTTCATTTTAATTATTATTTTTTGTGTGTAAAACTAGAATTGGTAAACTAACATAGTCTTAAGAATAAATTGTTACTAACATTATGAGTCATGTTGCTTGATTGAATAAATATATTATTATATTATTATTATTATTATTATAAAACCAATTTTATTGCAACTTCTATAACCCTCTCTATGAAATACGAAAAAATACAACAAATAATATAAACTATTAAATAAATTCAATCTAAGAGGAAACCATGAAACTAAATACCCAATCAATTAGGGTGCGAACTGTTTAGATCAAAGGATAATACATAATTCAATGGTGACCATTCCCGATCCGTAATAAACGAGACGGGAATCGAACCCCTCCCCACGCGTTTCACCGCACCAAAAACAGAATAAAAGAACTTTAATTTATTGGAGGGTTCCGTATAGCTTTATTTTTTTTAATGTATGCGAACATACAATGCGGCATTATTATTTATTTGGATAATGGTTTTTTGGTTTTAATACTTTTATCAATCTTTTTTTGTTGCTAAAAGTAATAAAAATGTTTTATAAAATCTTAACTATACACTATACTATAGTGACGATTATTAAAACTATCTGAGTGAAACTAACATTAGGAATACATTGTTCGCATTGAAAATGTTGCGTTATTTTAAAAGTTGTTTGATTCATGTTATAATTTTCATTAGCTTACTAAGTTAAAGAGTTACACTCATAGAGGTTTTTTTATCAGGTTATCATGTACCAGACTTGTAAGGCAGGTTCATAAATAGTTTTTATGACATATAATAATAATATTTAAGATAAGATTTCAGATCATTACGTTACATTGTTCTCAATCGTTGACTGTATCAGTAGTTATACAGTTTGTTTTAAATTTATAATAGGTATCGTGAAGAGATATTTAGAACTGTAGGGTTTACATCACATGTATTGAAATGAATGTAAGCAAAAATAAAATAAAACTATACATTCGAAGGAACCCTAATCTCCCAGTAACACACAAAGCTATTCAATTGTCTCGTATACTGTGGGTGGGTTCAAGTCTCCCACTAACAATGCCTCTAATGACAATTTATAAAAAACTCCATGAACTAATGGTGCACAAAAAATTGCCAGCGTGTAAAAAGGTTACAGATAAAAAAGTTATACTCATAATCTATGCCTACTTAATGAAGTCATGTTGCTTAGTTAAGTACGTATAAAGTTGTCGTGTGGCCTCGAAGCGGCTGATAAAACGTTTTTCTTTATTCAATTTTTTGGCTCAAGACTCCGAAACTAATGTGATTTCGAATTAGACAAAACCAGTACTATAATTACCGAACAACTGATACTAATATAGTTCTAATGCATACTACGTTATCTATATATATATTTGTCAAAATACACCTAGACATGACAAGTTATCGTGCTCATTGCAATTCTCGTTCCCGGTCGTGAATCGAACCCATCCAGTATAGCTCAACAGTCACATTCGCTTTTAGCAAAAGCTAAACCAATAGAGTAGTGAATTATTTGGTTCGGTTCATTGTTACTGAATTTAATGTGTTCAGTTTGATTATACAACATTTAATGTAGTTTTAAACTCTAAAACACGGTTCAATTCCTGTAGCCACCAGTATCGGTGTCTTCTTAATTCTATCTCCAGAGCCTGACAAGCTGATAAACCATCAACCATTGTATTCCTAACTGCGTCTAGGTGACTCCAATGAGCCATCATCTGCCGCGTCATGGTATAATAACCCACTTATCGTTATGATTATGGTAATCCTCCAGACTTATCTGTTACTTCAGTAAGCGGTGATAGCTAAAGGTGTTCAAAGTTCACACGAAATATGTAAACAGATATCATTCAATTAGCGTCATGATTTAAAGTCCATTGATAAGGTAAAGAGGGAAAACAAAAATTTGTCCTAATACTTAATAAGGATTACTAAGCAGGTTCTTAGGCGTGTAGATTTGTAACGTTTACCAAGCGGGATGCACGGTTGGCGAACCTAGTTTGAGGGGTAGTCTCGTCATTTCCTATTGCGGTTCGAACCTCACCTGGTGTACTTCTCAAATTCTTATTCTGAATCTGGGATTTATGTCCTTTTCATATATGCCTGCAAAGTTCTCCATGCCACAGGATATATATTGCTAGTATGAGGACTGATTTTTGAGAACAAAACAATATTTTGAATCGTATTACTTTTAAAAAGTCTGTTGAATTTGGCAGAGCTTTTCCATAAATCCCTAGTTTGCTAAACACTCTTCGTTTAAACAAAGGAAATGGTTTGGTTCGTTAATTAAAGAGATTATTTGCTCCAATAAATAAAGGAGCATCATGTACACAAAGAGAGAAAATTGGGGATGTCGGATCATTTCCGGAGTTGAGGATCGGCGTCAAACAAAGCCTGTACCGTTACACAACACTGGTGAATTAAGTTTTTTGTCGGATTAAAAATAATCTGATTTTATATTTATGTATACTTTTTTAGTTTCAGGGGGACAAACGAGTATACTGATTTGGTAAGTGACTACCGCTGACCGTGACTAGTCACAAGTGCATTGCGGCACTTTGAACATCCACTCAGATTCTGAGGGACGCAGATTTTGGGCTCTGGTGACCTCACGCACTTAGTGAAAAGCAGTAAATGAATTGCTTAAGAGCCGTTTCTATCTAGCGTAGGGTAATAACGAAAGAAAAAATATTTCTTGAGCTTATCCTTGCGACTTGCAATGGAATCACCGGGTGTATAAAAATACTTGGCACGAAGATCTTGCTTGTGCCTAACACATTTAGAAGGCCCCTTGAGGGTGGTCTTCTAAATGTATTTTCGTACTCGTAGAAGCGTTTACAAATGCCTACTTTATTAAGATTTAGGTCTATGAATTTCAGGTTCTAACGACCTCTCGGAAGAAAAATTTTAAGGGAAACCAGTCTTTGTTATATTTATTGATTTATTTGTTATATATATTAGTAACTACGATGAAGTTCAATAAGTATCCGATAGATGGCGGTGTACGTAAAAATGTACCTATTAACTGTATTTATAGTCTACTCGACTACTATGAAATCGAACCAAAATAGTTATTGACTATTTAAATTAAATGTAGTATTTTTAATGAATAAGCAATCAATTTGAAGATTCCAGTAGGTCGCACCAAGTCTGGACGTAATATTGGCCCTAAAGTACATTAAACTATGTCCGATAATACAATAACATCTATAGACATAAATAGATAGATATAATAACGAATCCATGTTTATAAATAAGATATAGATAAGTTGCTTAAGTAGATTAATTTGCTATTATTTATTTATCAAATGCAGATACCAAGGTTATACTTACTTTAAACGATTAACGATTTTATTTCAAGTATTCACTCCGTGATCAAAAAATAACTTAAAACCTTAAATGTTACAATATTAAAATCTTACTTTACTTCTTCTTCTACTCTTACATTACATTTGCAAGAGGCGGACATAATGCCAAATGGCATTTTGTACCAGCCAACCTTTGGATGGTTTAGTAAAGGACGTGCCAGGTGCACTTGTCTTATGAAGGGAAGTTATGAACAACGAATATATGATAACAATTAACCATTAAAATACATTGATACATATATAAATAAATATTTATACAATATACATACAGAATGAAATATATAAAGTTATATATATGAGGTAATGGGATTATGAAGATATTTCTGCTAGTTGTTTCTTGTTAATTTCTCTGACTTTGGCCTTAAATGTATCATGGATACCTAATTTCCTAATCTCAAGTGGGAGCGCATTCCATAACTGGACAGCAACAGAAGAGTGGACTAGAGAAGAAGTGTGTGTTGGACATAAGAGTAGAAGATTATTAGTGGAGTGAAGATCTCCGCCGCATAGCTGGAGCATATCTGACGGAGAGAGCCGTGTTCTACGATTTACGCGATTCAGGCGCTGGAGATCGCGAAATGTCCTACGTCCTCCATAAGCGCATGCCTGAGGGTGACAGGTGAGGCCACCAGTCACCCTAGCAGAAGCAAGCCGGAGTGGTGGCGCGAGCTCTATGAAGTGCATAAAATAGAAGTGCTAGAGTTCCTACACAGGTGGAGGCCACCTACAAATAGTGGGTGGCCCAAGGTACGTCGGGGTTCCAAGGATTTCCTTTCGAGAATGCACCTGGTTCCCCGGCCTCTAATACTTGAGATGATGTGCGGTTTTTAGTCGGTTCGAATTCGACAGAACCACCAGGCAGTGGTATCCGACGGGATTTGGCACAAAAAAAAAGTGGAGCGAATATCACTGTCAAGGTTGGAACCACAGAAGAGGAGTATATATTCGTTTGTTCTGTGGTTGGAACATAGCAATTAAAGAAGTAAGATAACTTGGAGCTGTAGGATTATTAAAATGGAGTGAAGGGTAGTCAGGGCCCGCAATGACAGCTGAGTTCGATAGACAGAGAGATGGAAGTATTTATGCAGATTGAAGATAAACCGAATGAAATTGTTGAGAAGTCGGTCAAGTTTATTGAGTAGATCTGCATTGAGGTTGATTTTCAATTCTTTAACGTAATAATGTCTTTATAATAAAAGATTGCCGCACAGTGGGTATGATCATGTATCGTGGGTATGATATATTGACTTTTGCAACATGAATATAATATACACACTACTTGTCTTTAGGAATCGAAGCATTAATAATTGACATATCATACCACCGAGACGATCACTTTATCCATTGCACCGTTGGTGTGATAAATGGAATACCTATATACTTTTGTACATGAGTATTCTCTCTGAAAAATAAATATAAGATCCAATTTGAACTAACAAGGTAGGTATAGCCATAAATAATTGTTTACCTGAAAAGCCATCTTAATCCTGCTAATAAATAAATAATGGGTCATGCAAATAACAATCTACACTCTCTTATCTTATAATACATATTTGAATGAACCACCGAAAATATTACAAAACAAAACAAAAACGCTCTCGCATCTTGGAATAATTTTATTTCTCTGTTTTCTATAAGGTTAAGCCAATTACAAAGCGTCTGTAAGTTACTGTACGGTTCGTCATTTACGTTCTATGGCAGCTATTGTCGGGCAAGTGTGCGAAAATGTACAAAATAAAGTCTTATCTAAACGTGACAGCTCATGACATTTCCTTCACCTTTAACTAATAAAGGAGTACCATCGGAGTGGAGGCCCTCGCTTCGTGCTCAGATAAAACACCTGTCGAGTCTTCTTTCTCTTGCATTATTCACTTTTGAACTAGCATTTTCTTGTTAAAAACATAATGAATATTTTATTTTAATTCGTATTTATTTTTATTTCTCATTCTAGTAACCGAATTTTTTTAATGATAAAGATTTTGGTAGGATGTCCCTAATCGTTATTCGTTATATCATAAGATGTCTGTCAGTGATAGTCCCGTCAAAATCGATTCAGCCGTTCCAGGAGTTAGCCGGAATAAACAGACAGACAGACAAAATTGTAAAATGTTATTTTGGTATATGTACCGTCTATCCATAAGTGTACAGATACATTTATTACAAACAGACACTCCAATTTTATTTATTTGTATAGATGTGTGCAATAACAGGATATAAACACCACTAAATACATACAAACTGTAGTTCATTAATTCAATTAGTTCATATATGAACGTTGCGGCGATGAGTTTCAGGTTTCTCTTTAAAGTCCTCGTACAAAAGCTGTACGCGTCATTAGGGGCGCTGACGTCAGCGAGCGAATCCTTCGCCCGCCTCGCGTTGACTTATTATTAACGTTATAGTTCGTGACAGGTGATACATATATTATATTTATATTAACGAAGAACTGACAATTAAGTTCATTAATATAACTACAGTGAATCTATTTAGCTAGACATAACTATGTGTTTAGATCGTATCTAGTCCCAATGACTACCTTGCCTGATGGAAAGCATAAGCAGAAACTAAGAGTGGTGGTCACCATACTGCGAATGCAGACAATGCAACAATGCAGCATGGCGACCCACACCATGGCGGGCTAGTGATGCTTCTGCATCATTGGGCCTCCGGTCTCGCACTCACCAACGAAACACGACAGCATGATCGCTGTCATTTTACGTTGATATTCTGTGCGAGGATAGTACCGCCCCGGTCGAGCCGGCCCGTTCGTGCTGAAATCAGCGTGGCTCTACTACCTTGAGTATTTTGTTATGTGTATTTTGTTGTCCTACTACAGATTCAAATTTTTTGAAAAAAGAAAATAAGGAAAACAAAATGCTCTATTTTGTTTTCCTTATTTTCTTTTTAAAAAAAGGCGTTATGAATGAATACGTAATAAGAACATAAAATCAGTTTATTTGGAGCTTTCTAGTAAGCATTTCGAATTACTCTCTTTTGACTGATTTAAACATGGCTGCATACAAGTATTTTCACGACTCTACTTCAAGTAAAGTAGTTACAAATTAAAACATTCAATATAGAGAACATTTTACACAATTATTTTAAAAAGAAAAATTAATGACTGGTAACTTGTTTTTATTTCCTTGATTTTACTTAAATGAAACAGTTATGCATAAAATGTTTTTAAAGGTGACGCACAAAATTATTGTCGATTGTCATGTCATTAATTACCCGCGGTTATTGTCGTACCACGGGTAATGCCGCGGGACGAAGTTAGTCTAAAAAAAGTAGCCTAAGTTACTTGTTAGATCATCAGCTATCTGCCAGTGAAAGTCCCGTCTAAATCGGTCCAGCCGTTCCAGAGATTATCCGGAACGAATAAACAGATAGACAGACAGACAGACCAAAATTTTCTAAATGTTATTTTGGTACATGTATCGTGTATCCATACATTTGCATATATTAAAAAGCGGAGCTATTTTAATATTACAAACAAACACTCCCATTTTATTTATTTGTATAGATCAAACTATGAATGAAATTACTATTATGACTATCTCCAATACACCTAACTTTTTGTTAGCCCAAAAAGATAAAAAATATTTTTCTATGATCTATACTAATGTATAAAGCTAAAGAGTTTGTTTGTTTGTTTGAACCCGCTAATCTCAGGAACTGCTATAGGAGCGGAGCACCAGCACACTTGATTTCTGTGACAAATGGCGATGAAATCGGGGTAATGATCCAGGGAGTAACTTAGGCTACTTTTTTAGACTAACTTTGTCCCGCGGCGTTACTCGTGGTAAGACGATAACCACGGGTAACACCGTGGGGTTCAGCTAGTTAAATATAAAAATTCACACCTAAAACGTATGCAAGTGTCAATTTTGCCATTGAGTTAGACGACTGTTAAGTCAATCACTGTCATTTCATTAATCGTGACGATGACGTCACTACCCAGCTATTGTCAAATAGGTTACATTTTTAGAGAAGTCTCACACTATGTGTATCATATATCACGGGAGACTTTACAAACATATATATGAAACAGACATAAAGAATAACCAGACTCTGAACAATTGTTTGTGGATCTCAATAAGTTTTGTCCCGAATTGGAATCGAATCCACAACATTTAGTGCAGTAGGAAACGGCGAGATGACCGATTAACCCACCCTACCATTCATGCAATCCTTGCTGTAGAAAAAAAGCTCATACTTTTAAGATATGTTTTGTCAAAAAAATCTAAATAACCACATAACTAGACAGCTCTTGCCCCAAGGAAGGTTGGACCCTAAATAAGAGAACACGCCAACCCTTGCCAATCTCCTGGGTAGAATCTCGACGGGCTGTCAAACTCGCGTCGTCCATAATTTTCTCGAACAATGGAGCACCACGGCCTCGCACGAACCCTTCATCATACTTTATCCCCATAGACTCGCCTCTTCATTTATTATTAAACGCCCACGAACAGAAGACGTTTATATATTCTTTTTAAAGTTGGGTTCTGTGATTGATTATTTGATAAGACAGTGTATTTGGGTATACAAATTGGTGTGTTTTAGCAAAAACTAACTGAGCGCCGCGATGTTAACTATTGTTGTACCCAGCTGTACCTTTATAGAAGCAACCGCGGCAAAGATAGTCTTAAATAAGTAGCCTAAGTTGCTTCTTAAATCACCATCTATCTGAAAGTGAAAGTCCCGTTAAAATCAGTCTAGCCGTTCCAAAGATTAGATTAGTTGCGGATCAAACAGACCGACATGGCGACAGAAAAACAAAGCTATTAATATATTCCAAATAAACACTTAAATTTTATATATATATATAATTTAGGTGTTGTAGTGTGTAGGTAAAGTCCCGTCAAAATCGGTCCAGCCGCTCCAGAGATTACCCGGAACAAACAGACAGACAAAATTTTTTTAACTACATTTTTGGTATATTTTTTATTTATTTATTTGTGAAAGGTACGCTTACAGATCACTGCCAGTACATGTTAAGAGATATTATGAGACAGGAACATAAAAGTCTAGACAGTAATCCAAATTTAGCATACACAACATGAGTAAAGGTAAAAATAAACATTTCTTACACCCATGTACCCGTATATGTACCGTGTAAACATACATATATGCATTTAGTTAAAAGCGGTTATTTAAATATTAGAAACAGACACTCCAATTTCATTTATTTGTATGTATAGATAATGTACTTATAGTATTGCACACAGACAGACAAATAACGTATAATTACACTACACAAATTGATAGAGCTAAGTACCTACCGGCGGTGTTACTGGGCGAAGTCGAGTGTGCATGGGTTCGATTCCCACACGGTACAAGAATATATGTTTGATACACAAATAGTGTATGTTGTTTGTGTGCGTTGTTTGAGTGTTTATGAGAGCCCTCGTTGCACTAGATTCATCCCTAGGACAGCAGCTGTTTATTTATACAATATATTATTATCTTTGAGTAATACAGTAGGGTGGACCTACATGAGATAATAATAAAACAGAGCTTGTGTTATGGGTACTAGACAACTGATACAAATACATATACCATTTTTTTTGGAAATACACGTATATTATACATAGAAAACACCTAGATTCCGAAACAAATATTTGTAGATCATAAAACATTTGATGCGACCCGGGAATCGAACCCGAGACCTCATGATCAGTAGTCGCACACGCCAACCGCGAGGCCAACGAGACAGACACCATGCATAGTGTATTAAATACGCATAATAAGTACCGAAACTACTCACGTGAACTTAGTCATAAAATATTGAACTACAAGGTAGCAGATTCGATTACCTCAATGCAACATTCGTATGCATAATCATGTCTGTAGTTATGCACATGGTATAGTCTATACAAATAAATAAAATTGGAGTGTCTGTTTGTAATATTAAAATAACCGCTTTTTACTTAATGCATAATAATATGTATGTATACACGATACATATATCAAAAATGTAGTTAAAACTTTTTTTGTCTGTCTGTCTGTCTGTCTGTTTGTTCCGTGTAATCTCTGGAACGGCTGAACGGATTTTGACGGGACTTTCACTGGCAGGTAGTTGATGATCCGGGAAGTAACTTAGGCTACTTTTTTAGACTAACTTTGTCCCGCGGCGTTACTCGCGATACAACAATGATCGCGGGTAACACCGCGGGGTTCAGCTAGTTGATAATAAAATCAATCACAGTGTAACTTGTAGGAAATAGATTAAACAGTCCCCTCTTTTAAGCCACCGCCCCGCCCCGCACCCCAGCGAAGTACAAAGAAAGATTTTTCTGAATGTGAGAATGCTTTTTTCAACAACATTTATATACCTAGGTTGTTTATTAATACCTAAAATAAGTATATAAGTATATAATAAGTTTAGTAGACTGATAATAAAAGAGTAGAACGTTCACCATCTGGTAAGCGAGTATCAACATCATGAACACCTTTAAATCAAGAGTCACAACGTAGATGGCATTAGAGTCGCACGACCCGTCTCCTCAATTAGAGGGAAGGGAGGAATGGCTGGTCACCGGTAACTTTTCTCTACGAAAAACAGCGAGTGAATAATTTAACATCGATAATAATGTAATGCCATGGTAATTATCAGTCCTTATCAATAGTAGCCCTGTGCCTGGCCTGGGATGGAGCCTATAAGCGGGAAAGCCTAAGACTCTATTTTCCTCTGATACTAAACTAAATTTAAACTAAAACTTGCATTATCTATAAAATTACTAAGGTACATACGAAGAAAAAACAACTTCAAGAACTGGACTAAACTGAAATGGGATCACCACACGGGAAGCCTTGAAATAAAAAAAACCCCACCTAGTCGAAAGTTATAAGGTATGTAACACACATAAAAATAATACAGGGATAACCTCCTCCTTTTTTGAAGTCAGTTAAAATATCGTATACCCGATTTCAGTGCATCATGATTACTGTGACAAACTGTGTTTCCATTTGTTAAATTTGAATCGAATGAAATTATAAGTATCAATACATCTATCTATGGTCCAAATAATCATTTTTCGGAGTCGGGTAAAAGCTAGTCAAAACTTTTTGATACTAAAAGAAAAAGTATCAAAATGTAACATTGTATGTATTATCTAACTCGAAGTCAAATAAAATCCTTTATGATTGATGACGAGGCAAATAATAGCTTGTCGCTTAGAATATTAGACCTTGGGCGTACGGAATAAAAGTGTGTATTGATTAGACAGGTCACTTAGGCCAATTAATGAAATAGTACATGTATCGTTTGTATGGCGATAAGTACTAAAGTTTTTCGCGTAAGTTGCGATCAATAACTTTCAACATGTAATCAAATTCAAACTTTAGCTCTATGAGAATATGGTGTAATATTGTTTACATGGACTTCAGTGCTTTCATTCGCCTGTTGCCAACCGCGCTCAGCGGGACGAGCTCCGGGGATCGTCAACCTTTTTTTAGGCCAACCTGTTCTAGGACTTTCACCTTTATAACATAATTTCAGGCTAAATATTTATTTTTCTAGAAAAGAAAATAAGTCATGTAGGTTCTTACAACGTATCTCTTTTTTGTCTTCGTTTATATTGCCTTTTTTATTAATTAAATAGAAAATATTTTTTATTATGGTATTGCTCTTGGATATTTCTGGAAATAGCTGTTATAATTTATATCAACAGAAATAAGATTTTTTACTGATACATTCAAAATATTTTTGTAAATCATCGTAAGTGATATGAAGTCTTCATCAAAACAACTCATTATCAAACAGCAATAAATCTAAATGAAGATACCGTTTGTACCAAATAATACTATTACAGAAGTATAGTTTAAATCTACAAAGTATTATTAAACTGGTCGTAACAGTTATTCTCACATTAATAATAGAAAAAATAAAGCAAAAAGGTTGGTAACTCGTGAACGCTGCCATAAATGCACTCGCTAGCGCAACGGGGCTATTACTTGATCCAACAACGAACAAACGTAACCGGTATAGAACTCTATTTTTGAAATTACATCGTAAGTTCAACAGCATAAGGACGACGGATGTGTTCATTTCTTTGTGAAGGTCGCTGGCGGTTACAACGTTCTGTAGTTGCGTGAAGACTTAACCACGAGTACGCATGTGTGCGTGCCTATCCGTGTCGATGAGCAGTTATTTGCACTTGTGTGTGTCGGTACACTGCTTCGGTCACGTAGGCTCGTTTAGTCGCTTTTACTAGCGAGTTTTTAGGACATATTCGAGTGTAATCTGCTTTTCTTTGTTCCGTGAGACGCTCTTTGTTATTTTGGATTAAGTTTTTAGAATGCAATCATGAATTTGATTAATCAGATAGTTATTTTACATTGCAAGATGCTTGCCTGCTTGATAAATATTTTGAAAGTCGCATAAATAGTGAATAAAATTAAAAATGATAAAATCAATTAAACCTAAGGTAGTAACGATTCCTTAAATTGTAGTGACCTAGTCGAGATCAATTTTTATAACAGTTGTGTAAACACTTTCTATTAAATATGTCCGTTTTACTCCCAAGAAAATGCACATAGCAACAGTTCGCGTCAGCTGTGGCGGAGTGAGCCGAGCGGCGGCGGAGATAGCCGAACGCGCACGATTGATTGGCCGATACCCCGTGAAAGTACTGTTTACGTATTTGTGATGCTAGATTCGAGCCTTGCCTATACACTTTGTATGCATTTTACCCATTCTAGCCTCCATATATCGACTGCTTCTCCATACATTGCAAAGACACACCATTTTGTCTCAACAGACATGGTCCTTTGTGATTTCTATGGTGTTGATGTTGATACTTCCACCGTAGAACAAAGAAATGTATGGATACAAAAACTAAGGCAGAATGAAGTATAAATTGCTAAGTATATAAAACTAGGTTTAAAGTTATCACACTATTGATGCTGAAGCTTTAGTCTTTTATAATACTTAGTGTAGGTGTAGCAGCTTTCTAAACGTTATTAGTTTAATTGTAAAGAGGTCAAAACATACGAGTTCGGGGTCGATGCTATTCAAACGAATGTTCATCTCATTTTACGCATATATAATGGAAGAGTTTTAAACTATTAAATTTGTGCAATAGCGTGTAATGGAACGAAATTTAGAGATCTATGTAAGTACGTACAATTCTAATTTAGATCTAAAAACGTTTGGATGAAACGCCTCGTAGAAGCCATCTATTTGCTTTGTACATATTAGACGTCATTGAATTAAACCAATGAAAGTTTTGTATCTTAATCTGAAATCAATCATACTTTATTCATATCTAGATGATCTTAGATTACATATTTATCATAATTATTCTGATTTTGTCAATATAGTATCGAACCTGGTGACTTTGGTAAAGGTCACTACCTGATACGTTTCCCTGTAAAGATGGAAAAACTCTCTCGTTATGGATATTGCAACAAAAATGACGATTTGCAGGAGTAATCCTTAGAAATAGGTCAATGAAGAGCTTAGAATAACTCGGGATCGATTTTATAGTTTCATTGTACCAGCTTGAGTTTAACCATCCAGTTGTTTTTCTCTCTCTCCACACGCTGTTGTGTGATTCATTATTATTTTTCTATATTATAATGTAGTTAGATGTGGATACTTCAAAGTATGTATAATGAAAGTTCAAAATGAGGTGACCTACCAACTACATGTAGCTTTTAGTAGCAAGTTTGAGGTAACGTATAGATTAAATGTTCAGTCGTGGGAGAGCCACGCTTCGACATGAATGGGCCGGCTCGACCGGAGTGATACCACGGCCTCACAGAAAACCGGTGTGAAATAGCGCTTGCTTGCTGTGTTTCACCGAGGATACCGGAGAACCATACCCCAACCATTCCCCACATCCATTTCCCTATCCCTCAAAGGTCGGCAACTCACTGGTGACGCCTCTGGTGTTGCGGGTGTCCATGGGCGGCGGTAATCGCTTACGCTTACGTCTGCTCGTCGTAATCTTTTTAGAAAACGATTTCAGCTGATTCTCAACTAGAACCTTTAAAGCTGATGAGGAATCTATATTGACTTATTTACTCATACAATAGAAACCTCTCAGTGAATAGCAACTTGTTCAATTCACATCTGTTTAAGACTTAATCATGAATATAGGTAGCAAGTTTGACTGATGTAATATCGTTACGCTTTCGACGAGGGGAGCAGAGGGGCAGGCAGCGAGCACATTTGTATGTAAAGTTGATCCTTATCTAGATTTACTCGTTCCTGCAGTGAGTTGAGAAGTTGCTGTGTTTAAAACTAATTTGCGCGTAAGTCCAGGATCGGGAGCTTCGTTGGAGAGAAGAGATAGATATCTTCAGTAATTTAGACTTGATTACTTATTTTACGAGTCAACAAGGGTTGTTTTGTTTATATGGATGTAGTATTAACGTGGTTGAAGTTTTAATTTCTATGGAAATATCGAGGTCAATAATTACACGCTTCGCCTGATTGTAAGTGGTTAGCAGAGATACAGTATTGTGAAAATATAGCAGCTAAAATGTCTTTAATATAGTGATTGCATTTAATTAGACTTTTTTTTTCATTATGTGTTAAAATATAACAGTATATGAACCCTTTATATATTTTCTTATATTCACTCTTATGAAGCCTGGAAGAGAAGAGTTGGGACCTGTCGGTCACATCTCTACAATTCAGTCAGTTTAACGACTAGGACGGTTTAAATACTTAGGCACTCGACCAAGAAATCAAACCAAGAAATACAATTTGTCGGAATTCATGATTTGCTGAACATCACTAGTATCCAATTGTAAACACAATCGTAAACCTAATCTAACGGATACAAATTAACCCATAAATTTCAATATCAATAATTTTACCTTGAATAAAATTTCACTTATATTAAAATTCGTAACAAACTGTATTAATTACCTTTTATATTCTATCCTTACACATTAAATTAAAGGTTGCCTGGAAGAGATTGCTTTTGGCAATAAGGCCGCCCATTGTACACATCTTCTTGAATTTTATAAGTGTAACAATTTGTAATTGGTGTACAATTAAGTATATTCTATTCTATTCTATTCTATTCTAAATTAATTCAAACATGACTACAAACAATTCAAGTAAGAAAATCATTTTTAAAATTGGTTTACAACAGGTAAGAATGTCCGGGAATATGCATTTAAAAATCATCGAATGAAAACAACCTCCTCAGATTTGTAGGCGATTAAAACATATCCAGTTTAAGATGAAAGGTACAATTATGTTAACTAACATCTACACCTACACCGGTACATATATAGCTCTACTTCCTCTAAAGCCTGTTGATATGCGCGTACGCATCGACCCGGTAGCCGCTCGGCGCTTAGATGCTCATACAGGTTTTATAAGCCCGCTACTGTTTGTGTCCCCGCTTCGATAGGTTATAACGCTATGAAACCTTTACTGAGACATTGGGACACGCACGTCTTACCTTTAACTACTATAATTTGAGTATTATGAAATACGTTTTCTGCGATCTAATGTTAGAAGTTTAAAGGTCCTGGTAGCAAACCTCTACAGTTTATTTTCTCATTCATTTTCCAACAATCGAAGGTATGTACTACATATTGCTACGAATTTACGAATACCCGTATTGTCGAAAAACGGATGCAGATTCTAATAAGATAAATATCTGAGATCTGAAATATAAGACCTTTTGTTGTTCTTTTGTACAGCGATATTGACGTATATGTAATTTATATACTTTCTTATTAAATATACTTAAATAAAAAAAGAACGACTTAAATCTCGACTAACGAGTTTCAAAACATACAGAAACAAACGTAAGCTTTACTATAAGCATTCTGTAAGTCAATATTTCAACAACTAAATGTTAAAATGAGTTTTCTATATTCAGAATCCTATTGCGCATATATTTAAATACAAAATACATAAGTTAAACACGGTGCATTGTTCTCAAAATGAACTAGAACATAAACTTTCTCTATCATTAAAAACAATAGCGAAAACTCTCTGGCATAGAGCACGAGCCTGACAACGCGTACCATAGATAAACGAATGAAAAAACACCATCATTAAAGCCGTGCCTTCTACAACGTGCGCCCACGCAGCCTACATCTATCATGATATACTGGCCACAGCCTCCGGCGTCCCATTCAATATTAACTAGTAGCTCTTACAACTCAGAAATAAATATCAAAATTAATTATATACTATTGTCGAAATGTGTAAATAAATGAAAAGAGTTTGTCCATAAGTTATTATTACCATGGATATTTGATGAATATCGGAATTTAATAAAGAGTTCTTTTTCTACCAGTAGCTTACCGTTTTACTTCTTTTCCTATCATTTCCTTACTTTTTGCACATCTTATTGCTAGGGAACACCTCGGTCGAGGGTAGTACCTTTGCTTCCAATTGCGTAGGTGAGGTTAAATGCTTAAAATTATATATATGTTACAACTGTCTACAAAGACTTTAGTGTTGGATCCTACCATGAATTTTGTTCACTGAATTTAGTGAAAACTTACGGCAGGGAATAAACAAATAGACTGGATACCTCGCACTTGGATACGGCACACACCATAATAATACATCGCACTTAGAAGGTTTCTGAAACATGCATGCGTGCTGCAGAATCCAGTAGAAAAATCTCGCATAGAGACATATAGCTCTTTCACAGAGACAACAACATGGTCACTAGCCAAATATTGCCGAAGACACATAAAATCCTATCCTATTTCCTACTTTTCCTACTATTCCTACTTTCCTATTTCCTACTTTTTACTTCCTACTATGCTATAAAGGTGTAAGTTTGTGAGTGTGTATGTTTGTTACTTCTACACGCAAAAACTACTGAAAGGATTTGGATGAAACTTTAAAGTAATATAGCTTAAACATCAGAATAACCCCTAGGCTACTATTGGCCGCAATAACTGATATAAATGCGAGCGGAGCCGCGGGCAACAACTACTATGTTAATAAATTAATGTGAACTCAAACCTATACACAACATACAAGGTACCTAAAGGTGCCAGAAAACATTTCGTGTTTATTCTACAGTGTGAAAAAGAGGTACCACATTAATAAATGAAATAATATTTTTCCTATTTATGCTAATAATTCAAAAACAAATACCATTTGTGTTTGTTGTCTCATGAATTGAATATGAATATAAAGTCGCCAACTATTTTCCATTTACATTAAATGTTTATTAAACTTTATTCATAAATCCTAAAATTAGTAATGAACACATGAAATTTATGTATATATGATTCATAACTGAACATCACAAATACCCATAATTTAACTTAACAATAACGAGTAAGGTGAATAACACATAATTTATACGAATACATTAAAAACTCATTATTTTTGTTGTAACCTAAACTAACACAAAACTTATTGTTCTTTCACATCTTACGTAATATTTAGCCCAAACGAGTCTTCACCAAACCGACTGAGGAAAAAGCGTTATCGTACTATAGATGGATAATATGCATAGAGGTATAACTCTTACGGCTGGCACAAAAAGTATGGGCTATTATCTGGACTGGGCCCCATAAAACTTTATGTTGTATAGTCAAGCCCACGTCGTGACGGCCCGGCCCGGCCGACAGCTCTGGTGAATATAAATAAACAACACAGTCTCCGGTAGGCTTTGTTTCGGCTCTGATACTTGATAAAACCCCTATTATGGTGATATGGTACGATAGAAAACTGAATTAAAGGTTTAAAAACATACTCACAAATAAATATACATACTAGATATTTGCATTTTTGTTAAAACCAACTTTAAAAATATCTTTTCAGCTGTTTTTCATTAACGGAGAATACAAAAAACATTTAAATGACAACAAACGTGATATATTAATAACACTGATTTTATTAAACACAACTACACTATATAACTCTAACAAAGTCGTTCTAACACAACGATCTCATAAAATACACGACACTAATGGAACACATTTTGTATGTACAGAGGACCACTGTTTTGCAGTGAGATTATGTACCTAACCAGATTACTCAAACTTTTAACATACAATAAAGTCAAATAAGACGTACATTAGGTATAGGTATAGGTATAGAAAATGTACATATATATATATTCTCCCTCCTTTTAAAATCTGCCAATGGTTTGAAATGCCATTATGAAAATGCTATTATGCGTTCTACAGATTTCAAGTGAAACGTCTTACCTTATAAAACCTATCTGTATTAACAAATTTTCCAAAGCTAATTAGTTTGTGAACTGATTTATAAGATGGGAAGTACATCTAATAGTGATAAAAATACCTGTGTTCCAGTTTACGTGGTTGGTTAAAGCGTTACGTGAAAGTTACTCTCAAATTTATTGGCTTGGCTTTACAACCTTAATGAGCTACGTGATTACTTATTACAAATTATTTTATGTATGTGTAATTTAGAATTGTAAGACATTCATTTCTACTAAAATAATGGAGCAAGAAAAAATAAATTGGTTTTTAACCCTCAACGCAAAGTTGTGTGTAATATGCGTGACGTGTATTTATGGGGTTGTGGATTGTAGCTCTTCAAGAGACGGATTTTTTACGACATTGACAGTCCGGTTAATGCTGTTAAAAATCTTTGCGTCGAGGGTTAAAAGCCAATTTCTACTAATTAATACACTTGACAGAAAGTATTCCTAGCTATAAATCTGTTGAGACTTTCGAAGTACACTTTTATATGAATTTCGGACTTTCAGCCAGTTTGATATTACCTAGATTGTCCTAGATTTAGATGGCAGATATAACTATTTGAAAAAATAGGCCAAGTTCTTGAGAAAGCTAGTTAATTTATATGGTTAGCATGAAAGACATCGAAAACTTGTATAACAAGTTTTCAACAATCGTGAGGAGCATTTTTCATTTTTAATACATATTTTTGATTTCATAAAATGATTTAAAAAATTGTTATAAATCGTTGCCTACTTTACTCTTAAGTCATAGACTAACTAACAAAGTAGCTATCACCTATTTTGATCAATTCTATCTGAATTTCAGAACGAAATATGACCATCACTATTCAAATATATTTTACTATGCGAACAAGAAGAAGCCACAAAGCGCATTGAAGAAACAACTAAATTGTTGGCTGCTAAACGTTTGACATGAAAAGTAATGGTTCATTTAGATGATTGCTCAGTTCAAGATGAAAGCAACTGTTTTAATTGGCGTATATCAAATAATATCATCCGGTTGTAACGAACATAATTATTTATGATTGTAGTAAAATATGTATTTATATGTATTATATAATCAAAGGAAACAGCCGTAATAATGCCTCGTAACATCTCTCGACTCGGACTTACATTCAGACGTGATATAAGAAAGGTTTTGCACGTTGAGGTCAATTTTAAAGAAAAATAAGTTCTTTATAGTTTTGGCAGACGTTAATAACGACTTCCTTGGTGTAGCCACTTACCATAACTCGATACAAAAGTAAGTGATGCTAAATTGTACGTTTCCTGTCCTTTCAGCTGCAACACAAAATACTTTCTTACTTTTAAAAAATACTTAGCATTTTGAACTGCAAATGATACAAATACTATAGAAGGAAGCAAGTGGTTTATATAACATGAGAAATATGTAAAGTTTGTACCTATAAGAACATAAAAAACAAGTGTGTTAACAAAGATAATTTCAAATAAGAACTATAAATAATTGTCTGTATTTTTGTGTAGTGAGTGTAACATCAGAAATCAGACCGCCAAACCTTAAATCATAACCTTTGATTTGCCTCTGATGCAAATTACACCATACAGCTTGCGAATTATTATTAGCTAGGCAGTCACATAACAGGCCCCACGTCCCTTCGATTTCGTCATCCATGCATCGTCAATACAAAAGCTTCTCTATGCCTTTTGAAATAAGGTGCACAAAATAGATGCACCAATCCTGCAGGAGTGTTCGGGCTACGACTATGTAATAATTTTGCCCCTTTTTTACAGAACAGGGACGAATACATATTCCCCACTCACTCTAAACATGGAAAGGTACTGAAGTTCTTTGTTCGTGACGAGTTTTTTTTTATTCAAGCTCAGGTTTTCGGGTAATGGATTAAATTGCGTCATACATTTGATTTTGGATATTACTTCTTTGTTCGGTTACGTATTCATAGGGAATGCGTTATTACGAAATATGAATACTTACCCCCAAACGAAGCTGGAATTGTGGAGATTGTATGGGTCCTCTCGTGTTGGAGAGGCGAACAAAGGAAGTATTAAAGAACATTGTAGCACAAAGAAAGAAATTTATTATAAACGAGTTTCTAATTAAGCGCTGTATAGTGAATATCGGAGAAGTTTTCATATAAACTTGAGCAATGGGTATTGTATCTCTATAAAGGAAAATTTCTTAACGTATTATATTCCTTTGTTCGCGAACTTCTTAGAATCGTTTGAGTATTTATTCTAGAATGCTAATTAGAACTGAAAATCAATATTGGTTCCAGTTTTCTTTTGTATGTAATACAAAATTTTTAACTGATCTTTTGAACTGATTCTTATGATTGACAGGAAACTGCTGTGGTGTCGACTGTCGTATTCGAATCTTGTGAAGGGTGGGTTTATTTCACATATTCATCTTGAATTAGGACTTATAGGCTTTAAACACAAAATAGTAACAGAAAGATTTTTTTATAATTTTATTATATTGTCTGTAATACTTAAGTGTTTTCTGATAACCTTGGTTTTTTATTGGACTCTATAGATAAATAACTAGAGATAAATAAATAACATTTTTATTTATGCACACAGATCAACACAGCAGGTTTTTTACTTTGCAGACACAATTTACAATCAAAGTTTTTCCTTTTCGACTTTGTTTTCATATGATTACATGTGTTATTGTTGCTAAGTTATCGGTGTATCTATCCATCAGCTGTTCGTTCATTCCCAAAGTTATGAAACGTGCGAGACTTACGTTTCAGCACTAACTGGATAGGGGTGATTAGAGTGATACAACTGCATCATACATAGTCAGTATTAACCTATTTTTGTTTTGCTTTTACTTTTATATGACATGCATACATTATATACATCTTTTCCTAATTATTTTTGCTATAATTTTGCTTTTGTCTATAGTACTAATTATATGTCACAGTAAAAATGCTACTATTTATACTAAAATTCCTTTATTTAAAATTGAAATTGATTGTCAAATCGTATCAGTTTCCCTTCAATATTATCAAAAATATGGTTCATATCAACCTCTAAGTACCTCTCATCTCTGGATTTCAAAATCAACTCAATTAATCTCTTATGAAGTATCTACTCATAAATTATATAAGCGATCTTTGGTACTATCAAAATGGAAGATCACTTCACCGGAAAACACAAAGCTAATCAAGGGACACAATCCACTTTCACAGTTCGTTGGTTCAACAAAGTTACCTGTACGAGCTTCATATGCTTGACGAACCTGCTATACAAAACAATGAATAACAAACAGTTTTGTGTATCAGAAACAACTAAACATTAAACACGTTTTTATACCGTAATCGTCTCCATGGGGGACTTTATTTATAGAAGTTATATTGAAGAAACATGAGATGGCGATAGCCAGCTTCACAGATGGTATAAAGATGGAGGGTTGTGAGTTACAGCTATCGGTTCGACGTGGGAGACACACCTCACACTCTTGTTTTTGCTAATCTGCATATAATATCTGTCAATATATTATTCTACTATATTTTAAGAAGATTTTGTAACTTAGAAACTGCACAATATGTCTTAGGACTTGCAAGTTTCAAAAACCAGAATCACTTCAAATACCCCATTAAGAGGCACGCATCTAATGAACTATGCTAATGTTATAAGCCATTTATTATAACTAGCTGACCCACAATTTTGCGTCTGCTTCTCGTAGATATCATACTCGGCTCTTATTGATCAATTCGTAAATTTATCTTATCTTAGGCATCCCAGCAGAAAACATTAAAAATAAAGTGAAAATTGGTTCGCTGGTTTCGGGGTTCATTGTGAACAACAATATATGTTGCTCTATCTATATCTATGCATGTACATAAATGGTACGACACTAAAACTTCAATGTATAATATATAAAGCTTTCTGAAATTAATTATTACGAAGAGGCGATTAAAAGTGCTGGCAATTGTCGATATAAATGATACTCGTATAATTATTGGTGAAAGGAAAGTTTGTACCCCTTTTACGAATATTATGTGAACGGAGGAGTATTAAATTTGGCACAGTTAAAGTATATATGAAGGAGGAGTGTGGAAAGATAAAAAAAGAAAATAAAATTAATGGAGGTCGTATATCGACCACTAGTAATAACGAGTATAATTTAGTTTACGCCTATACCCGTATGTCCAAGTAATTTACTTGTCGCTTATAAGGAAATAGAACTGCAATTTCAAGGGCATCTCATACTTTAAATTCGTAAAAAGGCGGTCTATATCGCATGCAGCATTACTATGCTAACAAAGGTAATTAAAGTACAGTAGGGTTACCCTTCCATACATAATTAGCGTTTGATAGCGTTATAGTGTCGTAAAACCTTCTAACTCTATTTCCTATACAATCAAAAGTGGGTAAAAAATTCACTTCCCGAGAGGCAGTACAAAATGTCTTTGAAGAGTTTGTTGCCTCCCGTCCAGCTGATTTTTACAAGAAAAAGAAGAAGAACAAACTCTTTCGCTTTATATATTAGTATAGATTAAGCAATTAAGAATGTAAAGTTTCATCCAAATCCGTTCTGCAGTTTCTGAGTGAAGAATTAACAAACAAACACACTCACAAACTTTCGGCTTTATATATTAGTGTGATGTGATTTAAAGTGATAATTAATAGACAGCAGACTAACACTATGTAGCTTCGTGTCCTCGTCCGGAAGAACCACGCGAGGTGGTCTCTTGGAAAATCAAAGCGATTACGAGGCAGTGGAACCGACATCGTAAAGAAACTATTCAAGCGAAAGTAGTAAAACTCTATGTTACGTGTCGTTGCATACAATGGAGAATGTTTCAGTTTGTTAGAGATTTTTTGATAGAGCTATCTATATACTAGTACTAATACGTGAACTTTGTACCTCTTTTTACGAAAATTAAGCGAACGGAAGAGTATGAAAGGTACAGATATAATTTATACGCAGATGTGCAAAAAGCTAAAGATCATATAAAAATACTAGTCGACCCACGTAACCTCGTTTGCGACTCCTATTGCCCGTAGCGTGATAGTTTTCCAACCTTTTTGTAACATTATTCATTGGTGCTCCCCTCCTGTAGGTCTTAGCGTGATGATATATAGCCTATAGCCTTCCTCGATAAATAAGCTATCTAACATTGAAAGAATTTTTCAAATCGGACCAGCGGTTCCTGAGATTACCACGTTCAAACAAACAAACTCTTCAGCTTTACATATTAGTATAGATAGATTTAAAAGGTAATTTAATGAATTTTGTGTTGAATTTCGACCACTGGGTGACCACTGGTCTGGAATAAATAATTATGGTATGCATTTACTTACAATTATCACTTATTTGTTTACATTTGAATTTTAAAAAAGATTAATAAACTTTAGAATAGAAGTAGCTGTGCAATGGTACATTAATTCACTAATGTCATACACTCACCTTACATATTGTGATAACATTTGCACCAATGCATAGATTCACGAGAAATATTTAGGTGTTTAATTTAAAAATTTTGTGTGAGGCAAAGTAAAATCTTGTCATCATATGATGATACTAAAACAATGTATAATGGTTTTATTGCAATGCAAATATAATTATACAACTGCATCGGTGACGCAGAGGTAGCGTATGCGACTTTTGTGCTTGAGGTCGCAGGTTCGATTCCCGCACCAAATGTTTGTATGATCTACAAATATCTGTTTCGGAGTTTGGATGTTTACTGTGTAAAATATGTATGTATTTACAAAAAAGAAAAAAGTATGTATATACTTACATCAGTTGTCTTGTAACACAAGCTCTGCTTAGCTTGGGACTAGATGGCGTTGTATGTCAGATGTCCGACATATTTATTTAATCATAATTTATAACGAGACACATATCATAATACTTCTTATATCACAATTTATATTTTGTAACATTATAATATACATGTTCCATAGGCGCCATGTCAATGGTATAATGCTCACATTATATATTCCGAGACCATATAGATACCGTATATTATGTAAATTTATACATCAACATCTATAAAACGAACACTTAACATATTTATTGTCGAAGAAATTTATAATTTAGGACACACATATATTGAGTTTCTTTTTAAGAGACGTAGGTGTGCACCTTACCTATGAAACTTGGATACTTATGAAACAAGATAGAGAAGTAAAAACGCTGAGTAATGAGTCTCTTCCCGCCCACTACTGGACTCAGAAACAATATTACCGTGTAACAAAAACGCTGAACAAGACACTGTTCGAAGGGGACTTTGAACGGCATTTGGGACATTTACGATATTAATATTTAATGAAATTACGAAGTTATAAGTTAGTACAAAGATAATATAATAAGGTATTTTCTTTTAAAAGTGAGGCATAAGTTTATTTACCTATAATATAATGCAGTTAAGCAGTAAAAGGTAGGTTTTCTGTAATAGACACAGATTTTTAACATCAAGACAAGTATGACCGACTTCTCCGTGGTTTAAATCTATACTAATATATAAAGCTGAAGAGTTTGTTTCTTTGTTTGTTTGTACACGCTAATCTCAGGAGCCGCTGGGCCGATTTCAAAAATTCTTTCACTGTTAGATAGCCCATTTATCGAGGAAGGCTATAGGCTATATATCATCACGCTAAGACCAATAGGAGCGGAGCACCAATGAAAAATGTTTCAAAACCGGGGGAAAATTATCACGCTACGGGCAATAAGAGACGTAAACGAAGTTGCGTGGGTCAGCTAGTGATATATATAAGTATATATATATATAAGTTTTAATGATATGTACGTTTAAATGACATATATAAGAAATGAATAAATAATAAGCTATGTACAAAAAAACGGTAATCATCACTGCTATTGGACTGATGATAATCATATTAATAATTCTTTGATTTTTCATCAGTTTTTCTCGTTGAATGTTGACTTCAAATAAGTGCAACGAACTCAATACCAAAAACCAATAAAAATCAGTTCAAATGACAATCTCTTTTTTGTCAAGTTGATTGTTAAACTGAATGACTTTAGTAAAGTGAGGAAGGAGCCTATTACTTATGTTATATTCTTTTATTGCTAAAGTCAGACGTTATCTATTAGTTTACATTGTACTCGGAAATATTATTAAGTACATTCGTAAGAAGTACGTTTTAAAAAAAGTTGTCTTGTTAAGTCTAATAAATACACATTATCTCAATTCTATCTGTGATTCCTCTTCGTCATCATCATCATTAGCAATCATGGCTGACCAAAACAAAAAAAGACTTCGTTACAAGATTTCGTAACATCATTATATCTGAACGAAGAAAAAACTGTATCGAATCGCTTTACATTTACAAATAAGATAATTTTTGTTGCACCCATATTGGGCTACGATATTTAGTATTGTATATTAGATATTGCAGTATGGTTAGATTTACACAACAATTGGTTTCTAGTTAATTTGTATGTTTTGTACACGAATTAAGTACAAAACTATATACGTCACACTACAAAATTAAGTGTATGAATGAAACATCAAACACATAGAGCTTAAGCTTCTAAAGATTTGGAATATTTGTTTTTTGCCTGCTTTAAAACTTCCTTTCTAAGTGTTAACAGCTGTTGACGTGATGTGATGAATCAATACCACGGATATTGATGACCAGATTTCCGAAATATCTTCGAAACATTATAATAATGTTGTTTGAAAAACTTCTAAGCCTGCCACGAAAAGCATTTCCCGGAGAATATTTTTAGAGGTCTCCTTCAGAAATCACACGGCCCACACTCTTAAGATTTAATATGAAAGTAAAAAAAATACATTGGCGCTCGTACATGGTACACTACTAATTACTGTAAAAGCTACAATTACTCCCTTCAACAAAATAAAACACGTGTTTTCCGTTCTCTTATCAGTGAAAACAGTCTGTCGTATATAGAAACGAGCAAAGAAACAGCTGATCAACAAAGGCACATATTCCTATTTACTCATCAAACCCCAAACTCAACTCCAGTAGCTTCACAAAAAACCCGTGACGATCTTGAACCTTCTCAACTTACACATGTTATCTGCCCAAAGTAGAATCGAGTAAACACTTAACCCATATTTTTTGCGTAGTTGGATAAACATTAATCTTCACTATTTTTCTCCCTATCAGACCTCTGACAGTCTACCTGCACATCAACACTCATGCATTTGAAAAGCTGGTAAGGTATATTAGACCTTATGGGATCGAACATGAGGTAACTTTAGCTTGCAGACATAGTATATGGAATTGACATTGAAATCAATGCAACGAATTGTATGTCCACTGAAGATTAAACTTTAAATGTTTATCCATAAAGCTGAAAGTCCATCACACAAGATCAATCCCGATATTTTTCTGTAAAATAATCTTTATGCTTTTGGTGTAGGGTTGAAAGTTCAATGTTATTGATTTTGCAGAACTAGGGTTGGCTTTACAAGGGCGAGGGGCTCTTGTTGCTATGCAAGCCCTGGTGCACTCTACTTGGGTCCTGGGTTCTGACCCGGTATTATTATGACAATCGAGTGGTCTACAAAATAATTGAAAAAAGTCGTTTGATTGTTTCGTAGTCTAATATAGACGTAGGTGATTATTTACGACTCTTAATGGTTACTTCGATGGTTTATATACCATCTGTTTTTGAACTATGGCGGCCATTATAACTTCATAGGTTAGTAGAATAACGAAATATTTATTTATCATGTTTGTTTTCGAGGAATATTTTTTTATTTTTCCGCTGAATTTCCTAAACTGAAAATAGTAACTCTCCCGTTCGTATTAACTTATTAAGGTAACAATATATTAACTGTTTTTTATTTCTGACGATTATTTTAACTAGCACAGTTTGATTTTGTAAAAAGCTCAGTCTCTGAGCTTATACTAAAACTTTAATTTAGTAAGTTGAATATTAAAGTGAAATAACTACATTGACTGATTTCTACTGACAAAAGTTGCAACAAAGTTGGAACTTTTAATGTTACATAGATGTTCATAAAATATACTAAAAATTAAATAATTTTGCTTTCTGAGAAAGTTTGCTGAATACTAACACAGTGGCAAGTCGTGGTTCCTAGTGGAGGATACCTTTGCCGAATGAAGGTATATGAAATACAACCAGGCTAGCCTTACATAACAGATCTAGATACCTATCGTGCAGTAAGTAGATATATCATATAAACGCTCAATAACAGCTATCCGTACGCAACATTTTTGGTTGGTTGGCGTTTGATATCCTTTCATTATAAGTACGTGTTTAGTGGATCAATTGTAAAGTAAAGAGAATATTATAAATGAGAAAGTAAACTTGTTTGTTACGCTTTCATGCCTTAACTACTCGACCGAACATCATTAAATGAATTAGTTCAATCAAAGGTGCAGAAAAGGGCATAGTACTTTTCATCCCGAAAGAAGCTGTTATTTTCGAGAGATGAATCGATTAACTTTATGGTTACACAAGTGAACCTGCAGGTAAAAGCTGGTAAATGTCTAGGTGCCGATGAGGATCATTAGGATGATGTGGTTAAAATTTTAATGAAATTTTATTTTTAATGTAATTGTCTATAAGGATTGACTATGATATGAACTACCATTTTTCTGATTTGTCATCAAACGCCGATCGTTGATCAATGATGTGACCGGTTTCTATAATTTGGGTAGGTGCTTTTATCACCATCATCCCTTTAATCCCGGTTGTGCAGTTGTGTACCTGTAGGTATGTTGAACAACCATACCTACAATGTTATACAACCATATTATAAACTCAAGTAATAAATTATCTACGAGTTGTTTGGCTAAAAACCTGGGTGATTATATCTTCTTTCTTGTACTTATAGTATTAGTGCGTCCATACATAGTACATTGACTCATGTATTACTAACCCTTTCTCCTCTAGAAATCTTTATGAAAGCCCAAACCGTTGTATATACAACCTTCAGTTTGTAAACAGTACAATATTCTGACTAATACCAAAGGAAAACAACTCAAGGCCTGCTTACCGTCTCAATAAAACAAATTCAAGTCGGCTTGTTTATCTCATGTTTGTTTCTACTAAGTTTCCAAAACAGAGGCCAATAAAATTTGCATAAAAACAGCTTAAACCCTTAACAATAGGCGGCCATGGACCGAGGCTTAGAGACCCTCTTACACAACAAACCACCCCGGGAGCGTACACATAACAGAGTTAATTTGCACCCGAATGGTCACACCTATTTTTGGGAGCTCATCAATCTTGGTAGCATTTCAAATCTACTTTAGGCATTGTTATATACCCCTAACTGGAAAATAGTTTTGAGAAATGTTTAAAAATATGTTAAGAATACAATGCGTTTTGGTAATAGACACCGTTGGTGAATGAACTTACTTATTGGATAGAGACAGACAAGCGTAATTGTGTGGTCAAAGAAAATGAAAAATCTAAGTCAATGATTTTGCTGAATGTCGAAATAATGTATTGAAAGGAAAATTAAAGATGAAAATAGCAATGATTCTTAAGATTTCGTGAAATAAAATCATGTTCATCGATTGGCATATATCAATATATACATACATATGTGGCAAGTAAAGTACAATCTGTGCTTTTTGGTGACCAGCCTGGTAATAAACATATGATACCAACTTTAACAATTATTTTTACGGGAAATTAACGCGATCACTTATTAAAAGGTATTACATACCTCTGATTTGCCTGACGTTTACGTTAATTTCCCGTAAAAATAATTGTTAATATATCATGGAACGCGAAAGTTTAAAAGTTAGTATATGATACCAACTGTTAAAAGTAGGCTGTGAGTTCGAGTCACACCCAGGGTTAATGATTCTCTAATAATAACGATAATTTGTTCAGTCTATCTGTTTGTAAGGTACAGATGCAACCACAGATAAATTTGTAAATACACATACACATTTTAGAAATAAAAAATCTCCTGTGTTAACTCCGTTTCCTCGATATCTCTAGTTAACATTCTGTACAACCTTATAAAACACTTTTTATAAAAAAAATTAAGACAAACAGATATTTCGTGTAGGGTTTAAAGTGTTCGCGTAATAAGTCCCTTTGCTCGGCTAATGTGCCCCTTAAGTAACGAGGGGAGTTAGGCTGGATTATTTTTAATGACTCCAGGCTTATCCGACCAGATTTAGGAGGTTATTTTAAGCATAGAACTTATTAAGATGCTCATCGTATTACAAACAGCTGAGTTTTGCGGGAACAGGTCCAGGTAAGTACTGTTTGCTTTTTGCAGTGTTTTTCATTTTGTCTTTATAACATTCGCTTCGTGTTATAGTTGTGGTTTTTGTGTGATTAGTAAACTGATCATTATTCAGTTTTTTTTAATGATAATTAATTGAACTTTATTGCTATTTGAAAAGAGCTGTATGATCTATGCTGAAAATCAGCGCTATGGTCTCTTTTGGAGACCGCAGCGACAGCTGAGCTGGGGCCTTTTGGACGCACTGACCTTTTTTGTAATATGTTATAGTTTAAGTTTTGATCTGTTTCTATGTTACTTTTATTATTATTATTATTTTTTGTTGAAGCTCGTAAAATGTGTGTGTCCAATAAATGTTTCATTCATTCATTCATTCACTCTATGATTGCTAAATACATAACGTCCATATTGTTTCTAGTGCTTCTGTACCAGTGCGTATGCACAAGTGTTTTTTTAACTGTTTCCTTACAAACAGTACGTAGTCTAAGGAATTGAACTTCTTGTTCTTGTTGGACTTCTTCTATCTGCTCAAAAAGAATTTCCAACACTCACCGCTTCAGAAATTTCTAGATGGACATTTAACCCTTTGCACCGTCCTTACGGCCTTCAAAACAGGATTTGAACATATGTAGTAAAATAAATAATATGTGTTTCACAGCGATACAACGATATTTTATCGCTACAGATTAGATATACGTTATCACGGGCCACCAAAATAGGCGACTTACGTAATGTATTAGGTATATTGATATAATGTAATATATAGGTCACTTATAAGTGGTCGTATTTCGATAGAAACAACACTGAATAGGCCTAATAATGATTTGCTTGCGTAGGTGTTAACATACATACAATCAATTAAGTCAGGTAATTACTTTTATATTTGACTAACGACCCGGCCCGGCTTCGGTATAAAGAACGTATATTACACACTTTCTTCTTGAATCACTCTCTATTTCTAACTACTAACACTAGCATTGACTATTGACTGCCTCGTTGGTCTCACGGTTGGCGTGTGCGACTTCTGATCATGAGGTCTCGGATTCGATTCCCGGGTCAGACCAAATGTTTGTATTATCTACAAACATTTGTTTTGGAGTTTCGGTGTTATCTATGTATAATATGTATACATTTACAAAAAAAAAGTATTAATGTATTTGTATCAGTTGTCTAGTACCCATAATACGAGCTCTGCTTAGCTTGGGACTAGATGGCATTGTGTGTTAGATGTTCGAAATATTTATTTATTAGTTATTTATTTAATACTAGCTGGACCCCGCGGTGTTACCCGCGGTTAATGTTGTACCGCGAGTAACGCCGCGGGACAAAGTTAGTCTAAAAAAAGCCTAAGTTACTCCCCGGATCATCAGCTACCTGCCAGTGAAAGTCCCGTCAAAATCCGTCCAGCCGTTCCAGAGATTACCCGGAACAAACAGACAGACAGACAGACAGACAGACAAAAAAAATTTTAACTACATTTTTGGTATATGTATCGTGTATACATACACATGCATTGATTCAAAAGCTGTTATTTTAATATTACAAACAGACACTCCAATTTTATTTATTTGTATAGATTGAAATCCGTTGAGCACTTTAAAAGATCTAAGGCGAACAGACAGCGAACACTTCATTTTATATTATGGAAAGACGATTTATTCAGAAACTGGTCTTCATTTTGTTTTAGGGGGCAAACAAGCAGGTAGGTGACACGATAGTAAGTGACAACCACCGCCAATGGACACTTACACAAGAGACGCTAGTATTTTGCTATCCTATGCGATACCTTTCTCCAACTTATGGGTGCTTAATACTGATTATAGAATATTTCTTCGGGGCCGTAATATCACTTCGGACCAGCTGATATGTGTGTAGCAAAGCATGGTTGTTAAACGGTCAAAACTCACTTACTCTAATTTTTTTTTAATATTAATAGAGTTTTAACAATACAAGTTATGTTTAAACATAAAAGTATTCTGTAAAATTTCGGTAAAGCTATTACAGTTATATATGATATTTATAATGTTATAACGTAAAGTCAGCTGTGAAACATTGTGTCATAAAACGAATAGATAGATAGATAGATAGAAAACTCTTTATTTGTACACCATACAACATATTTAAAATAGAATACAGAAAATGACAAATGCACAAATGTAATGTACAAAGGGCGGCCTTATTGCCAAAAGCAATCTCTTCCAGGCAACCTTAGGATGGATAAAAATGTATCGGAGAGACAGTAGTTGACGGTGTGGTAGTTTTGAAGAATTATAATTTTGTAATGAATATAACTAGAAACACACATATCTATATACACACACATACACATTAACATACATACATACACATACATGGCAATAACTTTAACTAATCAATTATACTACAATTACATTAAATATACATATCAGTTATGTCGTATAATATTCCTGAACCATTTTCTTAAAACTATGTACTGTTGGCGCTTTTCTAATGTATATCGGCAATGCATTCCATAAGCGTACAGCTTCAACCGTAAAGGATTGGTCATAGAATTTTGTAGAATGCAGAGGCATCTCCAGTCCCAAATCTTCAGATGACCTTAGACATTTGTCATGTGTGTCATTGTGGAACTTGAATCGTTCTTTGAGATAGAAGGGGGCTTTAGGATTAAACAAGATGTTATAAAGGAAGATAAGGATATGAGTATTCCGGCGAGAGCGAATTGGAAGCCACTTGAGCATTTGACGGAATTCAGAGACATGATCATATTTTCGAAGGCCAAATATGAATCGTATACAGAAATTCTGTAGTCGCTCAAGCTTATCAAGTTGTGCTTCGGTGAGATTCAGATAGCTGACATCGGCATAGTCGAGAATTGGGAGGAGAAGTGCTTGTGCAAGTGCAGCCCTAGTAGCAGTAGGAAGAAAGTTACGTAGTCTACGCAGAGATCCGGCAGAAGCAAATATCCTTCGGCTGACTTCCTGTACATGCGGACCCCAAGATAAAGTTCCATCCATGTAGACCCCTAGATTTTTAACGGTATTACTAATCACGAGGGTGGTGCCATTAAATACAATTTGTGGCAACTGTGTCCAGTCAATTCTTGAGACCATCCCGGAACTGCCGATAACACATACTTGCGTTTTCACAGGATTAACTTTGAGTCCATAACTATGACTCCATTTTCCAATACGCAAGAGATCAGCATTGATTGTATTGAATGCTTCCGAGAGCAGGTTAAGCGGAGCTTGAGTATATATTTGCAAATCATCTGCATAAAGATGGTAGGAGGAAGTTAATTGATTAGAGATGGAGTTTATAAAAACAGCGAAGAGTAAAGGAGATAGAACGCCACCCTGTGGTACACCAGCCGAAATACTGCACCAGGAGGACATTGCGTCTTCAATGCAAATACGTTGCCGGCGACCAGACAGGTAACTATGAAACCAATCAATTGTTTTTGGAGATATGTTAAGAGACCGTAGTATGCCAAGCAGAATGTGAAAATCTACAGTATTAAAGGCGTTGCTAAAATCAAGTAAGGTGAGTACTGTTATCATTCCACGATCCATGCCTAGTCTTATACTATCCGTAATGTATACCAGGGCAGAAGTCGTGCTATGACCAGGACGGAAGCCGGATTGGAAAGGATTAAGTAAAGAATTTTTGGAAAGGAAGTTACTCAGTTGAGTGTGGATAAGGCGTTCAAGTACTTTAGATAGGAAAGGTAAAATGGATATTGGCCGATAGTCAGAGAATGAAGAGGGTTTAGCTTTTTTAGGTAGAGGGATTATTTGGGCATCCTTCCATGCAGATGGAAAAATACCACTTGTCACGGAGTGATTCAGGATATTGGTTAGAAAGGGTAGGATTTCGTCAAGGATAGGCAAAATCATGTTTCGGCTGATACAATCGCTTCCCACTGCATTTGATGAAATTGCTAGAATGGTCTTCCTAACATCACAAGCAAACAATTGATCAAAGACGAAAGGTGGATAGTTGGGAGCCGAGATAGAAGAAATATATCTAAGAGTGTTATCTTTAATATTGACATCAATGTCGGACAAGGTAGAGAAATGTTTATTGAGTGAGTCAAAGTTTAAATTTTTAGGAATAGAGTCTTGGCGAGACCTCCCCACTCCCAACGTTCTTAGAAATTTCCAGACTTTTGCTGGATCTCCGTTTTCTACGGAAGAGTGAATATGTTGGCGTTGTGCATTTCTACACATCTTATTGCAGAGATTTCTCAAGTAGACATATTTATCCAGGTTAGCATCTGTTCGTCGACGTTTGTATTTACTTTTCGCCAAGCATTTCTTGGCAATGATCCGTCGTATATCCTCAGTAAGCCATGGTGCCGGTAAATGTTTAATTTTGATTGACCGCAAGGGTGCATGCACATTAAAAAGTTGTATTAATTTTTCAGTGAATATGTTGACTTTTTCATTCACACACTGCGAATCTAACAAGACCGACCAGTCAATGTTACGCGCATCCTCTTTGAGCTTAACAAGATTCATACCGTTAAAATTGCGTTGCACAAGAATTCTCGGCTTTGCCTTGGGTGGACGGATAGCATAAGAAAGAAATATCAGGTCATGATAAGAGAATGCATCAGCTGGATACTGACCATGGCCGATGACATGATCGATGGAAGAGACAAGAATAAGGTCAAGAAGAGAGGGGGTGCAGTTAGGAAAATGATGCGTAGCATCAAGTGTTAAAAGTGACAGGTTATTACAGTCTATTACTCTACGTAACGAAGAAGAGCGATGGTCATTTTTTATAAGACAAGTATTGAAATCGCCCATTACTATTGTGTGACTGTAAGAGGGAGACAAGATTTCAATTAAGTTTTCGAAGGAGGAAAAGTAGTTGGTACGTAATGATGGCGAGTAATATACTCCCAGTAAAACCTTAGTGTGATTGAGGTCTAGCTCTAAGAAGAGATGTTCACCCGCGTCCGGTGGTGGGGGCTGCGAGGACATACTTATAGTAGTGAAGGGAATATTTTGTCGTAGATATATACCAACACCACCGCCACCACCGGTCGCGCGATCATTTCTTACAAGATTGAAGTCCGGAAGAGCATATAAAGTAGATGGTAAGCATGGTTTCAACCATGTCTCGGAAACTAAAATCGCGTGTATGTTATTAGAATCAAAGGTAGCCAGCATATCAGGGAAATGAGCAGGAATACTCTGGGCGTTAATATGGACTACATTAAAATTCCGCGGAGCATCAGAAAACCGGCACTGAAGATTCTCTTGGAGTGAGGGTATGCCAACAGAACTAGCATCAAGGCTACTTGCAGAGTAAAAACTATCATCATCACTATTATTTAAGTCAGACATAATAGTGTATTAAAATTAAATAGTCCAAGAATTACAAATAAATATAAATTTATATAGGTACCTAAGTAAATTAAGTAATAAAAGATTATATAAATAAATATATAAAATAACACAAAGCTATAAAATAGTAGCTAAATAAGCTAAGCAATACAAAATATACATTTTAGTCCACCCGCCAGTCGTGTGTTTGAGATTTAATAACACAGAGATATATAAATAACTAAATTCAAGCAAAAAGAAATAATATAAAAAAAAAAAATTTAAAAGTGAAAATAATACAAAATAGAAAGAAAAATCAAAATGCAAAATTAAACAAGTGGAATATTACAAGCACCTGGGCGAACCTCCCGTGCAAAAAGACTAAGTTCCAAGGTGTTAAACAATGACGTTAAACAAGTGTTTGATAGAAATCTAAAGCTCTGGAACGCGGTTTTGAGAGATGTCAAACAGTTAAAGGGTAATTTTGTGTAATTTTCTTCACAGTCAGGCAAGATTATATAAAAGTTATTATGATGGGGTAGGCCAGTGATGATATTAATATTTATCGATACTAAGAAAGAGGGTATAATGGAGCTAACACGTGAAATCCAACCAGGCAGTGCAACGTTAGGTACAATGCAACATCTTATGTAAACAATAACACATCCACTTATCTTTTGGCACCGGCCGCAGCTCTTCTTGATTTGGAAGCTGGATTTTTGGGTACAGTGGGCTTTTCAGTAAGCACTGGCTTTATCCGGTTAAGATCTGCCACACTTGTTATACGGTGACGGGAACCATCAGGACCTAACACAAATACCGAACCTTCCTTGGTCCAGCATTTAGTGATGCCGAATTCATGGCGAGCTGCCATGAACGCCGAGTGTCGCATCCGGGTCAGGAACTCGGAGAGGGTGATACCAGTGCTTTTTAGTTTGGTCTTGGAAGCCCAAACTCTGTCCCGCACTACTACCGTCCGGAATTCCACAAGAATGGGCCGAGGTTTATCACCTGAAGATAGTCGACCCATCCTGTGACAGCGGCTTATGTCCTCCGATGTAAAATATTCGAGATTCAACTTACTTGCTGCTACCTCGGCCACCACCTGGGATGTATCCTCATCCTTTTTCTCTGCAGCACCATGAAGAAGGAGGATTCTACGGCGGCTGCGTGTCTCCATATTGTCCACTTCATATGTGATTGCCTCCATCTGATTCTGGAAGGTCTTCAAAGTTTCAATAATGAGAGATTTAAATACAGCAAATTCCTCTGCGAGCCCAGTCAGACTGACAGTGTTGGAGGTCTTCTTCAGGAGTTCTGTTTCGAAGCTTGCCATCCTTTTCTCAAAGCAGTCTTGCAGCTCCTGTAAGCTTTTCATGGTGTCTCAGTGTTTACTATTTATGTTTGTATTTATTTTTAAGATTTAGTTAAAATTATGGATGGATAACACTAGACCAGCTGGTGTTTATTGTACAGCACTTATTACATTCATTAAACTTTGTTTAAATATGTTTATGGTATTTTAATTTTTAAATAACTAATAAGAGCTTATAAGTTGTGTGTTGACTTTACAACTACCCACCTAGAATAGATGATTTATATTTGTAATCCAGCGCCTTCCTGAGAGTGTCCCTTCTGACCAAAATATATTCACATTTAAACTGCCCCAAACATTCATTTATCCCCAAAAATATCGCGTTACAACATTTTCTTCTCCGTGCGAGATATTTAGAGGTCCCTCGGACCTTAGAGGTCAGGTTGGGCCTTTGTTACCCCCGGGCGATAAATAAACATTGCCAATGGGGCCGGTATCTGCAGCCGACGTGTTAAGTAAGATGGGCTCTTTGTTGCGTATGGGTTAGCTATGGGATCGTATTGATTATCGGTCTTTTTGGTCTTTTATATGGGTATTGGAGGGTTAATGGACGGTTTTGTTCAGTTACGGCTATGGTGTTTTTATTGAGTGGAAATTAAGGTAATGGGTTTTGAATATTGAGAATCTATATCATGTTTGGAGTGAATAGGATATGTGAAATATAAGCTATAACAAATACGAATGATTTCTTTGTAATGTTGTAATGTTTTGACATAGTAAAAGAAGAATACCGCAGTCTCACCAGGCGCTAAGCAGTTCTGTCTGCCCGTCAGGCAGCAGCAGGTGTGTCTGTGGGTACTCTGTACTTTAATAAAACGATGTACAGACTTTCTTTTATGTTAAAGGATTCCTTTAAACAAAATAATCAATATCAATAGTCAAAATCAATTAATTCGATAAGGAACAATGATGTCACGAAATAAGAGTGATACGAAAATATTTATGCATCAATTTAGAAATGTACGCCTACTTCTTGTATTATAGGTTCTGTACAATGTTATAGAAAACCTAACCAACCAACCAAGGTTCTTCCTTGCCCAGCTCTTTAACTATTACCTACTTACAAGATACCTATTCAAAGCATCGCTTCCACCAAGTCTACTAACTAAATCACCTTTTAAATTATTCTACCAAAGTTTCACATAAAACAAAAGAGCATAAACAACTACTTAATTTACATGTGTTAATTTTATTATCGACTACATTTACACCTGGCTCCGTCTTCACTACTCTAGACCAGCTGAGATCTGACGTCACCGCACAGGTTGCCATGACAACGCATTCAATCATTCCTCTACGCATCGCTGGCCAATTAGAATTTTCAAAAGAGTGACCCCTAACAATTGGAACGGCAAATGCACTAATTCGACCCCCCCGGGCCCGCTGGGGTCAGCGTGTGGAACGACAAAGGCACATTAGCATGAATTACTGTGCTTTTGTATAAAGTTGCTAATGTTACAGTGTATATTGATACAGTTAGTCAATTAGGTGACATTGGGACGTGACGCAAGATTTAAAATAACAAAGGATAGCGATAAACAACTCTTGAACCTTCTTTTATGATTAAACGAGTTTATTAACAGCCTGTCTGATGATAAATAGTTATCACTACCTGAAAACTATCCCACTTTCTTGTATTTATCTTTGTCAGAGGTGATCTTGAAAGCTTAAAGGTAAAAAGTTGCAATCTGTCCATAGAACTTTATCTTGAAACATATTGAGTGGTTTTAGTGGTTTGTTTTTAAAAACGGAGGCCTAAATCCATTCCCCAAACCCCTCCCCCTCTCCTTCCCCATCCCCTAAAGGTCGGTAACGCACTTTTGACGCCTCTGGTGTTGCAGGTGTCCATGGGCGGCGGGAATTGCTTACCATCAGGTGATACGATTGCTCGTTTGCCCCCTATCCCATAAGAAAAACATAACAAGCAAACCAACTAACACACACACTTTCGTATTGAAAATACTACCTTGAAAATATGAATACTATTTACAAATTTACAGCATTCAAACAATCAAATTCTGGTACAACTTCTTTTTTTTATGGACGAGCGGTGTTAAAGTGTGTGCCTGGGTTATCTGCTTTTCTATACACTGTGACGGGGCTACTCGAAATAAATGCCCCAATTCAAGTGCGTCGTGGGTCCGGCATTATTGTGTTTTAATAACAAAAGGGTTTCACTGTCCAATCTACGAGTAATGATCAAAAATGTATACAATTTTCGTACTTCGATAGGTGGGCAAGCGAGCGCAATAATTTTAAATTAAATTATATCTGTGGCAATTTACGGATAAAAGAAGTTATCCACATGGAACAAAGTCTCTAATGTGACTAATGTTATATAATAATTTTTCCCAAAGAGAAATGTCGTAGGTGAAAGAGTAAAAACTGGTAACATGTTCTAGAAGAATCTACTTTATGATATATGGGGCAAAACAAGTAGATGGGTTGTCTAAGTAACTATGGTGAAGGACCGACTACCTATTGAAACTACAGACACTCATGAACACTTACAAATCAAAAGTCACAAGTATTTTGTCACCCTTGCAATACCTCCATCTAGAATCAGGGCAAAGGAAGGTGATTTTATTTTGGGGTAACTTTACCCTCTTATGGAAAAGTAAGAACAGCTTATCACCAGTTATTTTACCCGATTTCGAAGCAGCCAAAAGGATGGGTAATAGTTTTGGCAGTCTTTATATGAATGTATGTTCTACCGTAGCGTCTAAACTTCTGAACCGATTTTAATGAAAGAGGTGTTAATATATTTGCAACTGGCAATCCTATGTACGTTACTCTGAGAAGTTTTTTTGCTTTAAGTTTTATTATATAACACATAAGTGGATATGTATAAGGTAATACTATACAAAGACATTAAACTTCATAGATTTGTCATGTAAAGATGTGCTATTTGAAGGTATAAGAATAATCGTAGTAGCAACTAAATATTGTAATTTTGTTCAGCTAGTAAACAAACCATAATATTTTCCAGTTCTTTTCTCAAATATATTAAGGGAACGTGTAAGTTGTAAAAGTACAAAGGTTTTTGGGTAGTTTCTATCAAAGCCGTGTGTCTAATGCCACTTTCTCTTAAAAAAGTAATCATAATCTTATATTCCAGGCAGGAAAAAGAAAGAAAGCAAATTCGGATAAGAAAATCGATACAAACAAATAATAAGCTCAATACATAATCAATTTCTCGATAATATAATCACGAAACCATTTTCCTTTTCACGTTTAATTTGGCATCTCGAGAAATTATTTGAGCACATTGATATTGAACAAACAAACATGCTGATTACGATAACAGCGTGGTAAACAAGCTAAATTATATGTCAATAGGAAAAAAGCCTTGATGAGCAAGAACATGTTTTATGTACATAATTATATGTCTTTGTGGCTATTTAATAATTTTTGGTTAGAAGATCAAAATCATTTTTTTTCTACTGCGTATTCGATGATGTGCTTTTTAATGTATTTCCATGTTTTTTTCTATCGAATGTTTTAATTTCCATTTTGAAAAAAATTGGTTAAATATAGTTAAGTTTATGTATAATCCCATTTATTGCTAATGCCTGTTGCATATTAACTAATAACTCATGCCCATAGCCTACTTCGTGGTAATTTTAAAAATTACAAACTTATCAACTACTCATGGGGATAAGTCTCACTCAATTAGTTAGAGTAAGATAGACATTATTTTATATGTATAGATTGTCCTACTTAACTAACCAATGTTTAGCACTACAACGTATACCGGTTGTCGATAATAGAATCGCATCCAAATCACATAATAAGCGTCCCACATAAAGTGTTCGGGCGTCGCTCAGTCGCAAGCAGCCCCACTTCGCTGTACATTACCGCTATTGTTCGTCTCACTTCCATGGTGACACTAAATTGTCAGATAGTGGAAGAACAAAGAGCTTCTAAAAGCACGTTGGATAAAAATACAGTTATTTTATGAAGCCATGTTGACAACTTGCTTTTGTGTAGGTGACATACTATTTCGTAAACATTGCTTTGGTTTTTTCATTGGTTGTTTCAATCTGTACTGTAAGTTTGGTAGCTGATACTCTGTCGGTGTGTGAATTAACAAATTCGGATAAAATTCTACACATATACAGAACAGCCTTAGAAATAGTTCAAAGCTATTTTTTTGGAAAAAATAAATGAAAAATAATGTTAAAATCTAAACAATCACAAGTTGTGTTGAAGTGCATTTTCAGAGGAGTTCAGTAGACTTTTACAGTTTTCTCCTCTTTCAATTCGTCTTATTTGTAAAAGGTATATCAAAATCATTACAAATTTTCGTCAAATCAAAACTAAATCAGCACAAAGTTTAATTTTAGGAAGGCCTGACGTTTGTCCATAACCTGCTCCATATAAACACCATATAAACTTTACAGTCACATTTATTAAGTCCATAAACAGAATTGATAATTAAAGGTATACAAACTACAACGGCCGGACAATATTGGGCCAATCACGGCCGGGGATCGTAACACGAACCCGGTATAAATTAATTGCGTTATAACTACGAATGCTTTTTAATTTCGCCATATCCCTTGACATCGACACCATCACGCTGAGGGGAAGCAGGTTTATCTTTGCGATAGGGCTGTCACGCGATCACTATTGCGTATATTGTGTTTCAATTTTCGTAAGGAAAAAATATTTTGGTAATTAGTATGCGAGAATACAATTAGTAACTCTATCCAGAATTCGTTTTTTTACTGGTAAGCCAATTTTTTTATGTGGAAGCCTGTCAAAGTGACTCTACTCGACTACTACGAAAGTACAAGCAGAATCCTAGAGTGGTCACCACCACACTCATTGCGAATGCAGACAATGCAGCATGGTGCCTCACTACGATTCACTTCATATCTACAGGGTTAGTGAATATTGATACACATTGAAATTGTTTACTTATGTAAATAATTGTATCACATCAGCTCTTGGTTTATTGACAGCGGTTACTGCAATAAGCAATTACATTAGTTACCCCGTTTGTATTCATTACAAAAATAGTAGCGTAGTATCGAGTGAAAATAATGAAGATTATATTGATAGATAGGTGCCTGAAATAACTATTTCTCACATGTGGATTAATGTAGCTGGATAAACCAAGTCTGAAATGGAGTTATTTTCTAGGCGTAAACTTTTTACAATAAAGCTTAAGAATGTAAATCCACCAAGGAACTGTAATTGCTGTAAGTATTTAGACTGGAAAACATTTCTAAAGCAAATTATAATATTAAAAGCTTTTAAAAGAATAAAACAGAAAAGAATGCTGGTCACTCTTAACATAGTGAAACGGTCACCATTCTGAGCAATAAAATCATTTAATTACCTACCAAAGTAATTACAGAATGACGACTTGATAAAGAAGGAACTTTAGAGCTTTTCTGCTCGAAACAGATTCATTAAGTAAATGAATTTATTGCAATGGACTATAAAAACGAATCTTTTAAATATGTTGAGCATTTCAAATTTACTGCAGCAACTGTAAAACTATTCATTTTATATGTTTCTATAATTTATGGGTTCATCACATTCGTAATCGTTATCAAATCTATTAAGTTTCACATGTTCAAAAATTGACTTTTTGTAACACCAAAAGAAAAAAGGTGTATTTCGTTTATTTTAAGCCCTTGATTACTTAAGCGGACCTATTTATATAGTCGATAACTCTAAATATAGCTTGATAAATATCAATTGAATGCTTGATATCCACAAATTACACTCATAAACATTTTTAATTGACCAGACACCACAGTACGTTTTCAAAAATAAACTTTATTGTTGTGTTATGTTCCAACCCTATCTCATGGTCATATTTAATGTCCGTAAATTGTAGTTATTGTAGAGCGAGTGGGCAACTGATGTGTCGTTTCATTTAACCGTGCCACCGTCCGTCCATATACCCCTTTGTGATCACCTAGTTAAAAATTGAACTTTTGATGTTAGATAAGGTAATTTACTTTGTCCGTGATAAAGGCTTTGGTCGACCCACCTATTTTTGTGAATTAGTTAATTTTAGCTATTGTTTTTTTATGAAATGATCGTACAGATAGTAGTTATTGTTATTTAGCGGGTGTTTGTGAATTGCTTTGTTTTAATGACAACAGATTGTAGTGTATGTGTACTGTGTTGATCGATAGGGTTTAATGACTGTTCATAAAAATTTATATGAAAAACTTAAAAAGTTGTTAATAAATGTAATAAAGCACGATAAAAAGTTATGACAGTGGCTTTTGTTGTCGTTTGTTTCCTTTGTTTTCACAATATTTAAATACCTCTCATGTATTTTAAAGTAATTTTCGACTGCGGTAAATATCTTACCCCAAGGAACGGTATCATTTCTCTGAATGAAAGATACCCCACGACAGTATCTGCAAGTGGCAAGACAGAGTTAGCTTCGTATAAATTAACATTATCAATGGGGTCCACGGCTTGCTGCGCGTCTTTCCTTCCCACGAAAAGCTTTGGAGTGGTGGAACACGATTAGGAAAATATAGGATTGGACAGATAATAAACATAGAAGCGAAAAACTCAATCAGGAAAATTGACGAAAGCTCTTAATAGCGTTAATAAGAAGAGACTTTTGGTCAACAGTGGTCAATAAAAGGTCGATGTTGATGAGGACTATCCTGGTTGACTTTCCTGTTCTTGACCTCGTACTACCACCGTTGTTTATCAGCAGATGTCACACCAAAAGCTGCTATTTGTATATGCTGATTAAAAATGTTTTTTATTCGTTATCAGAGCTCGTAAACACAGCTGACATGTTTACAGCTGTAGGGATACGGTTCGTGTTTTAATTGCTAGTTGGATGTAGGGTACGGTTGAAGTTCGGTTTTAATTTGGAGTGGTTCAACTGGCGGAGTGAGCGAATATTATTTAATTATGTATGAACTACTTTTTATGTATTTTATGATCTTCTGACCACAGTTCCGTTGACCACAGTTCCGACTGTGGGAATTATTTTTGTTGAAATATCAGGGATGGGGATATAGTCGTCGACCATAGTCTTTGTGTTACTTTGTGGGTCCGGTTACCATCCAAGATAAATAAGCTTGTGTTAAGAACACGGTCATTTGCTCCGTGTCTGGGTGTAATTCATCTATAATATGTATGGATTTAGAAGCATATTAGTTTGTTTATAAGCAATCTCGTGATTGTGGCTTGTAGATGCTTTCTGGACAGAGTTTAATTTAGTATTGCAGTGTGAGGTTATAATTTATTTGTATAAATTATCTTGCCATGTAATGAAGATTAGTTCATTAACAACAACACAAATAAACACCCTCTGTACCATAAATAACAAAAGTAGGCTATATTAGTTACCTTTCAAAAGGTTCTGTTCTTATTGTACAGGTATTTTCTGTCCGAGATGTTAGGTATAATCCCACTTATCAAACACCCTTCTATAATAAAGTATAACTTACACATATTAGGAGTGAACACTCAAACGAAGGGAGGCGTGTCAGAGAGGCCGAGTTTCATGAAAGTTGGTCTATTATCCCGGCATTAGGGCCGTACAATCAACTGTTAGAAAACTTTCTATATCGTAATGTGGAAACTACGCGAGGTAATCGTATGCCTCGCGATCATACCACTTCAGGGTGGCCAAGCGAACATAACTCTTTAGGATTATATTTTTTATGGCATAAGAATAACCCCCTTACTCAGAATTACAGGAGTAGAGGTAGATATTGTTTTTCTGTTAATTTTATTCCGGAAAATACACCGAATTAATTGCCAAGTACCGATTTCCTGTGAGGTATATACTCCGGTGAAATCGACCTAGTGCCGAAACAAGAATCCCTAAACTGAATTTATTTACATAATCTTGATATACTTGTAGACTTAATTAACGTATCTATATTTAAATATGTGGGTGGTCTAAAAAGTTGCCGATGTAACAATGATTCGAGATATTTCATTCCTTTTTTTTGTACATATTCTCCTTCAAATCTACACACTTCTCCCAGTGATGCACAATGCAAAATTTTACATTAGCTTAAGAGCGTGTTATGACATTTCGTCACTTAAATAATAGGGAAAAAATGTTATCTATTTTAATACAGAGGTACTATCTTATGTTTTCAATGGTATTGTCAACAAAGAGGGCAAGACAATAGATTGTTGTGTGTAAACTACTCCAAAACGAGAGCCCCTCGCGTTCGATGTGCGATTGGTTTGTGAAATGATTCCAATAATTATTTTCTTAATTGAATTGCTTAGAGTAGTCCAGATTTGAATTTGAAGTATGTATTCCACTTTCAACAACATAATTAAGGAAGGAAAATACAATTGTACTTGATTAAGCCCTCACCCACGTTTAGCTTTTAATAATGCGTTGGTGGACCTCTTCCTTAGAAACGAGGAAAACGAGGGCCATACTTCGGCACATTTATGTCAGCTCGACCGTAACGATACTTCGGCGTCATAGAAAAACGATGTTAATGAAAAATTTTCGAAGCATTTCACTGTGTGAGTAACGTAGTCCAAATCTAATCCTGAAAAACTGTTACAGTACAGGACTCAAAAGGCAGTTGTGATTCTTGGGATGAAGTTGTGTACAAGCAGTATAACACTGCGGTGTGCGGTATTCGGTATTCCTTTGTTTGCTTTCCTGTACCACAAAAAAAAAACAATTTATTACCATTTATAATGGCTTAGATACTTTTCAAGTTTATAATAGTAGACTAGCAACCCGCCCCGGCTTCGCACGGGTTCTTTACGGAAAATATAATATAGTCTATGTTACTCTGAGAAGATGTGCGGCTTATTTTTTTCTGAAGTCTTCAACAAATATCGTTATATTTTAGCCATTATACTCAAAAATTTAACAAATTAAATACGAAACCCTTGCGCAATAGTCACTCTATCTATTGGTGAGAATCGCATAAAAATCCGTGCAGTAGCTGTTGAATTTATCGTGAGCAGGCAGACAAACAAACGCGGCAAGAACTCTGTTTTATAAAACGAGTGATATGCATATATACTAGATCCTATTTTGCTTCTTTCGTTGTGTTTTATTCAGAGATATCTCTGTTAGAGCAGAAAACTGGTCACCGTAATATTCGTAATAATAGGGCACGCACAATACGCGAGATTGGGCCATAAAATACGCGAGTTATCGCAGGCGCCACCGCACGACATAGCTAACTAAAGGCTCAAGTTATGAGTGATAGCGTCAAATACATTAGTATTATTTTTATGAAAATCATCATGATCAATGGATATCAAAATTGGAAGACAACTAAAAAGTGCTTTAAAAATGTTTCTAAAAATATATTGTTTTAAACTTTCATGGTCAGTAACATTAAAATAGGAATCTGCGGGATTGCTACCATGTAGCGCCGAAATATCGGATACTCACAAACAAAAGGGTACATGGTAGCAATCCCGCAGATTCCTATTTTAATGTTTCTAAAAAAATACTCATTAAAGAATTTCTACTTAACATAAGTCTCTGTGTGTATATTTTATTCTGAACTTTGTGTATTTTTAAAACATATTTAGGCATTTATAGTCAGAATAAACTTTAATCTTATCATTTACTAACAGACAGATCACATATAGATACTTTATGTGGAACAAGGTAATTCAACGACCTGAAGTCAATACGGGCAGCACAACACTGACTGTTGCGGAAATCCTTAGGGAAGGCCAGCCATACGGTACACCAGTTTCTTCAGAAACCTTCTCTTATAACTTGAACCACTAAAGAAAAGTTATGTGACGTCATTGGTTGAACAAAAACATTGTGTAGTAGAACCACAGCAGTTCCCTACAAAAGGAATTAATTGTTTTCTTTGCCATTGTTCCTTATACCATAATATATGGCCCATGGCTCTATCGCTACCATTGTGGCTCTGATTCAGAGGACGGGGCTGAAAAACTGTTGGAGCATAACCTCATACACACCATGCACAAAACTGGAGGAATATTTTTCGTTAAGTACAGATATTATTTTATTAAAAATTGTTACTAGTAGCCTGGACTTTGGGAAATTAAAGAATTTTATATAAAACTAGCTGAACCCCACGGTGTTACCCGCGGCTATTGTTGTACCGCGAGTAACGCCGCGGGACAAAGTTAGTCTAAAAAAAGTAGCGTAAGTTACTCCCCGGATCATCAGCTACCTGCCAGTGAAAATCCGTCCAGCCGTTCCAGAGATTACCCTGAACAAACAGACAAACAAACTTTTTTAACTACACTTTTGGTATATGTACCGTGTATACATATATATATGCATTTAGTAAAAAGCGGTTATTTTAATATTACAAACAGACACTCCAATTTTATTTATTTGTATAGATGTGATCCTCGAAAGATGTAGATCGGACTTCTTATACACAACGCCATCTAGTTCCAAGCTAAGCAGAGCTTGTGTTGTGGGTACTAGACAACTGATATAAATATATACCTATATACTTTTTTTTTAAATACATGCATGTTATACATAGAAAACACTTAAACTCCGTAACAAATATATGGATTAAGCTAATTTAAAACCGAAATTTTCTTGAGCTGTAAGATACTGAATACATATCTATTTATTTTGAATGCATTTGATGTGATTCAACAATCAATTTGAATATATCTACTCAAAATTTAATACAAAACCCAATATTATTAGAAAACCTCCATTGAATTGTCAAATCAATCGGTCGTCCATTCGTCTGTATGTCTGCCCGTTTTGTTTCTCTGTCTATCTGTTTTTTAACGAGAGTGTCGCTTCATTAAATAGAATCCTAAACAAGGCATACCTACTCTACTAGTGCTCTTCTCTATTTCCATCTAGGTCTTTTGACACCCGCAAAATCCTTTATTACGCCTTATATACCTACATATATTGCAATTAATACACTTACAAAATATTAGTACTCACTTTAGACACACCAGTGTGTCAACATAAAAACACTCTCGCAGTTAATCTTCATTATAAATTAACTTCACAGACAAGTGGAACCTATACACTTTTTATACTCGCATTATGGACTGGATTATTAAATTATCCATCAAAACAAAATTACTACTTATTCATCACATACAAATATATGTTTACAGTTAAAAAACAATTGTATAACGAAAATATACCTTTGACTCCAGGTATTACGAGTTAAAATGGTTTGTTTCGTAGTTAACTTGAAGGTGAATCATAATTTGGTCGTATATTTTCACATTATCAAAGTAGTTCCTTTGTGTTAACGCTAAAGAGTGTTCTAATAGTTAATTAGAGTACCGTTGTTTATTGTTGTATTATACACATACTATGTTCACCGCAAACAAAAATTTAGTTTCAAATGAGCTGTAATGAGGCGTCATTTACTCTTCAAGCAGCCATTTACTTTGATTTAAATCAGTAGGTATCGAGTTTGAAGAAAAAGTGTGAATAATGTTGTGGGAAGTTAAGAAAATTGTAGATGGAGTTGGTGATACAGTCTTAATAACAGGATTTACGATTCAAAAGTCGAGATGTTACTTCATAGAGTCGGTTGTTAGTGGCAAGTAAATCGAGGCTATTAGAGTTGAAGATATTTTGTCTGCAGACCTCTAACAGCACCGACTGAATAGCCAATTAGTTGAAGTATTGTCTAGTCTTTGAATACAATGAACTACTCCAAGGCTATTTTCTTTGCAGTTGTACTGGGAGAAAGATCTTTATGTTGAAACATTATTTACAAGTAGGTCTTTATTTGAGATAGTTATTTGAATTTAAAACACTTGAATTTCGTGGAGGATTATTTTTAAAGTCTCCTGTTTTCAAAGAAGTAACTATAATTTTCGTTGCAAATTAATTTTTTAAACTAAGAAAAGCTGGGACGATCTGTAAGATCTTATATCTAAATGTGTTGCTGAGCGCAAAATTCCGCTCCACCAACTCGGTAATTTTTAGGCACGTGGAAGGTTCTTATGGATAGAAATAAACATGAATAATTGCGAGGAAATAGTAAAAAAACACTTATTTATTTTTCTATTGGACTACGACATGCCAATAACTTTTGATAGAACGAAGTCTGTTGGGGCAGCTAGTTGGTTATATATTTAATAAAACCACCAGTCCAGTGCGAGGACCTTCACAGCCGATCCCTGTTATTTCTTAAACAGCACTTCGGTCCTTTTTAATGAAATCTGAACTTTATTTATAATGGCATATAATACAAAAAGTGTAAATACTATTTTAGGCTTAAAGGGGTTGAACGACGAAACAAATTCTACTAGGTTTTCATTAAAATAATTAATTTGCTGTGTAAATCTTTCCAGAAGAAACTCAAGTGATAAATAGCGGAGTGAATGCTAAGTACAATGTCTTCATTATTTAGAAACTTGCGATCCATCAAGAAAAACAACTCCTGCCTTTCTGTTTACAAAACGAAGCTGTTTTTTACGGTAATTTTCCACTCGCAACTATATCCTTCTTCGGGTAATGACTACAGACAACTACCCCCACTTTATGTAAATAAGATATTTGTTTACGAAACTGGTTTACTTACTTGTCATATTATAAACAAGTGTCAACTTTCGTTGCGTTAGTTTTTACGACGCTCTCGATAACACAGCGGCAATAAAATCACAGTAAAATTGTTTGGAATGTGAAAATTGGAAATTGTAACGTTTTATCACCGGCGACATTGCGACTCTGTAGGGGCCACTCTACATAAAAATCTACGAATGGAGTTGAATCGAATATGTATTCTAACACAAAGTATAAGGTCGTAGCTTGTAATCTAGTTAGATCTCATCAAGTGCACTAATAGAATTACAAAAATATTAGGCTAACTAGAACGGAACTCGCGATTAGGACTCAGATGAATTCGAAACTCTATATACATTCAGTCAAAAAAGTATCGGGCATGAATAATTTGTTTATGTTGTTTTAAACTTTCATGGTCAGTAACATTAAAATGGGAATCTGCGGGATTGCTACCATGTACCTTTTTGTTTGTGAGTATCCGATATTTCGGCGCTGTTGCAAGCGCCATGATCACGGAGTAACTCATAAACTCACAAACAAAAAGGTACATGGTAGCAATCCCGCAGATTCCCATTTTAATTTGTTTATGGTTCCAAATCACATTTTTGATTTTTTTTATTGTTGTTAGATTACCACAACTTTTCGATTTGGGTGCGGAGTTTGAGTTGCATATGTTATTTATATTAAATACAGCGCTATTTTAGTTATATCATATCTAGTGTGTATTATGAATCTCATATTGAAGAAAACATCGAACAAAGAGTTTGTTTAACATTTTGCATCGCCAATGGAATTTCGTGTTCGAAGTCACTGAAAATGTTACAGATGGCCTGATAGGCCATCAACATCTGTAACTGAAGTTAACATCGCAAAAGTGAAGGAAATTTTCTGTATCGCACGAGTCGATCTGTACCATTTTAAATAATCACTTGGGTATGTAACATGTTGCCGCTCGGCAAGTCCCAAAAGACCTGAAAAATCTCCAAAAATTCAATCGCATGAGTGTCACTGAGGACATGCTAGAACGAGTCAATTCCGACTTAACATTCATGAAACATATTGTTACTGGTGAAAAGACGTGGGTTTACCAATTTGACATGAAAACTAGTCAACAAGCTGCGGAGTGGCGCCTTCCAACTGAACCGGAATCGAAAAAACTACGCCAAAGTCGATCAAAAGTCAAAGTTATCTAAGTTATCATCTTCAAGCAAATTCGATGAAAAAGGCCAGATTTGTGAAAAGAAAATTCTTGGATTTTGCACCACGATAATGCGCCTTCGCACAAGGCCATCATTTGAACGAATTTTTGATCAAACACTCAACCAATACCATCGAGCAACCACCATATTCATCAGATATGGCTCCAGCCAAATTTTCCTTTTTCCTAAACTCAAATTACCACTTCGTGGCACCCGTTTTCAATCGGTAGAAGACATAAAGAAGAATTCGCAGCGTGATCTAAACTCAATTCCGGAAACAGCGTTTAATAAAAGTTTTGATGATTGGATTATTTTTTGGCATAAGTGTATCGTGTTTGAAAGAGCATACTTTGAAGGTAATAAAATAAATAAACTGGTGTAAATTAGCGCATGAGCTGTTTTTCACCGAGTGTTCCGATTCTTATTTTTGATTCACGAGCGCAGCAATTTTAGAATCCTTAACTTGCTCGGTCATCAAAATTGAGCACGTGGTTAAAAACAACTTTGCACTCTTGTATAACAAATAACTAATACTGTACCCACTTCAAAAATGATGGCCAAAGCAACAATCGCGTAAATAGGCCATCGCACCGTTGATTGGAATTATTCACGGAAATCTACGAACGCTTCAATAAAATATATGAACCATGGACCAATCAATATTACCCGGAAGCCATGTTTCTATCTTACGACTCGGTAAAGGAAAGGGAAGAAAACATTTCATCAAAGAAATGAATAAGTAGGTTGTTGATTTAGCCGAAGTGGGTTATAAACGTGGTGACGAGGCGCCGTGATTTGTCTTTGGCCAATATACGGATGGGGGGACCAACTTCAATTCATAATAGAAATATTTATATTTTGGTGAGGTTTCTTTTCTGTTTCATTGTATACTAACTAAGTTATGAATTCTGATTCAAATAAAACTCGTTAATCTCAGTGTCTTTTTTACAAGGTAACACAGCAAAGTCATTAAGATTTCATAGTCCTAACAAGGGATTCTAATAGACTCGCCATGTTACTTCCTCTATTCATTTTCCCGACCGCAATTTATTTAAAAAAAAATCTTTAAGCTAGGCAACATAGTACTAGAGAGTAATAGTGTCAATATAATTATAATCACGCCGACAGTAAAAATAATAATAATAGAGTTACTACAAAAAAATATTTTTGTCTTTTTTGGATCCTGTGTTGTAAGATTGTTAAGCGGACTTTTCAAAATAATGGATCGGTAGCAACGATAACTCAATAAATGGAAGCCTTAACGGTGCGTACTTTTTAACTCACTTGCCCTAAACTTTGATAACGTCAAAGGCATACATGGATTTCTATTTTATATAAACACATTTGATACAAAGGTATTAAATGTAATACCTTTGACTTAGTGTTTTATATCTCGACAGGTACGTAGGTCAAAGTAATACAATTATTAACCACAGACTGTAAAGGGAGCTTGATTCGCCCACGCTACAAAATTCTTTGTTCTGTGGTTTAATGCTTACTTTGTTGGACATTGAAGTACTTTATTAGATAAATATTTTAACTCTGAATATATTATTACTTGTGAACAACGGACGTAATGCTCTTTTATACATTTCAATTATTTAAGAACTTCAAGCTAGATATTAAGTTTAAGAAAGTGTGTCAAATAAATTTCGGGCTTTAGGCACACGAAGACACGGGAGCGGGGCGGCACGGTAGCGGCGAGTTCCAATACATAGATTTATCTGGAACAGTCTGCGAAGGCAGCGGTGAGGGGAGCCACGGCGAGCCTACGTTACCACCACCGCCAACCGTCCACTCACAGCATCGCTGCTGTCGCTGCTCTTCGCCCTCTGACTGAGATACCGTGGCCTTACAGTACTCAGTAATGTACAATCTGACATCTCACATATCATCAGAAGGAGAATTCTTTTCTAGGGCGTGCAAATTAGTTAAATCAAATTTCGAACGTTTCCCCGACTTCCTGTTACATACTTTCGTTGTCGTCACTCCAAACTGATTCCTGTTAAGCGAACGGAAAGATGTTATAGAACTTGTACCTAATATATTATAACTTTTTAGATATGTAATTGTTAAAGTAATGGATATATGTATATAGTGATAGCTGTGTATTGGACCGGACTAACTACATGAATGTCTAAGTTTGACTACCTCGATTAAGTTGAAAAACCTGAAGAAGGATCTCTAGTTGGACATTTATAAAAAACCTTATTACATATTTTAAATGAGATTCTCAATTTTGATTATTATTCTTATAAGTGACTTCTCTCAGCCTATTCCATCTTAAAGCTAGAAGCGTGAAGTTATATCAAGCGCGGTAATAATACGTGTAGGGGCACGCAAACCACAATTTTGATTGGATTTTCGTAGTTACCGAATCAGTAGTTAGTAGTTATCATTAGTTTGGTAGCGGCAACCCAGGGGTCAAACATGAAGGGCCGTGGACATAAATCATTCAAATTGCCACTGGTGGCAAGTAATCTCGTCCTATGTGGCAATCGGAGCGTAATTTTATTATAATTACTTAGTTTCTGTGATTATTAGCTACTTCAATACCGTTAATGATAAAGAAGAAATGACTTTGGAAAGTTACAGGCATACAGTCAACATTTGAGCCAGCTTCTCTAACCGAGAGAGTTCGAGGTATTTTGAGATACTCCATTCTCCAGTTCATTTTCCTGAGCCTTATGATTTCCACCCACGCAAATCGTTTTCGTTGCCTCTTTTTGTATCACTGAGAGGCTCAATAATGCAGAAGCATCTCAACAGGCCGCCATAGTTGGTGCATACCATGCTGCATTGTTGAATTCACAATGAGTATGTTTACTACTACCCTTGCAGTCTACTATTTCTTTCCATCAGGCAGAGTAAAGACATTTTGACAGCCTCAAATAAAAAATAAATATTCAAACACAATTGTCAAATCCCAAAACTAGATAGTGTCTGTGTTCTAGTCAGCTGACTAATAATATACATACTTAAATATTGACACATAATATAGATTCATCATACACTCAGGCAAAGCACAACTGATCGTACTCATCACAGAATTCTTTACCACGGGTGGGTGTGTAAGTTATGGAAACCAATACCTTCGGCCTAGTAGTAGAGGGGCCCACAACCACTAGAATTAAATTTATGTACCCTGGGAGAGCCCCGATTTGGCATGAATTCCAATGAATGGCCGGCTTGACCGTAGTGATATCACGGCCTAAATAGCGCTTGCGCTGTGTTTCACCGGGTGAGTGAGGATACTGGAGGCCCATACCCATTCCCTCCCCACATTCCTTTCCCCATTCCCCAATGGTCGCCAACGCACCTGTAACGCCTCTGGTGTTGCGGGTGTCCATGGGCGGCGGTAATCGCTTATCATCAGGTGATCGTCTGCTCGTTTGCCATCTATTCCATAATAAAAAAACTAAGAATTGTGACTTGTAGTAGTGCAACTGTCCACTTTGTTCGTATAACTACTTGTTTGGTCACTAATAAAAAAATGTTAATGTTTAAGGCATAGAGATCAATTGAATTACAGTCGTAGTAGTAGTAGTACATATTGAACGGGATTTGATCCTGCAAATACGTTATTGCAGTTCTGTGTATAAATTAGAACTTGATATCTGTTAAACATTGCTACTTCGGATATATAAATTCAAGAGTTTATGTACTCGTATAAACACTATCAAGTCAAATTATATCTCCTATATTTTATGGACATCAGAAGTATAAAGCGGTCTTTATTCCAAACTTCTAACTAAGCTAACCATTTAAGCTAATAGTTAATTCGCTGAGAGAACAACAAACAAACGATCGCATTATTCACTATCCAGAACAATCCAAGTGCATCTAATTAGCGCTGCGAACCAGCCATTCATTATAGACAGATAATGGTTATATAGCTATGAAACATACAACTTATATTATTGTATAGTAGGTTAACCGCAGGCAGAGCTGCGCTAGCGCAAGGACAATGGTCGCGCTAGATCGTTCATCGACAGACAATGTGGCTACATGCGCTCGCGCACACGATAAGGCCAAGTACTTGCAAACAAATAAATAACAATAATATTTATTATCATACAGCGATTGAAATAACCTTGAGGAAGGAATTGGGCACGTCTGTGTATATAAATAGTACAGCGATCAGGTGATTTGGCATATCGATGTTGTTGCGGCTTATAACGATAAAGAAACTTTATAAGAAATGAGTTATCGTTTACATATTGAACAGGGTCAGTTCAGGAAAGAATTGCTTAAATGATTTGAAAACTACTCTGTCAATCAACATGTTTTACAACAATCCACACAACAAGGGGAAAATTACACTAGGTCTTTACACAATCACAGGCGCTTGGCTGCTATTGTCAGATCTACAGAAAACCTTACCTAAGCAATGTTATTATCACAGTGGTACTAATCATACTTACTCGACAGATGTGAGATAGGGTTTCAATTTTCATAGGAAACGACATTATTGGATGTTACATTATTTATTTATCTCTACCCTGCAACAAAATAGTTATGCTTTCTTTTGAAAAAGAATTTTCGACAACTTATTCACTTTGCAACTGTTTTACGGCTATAGATATAAGATAACAATAAGTGTGGGTAGCAACAACGTAAAAATGTGTACAAGTCTGCGCCTTAACCGGTAGTTGACACTTGTGTGAGTGCCTGTATGCAGTTTTGTGTGTGTGAACAATTCTTCCGTCTGTGTCGGCGCAAATTGCACTTCCTCGCACATACACCGTATATACCTACAAGACTTTATCTGCTTACAGTCTAATAACAATGACTGCTTTTAATTCACAGACAGAGTACACATTTATGCTTCTATTTAATTAATTAATTGATAAAAGTAGACAGTTAATTAAGAAATATAATGGCAATCTGAATACTTTGACTGCACGGATGGCAGAGAGGCTTAAGCTGCTGCTACGCCGTTTCCTATTGCGCTAGAGTGCTGTGGTCAAATGCCACATGGGACAACACTTTGTGATATCCACAAATTGTTGACTTGAGCCTAGGTGTTATTTGTGTCCGTCTCATATATATTTGTAATGCAAGAGATATCCTTTTAAAAAAATATCAATTGCGTATTCAAGAAAGAACGATCGTGGAAGCGGTAAAGACGTGTTAGAAGCGCTACTGATCACAAATACTAAATGCAAGTGGCTAATTGCCATTTCAGACAACCTGAAGAATTTCTATAAGCAATATCTGTTTCCATAGAAAGTCATCGAAAAACACTCTCCTTAGTTTCATTTTAAAGCAAAATCATACATCCACGTAGTACTCTTGCTTAATGTTCTGTAGAATGAAAGTATATTTCCAATCGGATCGCCATAAACCCGAGGTGGCTGCTACGCTGAAGTCAAATATCAAATGATGATGACGGTAGTTCTGTCTGCATTTCAATCAGTTTTTATGCACGTAGTTCGCGAACGGATCCACAGTCATTAGCAAAAGCTATAAATTTAACTGCATCATTACCAGTAGAGACTGTCAGGTCAATGGCCATATATATTCTCACACTATTGGCTAATCTGCTATTGTACATGAACGCATTGTCTTACTTGCGTTGCTAGGCGAATTCATCTAGGTTTTTTTTTGATCACCGAGTTAAGGTTAATTCTATTGTGAGCAGGAAAATATTTCTATGTTGAAAGATTGATTTCTGGGAAACTTTCCTTCTGCATTCTTTTTAATTAATGATCCCATGGAATGATTGCATAAGTGTATTCACATAATAGTAGTTGTGGTAACTGGTAATATTTGTACATTTTTGTTTTTTTTTATATTTAATAGGGGGCAAACGAGCAGACGCATCACCTGATATTAACACCAGAGGCGTCAAAAGTGCGTGCCCGGCCTTTTAAGATGAAGTACGCTCTTGTTTTGAAGGTCGTATTGGTCCGGGAATACCGCAGGTGACAGTTCATTCCACAGTTTTGTTGTGCGGTGCAGAAAGCTTCTAGAGAAGTGCACAGTTGTGGACTGCCAACCATCTAGATGATGGGGATGAAACTTCTGTCTTTATTTTAAAGTGAAATTTCAGTGGTAATTAGATTTCATTTGAAGCTTTGATGATCACCAAGTGGTGAGCTATTGGAGAGGTGTATGTGCAAGAGTGGAATGCGATGGGCTGATGCTGATTAGGATGACGAAAGACTTAGTATGTTCAATAAACTTGTCTCTTAAATTTCAAAGGCATCAAACTAGATGGGTGTTGCACATAATCATATGGTCAAAAATAAGGCAGAGCTTCCTAGATACTAGACTACTGATAAACAACGTCTCGACGAAATGGTAGGAAAACATCAATTAAGATAATAATAGTAAAGTTAGCATAATTTAGTAAAGTTTATGTATTGGTGTGTATACGTATTCATATATATTTTAGTCGTATTATGTTAGTTTATATTAGTTCCACATATTGATGGCAATTATAACCTCTGACTTCCACCAAAATATACCTAACTCACAAAATTTCTACATCACCCAAAGGTCTGGCACCAGCTAGATAGAGCTGAACAAATACATAAGAAATGATGCTGCTCATCACAAGGGTTTGTCTTGGGCAGAAATTGAATCCATTACCCCTGACTTAGCAGTCAGTATCACTAACAACCAGCCCATAAGCTCATTCAACAAATAAAAACCAACGTTAAAATACATGTGAAATAACTAAAATGGTGCTTTATACAGAAAACATAATACATTAAGAAATATGGGCCATTACGCTAAAAGCTTTGTCATTAATGATATTCTCGCAATGACAGCAGAAGTGCTAAAAACTATTCATTTGTCATAATCAGTTGGTAATTAGATGTAAAAGCATTATCAGACTGAATTAGACGGAATGTTTACTGGGGTAGGATGACCTGGTTTTAGCGGTGGCTAAATTATTAATTATAATAAACTTCGGCGTCTCTCTGTCCGACTGTCATCCAATTACTAAATTTATGGCTCTAAGACGATCATTCTAAATAAATGCTTCTAATAACATTTAATTGTGCAGCAAAAAATGTATATGTCAAAGAAAGCAACTTTTATAACCCTTCAGGTCACCATAGGTTTTTAATGGGCACATGTGAACATTATGCTACAATGGTAAAGGATAACAATATTGTTTGCATGGCCGTGGTTAGTGGTGGCATTTAACCTTATGATATTACGACACCGATAGTTTAAAACCAGAACGATGAAAATAATCTTATTTTGCTTCCAGCAAAATATAGTCTCGATCCCGTATTGTACCTGTAATGGAAATTATGAAAACCATATGCACTATTTATCTTCGTTCTGATAAGAACCCTATATTATAAATGTTTATTGAGCATAATAAGTTTCTAAATATTGTTTTCTAATAGGTTAACATTTTAGTCAGGCATCATTTGAGTTTAATAATCATAAATACAATATCCAGTTTAGAATATTCAGTAAATTATTTTGGTCATTTTCTTTGAAGAAAATAGAATAGTTTACCCTGCTATCGTTATAAACGCAATGCCAGTAGAATTGTAACCTTCAAATGGCTTAGAGTCTAGACTATATATCGCAATTTACTAATAATGGATGTAACCTCTAAAATCAATGGAAGAGTGGCCCAGTTCTCCGCCCGTGTTGGTCTCGATTCATTGTTGATCCATATTTATAGCCACACTACCTTTTATCAACACTTATATAGCTTTATACAATTAATTTGCTATCTACAGTTATTTCATGGAACGCTTCGGAGAAAACCTTGGTTATATTAGAGAATATTATTTTGTATCGGAGAAAATTTGGAACTATTACATATTACTGTCTAGACAAAAACTAGGCAAAAGTTCTATGGGGCTGGGAACAAATGTAAATGCAATATATGTACCTGGGTACTATTTTAACACGCTATTGTTAGCTCTAATTGTAATTAATAATTTATAAGGTATCTTGGAAATACTCAGATCATGGAAATAGGAAGTGAATGGTGGAATATATTAGTGACTACTACACAGTAAGCCCTTGCAGTTTGAGCTAATATTATCCTTTCCAATTAACCTTTACATAAATCGCTTGTAAAAAAGTTATACTCTCGATTGATGGAACTTCTTGCAACACATTCTAGAATCAAATTCACTTGTACTTTTTCTACTGTTAAACCTTTGATAATGGCATAAGGCGAAACCGGTCAGGTGTAAATTTAATTAAAATAGTAGAATAAGGACAAGTGGTTTTGATTTTAGAATGTAAAAAATATGTTCTTTGGAGCATACCATATACTTATGACGAAATGTGTAAAATTTAAATCTGAAAGAAATCACCTTTTAAAGTATACTTTATGTTAACATGTTCCAATTAATGTTCATAGTAATAAATAATTATAGTTTTATCTTAATAATTACTCGTAACCCAAAAAGCAAATAATTTAATAGATATCGTTGTCGTATTAAACTAACTAATGAGAATAGTTACACTAACTTATGAGAAACAACAAAATAAATTGTTGGCCAAGAGTTTTATCTAAACCAATATTAATATTCTAAACACATAAATTGTGAGGAGGTATTTATACTGAGTCGGGGCCAGACATCAGATAAATAATACTATTATAATAAATGTATAAAATAATAACAGAGTTATCGCTATTTGCCCGGCAGTGGAGCGGTTATCGGGCCGATAGTGGGATGTGACTTCACCAGGCTCGGCCGGTTTGCGCCGGATCGTCGCGTGCGCCGCCCCAGACTGAATGACGTTTATTCTGTTGTTATGTTTTCTTTTTAATGAATGTATGTAGTTTTTATGAGAAAAATCAATAAATAACTCCTTTTTTTTTGTGTATCGGTTAATAGAGCGTTGTCTATACTTATAATAAAACTGTAGAGAGGTCAATTCTGTACATTGAATATATATTAAAAATTATTATTGGGGGATGAATGGTTATCGATACTGATGCCAAAAATGTAATCAGTAAGTTTTTTGTCTGTCTGTCTGTCTGTCTGTCTGTCTGTCTGTCTGTCTGTCTGTATGTGCACGCATGGATCAAAAACTACTGAAGGGATTTTAACCAAACTTGGTACGATTATAGTCCATACTCCTGGGCAGGTTATAGGCTATATAACATAACGCTAAGATGCATAGGAGCTGAGCAGTGACGATAAATTTGAAGCAAGTCGGATGAAAATTTTCGCTTTCGAGCTCTTATCCTCGCATACGTTGATCATACACCAAAAATATGTATTACAAAGATGATGGTCTTCAAAAGATCTACAAAAAAGTCCTCAATAGTATATTTCTATCTTTTATAAATTAGCCACAATAACGTGTTTAAGCGTTAGGCATTTCTTCAAGGTGTATTAAATACTTAAATATATTGTATTTCACATGGATATATCCTTATCACTATACACTTTAATATATTTTTTAATAAAATATAGAATTATAAAATTATAATTAATAAACACACAAGATATAGATGAAATAAAACTGCCAAATCTCGCCGCACCAGTATAAGTACGACATTACGGTTGATTTTTCTTTAACACGCGAAACGGCAATCCGCTGGATCTACAAAAAGGCGGGAGCGCTCACGCCGCTCACGCGCTGACTTCACTCGAATTGTCACTGTTAATGCGAACGAATGTGGTTCTTATTGACTGGGAATAAGCGCGTTTTATATTTAAAAAATACATAAGACGTAGTTTTTAGATATCAGTTTAAAGTAGGTATTAGATAATAATATAATTAGTTTGTTTAGTGTTTTTGTTTGTTTCTCCTTCTTTTCTGTATATTTATAGTTGTAAAATTAATAAGTAAAATTTCAAATAAGTAAATTTATGCAATGCCAATTAATAAATCTCATCGTCAGACTTTCCGTGTTGCTGGAGTAGATCTTAATTAATCTCTCTCAATTTTATATTAATTAAAATGTCGAATAAATGGTTTATAGTGCCACAGTGAACAAATCTATACATCTATAGGTACAAATAAATAATATTGGAGTGTCTCTTTGTAATATCAAAATAACCGCTTTTTACTAAATGCATATGTATGTATACACGGTACATATACCAAAAATGTAGTTAAAAAATTTTTTGTCAGTCTGTCTGTCTATTTGTCTGTTTGTGCCGGGTATTCTCTGGAACGGCTGGACCGATTTTGACGGGACTTTCACTGGCAGGTAGCTGATGATCCAGGGAGTAACTTAGGCCACTTTATTTAGACTAACTTTGTCCCGCGGCGTTACGCCGAAATGTATGTATGCGCGTAACTTTCGATCGGCTACACCAAATTATATATTTTTTTATGTGTTAGTTATTCTTAGGACAAGGTTTGTGTACAAGAAAAAATAAAAAATAAAGGAAAAAGTTTTTTTGTCCGTGACTACACCCTACTCATGGGTAACGAAAGAAAAATATGGTGGTACGAAGTTCGTCGGGTCAGATAACATATTTAAATACCACGCTTTGTACTATTTCAAAATGTAACCTAAAAGCATTGAGATATACCTACCTACATAAAGTAAATTAGATTTTACAAAAATAATGAATGAATTTTTTCCAGAGGTTATTACAGAAACAATTTTTATGTTGTACTTATGCAAGTGCAACATGGCTGCTTTAACATTTTTCAGTTCTGCAGCATAGTTATCAATGTTATTATTATGTACTAGCTGAACCCCGCGGTGTTACCCGCAGTTATTGTTGTACCACGAGTAACGCCGCGGGACAAAGTTAGTCTAAAAAAGTAGCCTAAGTAACTTCCTGGATCATCAGCTACCTGCCAGTGAAAGTTCCGTCAAAATCCACAAACGCACAAAATTTGGTTCCTTTTTTTGGTTTCTATGCTTTGCGATGACGATAAACAAGACGGTCAGACGTTGCGCACCGCAGGCATAGACCTCACCACGATCTGTTTCAGCAACGGTAAGCTCTATGTGGCTCTGTCGAGGGTGAGCGACGCTGCTAATATGTTCGTATATTGTTCCAATGGCATTACACATAACATAGTATACAGCGAAGCTCTTTAAATAAAGGTAACACTGTCACAATATGTGGACATATCAGTGAAATTGCATGCTTATACAGGGTTAGGGAATACATACATATAAAAAGGAATAGTCATCGAGAATAAGGAATACTTTGAGATTTATCCGCTAAGTATCAACCAGAGATTACACAAATACCTATAGGTAGGTATATTACGATAGAGCCTCGGATTTTAGATTTTATACGCACAATGAAGAAAATCCATACCTGATTTACTGTCTTCTGAGAAATACAAAGAAAGTCTTGCAAAGTGCAACGGATCATGGCGTTGCTTAATCCTACTAATATTATAAATGTGAACGTTTGTAAGGATGAATGGATGGATGGATGGATGGATGTTTGTTACTCTTTCACGCAAAAACTACTGAACGGATTTGAATGACACTACAGTAATTTAACTTATACATCAGAATAACACATAGGCTACAAATAATAAAGATATTGTGTGAATTCTCTAAAATATGACGATAAGTGTCAAGTAGGTAGTAGAAAAAATCTACCATCTGTGAGCTATACTGGCGTGCGCTGCCAAAATCGCAAAAGTTTTACTATGTAATGTATGATGGAAATGTTTATCTTAAAAGCCGTTATAGTTAAAATGTGTAAGATATTAAAGCCAACATAGTGAACCATAACTACAATAAAAAACAATGATTTATTTCAAATGCACATTTGGTATGGTAGTAATAAGTTGATTCCTAAATGAAAATGGACACATTTATCGTTTCTGGTATTTAAAGTAGATAAAATATATCTTTCGCGCTACATCATTTGGACAAATAAATATTTATACAAATAAATACATACAAATAAAGACAAATAAATAAATATTAAAATTTTTAGTTGCGATGATGACAAACCGAGTGCGCGATATTATAATATGCGAATAGGTTGCTTATCGCTGAGTGCGCGACCCGAACGCGGGTAGGTAGGTATACGCGTGAGGGCAGACGTCGATGATGGTTGTGTCCGTTTTGCGAATTTTCATGGCATTTACGATTAGCTAAAACCGCATTTTACTTAAAGTATTATAGGACTAAGGTTAAGTATTGACAGTTTTTTTTAGAAGTTACACGTACAAAATTCCACGTACAAACTTCATTTTTATTTTAATTATTATAGATTACGTAGCTGTAATTATACCGAATTACTTCGTTTTTTTTTTTAAATAACATTACATAGGTTGTAGGTAGGTAAGTTGTCATTGTCAGGCTGTCATATTTTTCAAATGCGACTAGCACCAAATATATTATATGTTAAATTATACATGGTATTATGTTTTTGTTTGTTTAACTGTTTTTATCATCAATTACACTAACATTATAAAGGTGTTTGTAAGTGTGTATGTTAGTTACTCTTTCACGCAAAAACTACTAAACGGATTTAATTGAAACTTTACAGTGAAATAGCTTATACATCAGAATAACACATAGACTACTATTTGCCACGATAACCGACATACACGCGGGCGGAGCCGCGGGCAGCAGCTAGTATTTAGTAATAAGATGAAAGAAAATCATTTCTATTAGGATAAATTATTGAATAGTCAATGTAATGCATGGATTATTTTGATTTTTGTATCAGGAATGATTTTGTAACCGACTTCATATATACATTTGTGATTTTGATGACTATTTTTTATTTGAAAGCTGGTGCTTCGCTTGTGGTTCCAGTTCTTGAAGTAGTTTTTTTTTTGTAAAAACTGTAGGTAGTAGAGTCACGCTTATTTCAGCATGAACGGGCCGGCTCGACCGGGGCGGTACTACCCCCGCACAGAAAATCCACGTAAAATGACAGCGTTCGTACTGTTGTGTTTCGTTGGTGAGTGCGAGACCGAAGGCCCAATGGCCCAACGGATGCAGAAGCATCACTAGCCCGCCATGGTGTGGGTCACCATGCTAAATTGTTGCATTTTCTGCATTCGCAGTACGATGACCACCACTCTTGAATTCTGTTATGCTGTCCATCAGGCAGAGTAGAGTCATTGTGGCAGAGTCAAATATAAAAAAAGTGATTATCACAAATAAATTTTCAATAGGTATCAATCAACAAACCTAGAGCTTAGTGATCTTGACTTCGATACTAGAGGTCATAGATCTAATTCTCACTAAGGGCATGTGTCATTTTGTTAGAAAATCAACATTTGTACTACGTTCGGGTGTAATTTTATCTATACAAATAAATAAAATTGAAGTGTCTGTTTGTAATATTAAAATAACCGCTTTTAAATAAATGCATTTGTATGTATACACGATACATGTACGAAAATAACATTTTTAAATTTTTTGAATGCCTGTTTTTTCCGGGTAATATCTGGAACGACTGGACCGTTTTTGACGGGGTTTCAGTGGCAGGAAGCTGATGATCCAGGGAGCAGGCTACTTTTTTAGACTAACTTAGTCCCGCGGCTTTACCTGCGGTACAACAATAACCGCGGGTAAAACCGCGGTGTTCAGCTAGTCCACAATAAATTTAGTAATAAATAGGTTTGTTTATAACTTTATGACCATCCATCCATATATATACACGTAAAAAGATGCTGCCTTACTCGGAGTCAGACAGCCATGTGTGAAATATCTCAAGTTATTATAAATTATCATTTTTAGCAAAGAAGGTATTGTTATGGAAGTAGCATCGCCATTTAAAAAGCTTTTTATTCCGATCCGGTTTCTGTTTGTCGCGACAATGTGCCAATTTCTTGACATGTGTCAGAAGATAGTGTGTAGAATGTCTACATGTGTATGAATATTTAGGTCTTTCAGTCTGTTCACGTGGAAATACACGTGTCAAATGAAAGATACGATTCGTTAGAGCGGGGTCATTGTACGGGCGGTACACGTTTAGATAAATCGTGATTAATCAAATGTTGATACATTTTAGGTCGTTTACTTTACATTTTATATAGGAAATGGCATAAACATTACGCCTATATATCGTAGGTCGTTGAGAGATATAGTCAAATTAATATTATAAAATGTGAGGACAGATTTGCGGATATTTGATACTCAATTAGATTAGGGTAACATTTGGCACACAGATAGATATAATGTGGTAATACATTTAGGCTCAATTAAGTTTCGGTTAATAAACAAAATTAACACTAGGGTAAGTAAGATAAGAGCTAAAAAGATTTTTTTTTATGGGATAGGTATCAAACAAGCAGACGTATCATCTGATGGAAAGTGATTACCTCCGCCAATGAACACCCGCAACACCAGAGGGATCACAAGTGCGATGCCGATCAATGGGGGAATGTGGGGAAGGGTTGTGGTATGGACTACCGGTATCCTCACTCATTCAGTGAAAAGCAGCACAAGTGCTATTAAACACCGGTTTTCTCTGAGGCCGCCATCACTCCGGTCGAGCCGGCCCATTCGTGCCGAAGCGTGGCTCTCCCGCAGAATAAAGTTTTTTTATTATTACTATTTATTACCTCAATATAAATAGTAGGATAGACATTTTTTAGTTTGTTATGTAACTGAAGTGAGATTACTGTAAGAACTGATACTTTATTGTATTTTTGGGTAATAGAATCCTATTTTTAACCAGTTACAATATAACCTGATTTTGATCTGTGATGTTTTAAAACTACAAGAATTGGCCTTCTGGTGCCATACCGAAAATAATCGTCATACAGTATGTGACTCGATGACACCAACTGGTGCGCGTGGTACCGCCCGCCTATGTCGCAAGTCAACAAGGTCATAAGTCTGTCTATTTATGAGGTTGATTAAAAATAAGTAAGTATTTCTACCTTTAACCTTTCCGAAGCTTAATCGCGAGCCTGAGCAATACCTACCCAAGTACTTAAAATCCACCCGTCATTTATCTTTATCTTAAGTTAAAAAAAAAACGTTTTTGATAGTATTATTCCTTTAAACTGGAAAGAAACTAAAAAGAAGGTATATGGATGTGCGATTAGGTCGGACCAAATACTGAGTGCGAAAATACGACTTTATACGCAATAGTTAAGATAAAAAAATGCGATGCGGGGCGGGAATAATATAATAATGCGACTTTAATGGACTGTATCTTTATGCGAGGTTAAAAAAAGAAAATGGCTGACACAGTATCTACTGGTACTGTATCTGCGATGCGTATCTAAACTGACTGATTGACCGCTGCACAGGAATGATGAACTGCCCTTAGGAAACAGGAGAATATGGACAGACAGTTCGTTTAATAGGTATGGGACTAACCTCTCTGTGGTGCCTTCACGCGTTGATGCCGGCGGCCGACGCTAGGGGCTGCTTGACGATTCACCAAGGCCTGTCACTGTTCTTAACTACACTTTTTTGACACAGGAAAAGATTTAATAGTTCACATGGAAAAATGCGGTTCCTAATCACGTCACATCAGTCTTTTGCGAGCGCGAACTGCCCTCAACGACGGTTGAGGCGAAGAACGAACACTTTGTTAATTATGCGGAATGCGGGCGCGCATTGACTACCCTCAACGACGATCTGTTTTGATACTAACTTTTAAACTTTCGCGTTCCATGATATTAACAAATAAATATTTTTACGGGAATTAACGCGATCACTTATTTAAAAAGGTATCACATACCTCTGATTTGCCTGACGTTTCGACCAGGTTGCACTGGCCGTGGTCACAGGCTGACTGGGTTCGCGGCGCACGCCCTCCGTCGTTTTATGCGTGAAGTAGAAGGAGAAGTTTGTTCGTCTACCCGCAATTTCTCGATATTTTTAAGAAATTTGTTTCGCCATGTACCGTCGCATACCACACTAACAGTGTCCCTATTCTGTAAGCAAACCGATGTGCTCCTATTCTGGTGTTTATCCGACTGCGCAGAAAAGCGAGGTGGTATATTTTGTAATACTGGATTCCACGCTGTAGATAATTTAAAACCATCTTCTCGATTGAAAGTTTTATGTTTTTTAATTTCAATCGCTTCACGTACCACTCTTGAGTAAAAGTGACGTTCGGTGGAGAGGACTTGCGTGCGGTGAAATTCAATCCAGTGGTTGATTCCTGCATCAAGTGCATGTTCTGCAATCGCTGACTTGCTCGTCTGTCGGTTCTTCACAGCAGCGATATGTTCTTTGACCCTTTCAGCAATAGTCCGCTTCGTTTGGCCTATATACGAACTCCCGCAGCTACAGTCTATTTTATAAACACCCGGAGTTTGTAGTTGCAATGTATCCTTCGGTGTGCCGACGATGTTGTGAACTTTTATGCCTGGTGTGTATACTGTCGGAATTGAGTATTTCTTTAACACGGGCCCTATCTTATCCGTAATTCCCTTGACATAAGGCATATAGGCGGGTTGCCTGTTCACTTCTGGATACCTGCATCTTATTTTTGGTTGCTTCCGTCCTCTATTCACTTGATATCCGTTTCTTTTGAGTACCTCCTGAACATGTTCTAACTCCCGTTGTAAATGTTCAGGGTCACAGAGGTCATAAGCTCTGTTCTTGAGTGAAGTCACAACAGATTGCAAGTGCCGGGGGTGATGATGAGACGTGGCGTGTAGGTATCTATCCGTATGAGTAGGCTTACGGTACACACAGTGTGACAGGGACCCATCTGATCTCACGGTTACTTTAACGTCTAGGAAGGACAACGTCCTATCGGTCTCCATCTCATAAGTAAACCCTATTTTAGGGTGAATAGAGTTCAGATGTTGTACATATTGATCTACTTCTTGTTTATTTCCTTTAATAATGCTGAATATGTCATCCACGTAACGCTTCCACAGCTTAACGGTATTCGGGCCGAGACTTAGAGCCTTCTCTTCAAAATGTTCCATCCAGATGTTGGCAAGTACTGGGGCTACAGGACTTCCCATTGCGACACCATCTATCTGGAGGTAATGTTGACCTTGAAAAAGGAAATAGTTGCCATCTAAACAGTGTTCTAGTAGATCCATGTAGTTGAACGGTAGCTCGTTGTCTCTCAACAGGTCTTTCACGACGGATAAGCACTCTTTTATCGGACTCTGCGCTTTTCTGCGCAGTCGGATAAACACCAGAATAGGAGCACATCGGTTTGCTTACAGAATAGGGACACTGTTAGTGTGGTATGCGACGGTACATGGCGAAACAAATTTCTTAAAAATATCGAGAAATTGCGGGTAGACGAACAAACTTCTCCTTCTACTTCACGCATAAAACGACGGAGGGCGTGCGCCGCGAACCCAGTCAGCCTGTGACCACGGCCAGTGCAACCTGGTCGAAACGTCAGGCAAATCAGAGGTATGTGATACCTTTTTAAATAAGTGATCGCGTTAATTCCCGTAAAAATATTTATTTGTTAAGATCTGTTTTGAAGTGTCACTTGCATTTGACAATTGACGAAATGATGCGGCGGTCTTTCTTGGTAGTTCATTCCATCTTGCTCAAGGTTTGCGGAAACAGGAAATGTGGATAGGACGCGTTCATCAGTCAGTCAGCGCGACAATTAAACAAAATGAAAATATGGCGCGTCCAGTATATAAACCCTTTTAAATGTAGCGAAATTTTTGCAAAACAATTTCTAAATTAAGTATAAATTTTGAGGTATAAATATTTTATGATATAACTAAATTATAAATCTTCTCACTTTTGAAAATCGGCTAAAATTCTTCCATTCGATTTCGCATCCAAGTGGACGGAGCCGCTAAAATGGCGACAGTCTCCCTAAAGTTGCTATTGCTTCATAATTGAGTTACAAAGAGTTGTCAACTTTTCACAACGCCATTATAACAATTTAACATTCTTAAGCATCAATAAACCTTGTGTACATTTGACAATTAATATCTTCTTACATTAAGTGAGTGTATTGCAGCTGGTTGCTTAACTTACTTTAATCGAAGTCGCAGTACCTACTCTTTTGCACATTTAAAATGCTGGCTTTCGCTTATGGCTCCGCTCTGGCTACTTTTCTCAACTTAAACTCATTTAGAGTCATGAAAATTTGCACACAGGCAAAGTGTTACCAAAAGATATGTACTTGGATCAGGGAATTTAAGCTAAGGGAATCAGATGAAAAAAAATGTCGAATCTTAGATGCCTGTGCTTAGCCGCAACGCTGTATCGAAAAAAAAGCAAGCGAAAAAAAAGTGGTTGAAGGTGATACTGAAAAAACTAAATATTCTCTCTCTCATTCTATTCTAAAATTACTTATTTGTTATTGTTATACAAGAGTATAAAGTTATTTTAACCGCTTGCTCAGTTTTGATAACCGAGCAGACAAAGGATTCAATAATTACAATCCTGAGCGTTAGCGAGGGAATGCAAAGAGCACGAAGTGAAAAATCTTTGCACCCGAGTGCAACACGTAACTTTTCATCCCACCGCAGCGAGGAAAAGACTTAATGCAAAAAAAAACACAATCACAAGATACTTTCATTTCAACGCGTCATTTTAAGAACAAAGCAAATTAAAAACAATTACACCAAGATCGTTCTGAGTCTGAGTTTTTAACAAATTAAAAAAGGTTGTAAGAGAAATTCGACACCATGGAAAATAGGTTTAATGTTTAATGTTATTTTGAATTTACTTTGAATTTACTTTTATTTTGAATTTAGAACATCGTGTGCACTAAGTTCTAAATTCAATTTACTTTATCCACTAGCGGATAAAAACGGCCTTAGCACTCAGATATCGAAGGGCAAAACTACTCTTTCCGAGATCGGGGGGATGAAAATGATATTTTTACTGCTGTCATGGATTCTGAAAATACACACAGAGACTTAGACAGATAATATAAATACTCTGCCACATTTACAGAACAAAATGACAAATCAACAATAATAGCAACGTTCAACAAAATCGGTCTAGTGTCAAATTACAGTTAATAGTAGGGGTACCTTGGTAACAACTGATCTTATTATATATCTACTTTTCTTTTATAAATACATAGAAAAATCAAGTCAAAAAATATCAAATTATCATGCATACAAATGTTTGAATTGAGCAGGAGTCAAACCCGCACAAATCATAAGCTCGTAAACACTGATGATGTCAATAATATGTATGTCAATATTACATACCTAAACAGCTGTCCATAACAGAACAAGTTTTATCAGTTTCACACGTTTCTGGCATATTTTCCTATAGTAGTTTCACAGGCGTGCAAATTTTCCGTCAGTAATAGTGATTGTTTACTGCGCGAGGTTGCGTCAGCCGATTGGCAATGGAGCCTCGATAAATGTTGCGTCCAATGGCGTCAGGTATACTATTTTGGGAATATATTTTTGAGGTTTTATTAGAGAAACCGGTCCTTAATTACATACTTATTGTAAATAACGTAGGCATTGTATGTATATATATGTAATTGTATTGTCATTTTAAAGGATTAACACCAATATCCATTTAATTTTGTTTGGATATTTGTTATCATTGTCTCTATTTAGGTATAATGATTCAACATGCCAATATTTGCAGAGGAAACTGCAAAAGTTAACATAAACGTACGTGTTTGAAACAAGAACTGTATGCATGTACGTCTAACTTCCAAAATTTATCTAAAGCCTTTTTTACCTTGACGTCAATGTTAACAAATCTTAAAATTGAATCTCGTCTCCTGTTGCCCCATTCATTGATGTTCCGCTCCTAATTGTCTTAGCGTTATAATATACAGCCTATAGCCTTCCTCGATAAATTTACTATCCAATACTGAAAGATTTTTTTTAAATCGGACCAGCGGTTCCTGAGATTAGCTCGTTCAAACAAACAAACTCTTCAGCTTTCAGCTAATATTACTAGCCAACCCACGCAACCTCGTTTGGGTCTCCCATTGCCCGTAGCGTGATAATTTGCCCCCGTTTTTGTAACATTCTTCATTGGTGCTCCGCTTCTGTATGTCTTAGAGTGATGATATATGGCCTTTCTCGATAAATGGGCTATCTAAAACTGAAAGAATTTTTCAAATCAGACCAGTAGTTCCTGAGACTAGCGCGTTCAAACAAACAAACAAACTCTTGAGCTTTATAGTATTAAGTATACTCGTAGATGGATAATTTAAAATAAAGATTTAAAACACTGAAAAAGGAACTTCATTGTCTATTCAATGCATAGAGACAAAAACGACTACTTTAAATATGTTTCAATGAAAATCGGCCAGGGACATGTTTTAATAGACAACTTGTTACCATTTGACCTTTTTACAATTCATGACAGTTTAAAAAAAAAACAGAAAAGAAATATCTATGCATTTAGTATTTAATGAATGTTATCAATATGGGCTGTTAAAATACAGATAAATCTATCAAGTGTAATATCATCAACAGTGTTTAATAGTTCCACTGTTGGACGTTGGCCTTTTCTTAGAAAAAAGGACTTCCACCTGTTATGCTATGGTGACCAGACAGGAGGCGGCGGAGAGGACCCGGGAGATCGTTCTCCACTCTGGCCCGATTCGCCGCTGATAAACCGCTTACCAACGCCTCATACTGCTCTGAGTATGGCCGCTGATTGACTGAACAGGTCACAGACAGCTGCGAGGAGACAATCTGCATGTGTGCCGTACAGCACCTACATGGAGATTTAACCCGAAGATGGTGCCAGGTGTAGCGAACCGGCGCTAGGAGAGGTCTGGATGTCTTCCTACCTCCCTACCTCCCTTCCTCCCTTCTTTCTCTTTACAGTGGTAATGTCCTGTGTACTTTACTCCCTTAGTCGGCTCATTTGACGAATACCTGAGAGTGGTGACACGCTGTATTCCGTCACCACACTGAACTCGAACCGGTGTTCAATTTCTTTTAATGATAAAAATAGGGTGAAAAGTAAAAAACCCACTGTTCTAAACAACTGTACCGGAAAGGTCAATCTATTTTGTTAGCGATTGTACATTTAATAAATAAGGCCGTGACGTCAAGGGCAACCAGTCTAGATATATGTGTGTCTGTCTTCTACTCTATCACGGAAAATAAATGGATGAATTTCAATGAAACTATTATTTGTTATAACAACTGACTTTAATACAAATTACATTTAACTTGCAGCACTGTTTGAGTTAATCTTTGTGGCAATTATCGTCTTATTTTAAGTTGTGTGAAGTCTATTATTGCATGACAAGTTTTGTTTGGTGAAGTCATGGACAGATTGGTATTATTTTACATTACTACAATTGAAAAAAAATTAAACTTCTGCTCTATATTTTTACACAAATCTTATCTATAAAAATCAATTAATGTTCGTTTGTCTCACTGAAACTCGAGAACGGCTGGGCCGATTTAGCTGATTTCGATTTTGAAATATTTATCGTACTCCAGGGGACAGTAAACGGTGAAAAAATCCCAATACAATACGAAGTAGCGGGCACAGTTATTACTACTGATTTAAGTATGTACAAACATAGATACGCTCACCACCATAGCCCCGAAAGAAGTGGGAAAGGCACTTTGATATTTATATTTCACCAACAATATTATAATTCGACGTACATGGTGAGCGAGCCTATTGGGAATGAATATTTACTTTAGGACTTGAGGAGGAGTGTAAGCTCTTGGTTAGAACAGGTAATGAAGTAAACGAAACACATAACTGCAACTAAAAAGTAATTACTACTAGTACTAACATTAATATTTAATTAAAGCAATTCAGCTGGTGACTGACATATCTATCACTGAGTAAACTCAATGTGTTTACTGACCGCATATAAAACTATAAGATTTTTTTTTAAAGTATAACCTAGCTTCATAAAAACTTTTGACAAAATGTCACCTGGGCTATTATTACGAATCTATTGACACCTAATTTATTTAAAGGTGATTTAGTAGTTAAGGCACTTACACACACATACTTCCAAAAATTAGGAATATATACGAGAATAATAAACACATAAGTCATAGAAAAAATGTAACACAAGCCCCACTATAAATAATGGTGATGTCAACCCGCTAGCTGTTGTAGAAGAAATACTTATTAACATATTGCTGTAACAATAACATCGTATAATGGCCGATTATAATTGCTAATTATGAATAGTTACATTTTTCTTTGATAAGTACACATTATATACGTATACATATATATGTACATGTACACTGGTTACCTCACGTGTTGTATAAAAACATGTTTTTGTAAATATACATATATTTTATCAGTTAACGTCTTAACTATATGATAAATGAGTTATGGAAAAAGATAATCTTTTTTTTAAACAAAAAATATGTACATATATGTATAGAATTGGGAGCAGTTATTTATGTTAATGTTTTCTTGCATTTTGAGCTTTATGTCCGAGGCATAAAGTGTGTATGGAGATGCAAGAATCAATATTGTTACATCATGCAGAAAGATCAAGGGTGGAAAAGTTATTGGCTAATATTTACGAGTGTTTTTGATATTGTTTTGTTGCAAGCATTTTGATAAAACTAATCGGTGTGTTCGTCAGTCAATAACAATTTATGTATTATTAAACATGTTTACCTATATGATATTATTAACTTTTCATAAAGCATCATCGCTTGCAATAAACTATAGTGTACTGTATTCTCTATTGTTTAAAATTTGAATTTGACCAGACGAGAAATAAAACCTCTTAAACAAATAACATCATATTCGGTTTAAAGATTAAACACCAAAAAGAAACAAAATAGAAACGAATAGAGAACAGCATCCGGTTTTTGCAGTCAGTCAAAATAGGGAAAAAATGATTGACAGTCATAAGGACTGCCGATAGAAGTGAAAACTTACAACCTGACGGTGACGGTGACGCGGTGACGCGGTGACGCGAACTCATAAGATTTTTCCCTACCAAAAGTGCTCAACGCGGCTGAAGAAGTTTTCACTTCGATAAATCATATCCTGGAGCTTAATGCAAAGATTACCGTGTATGTACCTAATTTTACACAAAAATTACAAATAAAGTATGTGCCGGATGCAACAAAAAATAACTTTCTAACGATCAGCAAACAACACAAAGCATTGCATCATACAAGTAGAGAGTAAATTACAAAAGCATTACTGAAATCATGATCGTTCACTCACTAAAAGATAGATTCTGTAACAAATAATAATGGCTTTGTACAAGTAAAAAACATACTTACCCTAAAAAGTGTAACATACATTAAGAAAATTGTCCTTAGTAAAAGTTTTTAAGTGTTGCCATAACGGCCATGTAAGAATAAACTCGAAAAATACACAGAGGTAATAGGCCCTTGGTTATTCTCTGCTTCAATATCAAATTAACTCTAACATTTTAGAGCATAGTATTGTCATCATCATAAATAAATATTTTTTTAACTATAGCTTCAATCAGTGTGTCTTAGTGGCGGCCTAGTGAGCTTTAAGGATCCAGGATCACAATAGGTGGGAAACACGTGCGCTGGTAGTGAGTTCCAGGTTTGAACCACTTGGCACAGGAAGGCTTCGAAAGCTTCGCTTTTATTTATTATTTAGAGAAGTTTCTAACTTGGTAACACTGATGCCAAAGCTGCTACCGGACTTAAGCCACAGCAAGTCCCGTGAGGTTCTGTGTGATTCTTTATTTTCAGTTCCGCAACAGTCTGTTATGACGTAAGCAAGCACTTTAACTCTTGTGAATAGTTCTCAGCGGAGGTCTGGTCAACTGTTTTGTAAACTTGTGTTCGAGACATCCCAAACAGACGCGACTAGTGAATAGTTGATTTTAGCTAGTGGCATATTTGTGTGTGTAGAATGAGGTGTCAATAGATTCATAACAGTGATATAGGAGATTATATGAATTTTATCTATTAAATTTATAAGTAGATGGGCTATAGTTATCTAAACTTTTTCTTATAACTTTTAAATATTTTGTTCGTAGATAGTCGTATACGTATAACATCTTGTTTAACCATTAAGAGGCAAAATATAAGAAAGTGAGGTAGAGATTTTTCTTCAAATTTTTTTTTTGTGCTATAACTTAATTTTAGCTTTTTGTAATAACTTGAAGTTGGTAAAGAGATTGCACGTGGCTAAGCAATTAATCCTCCACGCGGATGTGTTACGTGAGTGTGACGTAACGAACCGGAGGCGGGTCGGTGCCCGTGCCGAGCACACCGACCGGCTGAGTCACTCTCGCATCGGACCGGATTCACAACCAACGGGCTGATGGGTCAATAACGTTCAGATTTATGATAACGTAATCTTGTACGCAAATTGACGTAGCCGCCTTCTGACCCACTTATCGGTCTGTGAATATCGCGCAATGAGCACGAACCAACAAGTAAGTAGTAATCTAAAGAGGCAAAGTAAATGGCATTGTTACCTATTTAAAAACAGCTTAAATAGTACTTTGTTTACGATATCCTGGAGAGGCCAATAGGACAGGGGAAGTGACCCATACAGTTATCATAACTTCTTTCGTGGTCTACCATCATTACATGTAGTAATTATATAGTTATTCTTATGTATGATCACATACACATACGTCAACAATACGTAAAGCTGTAACTTTGCACCCTTATTTACGAAAATTATAAAATAAGGAGTATAAAATTTGGAACAGTTAAAACTAAAAGCGATCAAAGAAAATTAAAAGAATTATGGTTGAATTGCGGCCATTGGTAACAAAAATTAGTAACGATAAACAGTAGACAGCGTGCAGAATTGATTTTAATTAAAAGAGCTAAATATATTATATACACTTTCAGTATGACTCACTCGTCTTTCAGTATGATTTTTGAACCAAAAAACCATTCGTAATAGTGATACAATACATACATTTTATTATATTTATGTTCAATTAATTATGATTCACAATTAATGACTCATAGACGAAATGCTACCTAAAATGTTAATGTTTTTCATTAATTTCGTTATACACTAACTTTAATCATTTAAACTTTATATAAATTTCAATTAAAACTATTTTTGATAGTTAAACTAGTTTCGAAATGTTTATTAAATTTTGAAAGACTGAATTTAATAATACGGGTACAAGTAGACAAACTAAGGTCGTAGAATTATAATTGTTATTGTATGTTATTGATATTTCTCTTATCTGCCATTTATCTTGTAAGATAGGTAGGTTGGAACGATTGCAGTGTGCCCTGCAGAGGTCATTGATTGACCAGACATTATTTATTAGACATTGTGCACGTATATAGGGGTAAATAATCTTGAAGCGATTGCTCCACATTTCTATCTGTATGTATATATAGTAGGTATTATGCCTGTTGCAATAATCAGTCAAAGAAAACATACATATATTGTTTACTAATTTAATAGTTATTTATTATACAAGAGTGCAAAGTTGCTTTTTAACCGCGTACTCAATTTTGATGACCGAGCAAGCGAAGGATTCTAATATTGAATCAAGAGTGCAGCGACTGATGCAAAAATAAAAAGCACAAGATGAAACTCTTTGCGCTCGAATGCAACACGTAATTTTTCATCCCACCTCAGCGAGGAAATGACTAAATGACGTGAAAAGAAAATGGCGCGAACAAATAAAAAAAAGTACACCGAGTAGGTTCGATTTCGCCGCATAATCAAAGTATTAAGCGATGTCGATGGTCTTTAGATATGTTAGTTACGTTGATACGTAGTTTCCGGGCTTTTCAAGCTGAAATCGAAAGGAGTACGGTGAGACCCACACTATTTTTCCTTATAGTTCCCTCGAGGATTGCTCATCAAATGTAATGGTCAGTTAACACGCTTGTTTCGTCAGCTGCCTCCCTTGAATTTACGCATTAACGTTAAATAATAACTGTTTGGGAAATTCCAGATCCACGTATTTTGATAAAGCACTGTGACGTCTCACTTTTTAGTCATACAAAATAAATATCCGACAAGCATATTCTTGAGATACTTGGTTTTTACAAAAAAATGTCGGTAATGTACAGAAAGGTAGAGAACAACTTTTAATTTTGATTCTTTTGAATCTCGGTAGCGCAGTAGTAGCGTTCAGTATGCAATGTCTGAGATCTTGGGTTCGATTCCCGGGTCGAACTAAATACTTGCATGATCTGCAAATAATTGTTTCGGAGTTTGAGTGTTTTCAATGCATAATATGCATGTAACTGTTTACAAAAAATAGTTGAGTCAAGGTAGTAGAGCCACGCTGATTTCAGCACGAACGGGCCGGCTCGACCGGGGCGGTGCTACCCTCGCACAGAAAATCAACGTAAAATGACAGCGATCATGCTGTCGTGTTTCGTTGGTGAGTGCGAGACCGGAGGCCCAATGATGCGGAAGCATCACTAGCCCGCCATGGTGTGGGTCACCATGCTGCATTGTTGCATTGTCTGCATTCGCAGTATGGTGACCACCTCTCTTGGATTCTACTCATGCTTTCCATCAGGCAGAGTAGAGTCATGTTGGCAGGGTCAAACATAAAAAAAAAAAAAAAAAAAAAAAAAAAAAAAAGTTGATTGATATGTATTTACAGCAGTTGTCTAGTACCTATAGCAGGTCAAGCCCCGCTTAGTTAGGGGCTAGACGGTGTTGTGAGTTAGATATTTGAAATATTATTATTATTTAAAAATCATTTATTATTTCTTTAATTAATTAAAATCTCTGGAACTCACTGCCAGCGCCTGTGTTTTCTCCCACTACGATCTCAGGTCCTTTAAGCCGGGTGTGAGAAAGCATCTCACTAGGCCGTAGTGTAGTCACCATACAGCATTATCTACTTCTACAGTAAGAATGGTGACCACTACTCTTGGATTCGCTTACAGTTTCCATAACGCAGAGGGGAATCATTTAGAAAATTTTAATTTATAGAAAATCTATTTCAATAAAAATATTACCTGGTTTTTTTAGTGTGGTTAGTTATTTACTACAAATGGATGACGCATGCTTATGCGTAATTCATACACAGTGCCCGAAAATAGGGATTTAATGAAAAGTGACGTAGTAGCTACATAAACAATGAACTTGCAGGAAAACCCGCAACAGTAACGTGGCAGAATCGCGTAAATCTAGGTGACATTACAATAGTTATCGGCTTTTTAAAATTACCTTGTATTCATCCTTTATGGTGTTTCTATACTTTATATTATAAACGCAAAAATTGGTAAGTATGGATGGATGGATGTTTGTTACTCTTTTAAGCAAAAACTACTGAACTGATTTGAATGAAACTTTACAGTAATATAGCTTATACATACACATTGGCTACTATTTGCCGCGATAACCGACATACACGCGGGCGGAGCCGCGGGTAACAACTAGTAGAAACATAAAGCTTATAGATTTTCTTACGTTTTCTAAACAAAAAGTAAATTTTCCAATAGTATACCTATCTACCTACCAATAGAACAATAGATTACATAAACTGTTTTAATTGTGTTGTTTGTTTATAAAAAAGGTCTAACGTTCTTTACATAGTATAAAATGAAGTCCATTGTCTGTTCGCTTAGATTTTTTTAACTACTCAACGGCTTTTAATGCAGTTTTCGGCAAATAAACATATAGAGTAATTCAAGAGGAAAGTTTTTATGCGTATTACATGCTAATCAAATTAAAGAAAATCCAATAATTTCAAATACTTTTATGCGAAGCCGGGCTGGGTCGCTAGTTAAAAGTAAATTGTTAATATTAAAAGCTCTGATTTCTGGATTTTCATACGTGTTTAATTAATGTGAATATTGCAAAATGTATAACATATGTTCTTTTATGGCAAACAAGCTGTACCATGACTTATGTCAAATGACGTAAGAACTATTTTAGATGACGTAGCGTCCATATTCGGTGTAGTCAGATGCACAAGGATGTTTTTTGACAAAAATAGGGGATTTGCCTCTGGGAATGTAGGGATTAAGGAAAATATGAACAAACAATTTGTGTTACATCACAGCTAGGATAAATGGAATCATGAATGAGTTCTTGTAGTAAACTGACCAAAGAACACGATAATGTGATCGATCGATGTAACAAAATCGATTATGTCCGTTTGGGACTGAAGTTAAAAGTATGGTGCCATTTGCACCAGCCCTATGCATCCCATGGGTAATGTAAGAGTTTCATGAGAGACGCTATTAAGAGTGCAGCAGCACTGCAAAGAGAAGACAGAGAGAAACTTAAAACAAACTCAATAATGTGTCTATACTAATATATAAAGCTGAAGAGTTTGTTTGTTTGTTTGAACGCGCTAATCTCAGGAACCGCTGGTCCGATTTGAAACATTCGTTCAGTGTTGGTTAGTATATTTATCGAGCAAGGCTATGGGCTATATATCATCACGCTTAGATCAATAGGAGCGGAGCACCAATGAAAAATGTTTCGAAAACGGGGGAAAATTATCACGCTATGGGCAATAGGAGACGCAAACGAGGTTGCGTAGGTCGACTAGTCTTCTATACAAATAAATAAAATTGGAGTGTCTGTTTGTAATATTAAAATAACAGCTTTTTAATCAATGCATATGTATGTATACATATATATAAGCTCGCAAGTGGCTATTCATACTGGAAAACAATACCACAGTAGTTATTGTACTTTGCATTGCATGGGTATTTATCTATACAAATAAATGAATTTGGAGTGTCTGTTTGTAATATTAAAATAACCGCTTTTTACTAAATGCATATGTATGTATACACGGTACATATACGAAAACTGTAGTTAAAAAATTTTTTCTCTGTCTGTCTGTTTGTTCCGGGTAATCTCTGGAACGGCTGGACGGATTTTGACGGGACTTTCACTGGCAGGCAGCTGATGATCCGTGGAGTAACTTGGGCCACTTTTTTTAGACTAACTTTTTCGCACGGCGTTACTCGCGGTTACAATAATAACTGCGGGTAACACCGCGGGGTTCAGCTGGTAAAATATATAATGCCGTCGGACAAGCGTAGTATAATGGTCCAAAGCCTTCTTTCTGAAAAAATTCCTATGTCAAGAGGTATCTTATTAATAAAAACGAGAGCAATTATATATCAGTAGGTACTACAATCAAAAAGGTTTTATTTCAAGTGGGCCTCTTCAGGCTCTTTCGAAATATTACACTAATGAGTCTACTTGCGCGACTCTAGTCTCTAAGGTTCTATGTTATTTTGTATATTCTTATATATTATTTTGTTCTTAAGGACATTCAGCGAAGTCATATACCTTTTTACATTGTTATTTTTATACAAACATTTTACTAAGTATTTGTTAGTGAATTAATTTTTTAAACAAAAACCCACATACCTTCCTTGAAATCAAGGTTGGTTTGTGCATTAGTAAGTTGTTTTGTTCACATTTTATCTGTAAATATTGGTTGTACTTATATATCCATTTTTTCAAGACTACTTACGTACTATCTGTAGTTTTATACGCTAATATTAGCTTAACCTGTATCTATCTACGTAAAACAATCTTTCAAAATCGTTTACAGCTTCAAGACGTCTTATCTTGGAAATTTGCACACGTTTCAAGGACCGACAATTCAAGACGAAAAGATACGTAAAAAAAAGTAACTAACAAAATAAGCTCCGAAAATGTAAAAAAGTGTAGCGAAAATATTGATCTAGGGATGTTTAGCGCCAATTATGAAATTGTAATCATTGTTTTCATTAAGTTTCCGTCACAGACTGCATATGTTCAGTTTTTCTCTACTTTGTTTTACAGAACTGATTGGTTTTTAAACACAGCATCTCTTATACCTACTGCTTGCAGTGGCAATACTTCTGCGAACACATCACCGGTGTATGAGTATTTAACAACGGTCCCCATTTCATCTCATCCATATTTTACATATTTTTTAACATTAATTTCATCACGACGAAGACTTAAAGACTTAAGACTTTTGATTTAAAGACCATAAACACTTGACATTTGCAGAAATAGCTAATCCAAGAGATTAATTTGCCGTCTGGTTGCCATTTCATCAAAAGAAGAGTATTTAACAAAAGTACATTCAAAACAAATAGATGTCAGCAATTCATGTCTGATCCATGTAGTTCTAAAGGCTTTTTATGGTAACTGCTTAGCTCGTAATAGCCGTAGCGAGATGTTATTATAGCCGTTATAAGCTCTGGACTTCAGTTAAAAGTAATTAGGCTTCTGTACAAAATCATCGTAATTTAAACTATTGACGAGCTACTTTGAATTGAGATTTTATACACCTACGTTGCAAGAGATTAATCAAGCGATGGTTGAAATTAGACATGCATTTTAGCTTCCAAGAACACTTAGTAACGGTGGCCATATAATCGCATTGTTGCAAATAATATAATTGCACATATGACTCATTCGATCACCGAGAAGTATATTGTTATCAGAACAAAGCCGCCGACTTAGGCCGAAGCCACACTGCCGTATGCAGTGACAGAAATGTCAATGTTTTTCATAGTTTCTTTTATATTTTCCTTGTATCCTATAATGCAAAATAACTGTGCTTGTTTGTGAGTTTGTTTTTCAATACAGTTTCAAGCCTTATTATTAAGATAATCGCTGTGAAATAGTGTAAATTGTCACCGGGATTTATAACAGAGACACGCTATACATAAGAGAACTTTGTTCACAAAAGTATTTCAAGTAAAAACAGACAAACAGGAACAGGTGAGATGGTGGACAGGTAAGTGACCACCACTGTCTACATACAACTGCAGTAAGCCGAGTATCCCTCTCTCTATTATACATATAATGGTGGACAATCAACTCCAGCTTCAGTTACTCAGTAACAAGCATTAAATATTTTATTAATATCAGTTTTCTATAACGATAACCAGTGAAGCTGATTAAAATTTTCTCTTAGTCCCGATATGACAAATTTTCCACTCACCCTAACATATATTTATAACAAAAATTAGGACAATAAATAGAGTCACCTTGCCTTATGCTTATTAGATAACAAACATAAATATTATCATAGTATTGATAATATGATAAATAACTTTAATGTTTTAGCATAATGTCTTTTTTTTTACAAAAACATAATTTACATTAAACTATTCACCTGCTTCAATTCCTTAGATGACCTTCGTGTAATAAAGCTGGTCGGTAGAAATACCACCATCGTGTGGGATCGTTTTCATGTTTGTGTCGCATTAACGAGAGATTGAATGATGCCTTAACGAATCTTGAGACTTATTAAAGCATCATTCAATTCGCTCTTTCCTTATTCCAGAATACACGTATAATAACTATTACATTCCCAGTAAGGGTTGGTGTAAGAAAGACAACAGACCCCAAAATAAACCATTCACAACGTAAATACTAAGGCGTGATGAACATCTATGATGCACAACTTTAATATAACGCTAAGTCGAAACTAGATAAGGGTTTTGTGTAATCCCTAATTTTAAAAAACAAAGATTTGTCAGGCCAACTAGAGATGGAATTCCCTGATGGTATGTGACTGCCGCCGCCTAAAAACGCCTGCAATTCAGGAGTCACATTGTAATATATTCGATACATGCCGAAAGGTGTACACCAAGCTTTAAAGTCTATCTAAGAGTATCTATACCATGACCGAGCTACTTTTATGCATACTTCAGATGCATGGTCCATAAGTTCACGGTTCTATTAAAGTGACTGCTGCATTTTATTTATATAATTTTGAAAAACTATAATTTCAGAGATATTTTCAAAGATTTTATTATATTATATAGTATTTCATTATATAGTAATTAGTAGGAAGCTTTTTATTTTTAATATCTACTATAAAAAGTAATTAAAAGAACTATCGGACGGACGGAATGTCAGAATATTTGGTGCAACATATTCGCCATTAGAAGTTTTCTTGAACGAATTCTTCATGCTTCAATATTTAAAAGATTTTGTCAAAATTAATAAACTAGAGACCTGGCTTATTCTGACTGACACCCATTTGCGTGAGTTTAAAAGAGGGTAAATGTGATTTTTTAATTCGTTTCAGTTTTAAGAATACGAGGGAGTGTATGTAAAGTAGGGTAGGAGATTTTAGCGTAACGTTTTTCACAGTGGAAAATGTTCCGCTACCAGTCTCAAAACCGTTAACCATCAACATGCTGACTAAAGTTTCTGATCTCATCACAATGCAAGCCTGCTTTCTTTTTCGACATGCTAAAACACACTTGTTTTTGTAAACACAACACGAAACTTAACAGAAGCATGTCAAAAGTGGCATCGTAACAGCCTGTTAAAACGTAGTGTCAATATTTTGCAGCGGCGCTTGCGCACTTTACCCCCCTCCAGCCCCCACCCACCTCTCCGACGCCTCGCTTAGTAACAGCGTTGTTAAAAAATAAGTGGTTTGTGTAGTGTTAGAGATGGTAATTACTGTTTTTTTGGTGTGTTGTTGACTTGTTTCGCATGTTTTTAAGTAGAGCGTTAGCCGAACGGTTTATTGTACGAGCAATTGATAGTGGTGTAATTACGCTAATAAGAGCCGTTCTAGTGCATTTCTGACAGTAACTAAACAATATTTCTAGCAGTGTATTGTTTCTTGAGATTACAAAAATAGAGATCTGAGAGACCGGCTCGGATCTCTGTAATCTGTCTGTCGGTCTGTAATCGTAAAAAGAACGTTACAAGTAGCGTATATCTTGAGAGTTTACAAATATTGGCGCCCACTAGACGGACTGTCCACTTGATAGCCGTTTAGCTAGCTACCTACGCGCTTAACGGTTCATCAGTTAGACCACGACTCAAAATAGGTTAACTGACGCTCTGGTCGGACTCTAATAAATAACATTTGTTATTATTACGATTACAAATTGTATAAAATTCAAATATAAAGTTACTAAAATATGAATATTTAAAGTTATATTTAGAAAAGAAGTAGAAGTCAGCTTGCCATGTAATAAGTTCGTGTGTGAAAAACAAATTCAAGGTGATTTTTGATATCTACAAAATTAGTATTCTAATCGGAATACATCTGTTACACGCACTTAACCACATTTTAAATTATCACTATAACTTAACTTTAAGTAAAAAAGAACAGAACTATCAGAAGGCCGGCCTTTTTCTAGCACTGAGAATCAGCATTGCCATTCAACGTGGTACGTAGACTGGTAGCAAACCAGTCTTTTGGGAACGCTACTAGCTAAATATTGTTATTGTTTTTTTAATTATGGTTATGTACATAGGTATCTATACTATGTAATAAATCTATACAAATAAATAAAATTGGAGTGTCTGTTTGTAATATTAAAATAACCGCTTTTTACTAAATGCATATGTATGTATACACAGTACATATGACAAAAATGTAGTTAATTTTTTTTGTCTGTCTGTCTGTCTGTTTGTTCCGGTTAATCTCTGGAATGGCTGGACCGATTTTGACGGGACTTTCACTGGCAGGTAGCTGATGATCCAGGGAGTAACTTAGGCTACTTTTTTTAGACTAACTTTGTTCCGCGGCGTTACTCGCGGTACAACAATAACCGCGGGTAACGCCGCGGGGTTCAGCTAGTATATTATATAATCTAAAAACCAAAAAAAAACAATAATTATAATCAGTTATTTCATTAACATTGGTACAAACATCTGAATCTAACGAGCTAACATTTTCACGATCCAACTGCGACCGAATCCGTGTGCCATATAGCTTGTCAGTCTACATTAGTAAGTTAATTACGTAGCTATTAATACTAAACGTATTGAAATGCGCAAAATGCATAATTGCAGCGAAGCCTCACAGTACAGTCTGATCCTGGGTTGGAGTTCGCTTACACCACGCCGCGCCGCGCCGCTAACTGGCTTAGGGGGTTTTAGTAGCCGTTTGCTGACAATGTATTTCTGCTATAGATGACACTGTGTGGTTTCTTTACGAATGCATATATTTATAGAAAATTTAAACTGCTTTAGATTGAAAAAGGAGCGAAATAAGGCATGATCTATTATTTCGTAGTTCGTAATTTTCGGAGTAAAAAACATTAAATAATCAGCGAGTGTAAATATGGCTCCAGTTATTCTAAGATTAATAGTATTAAAGAAATATTAGAGCTACATAGCTACTTAGGTTATTTTTAAATGTATCACAAAAATAGCAAATTTATAATTTGGGTCTTCTTTTAAAACGTGTTATTTTTAGCTTAAAAAACTATATTTTTTGTGTTAATCATAATGGGTTTTGAAATAATTGCTCTTTGTTTCAGTAAATTAAGATGTGTTACAGAAACTTTCTGACGAATATTATTTCAATTGCTTTGCTTTATGTTGAAATTCAACCAAAGGAACATTTCTCTAAAGGTATATATGTACATACCTTTTTACAAACCTTATTATATACAGAGTTTTTATAACCCTCTCCGGGGTTATTTACCTGCGCTGAAGTAACGTGTGTTGCTATAAATAATTTACATAAAGTGTAAAACAAAGCTTTCGACATTAAGTTGTCGAAACAAAAAAAAAAAACAACTTAGTCCAAAGACGGCGCTCACCGAAACAATATGTAAATAGCGGCAAAATTACCTAAAAAACCTAATTATATATACAGTACGAATATAAATATTAGAGCAAATACGACATAACAATTTTAATGAGGGTTCCGTATATATCAATAACCGTAGGTATCTTACAGAAATTATGCGAACGAAAGAGTTATAAATTTGTCACAGTTAACGTTTATATGGAGGAACAGCGCAGGAAGCTAAAAAATAAAGTATGGTTGTATTCGGACCTCTTGGTGACCACTAGTATAAGATACAGGACTAGGCGTTTCAGTGACACTCAAAGTTCTATAATTGAGTTTCAAGTGCTGAAAAAGTAAACTTGTTCAATTAATTATGAGTCTTCAAATATTTGTTTTGGAGTTTGGGTTTTTATATGTATGCAATTACAAAAAAACATCAATGTATTTATATCAGTTGTCTAGTACCCATAATACAAGCTCTGGTTACTTTGGGACTAGATGGCGTTGTGTGTTAGGTGTCCGAATATATTCATTCAAGGGATGAAGCTGCAGATACTCCTTACTTCATAAGACTGCTCTTTAAAGATAAAAAAGTGCAGGGTCTCCATATCATCGATGAAACAGCAACGTATAAGCGATGTAACCTAACCAAAACTACAAATACAAATTATTTGATTCAATTGTACCCAAGTAACTTATTAGATTTTTTGTTCAAGTTTATTTTATAGGTATACGAGTCCTACATGCGGAACTCTAAATCCTCGTTTAACTGAAGCGGAACACTCTACAGGGTTGCCAGTTGTTGCTTTTGTACAGCGTGTAATTAAATATTATTACCGCGAGGCATTGTGTTCGATCCCGTGCGAGGCCATTTTTGGTGTTCGCTTTCTTTTTACTTTACGCTTGTCGTTGTTAAGTATATCTGTGATTGATCTGTACGTACTTGCGTATGGTCTTAAGTTATCTGTTGAACATTTGACCCACGATTAACGTATTCCTTAGCAACAAGCTGTTTTAAACTTTAACCCACAAATATTTACTAATATCATCACATCACATTAACAGTCTGTCCACGCCAACAGTCCACTGCTGGACATAGGTCTCACCTTAGAAAGGAGGTTTTGTCCTGAATTTTGATTTTAAGTTACTTCTCTTTGCAGTGATTTTGATTAATAATGCCTCGGAGAGCGTGTTAAGCCGTGGGTTCAGGTTATCATGAACATCTATGGCAATCGTTATTGGAAACTCAGTGCCTTCAAATATACTGATAACTAGTTCAACCTTCGAATTCAGTTCATCCTCAGACTTGTGGAAGTCCGATTCCAGTCGCTCCGTGTAAAAACTGATATTCAGGTAAAACCGGTTGAGTAGCCGACCCTAAATCTTGGGAACAATAAAGACTAGGAAGATGATGAGTTACTAATACAATAAAGTTAAATAAAAGTGTTTGTTAAATTTTATTGAACGCGTTGATTTCAGAAGCTTCTGCTTTGAAATGAAAAACTGTCCTGAAAAAAATGCTAGCTATGACATAAAGCTAGATTATTCTTCAATAAAGGCTCTACTCAATACAAAAAAATAAGACGTTCATATTTGACTGATACTTTCGTAGATAATCGTATTTAACCAAACAAACTCACAGCTTCATTATATGTATAAGTAAAGATACGTACGTTGAACGTTGACACAATGCTAAGCTGAAAGTTTTTCTCATTTTACGAGTGCTACGAATTCATCGCAGCGGCTGATTGCTGTAGCCATAAAGATCGGAATTAGGACTCCCTGGTAAGCAAGCGATGAGGCTATATTGTAATACGGCCCCCTCAGCACCGTATACAATTGTGACTTATCGAATGCCTTGCTATACTACGCCTAATATCATTTAGTTTTTTTGTAGTATATGGCAAGAAAAGAAGCAATGAACAGACAAAAATGAAACAGTCTAATATTTTAAAGGCGAATGATTGCGTGTGTGTGTGTTTGTACGTTTGTTATTTCCTTTTTTCATTTCTTTTTTGATTAGAATTTGTAGTCTTATTAAAGTTGATATACAGTAGAATCACATACAAATACTACTTATTACCATTTACATTGAAAAGTACCATAAATATTATTAAAAGTGATTACGGACTGAAGTTTTAGTAAATATATTGTTTCAATACAGAGGAGAAATTATAGTGATTATTAAATCATATTAAAAGTGATTCCAATCGTACTTAGTTAAGGCATTGTATTTGTTTCTTGTAAATAAAAAAAATGATGTTATTCATTTGTATCCACGTAGAAGTTATATACACATGTGGGTTCTAGCTAACTTTCTGAGAAGATTTAATCTAAACATATATACGTACAAGTCACAAAACAATGAATAAATCAGCCTTAATTTCATAGATAAAAACTGTGAAATGTTTCATTTTATTTAAAGATACAGCATGTTATAAAGGGATTTATCTTATCTCCACTAAGTAGTAAATTGAAAGTCTCTTTATAACTTTGTTACTCACTAAACTCCACAGCGAAACTACACTTGGTTTGAATCACAATCTAACACCAACTAAGTTTTATCTTAAATCCTTGCATATACTGCTTAGCTCCCTTATTATACAGGGTGGGTCGTAAACTCGGTCCCACCTATTTTGCACTCGTAAAAGTGCCTCGTAAATTTCACGTCACAAATGCGTCTCATTGTTGGCTGGCAGCGGAGATAGGCAGGATCGAACCCCGGCCCCACTGAGTAATCTCACGGTTCCGCGATAAGTTGCACATCCTTGCTTGCTGATCGACTGTCGATGGTGTAGCAAGGGGACTTGTCGATATCGATACTAAAATATATTTAAAATTATTGTTTGTACACTATGGAATTTGTTGTGATAAAAGCTAGAACATTTTTCGAGGATAAGTAAAGGCTAAAGAAATTAGTATACAACGGCAATGAATTCCAACGAAAGTGAAATCTGGGGAAGCGCTAGCCGTATATTATTTCTCAACAAAGAGGGATCTTAAAATTATTAAAATTTGTTTAAGTAGAAGATGTTATATCCTGATCTATTTTAATCCATGAACACTTTTAATATCTTCAAACAAAACATGTAATATCAACCATGTCACATAAAATCCCTAGTCGCTTCATAAAAATCCTCTCTGTAAGCCATTACAGATAACGTGTATTAAAGCAAATTTAGGCCTAACAAATATGCTTTAAACTGTGCTTGTAAAGTATTAGATTAGAAGCCTTTTATCTTCTAATGTTTATTACCGGGGATGTTGAAATTGATAAGTGCAATCTTATTTCAAAACATTGTTGAAACTAAACTGCTACATTTAATTTGGTTTACTTTTGAAGGTATGAGTAAACACCTCCGCTCAAGAGATAGAATTGTATTAGCCACTTTTTGGGTAGGTACTTCAATCAAAAGTATTAGAGGGAGATCTGGGCCTCCAGTTATTTCCTTCACTCGGTGAACAGCAACAAAAAAAATAACTAGTTTTTTATGAGACCATGGTATCTTCCCGATCAAGCTGGCTCTCGTGTGATCAAGAGCAAAATATGCCAATAAAAAAATTACCTCATGTATAACCACAAAAAAGTTGTATCTAAACTAACTAAAAGATAAAAATTACAGAAGATGAGATTAAATCTAAGATATTGAATACTTTTAGAAGAAGATGACGACAATATCTCGCGGGGGGCGCTTTTTGCATACGCTTGTCTTAAACTAACCCTTTGTAATAATCCTAAATAGTCTACAAAGCCACGATGGCTGACTCAACGTTCTTTATAATCAATTAATATACAACTCAAATATTGATTTTAAAATACGTTTAATCAAAGAATGTGGACATTTTAGGTGTCGTGCAGCGGGTAGATTAACTAAATTAGTTGGTCGTTGTATAACAAATTATGCAAATGTTATGAGCCCTTGTTCCAGTGCACCTGTGACGTCACACCTGTAGAGAACCACAGTGGTGACAGATTGTGTGAGTGTTACGTGTTTAATATATTTTTGGTGTGTGTTGCCATACTTGCGTGTAAATTACTACATATATCGGTCCCAGTAATGACATTAGAGGCCACTATACACCTCAGATCTTTATCAGACTATGAATGTTGAATATTAAGTTTTAATCATATAGCTCTTTGTTACGAAGGGTGGCAGAGTTATAATTAATTTGGAAAGTTTATGATATTAAGTTGATGTGAATCAATCTACTGTATATAAACTTGCGTAGTTAGGTATAAGTGTTAAGTTAGTACGTTATAATAATTCAGAGGCTCAAAACTCCGTTGGCGTATGGTACGAGTGCACAGTAGTCATAATAATAATATATTTATTACTCTTTCACAAAGGTTGTTACTTAACAGATCAGATAGTACAGTGTAATGTGGAATAACGTGTAACAATTATTCTTTCGCAAGAGACTGGAGTGATGATGAAAATTGACTTGAAAGCGGCAAACCTTAATTTTCTACGACCACACATATGTAAAACACTAAATATTTTAATATGTAATGAAAATTATGTCTAAATAAAGTAGGTTTAAGTTGTAATATCACCAGAAAACACGGCAACCGCAGACTCAGTCAAAAAGCAATACCAACACAAGTCCATTAAAGAATCGAACACAGAAATTAAACACGACGGTACAAGTCAAAGGGCATTTCTGAAGAATTCACAAAGCCGAGCATGTTACAACTTACAACAAAAAAAAAGGATATCAAGAACAGCCACATATAGCAGTCAACCGTCCCCTCTCACACGAATATTATTAACAAGCAACAGAAAACAATAAACGTTTTCCAACCCAGCTGGTCACCGTGGAGGACTATGACAAAACCCTCCAAGAAATAATATAAATCATCAAAACTTTTAAACAACAAAAAAACTTTACGTTGTAATATAAAAAAAATATTACACCGCACACCAGATAAAGGAAACGGATGATGAACAATGGATGAAGAAGGCACAAGATAGAAGCCAATGAAAATCCTTGGATGACCCCTTTACCTTAAGTAGGGGTGCTCGCTAAAATTGTTTAAGTAAATATTATGTTATAATTATGTAATTTAGTTTTGAAATAGAAATGGCAACATTTTATCATAACTAATGTTGGATTTTCAATTAAGAGCTTACTATTTTAAGGCAGGGGTAGACAATGAGCGATTAAGATTTCAACTGCTTGACCAGGTTAAATATGTAAGATGATCTCACACATTCGCTTCACGTCTGTTACATTTTGGTCGCTCACGTCTCGTCGACGCGGCTTCTCGCCACTCTCATTGTCTATCTCAACCTTTACAATTACTTTTCACGTAATACATAAATCTTACAGTAGTCATTTGGCACACGATCAACTATTATATAGACTGTCAGATTTAAGAATGTGACATAAAACACTCAATTATGTTTATGTAGGTTTTTTACCCTATGTTAAATGGTGTCTGAGATATTTCTTATGATTATAGTATACAAGTTAATTTATAGCTGTGTTATAAATCTCTTAGCTTTTAATACATGTTTACAGCGCTGACAATACGCTTGACTAAGTAATTATGAGTACCTACACATAAAGAATACCTACTCTTTGATTGAACCATAGACGAGTAATTGTAAATGTAATTGAAGGATTTATATATGTACATAATAATATCATTTGACTCAACCGAAGTGTTTCAGTGGAAGATTGTCCAGAAGAGTCTGGATGATCTTAGAGCACTTCCTAATTAAGACACTAGTACTAAAACACATATTTTTTCTATTATTTGCACCCTCACCCTAGTGATTTTGCATTCAGATGATCAAAAATAAAATAAAAGTAAAACTTGCAAAGGAAGCAGAGTATTATTTTGCTTTTATTGATCATACCTCAAAAAAGAATTCTGCCTATCAATTATAATGAGTCTAATCACTGTGCAATTAAAAACAAATTTAACTAATAACAAGATACCGATATCGACACCCCGTAGGGCACATCACTAGTAATTCGACATAATCTTGCGTCGTCCCATATTGTTTTTAAGTTACGACACTTTTGGACAATGGCACGGAAATCCGCAAGTCGCAATCGTTACTGCTTCCACTGAGCAGCCCCCTCCCCTCCACTAGAGCGGCTACAATGAAAAGAAATTGATTTTTGCACCATGCTGTATATCACCATGTATATGATCATTTTATGGATATATCTTTTCTGCACCATTGGGACAATATTGTATATTTTATTGTATTTTCGTAGGGCTTTCTTTGTTTTTGTATTTGAGGGGTTTATTAAGTCCGATTTTCCCAATGATTTACTCCGTTTCCGTAATATTAGTTAGTGGAACTACATTTACAGTGTTCAAATGTGAGTTTCTAATACCCACGTCTTGCCTGCCCTTACTCGACATGTACACTTATACGATTTGTCTTTGCCTTTATCGCAATAGAAGTAGAGACGATTCTTAAAACATACACAAAATAATTATGACAACAATTATATTATCATAATATATATACAATTTGTACAGCAAAAATATTTTCTTGCCAATTTTGCTGAACTCTTTAAAAACTTACCTACTTATTGTTTTGCTCTGTAATATTATACTAGGCTTTTAACTCTGATGCTTAGGTCTCCCTGGTCTAATGAAATAATCCCATTTATCGCGCCACAACCACTATTTGATTTCAGTCAGTTTGTGTCCAACCTAACAATTCCTACTCTACTCTGATGAAGTCTAAATACTTTTTCCACACAAACAAGGTGTACTGCTTTATATTTACATCTTTTGCTTATTTGTTTTGTTTGTTATTCCTGAAGTACCTTTGTCTCTTAATACTCATATATCACCGTTTAAAAAACGTACATGTGCTTAGAAGAACAGAAATGAAAAAGTCACATAATGATCATATACATTGAGTACTGCTTCCCATCACGTTCCCTTATCATTTATTGTCAGTTTAGTTTACACACACACTCGAGAAAACTATATAGTTCTCCACAGTGTAGAAGAAAGCGCTAAAATATTTTTTACAATACATACATACTTATACCTACATACTGACTATTATATTCAGAAAATGATATAATTCTATTAGTGTAAATTAAATGTAAATCCTAATCCAGTTAACACAAGGGCGCTTGAAACAGGGACCATTGAATGTAACGACACAATATCTCACGATAAAATCCTCGGCGCACCGACGGAGATGATGCATTTCATTACGCTTCAACTGAACACAATTTATCTACAAACATAAATTACGGCCAAATTAACTGTGTCCTCAGAGAAAATAGAATTTCATTAATTTAATCACGACCCAACCGGCAACCTGCCCTCCGACAACAAAACGAGACGACACCACTCACCCTCCTGCCCTCTCATTCGCACCATCTGAATGGAATACACCCGCCAACAAGAATGAACCCTCACACAGACCCATATTCCTCGCAACACAACGAAGTTCCAAAGCTATCGTGGATTCACTTAAACTGGCTAGGTTCCTATTTAACAGTCTAACTTAACGTGAGCATTCAACTTAGAGATTTATTGCTCAATAATAGGTCTCAGTAAATGGACCTTATTTTATACCCAATTTCTTTGTTACGTAAGTATTAAAGGTTTTATTTAGAAATTTTGTTTTAAATTGTATAAAAGGAGATCAACTATTGTAGTGAGGTTTACGAGGGGCCGCTGAAAGAATTCTGATCCTATCCTCCCGCTGCGAAAGCCGCTCGTAAAAGAGGGATATGCAACGATCGCTCGGTAGGCATAATGTTCTGCCTAGCTAGCTACCCTCTCGTTGGAGTAAATAATCATCTTTTATGGCGCTCTTTTGTTCGTAATCCTTCCGATCAAATCTAGGAGGCGGCACTGGCAGCGAGGCCACGTAAGTCCTCACTTGTAAAGTAAGTAAATAGGAAAGGTTAATACGGTCAGGGTGATGGGTGGGCGTAGGCAGCGAACGTAATGATAATAATAAGGTATCGGTGTGAGAGTGTGCGGCCGACACGCGCGCAGCCAAGCGAACGAACGACTACTCCCGAACGGGGTCGAACGCGGCCGAACCAGCGCCGTCCCGCAGTCCCCGCTCGCTGGGCGCGCGAACGAACGCATTCGACGCTCGTTCGCCGTTCGGTATTTAAGTACATTACTGTTGAAATTACGAAAAGTTATTGACTTTCGGTGTGATCGCGGCCTTGACTTTGTGCGGGAACAGAGTAGCACGATGTCCGAGGTGGAATGGACGACAGAGTCGGTCATACGTTTGATGGAGGAGTACAGGCAGCGGCCGGAGCTGTGGGACACTGGAAACGAATTGTACAGGGTTCAGACAGCGAAGTATGAGGCGTGGTTTGACCTTTCGCGAGTGTTTCTATGCGACATTGCTGATTTGCGAAAGAAGTTGAACTCGATATTCGCTTCGCATCGGCGGGAGAAAGCGAAAATTCGCGCCGGTGGAAAGTCGACGTGGTTCTTGTACCCTTATATGAGCTTCTTGCCCAACCATTTGGAGAATGATAGGCATACTGAAGTTATAACGGTAATTATTAATTGAGACTAATTCGTTACGTTTATCATTTTAAACAGACTGCTAACTACACGACTACACACGGAATTCAAACAAAGATGCCCTTTAATTGGTAGCACTGCGAGACTTTTTACAAAACAATTTTTGGACACTCCGAATGCTAAAATGTGACATGTTTATAAAAAAAGGAATGAATAGAAATCAAAACTAAGTTTTTGTACGATTTTTCAAGGGGATGTTTGTATGAGCTTTTGTTCCCGGCTCCACCCGCGTCACGTATGTCGAATATCGCTGTAAAAATAGTTCATGTGTTTTACTGCAAAGTTTAATAAAATCCGTTTAGTAGTTTTTGCGTGAAACATCATTAGGTAGTTTAGTAGGATACTCCTTTGTTACGCTCTGTAGCCTAAACGATTTTATTGAATTTGAATTTGGAAGGTGTCGGTAAAGATTTCTGTATTTTTTTAAGTAATTAATTTCTTTATGATTTTTTATTTCTCTTTAGTAACCTGGCAACCCCTTTACTGATCCACTCTATCGCTTACTATCTTGTAACACAATACCTGTTTTTAATTTTCCTGTACCGTCAAATACCCGTGCAATTACTGCACAGTAGGTATTTGTTATTTGAAATAGGCAGGGACTATAAACAACCCCATTGCGAAATGAGGGTTGTTGCAATTAATTTGATGGACATTGCCTTTGTCTGTGTGTGACACCATTACTCCAAAACAGACGGACGGATTTAATTGTAAATTTACATTTAGGAACTAATGAAATCTTTGTTTGAATGGATGTTATTCCGTTTGTTGTATCAAACTTAATGGTTCTGAATTTTTGGCAGAGAGAGTGAACAAGAGTATTGTCTGTCAGTTAAACCTGTTAAATTGTAAGATGGTAATATAGGTCACCTGAAGTTAAGCGGCTACCGCCGTCCACGAACACCCTAACTCAAGAGATAAACGATCGTTGTGTATCTACCCTTCGTGTGTTAACTCTAACGAAAAGAGGCTCACTCATTGAATTATTTTAAAATACATACATAAAAGTACATCTAGAAACAAAGAAAAGATCGTACTAACCCCACAATATTAGGTCTGGATGGTAATCGAACAAATTACCACTTTATTACCAGTCATTATGGCTATGAGCAAAACGCTTAAAATCCACTCAACTATTACGATACGGATAATAAACAACTAGTACAATAAATCATTAAATTAAAACATTAATAAACCATACGCAAAAAACTGTCTGTTTGTCTGTGGAAATCGGTCAGTGTGACGCCCAGACTCACCTTGATACCGTTCTCAGCTCGCCAACTATTTTCTCACATTATACATTTATTTATTTTATGTTACGCTCTTGATATGTCACTTGAAATACATATTTTTCGTTTACCTTTTAATACTAGACACGATAGATATATAAAAGAAGAATAGGAAAGAGTAAGTAGAATATACGCTGACATCACAGCTTTACAGAAAGAAAAAAAAAATTCATTCAAATTTCCTTACTTTCAATAGTGATTTGAACTTATTGTTTCAGATAGGCCTGAATTGCTAAATATGAAGTTCTTATTTGGTTTCTCGTTGTTACAAGAACTGATCTTACTGAAGTAGTTAGACAAAATCGTGAACTATAAATACGCAAATTATCTTGTCATAATTGTATATTGTCTTTCATATTTCACCCAATAAAATAGTGACTAATAGACTGCATCATTGACATTGGTAGGGATTTTGAAAATTACATCTCTATAACCCGGCAGAGATACAATACAGTTACGTTAAAACCATGGTTGTTTGTGGTTTCATTTTATGTTTGTATGTGATTGTATTTATGTTGTAAATACAGGGAGATTGTACGCAGATCTGGCATGTCACCAGCCTTTGTGCGTCATTCGCAGAAGATCAGTAGGAGACACGATAAACTACTTCTATTTTATGTATTTGACAACCATTTCCCTAGGGCTTTAAGTGATTGCTCATAACGCAGACATGATTTTATGATGTGGGAGTTAGATTTCAATTTTGATTGACTCGTATTGAGATTATATTGTGTAAGGTATACTCCAATGGGTAAGTGTAGTGAAAAACAAATGAATGAGACTAATGGTCGTATCACATTATACCAACACGTTAAAAAGCCGATATTTGCCTAACTTTGCCCAAATATAAGAAATGCTTAAGATTTAATAAACAATTTTAGTTTTGGTTTCCTGTAAGTGGAGGAGAATACTAAGTTATTTTTTTAAATATTGTTTACTACCTTTTTGGTGCGGCTTCGCTCGCGTATATTTCGGTATTCGCGGTAAAAAGTAGCCTATGCATTGCCTCAAAAATCAAAATATCTCCATTCCAAATCTCATTGAAATCGTGCTTTAGCCGTGTAAGCGTACCTGACGGATATACAGAGCTACTGTCGAAAATATAATATTAGTATTAATAATTGTGTATTTTCGTTGGAGATCCTAAATAATAATTCTAATACCCTGTTGTAATTTCTACAATCAAGATTTGAAATATCAAATAATATTGAGCTTCAATTAAACTTTAAGGGATCAAAGAAATAGACGACATGAACAACAAAGTATTCGTTAATATCACGACAGTTTGTTACATATGACACCCCTAAATGTATCGTCAACGCAGTATTACGTAATTATTTATAGCGTCTAGTCTAAACACACGTATCAGTATTTCTTCTCAATAGAGAATGACTTTTTGTTTTGTAACTTGGTACATATGAAACCCCTAAATCTATCGTCAACGCAGCATTACGAACACAGAGCACAAAGGCCTGTTATGAGATCACGAACTCGTGTTCAATATGCCGACACTGCAGTCTCTATGCAACCGGACCCACGGCGGAAACTGGCCACAAGGTCAAGAGCGACACAAGGCGCCGACGCAGCATTACGAGAACAGACCACAAAGGCCTATTGTGAGACCAACGGTAACACGAGGCACCGACGTCATCATTATAGTGTATATATATTAAAATTCAATTACTTTAGGTCATTCTTGCTTCACACTTCGAGGCGGAATCACTAGACTAATTAGCTGTAGTTTGTAATGAGATTCCTAGCTCATACTTCGAGTAGGATTCACATAATTGTAAATTAGTTTGTAATTTCTTTTTTTTATTAAATTAACTATAAGTAAATTTGGTTTTCTTTGGAACCTCCGGCTGCAGTATACGTAATTGGCGCAGTCGGTAGGATCCTCGCGGGCCGGTTCGCGAGCATTACAAGCATCTCATATCGATATTTGCGTTCGCGAGTCACCCGGGTGGCTATCAAGCCCCAGCCAGAGGATCCAGAATCTACGTGACAACTGCGTAGCCGGACGGAGAATCCAGACATCGATTCACCGAGGACAACCAGATATGAAATATTTGTGAGTACACTTGAATCTTTCTCGTGTTGCTTCCTACCTTATCCTAATTAATTTTAATTCCAACATTTTTCGCTACGAAAAGTCGTATAACCGGGATCCTGCATCGCGACAGGCTCGCCGGCACATTTTAGACAGTAATAGAGATATAGACAGTGAATTAGATTTAGATTTAACTAGCTTATTTAGTGTAAAGATGCCGCACGACCCAGATGTTATATTCAAAGCCTTGCGCTTAGTGCCAGAGTTTGATGGCAACGCGAACGTTTTAGTCAGATTTATTGACATTTGTGATAGGATAGTAAACCAGTACGCGAGCCCCGAGCCAGGCAGCGAATTAGGAAACTTGTATCTGTTAAATGGTATTTTAAATAAAATAACAGGAACCGCAGCATCCACTATAAACTCGAATGGTATTCCTGAGACGTGGGCAGGGATTAGATTAGCACTTATCAATAATTTTTCAGATCAGCGAGACGAGACGGCTTTGTACAGCGACCTCTCTTTAGCTATACAAGGTAACAAATCTCCTCAAGAATTCTATGACCAATGCCAAACTTTGTTCAGTACTATTATGACATACGTGACGTTACATGAAAGTATTCCGACAACCATAGAAGCGAAAAGATCGCTTTACAGAAAGGTTACCATGCAGGCGTTCGTTCGCGGATTAAAAGAACCTTTAGGATCGCGAATTCGTTGTATGCGACCGGAGACAATAGAAAAAGCTCTCGAATACGTACAGGAGGAATTAAATATTATGTACTTACAAAATCGTAATGATTCCTCGAGAAACCATAGTAATTCTAAAGTACCTATACCCTACAACACACCATTGAACACACTGAGCGTCCCGCGACCTCAAGTATCAAACTGGCCAGCCCCTATAGGACTACGGAGTCACCAACCACAACCCGCTTTTAAATTTAACACTAACGTACCTAATGTTCACCAGAACTCACATACACACCAAAACCGGTTCCCTACTCGTACACAGCAAATGTTCCGCGCGCCGCCGCCAAACTATCATCCACAAAGTAACGTTTTTCATGCGCCTCCTAGGCATAATCTCCATCAGAATATCAATCCAAAACCCATGAGCGGAGTCCAACACTTTGTTCCAAGACCCATGCTGTCAGGCCATGATTGGCGTAGATCCGGTAACCCGGCACCGAATAATTATTTTAAATCACAAGAACTTAATTTTAACGAATTTACTGACAACCCCTGCTACTCTGACTTTCACTACGAACCAGAACAAGACACTAACTTTGACTCTAACGATTATTACCAAACCTACAACAATAACTATGACAATGCCATGATTTATGGAGACGAGACATATGACCAGTATAACGACATGTACCCACAATCAGGGCCCAGCCAAGATATCAAAAGAGCAAGGATAGACATTAACCTACAAACTCAGAGACAGCTACCATATATCGAAATCACTAAACCCCCTTTAAAAATTTTAATCGATACCGGTGCCAACCAATCATTTATAAGCCCCGAGGCAGTACAAAAATTTTACGCAGATTGCTCTCTGAACTATGACCCATTCGAAGTAACAAACGTACACGGAGTCAGTAGGAATGACTACTCCATAACGTTACCCTGTTTTTCGGAATTCAATGAAAAGGATAGTATTAAATTATTTGTATACCGATTTCATAACTATTTTGATGGACTAATAGGACTGGATTTATTATCGAAATGGCAAGCTAAAATAGATTTAAAAAACTTTAAACTAATTACACGAACTTCCATTAATGACATTAAAGTATATAACTCGCGTAGCGTTATAAACGAGCAACATTTTTGTAACTGCATTATACAAAACCCAACGCCTAACGACATTATTTTTTCTTTAGACCAACCAGCCCGTGCTGAAGTATATAACATAAAATGTAACACTAACGCTGATGCCCTATCTCGCGTAGAAATTCATAACAGTGAAATAGACGAAATTAACTCATTGATAGGCAACATTAAAGAACCTAGTTCGATGATTAACAACCCATCAGAGGCACCAACCCAACACTTAAACTCTTCAACCGATACCGTACACACTAGTAATGAACATCCCATACTAGAAGTCCCCATTACCGATGACCCCCTTAACAAATTCAACAGACAAATTCATTTGACCATTGTTGGCGACGTGAAAAGAAAACCGACAGTGACTAAACCATTTGAAAACCATAGGCAACAAACGAAACAAGTTTATGATTTAATTAATGAATCGTCACTAAGCAATCGAACAACTTTAATGGAAAATAGGAACAAAACCCGCGAACCAGAAGTAGAATACGCCCCTCAACAACAAGTTTTTATTAAAAATCCTCTTGCTAGCCGCCAGAAAACAGCACCGCGGTATACTCAAGACACCGTCCTAGCCGACTCCCCCATACACATCTATACATCAAAGAAACGCGGACTAGTAGCGAAGTCTCGATTAAAGCGAACACCTAAAACAAAGACATTGTTACAGGATTCTGTCCCTACTGACAGTCCAAGTGACTCAACCCCAGGAGATAAGACTTAAATCACTAGCTGACAGACCAGACTCTACCGTATTAACTAGGATTGACTAGACTAACCACTCACTACCACTCCTTTATACAATACGTACAGTTAGATGACATCGAAAATAAGATAAACCCAGTAAAGAATCAACTGAAGACATTCAAAATCAGACTTTGTAACGATACTTACACACTTTACGAATATCGGATTGACTATCTTACCAGACTAACAAGCTTGGCAAAATGTTAAATCAAGTAAAATCTTTGGAACCTAGTAGAGTTAAAAGAGGTCTAGTAGACGGTCTAGGATCAGTAATTAAACGTATAACGAGCAATTTAGATTACTTAGATACTATCAAGTACGTATATGATGACAACTTATACTTACAGAGATTGCAGTCTCATTAAAAACCTGCACAGTTTGCCCAAATCTTAGGAATAATTAGTAATAACGTAGAAGACTTAATGTTAGAGATAATTAAATTAAAAAATATATTAGCTTTCATTCACCATTCTATGAGAGACATCGAAGTTCTGAAGTCCATGATAGATGAATTAAGAATAGTTTACAGTAGAGATTACATCTCCGACTTAGTGTTAAGAAAATATTATAATCTTATAAAACCTGGCTCTTACTTTGTTAGGAATAGAATAGTTATAGTTTTCCTATAATTTCTACACAGACTGTCTATTGTACCCAACAGCGAACAACTTGCTTACTTGCCCTTATCCCTTCCGCTCCTTACATAGCAACAAATGAGAAATCATTCATGTACATAGAGGCAGAATGCCCGAAGTATAGTATAGCACAGCACATATCTCTGTGAGACACAAAATCAATCAGACAGCTGCATATAATCACATTAGCTCAAGATCAATAATCCTTAAAGATCTTCACAGCATCCAGGTTAAAGTATCCCAGAGAAATACCGATGGAAATCGACAATGTCCAGTCAACTAACCTATACCATACAACCATCCCATTCTATGTATTGGTATCAGTTACATTTGCAATTATCACCTACGCAGTAGGCCGTAACTACAAGATCTGGCACTTAAAACGAAATAGTTCAAAGGAGAACCCAACACTCCAGAAACACACTATGGAAGCTACAGCCAACCCTAAACGAGAAGAGTTTCCAGCAACATTTTCCATTAACATGATAAAATAGTTGCTGAACTGAGGGTGGAGGTGTTACATATGACACCCCTAAATGTATCGTCAACGCAGTATTACGTAATTATTTATAGCGTCTAGTCTAAACACACGTATCAGTATTTCTTCTCAATAGAGAATGACTTTTTGTTTTGTAACTTGGTACATATGAAACCCCTAAATCTATCGTCAACGCAGCATTACGAACACAGAGCACAAAGGCCTGTTATGAGATCACGAACTCGTGTTCAATATGCCGACACTGCAGTCTCTATGCAACCGGACCCACGGCGGAAACTGGCCACAAGGTCAAGAGCGACACAAGGCGCCGACGCAGCATTACGAGAACAGACCACAAAGGCCTATTGTGAGACCAACGGTAACACGAGGCACCGACGTCATCATTATAGTGTATATATATTAAAATTCAATTACTTTAGGTCATTCTTGCTTCACACTTCGAGGCGGAATCACTAGACTAATTAGCTGTAGTTTGTAATGAGATTCCTAGCTCATACTTCGAGTAGGATTCACATAATTGTAAATTAGTTTGTAATTTCTTTTTTTTATTAAATTAACTATAAGTAAATTTGGTTTTCTTTGGAACCTCCGGCTGCAGTATACGTAATTAGTTCCAAAACAAAGTTTTAGTTTGTTTTGAAACGTTGACGATGTTTGGAAGTTTGCCTAATCGATAACCATATATCAGCTCTTTGAAACTGTGAAAAAAAATCTTATGATATATTTCTAAACGACGCTGTATAGTTACATGGTGATCATTTTCAAAGAAATCATTTATAGAAATGTATTAAATGATTACAGTTATATAATGACGTCAAAGGCTTGGGTTAGAATTCGAATTGTGATGAGCTCGCACTTCTGATTACACTAATGACAACGACGACTTAGGCAAGATCTTTTAGCTGATCATATTTAAAAACTGATTGACCAAGACAGAAATTGCAAATGTTATCAATAGTATTACCCTTAAATATCCATATGGCATTCGTTTTATTTAATTAAATTTTCTTTGCTGTTCTCGTCAATAAATACATGAACAATATAATAATTTGGAGACAGTTTCTACACTTAGCTAATTACATTACTATTAATGCTGCAAACGATTGTAGGATTTGTTTTTCTAATCACGTAATGTTAGTAATATTTTGCCAATCCTGAAGATAAAAGCAGAACATAAACACTCTTAATCTTAGCGATAACAGATTCTGACAGGTCGCTAGCAAACGTTGTCAAAGTCCTTTGTGAGTGTAAATCGACAGTTGACTAGAATAAGTAATGAAAAGAAAACTGCTTAAGAATATATTCAAATAGATTAATTGGACGGTTTGATAAACTACTGTTCGGGAATAGTACTCCAGTAATTCCAAAACATTGTGAAGTGCTTAAATATATGGTATAGGTACGGTATAGGTTTATTAGGTATAACCATAAACATGCCTGTAAATTCACTAGACTTCACAAATAACTACATATTTCATTAATATGTAACTTGGTTATATAATCTTTTTAACATACCTGATGGAAAACACAAGGAGAATCCTAAAGCAGTGGTCACCATACTCATTGTGAATGCAGTAAATGGAGCAACGCAGCATAGTGAACCACACTATGGCGCCCTATTTAGACGCTTCTTCACCATTGAGTCTCGCATTTGCCAGCGAAACATGACAGCCCAAATGCTGTCATTTTACGTTGATCTACTGTGAGAGGGTAGTACCGCCACGACCGAGCATTATCGTGCTGAAATCAGCGTCGCTCTACCACCTTTAGAAAAACCTGTAGTTTTTTATTTTTTGTCCGTCTCTTTCTTGGTTTTATAGTTGTACTCTCAAGTAAATAGATGTACTCATTTCTTTTATAATTTCTTATTCAGTACACTCTGCAGCGGGTATTGGAAAAGAGAAACATAAGTATATTGACTAGATATTGATTTCTCCAAAAATAAATACTTTTTAACATTCTTTACCCCATGCCTTTCCATTTAAAGGTACAAAGTTTACAGAGTTGCCCAAAAGGGAAAGTTTCTTTCAGAAATTGTACAGATTGCAAAATAATAACTGAACGGTGAAGTGAAGTCACGTTGTCGAACAAGTGTTCTTAGCGTAGCAACGGCTAATCACCAAGGTCCTCGCTTATCATGTACAAAATTAAATTACGGAAATAATAGAATTGTTGTTGCGAAACTCAAGGACGTACAATTCATGTTATCGGCGAGTTACCGAACACATGTGCTCTTTTGTTTATTGATGACGAAATATTAATTAATAACATATTATGTATGTCGTATTCTATATTTACTATTTGTTAGTTGGAGTACAATAACTCAAAGCATGGCTAAGAATATTGGGGATTATTTAGAACAAATCAGGTAGAAATGAATGTTGAATTTGGCTAAATCTTTGACAGTTAATAGTCTTAATCCAGAGTCTTATTCTTTTTGTCTCTTGCTTTACATTTGATACAAACGTATTAGCACTGTAAGGAGGTAAAGGTTTTAGTAAGGTTTGTTTTTGCTAAAGCTAATATTAATGATGTAGAATTTTATATTGACTTTCTTTTTTATACCTAGACATAAACTACGGTAAGGGAGGCTAGAGTGAGCACTCAACATTTATTATTTAACGTTGAAGAATAGGATTATAATACTTTTAGTATAGTTGGTAAAACTAGACTAAAATACTGTTAGGTCATAATCGCATTACATCATCGACAATCCATAACGTCCCAGTGTTGGGCTCGGGTCTCCTCTCATCGCATGATGAATTGAAATTCATGCATCAATTATGGATAAGCCTGTCAAAGGTATTGTAGATGAACTGTAGGTGCCTTGTTTCTATCACAGGTTACTGAGTAACAGTTTAATAGTTGGTTTAAATTAGTTATGTGAACATACAATGCATATCAGCGAAGTCTACTGTCAGCAGATTCGCATAAGGCACTACTATATTAAATGGGAAATGTGGGTAAATTAGATATTTTGGGAAATTATCATTGTGCCTTTATCAGTGGTTAATCTTAAAGCTGTGAATAAGGATGTAATTTAAATAATTCATCACAAAGTAAGCTAAATCTCTATGTTTACAAGACATCTTTTTATCGTTTTTTTTTAAATATATGTACGTAATCACGATACTCATGACAGTCATGACCTAGAACAAGGAAGTTTGCGAATATTCGTTAATTGATATATGAAGCGATAATGAATATTGATATGTTCATACTTTGCATTGACACGTTTATCTGTAGATATGAAATGTAATAAATGAATATTATTTTAATAACATGTAATAATAATTTACTATCGTCTATCAAAATGTATAAAAACAGGCCATTAAGTGAGTTATTTACGAGTTCAAAATAAGTTGCTTAAGTTACTTCTACCTTACTAAATGACTTTCATCTCTGCGCATACATATTCATCGTCAAACATTGACATCAGCAAGGAGAAACCCTAAAGGGGTATCATAATAAGAAATATATATTAATATATTTTCCAAGCCTTGGACTTGAATAGACGAAAGAAACTGAAAAGCAACACACCATATTGAAAGCAGTAGATCACAATATGCTCATGAAGATAGACTTAAAATAAGATCAAAAACAACGATAACCCCTTTAAAAGAAACAGTCTAAATAAAATAGTTTATATTTAATTTGCCGTCTAGTGCGACTGCTAAACTAAAACAGCTGGTTTGCCATTATAATTTAGGTCAATCGGTCACGTAACACCTGTCAATAATGCTAATTATCCACGAGCGACGTGTTTGTCATTGATCAATACTTCCTTGTTGGTTGAAATCACACTTAGCCGCATATCGCTTCCTGTTCCAAATTAGGGATACGAATATAGTATCACAAACCGCAGAATAACATATTTACTAACTTTAAAACTCATGATCTGGCGCTGTGCTTACTGAAATGTAACACAATACTGAAAATTACAATTGTTTTAACTGTTTGCTCATTTAGCAAATATAATATGATACGAATCTTGCTTAACAGAACAAATAAACATGTATTACATGTGTACGTACAACAAGTGTATGTAACACTCTCAATCATATTCCCTGAAGGAGTAAATAGACCTACACTTCATACGTCGACGTTTGTCGGAATCGTCGTCAATTTGTCTTAAACTGAACGATTGAACTATTCGACAAAGATTATTATACAAACACACACTCTGAAACAACTAGTTTCAACAAACAATTTCTAACATAAAATTAAAGTAATGATACTATATATGATATAATGAATTTCTGTCCACAGGGTACAAAAAATAACGAGCATCCATCCCAGTCAGAAGAATCTGAACAATCATCAGACAACGATGATAATAATGAAGATGACAATGATAACCGACAAGAATTTGAGGTGACTATCAAACAAGAACCAGCCGCATACACTTATACAAAAGATAAAAGAAAAACTATTAAACGGAGCAGGCTGATCAAAACCAGTCCACGTCCTTCAAAACCTCTGCTAAAAAGACGCTTAGTCAAAGAAAGAGATAATTCAAGCACAACCAGTCTTGACAATAGACTTCTAGAAACTTTAAAATTGCTAAGAAAATCTGATTTATCGAAGAAGAAAGATGAATGCGACAGTTTTGGAGAGTACATCGCTATATCATTGAGGAAACACGATGAAAGGACCCAGAGTATGATAAAACAAGCGATTAACAATATACTGTTCGAGCAAGAAATGAAGAAATATAGCACTGGACAGTATACCGTTGTGATCTCAGGTATTGATGAAAACCCGTTAGTTATAGGCGATGATAAATAAAGACTGTGGTTTTGTAATTGTTTGTGCAAAAGACTGACTCATTCTCTTCTAAGAGAATTTTATTTCTTAGATTTAAAGGAAAATATAATTAAGTAAGCAACAAATATTATATGTACATAATTGTAAAGAGCAAAACAAAATTATATGAACAACCGTTTTTGTATTTAAAAAATAAGGAATAAGTCATTTTTCATTTCAAAAACGTGTATCAAAAAACTGCTTTGCATTTTAATTATGTTAGTTAATTGTTCCAACTCTCTTTGTTATTTACATTTTTTATAATCACTCGTCCACTGTTTAGTTTCAATGCAAAATGTGTATTTTTAAGTGAAGTTTGTGTCGCCATACTTCTATATTTGTTCAACAATTACACGTTTCCCTTTAAACTTACTTTGTTTATTTTAATTGTTCTATTATGATATTCCACAAAGATGGAGGAAACCGATGTTGCCATTGATTCATTATTCTGATATATTGCGTGGCTGTGTGTTTTAAATTTATATTGTTTTAGAATAAATTTTGTATTCTTTTATACTAGTTAAATAATGCCAGTGAACAAACGGTCTACCAGATGGTAAGTGCTTAGACAGAATTTTCTAACACCAGTTTCCTATCAAGTCGTGATCGAGCTACTAAATACTTGAATCACTTATTAATTATAAACTCTCAGAAACTATACCACCTATAAACTTGAAATTTAGCTGGTAGGTTCCTTATAGAATGTAGACAACCGCTAAGAATGGATTTTACGAAACTCCACCCCTAAGGGGGTAGAATGGGGTTTGAACGTTGTATGAAAGTCCTATCTTTTTGAAGTAAGAGACTTGAAATTTAAAACGTATTCTCGTATAGATGGTGTGAACTCCAAAACAAATATTTTCAAATCATACAAATATTTAGTGCGATCCGGGAATCGAACCCAAGACTTCAAGCACAGCTGTGCCACAGATGTATTAAATAACAATTTACATTATATGTTCTTCTTTATTATTTTTTCTTCCTATAGTAAATTTAAATATGTATATTTTGGTGTGCCCGTATGTGCTGAGATATCTATCGTCAATCAACCCGTAGCAATACTATTCAGAATATAGATACTGCTCCTTCATTAATGTAATAACTAATAAGTATTTAACAAAACCTCAACTTACACAATATATCATATCAGTTCATAATTACACGATGTCTACACCCCTACTATTCTATTAACCCTTATTCATCACCAAACAGCTAAATAAATACAACATAAAAACCCGTTGTATAGTTCGACGAACATAATTATTAATAAAAAAATCCAGGTATCTTTGAATGCATTAAAACAACTGCATTTAGTTCCAAGACCTTTTTTCTCCTTTATTTTTTACAAGCATCAATCAATTATTAAGAACAAGCTGTCTACGTGCCGAGACACACGATCTACTCAACAGACATGTATTACGAATCTTTTGTGTTTACCTGCCTCTACTATATTCTCGAATCCTTCAGTTCCATTGCAGTTTTAATTCGACAGTTTTACTACTCGTTCAAACTAAACCGTACGTGTAATAGTCTTTTGTTTATGTTTACAATTAACTATTTCTATACTGGTCCCGACTGCGTGTTGCAGCTCTAGTAATTTCTATATCGAAGTTATCTCTTTAAATGCATTCATTGCAACTTTTGAAGTCTGATTGTTTATGCACTCGTGAACGTGTGAAGTAATGTATGTTAAATAAAAAAATTGTTAATTGTATTTTTGTTGTGTACTTGGTACAGCACATCACGCCACCTTCGTCACAAGGTGTTTATGTATGTGTGCTCGCGTGCAGTGTACCGATGCATTTGCATTTAATTGTAGTGCCTTGTAAGAAAATTTTAACTTGTTGTATTATTCAACCCAATTGTTTATGTGTACCTGGTTTCTTGTAGTTTCGTTATTTTCATAATGATATTGTATTGAGTATGGACTTTAATATTTACAAGTAGTTAATTTATAATTGTTTTTGTGAGACACAACGACTTTGTAAGTTATTCACTGATTAATTATACAATTTCGTATTACTTAACCCCTTTTTAGTTTAGTTGGATGATTCATGAAGAAAATTGTTGGGTTGAGACCAGTTGTGTATTGTTTGGAGTTTTAGAATAAGTAGCAATGATTGTGAGTTTGTTTGTGCCAAGTGGGTGTGTCTTGATCGGACGACCCGCGCGTCACAGATATATCGGTACTGGTATTAGTATTGTAAAAACAAAAGCTATTTGCGACGTCGATTATTATAGAAATATTTTTTTTTAAATACCATTGGCGCATCAACTAAATAAAACCTCTAAATTAACACATTTAATACAATCTTCTCGACTCGTTTCAGTAAGTCCACTCAAAGGTAATGAATGAATGAGTATTTGATGAATTTGCTAATACTGTGAGCTAAAATTTATTAGTATTAAGAGAGTATTTACCACTTTCATTATTTATAACATGTGTTAAGTAACACACAAACAGGATTTTACTTACAACTGCACACATTGACTGCCCAAGTATTTTTTTAGATTTAAGATAGAACTTAGCCAGAAAGCAATCTCTATAACTTGTTCCCAACAATTCTGAAGAAATTGCTAACCTGAAGCTAAAATAGATACAGATATTCCTGTAAACAACTTCAACAGAGCCCACATGTTAGTATTTTTATGTAGGTATGGCCTTGCCAAAATGACTCTACTCTATCTGATGGAAAGTATAAGCAAAATCCAAGAGTGGTGGTCACCATACTCATTGCGAATGCAGACAATGCGACAATGCAGTATGTAGACCCACACTATTGCGGCCTAGTGATGCTTTTGCATCATTGGGCCTCCGGCATCGCACTCGTCAACGAAATACGACAGCACAAACGCTGTCATTTTACGTTGATGTTCTGTGCGAGGGTTCCGCCTTGATCGAGCGTGGCTCTACTACCTTGTAGCTTGTCTATGCTTGGTAGATATAGCAACGTGTAATGGTTGCTCATCGAAATATCTGCACTCGGCGAGGCCCTACGCATGTCTGATCATGGCGCTTAGAGTATACATAAGTGGCGGCCTTACACATACAATGGTGTGGCACCTAACTTATTTAATTTATACATTTCTTGTCTATTCTCCCACTTCATTTGGGCTATTTGTATTCACGAAACAATGTGTAGTCATATAACCCGAAAACAATGATTCACGCTGAAGATTGGTTTGTTCAGTCTGTTGGGCCGTGACCTTCTGAATGGTTAATAGCATCTGTCATTACTGTATGACAATAACAATGGCTATGTAAATATAGTTCGACAAAAGAAATACCTGGCAGTGTCGTTAACAGTCGTTTAGATACAAAAATTTTCATAATTAAGTTTTGCATTAAGAATTTTTCTTTATTAGCATGTTCTAGGTTTGTTGTTACATATGATTTGGTTGGCAGATATTGTTTTTAACTATAAAAATATTTTAAGTGGAAAGTAAAAAGTAAGTAATATTTCAATATTTTTTAAAATGTTGTTTTCATTATTTTAAACTAGCTGAACCCCGCGGTGTTACCCGCGGTTAATGTTGTACCGCGAGTAACGCCGCGGGACAAAGTTAGTCTAAAAAAAGTAGCCTAAGTTACTCCCCGGCTCATCAGCTACCTGCCAGTGAAAGTCCCGTCAAAATCCGTTCAGCCGTTCCTGAGATTACCCGGAACAAACAGACAGACAAAAATTTTTCTAACTACATTTTTGGTATATGTATCGTGTATACATACATATGCATTAAGTACAAAGCGGTTATTTTAATATTACAAACAGACACTCCAATTTTATTTATTTGTATAGATTAAATCACTTAGCTGGTCGACTGAAAAGTGAAATTTAAAACTATCCACAAATGTTTCTGTAAATGTAACCTACAGAATCAATGTTGTACTTTCGCAAAGGTTCCAATTAATCATTTTTACGACATCTGTAATGCTGGCCTAAAATAATATAGCTTACATTTGTTTGATCTTATTTTTCTAACATTTCTTAGCTAACTTAGATAACTGATTCTCTTATATAAGCAACGTAGACATAATTGGTATAATGTGTAGATGATGTCAGGCTGAGGAGGGAAGCTGATGACAAGATTAAACACGTGCCAATTGAGACAGTAATATACAATATTATCGGTCATTTTCCCGAGCTGACGTTTACACTTCCTTGTACAGTCAGCCACGAAAATATTCTACACTTGGATAAAAAAGTAACTTAACTAATAAAAAGTTTACACATTGTTATCATGTAAAGATGCTGATAATGACGATCATCTTTCCCTCCAGTAGAAGAATACACCCAAGTATTACCTCTGCGTCCTCTCGTTACATTGAACTCAACAGCTAAAATAAAGATAGGCAGACGTTGACTTGGTATGCAAATGCTCCTTTTATAAACTAAAGATTTTGCAGATTGTATTCTTAATCAACGCCATCAGTGGAGACATTGTCCCTCATTCCACAACACTTGTGACTTGGCAGTGGTCACTGACTTTCGTCGATGACTGTACACGGGACGTGAGCTCGCGCCATATTGCGTCAGTTTCGTGACAAATTACTTGATGATGTTGCATCATGTCATTTATAAGACAATTAATACTAAGCTTCTATTATAAGAAAATACCATACAAGAAAAATCTAATATAGGACATTTATTTTATAGGCGCTTAGATATTTTTGTAAGAAATGAAGGCTAATTTTGCTAAGCATTTAGAAAGTCGATTATTTTCTCATTGAAATAGCAGACAAGTTTTTTTTTGTATTAGCTTTTTTTACTCTGCCTTATGGAAAGCATGAGCAGAATCCAAGAGTTGTTGTTGAAGGCTATAATACTCACATGCTGCATTGTTGCAGACAATGTAACAGTGCAGCATGGTGACCAACACAATGGCGGGCTAGTGATGCTTCTGCATCATTGGACCTCCGGTCTCGCACTCACCTACAAAACACGAGAGCACGATCGCTGTCATTTTACGTTGATCTTCTGTGCGGGAGTAGTATCGCCCCGGTCGAGCCGGCCCTGCCGTGCTGAAATCAGCGTGGATCTAATACCTTGAAGGGTACTATTATTCGTTCTAAATGTCATAAATACCACCATACTTATAAACATCACGAAAGGAGTGTCACGCTTTGGCATATGTGTCTTCGAACCACTTCTTCGCAGGAAATGGTTGCTTAGCAAATTTCATTGCTTTACATCAAGTGGGTAAAGTAACATTTACCTCGTAATTTTGGGGGTATCGAAGGATGGAACGATGGAAGCTTTTATGTCTTTTGAGTAACAGGCATCATTGGTCGTCGATAGTCACTATCTATGTGGTCACAGGTGAACCATCTGTTCCTTTGCCTATACACCGTCTAATAATTACCCTTTCACTGGGGCAGGTTTCCACAGCATCTATTACAATACCTGTAGTACATGTTATGTACGGTTCAGCTGTTTATTTAATTATCCTTATATCTGTCAGTAATTTAACGACCATAGGCTAGCGATTTGTATTATATAATTATAGAGTCAAAGTTCATATACTTAAAAATAAAATTACAAAATCTGCCCTAACACACTTATGTTGTATTTTCCATAAGAACTCTGCTTACATCGAGTACGAAACAGACACTCTGTCGCCCGATCTAAATATATAAATGACACTGTTGCATTAACGTCTCCAAGTAAACTCAAATCAATCTTAAATCTCTTCAAATAGGGTCGTTTTTTATAAATAAGCCACGTAAACACTGAAAACATATACGTAGCAAATATGAACCATGTTTTCAAGTACACAAGGTATATTATTAAATATATTTGTATGTAAGGTGTGACCTCTAGTTATCAGTAGCAGACGTCAATGCTTGTTTTCACTCGGTATATATCTTGTTATCAGGATAATATCAGTCTTAGGTAATGCTCGATAACATCAAACAGCTGTAGAAATGAAGATGGAATATATAAAATGACCGCAATGCAAAGGAAAATGTTTTTTTGATGATGGTGATGATGATGATGAATTAATTTCGATAAAAAAGTTAGAGTGCATAAACAGAAAAGTTAATTCATTTTCTTTTAATTGTAGTTAAAAATGTTTCATCTTACACAACTATACAGTTATTGTTGTACAAAATGCATATGTATATACGGTACATATGCTAAAATATTATTTTACGATTTTCGTCTGTATGCAAATCTGTCTGTTTGTTCAGGCTAACCTTTGGAACAGCTATATCGATTTTGAAGTGACTTTCACTGGCAGATAGCTTATGATACAAAGAGTAATTTTGGCTACTTTTTTAGACTAGCTTTGTCTCGCGGCGTTACCCGCGGTTATTGTTGCACCACGGGTAGCATCGCGGGGCTCAGCTACTATTCCATATTAATACAAAGTAAATTATAATTACTTCCTTTACACATAGTCATCAATCAAATTTTCTTATAGTTTTAGTTGGGGCAGACAAGGTTCTTTTCTTACGACTCTAGTGTTCATTATTCTGCTTCTTACTCCCTTTTTCTCCTTCACGTTTATGATATTTTTTGTGCATCTTGGTTTCATACTAAGTTACTTTCATATTTGTATGCCCTAAAATAAGATACCTTGTCAATTATAATTTAACACGTCGTTATGTTTATCGTTTTATTTTACCTATGCTATTATAGATACATCTAGAAATAAACTCATATCGGCTTCATGTCTTGACACTTGAGTGCTTTTGTCTGGTGCACTAGTCTTGATACTTGAGACGACATGAAGGACATTCAAGAATATGATAATTTAATACCTGAAACGATATGAAATAAGTGTGTACATTTGTTAAAAATAGTTTATTTTTTAAAGAGTTAAGGACTTACCTCTTCGACTAGATGCTCTTCATTTGAATTAACTGCAATTCAGTTTGTTTCGTATTTATATCTCTGAACTTTATTTGTATCATCTTTCATTCATTTTGTATATCTTATTTTTTTTGAGTTTTAACTCGTTTTCTTACAACCGATTTTATGCTGCATGCCAACTCTCAATGCAAAAGTATTGTTTTTTTGTTTGGCTTCTAGAAAATGGTTTGTACTTTTGTGCCTTTGGCGTGTGTTTATCCTACTCATTACATTACCATCACCTCATCTCCGGATACTTCTTAACTCCATCATTTTCTTATATGTTATCTAGAAGCCAGAAGGTCTCCTTTTAGGAAGTAATGCATAATAGACCTTGGATGACAATATCATTACGTAACTGCTTATCAATGTAAGCTTGCTGAAATTTTGCAAATATATCAATAAGGAAATAACTCCTTTTATAAGCAATAATATGATTATCATAAACCAATGTAAGAAGATACAGCACTTGACGTCATTCGTGCGTAAATATCACTTTGTTGGCCAGTAAGTGCTATTAAATTGCGAAGTGTCAAAGTTACCTAGTGTCTTTACGAGTGCAGAGAATCTGAGATGGTATGATCAAAAACATCTGAAGTCAATGTAAACAACATGTGTTTTGTATATTTTTGGATGGAGGTTGGACATACGTCATACACACACCACTGTAATGAAAGTAATGAGCTTTCTCAATTGTAAACTTTATGATGAGAGCTTTAAAGTTGGTAATGCTATGTAATAATTTCTAAAGTTATTGCAAGTTGTAAGTTGATTGTCGTGATATAAATTATGAGATGTCATTGAAATCAATTTTAGAAAACGTTTGCTTATGATTACATTGTTATACCTTTGTATGTTATGTTACAATAACGCTCTAGATTAGAGATAATTATGCGCAAACGCAACTATGTATTATTTAGATTTTTCTTCATTGAAAGTATTAAAATAAAAAAATTATTTTTTTTTTCGAAGCGTTAAGATTTATTTTCGGTATTCAAATGAAATATAATGAAAGCTCTAATCCCTCAATGACAAAAGTCGTACCCAAAGAATGTTTTAAGCGTGCCTAAAAAGGCTTATCTCTTTATGGTAGATACAAAGGTACTGTTTAAGAAACATAAACAATATATAACGTCTATATTTTTTATTTTATAATAATTAATAATAAAATAATTTATTCATCTATATCCAGTATTAAAGCCATCTATAAGCTATAGAGAATTTGGAAGGAAAAATTGCATACATAGCAAAGGCATGTCTGTCAGTTTGACGACAGTCTCGATATTCATTTATTTATTTACTAGCTGAACCCCGCGGTGTTACCCGCGGTTATTGTTGTACCGCGAGTAACGCCGCGCGACAAAGTTAGTCTAAAAAAAGTAGTCTAAGTTACTCCCCGGATCATCAGCTACCTGCCAGTGAAAGTCCCGTCAAAATCCGTCCAGCTGTTCCAGAGATTACCCGGAACAAACAGACAGACAGACAAAAATTTTTTTAACCACAATTTTGGTATATGTACCGTGTATTCATACATATGCATTAATTAAAAAACGGTTATTTTAATGTTACAAACAGACACTCCAATTTTATTTATTTGTATAGATTATTTATTTGTATAGATATATAGATACTGCAATAATATTTCGTTAAAATGCTTTGCACCTCGACATTTAAGGCACTTGTAATAACTAGACATATGGACCACAAAACATTAGGTAACACACAAAAACTGATGCCTACTTCTGACAAAAAGTCCGTGTTCTTAAGCGTTTATGATTCACAAATTAATCGTAAAGATAATATTTTTTCTCAAAAATATTTAGTTATGTGACGTAGGCGTGTTACATCCGTAAACATAACAAACTCAAGATAACAGAGATAAACTGATAACTGATCATGTATTTTGTTGTTGTGTCACGGTAGACAATATTTTCTTGTAAAACACCTATATGTTTTTCCGAGAAAAACATTTTGATCCGTCGTTGTTCGATGCCGCTGGATTTAAAATTTATGCCCAATACCAATCTATTACTAATATATAAAGCTGAAGAGTTTGTTTGGACGCGCTAGTCTCAGAAACCGCTGATCCGATTTGAAAAATTATTTCAGTGTTGGATAGTACATTCATCCAGGAAGGCTATAGGTTATAGGTTATAAATCATCACGCTAAGACCAATAGAAGCGGAGCGCCAATGGAGAATGTTTCAAAAACGGAGTAAAATTATCACGCTACGGGCAATAGGAGACGTAAACGAGGTTGCGTGGGTCTGCTAGTATTATATACGTCTGATTTCTTGTAAGGAAAGTTTATTGTAAAAGCACTACACACTATGACAGTATATCGTGGAATGGCTAGAGTAATATGATGGTGGCTTATCCTAACAGAAAAAGGTTTCTTGTAACTACTTTGGTCCCCTACTCGAAGACTTTCGATTGAAAGGATTAGAAAGACTATACGCTTTAATATTAATTAACTATGGAAAGAAACTCGAGCTTACAATTCACCTCAAGATCAGTGGCCTACCAGAGGACGGTCTTCGTTGTTGAGTCAAGACGTCAAACAATCCAAAAGTCGCAATACCTATTGATTGCGTTAATTCCCTTATAGACAATTATATATCATGACACGAAAGTTTAATATTCCAGGAATCATATACAATTAGACACAATATGATGCATCTCGAATTATCTTAATTACGAGGTATGCATGACCGATCACTGAACTTTACCGAGAAGCTGCGTTATCTAACTTACTTAATAGATAAAAAGTGTGTCATAAAATATCTTTGTTCACAAAAGTGTTCAGTATTCAGTGAATATTTTCCTCAAGCGGCACTGAACGGTGGTGCTTCGTGGAACCTCTCGCGTGATGGAAAAAAACTAATTACAGCGCGTTTAAATGCGTACGTGAGGATCGGCACAGCGCTGCTCACACTCTTACTGCTATTTATTATGATGAAACAATTATATTTTTTGCGTTTTATATCAACTATTTATTTTATAACAACTATATCTAGTTAACAGTTTAAGTTGTTGGTAGTCTATGATTGTAATTCATTATTTTCTATAGAGTGTTTGTTTGTATATTGTTTTAAACTTTCATGGTCAGTAACATTAAAATGGGAATCTGCGGGATTGCTACCATGCACCTTTTTGTTTGTGAGTATCCGATATTTCGGCGCTGTTGCAAGTGCCATGATCACGGAGTAACTGAAGATCTTGCGGGTGGGCTGTTATTGGCAGACATATCGGTCTACCCTCTTTCGTAGTCTTTTATTACGATTGTCCCCGGTATTGTTACTCCGTGATCATGGCACTTGCAACAGCGCCGAAATATCGGATACTCACAAACAAAAAGGTACATGGTAGCAATCCCGCAGATTCCCATTTTAATGTTTGTTTGTAATATTAAAATAACCGCTTTTGATTAAATGCATATGTATGTATATACGGTACATATACCAAAAATGTATTTAAATATTTTTTTGTCTGTCTATCTGTTTGTCTGTATGTCTGTTTGTTCCGAGTAATGTCTGAAACGGCTGGATCAATTTTGACGGGACTTTCACAGGCAGGTAACTGATGATTCAGGGAGTAACTTAGACTACTTTTTTAGACTAATTTTGTCCCGCGGTGTTACTCGCGGTACAACAATAACCGCGGGTAACACTGCGGGGTTCACCTAGTTCTAACTAAATTACTAAAGTGAAGTAGTTTTACTAAATCTAAACTAGATTAAGTAGAGTATTTATTTATTAGAAACAGAATTTAAAGCGAAACAATATAAATATACTGCATGCAATTTACTGAGAGCAGGAAGGAATGACGCGAGTTGGTAAACTGTAGGTACCGTGTGCTTCTGTAGGTCTAATAATGCTCTAAATCTAAATAATTATGGTATCATGAATTCATTCTACCAATTATTACTAATTCAAGGCATTTATCATAACAAATTATGAATTAACCCGCCCTGTAAGCTGATGCTACACCTAATTACGTAAAATTATTGTTAAACCTACAACCAATACAAATAACTTATTAATGTTATTTATTGAAATTAGACTTTTTTATAAGTTTATTTTTCTGGATACAACGCAAAAGTCAGCTAGTATGATAAATAAAATCTACCAATGTACTCTAAAGCATAAGAATTACATAATTATAACAAAGCAGGAAATTCCTAGGAACGCATTTTTTCATGTTTGGTCCTGCCAAAATGACTACTCTGCCTGATGTAAAGCATGAGCAGAATCCAAGAGTGGTGGTCACCATACTGCCAATGCAGACAATGCAACAATGCAGCATGGTGACCCACACCATGGCGGACTAGTGATGCTTCTGCATCATTGGACCTCACCAACGAAACACGACAGCATGATCGCTGTCATTTTACGTTGATTTTCTGAGCGAGGGTAGTACCGCCCCGGTCGAGCCGGCCCAACCGTGCTGAAATCAGTGTGTCTCTACTACCTTGACATGATGGTGGGAAATTGCTAATATGAATGGTTTGAAGAGGATAAGCTATGGCTTGATCAGATCAGGATAGCATTCCTGTGATTCCCACTGTTTGCTGAAACTATTGCCTCGGTGGCGAAATGGTAGCGTATGCGAGTGCTGTGTTTGGGGTAGCGGATAAGATTCCTGCGTCGGACCAAATATTTATGTGATCTGCTGCTTGTTTGTTTCGGAATTTGGATGATTTTTCTATGAATAATGTATGTCTCCAAAAAAGTATACAAATATTCTATCAGTCAATCAAGATTTCATAGCGTCTACGAACTCTTCTTAGGATGTTTACAATAGTAATAAAAACACCTTTTGACCTCAAACAGGAAGTCTATTATAACTAACTAGCCGACCCACGCAACCTCGTTTGCGTCTCCTATTGCCCGTAACGTGATAATTTTCCCCCGTTTTTGTAACATTTTTCATTGGTGCTCCGCTCCTGTAGGTCTTAGCGTGATGATAAATAGCCTATAGCCTTCCTCGATAAATGGACTATCTAACACTGAAAGAATTTTTCAAATCGGACCAGTGGTTCCTGAGATTAGCGTGTTCAAACAAACAAACAAACTCTTCAGCTTTATATATTAGTATAGATAATAGTCATAATAAGGGTTAATAGTGGTAAGGTAATAGTCACGTTCACCTAAATTTTTAATTAGATAAATATATTACAAAAAGTCTAGAACATTGACCATGAAGGTCTAGAAAGATAACAATTTGCCTGCAAGTCACGAACGGTAAAATGATCACAGCAATAGAACACACAGAAAGAATATGGTTAAAACTTTACTATTTTTAGCGTTGAATGTGTATGGGTTAGTTGTCCCATATTTGTAGTTGATAGGGTTGTCACGCGTGCCACTAAACTTTAAAGTGACTTCTAGATAACAGAAAAATGAAACAATGCTAATAAATTATCATTTTTTTAAATTTAATTAGGATAAATTATGGTAATGAACAGGAATACAGGAAAATAGTTTCTGTAATAGTATCACAAGACTGAGAATAGCTCGAACAAGCGGAGACTGGTAATTTTTTTAAAATGATTAGACGGCAAACGAGCAGACGACCTGATGGTAAGCGATTAATGCCGCCCATGGACACCCGCTATACCGGAGTCATTACAAGTGTGTTGCCGACCTTTGGGAGATGGGGGGAGGGTTAGGGTATGGGCCGTTATCCTCATTCACTCGGTGAAACACAGCGCAAGCGCTATTTCACATCAGTTTTTTGTGAGGCCGTGGTATTACTCCGATCGAGCCATCCCATTTATGCCGAAGCGTGGCTCTCCCATGGTAACATATCATGGACAAGGACCTTAACTGGCGATACGATGATTGACATGTTGATTTATAATTTTTAAATTCATACAAAGAGATTTTATGTATTATACATACATAGAATCTCTTTGTATGAATGTATCATTTTTCATAATCTATACAAATAAATAACGTTGAAATGTCTTTTTGCAATTTCAAATGAACAACTTTTCAATAATGCGTACCTACATCAAAAAAACAATTTTTGAAATTTCGGTTCATCTGTCTGTTAAAATAAATACTTATAACATTAGCTAAAAACAATACAATATATAAACATACTTTGTCAAAGTACATACTCACAACAGTATGTTTTAGCTTTATACCTTTAATATTATGAATCTTTTTTAAATACTCTTTTTTTTCAGAGTTGGTGACAACCCTATCGTACTGACGCAGAGAGGAGGGACAATTCAGCGGTTGTCCTAGTGGTCGTACCTGTTTTGACATGTTCCAACTTGTCGCTCCAGACCCGTTTTATCGATAATGTCCTTTGAGGATGGCCTCGGAATAACAGTTATATCCTAGATATACCTACATATAATTAATGTATATAAAAAGTTTTCCACAGCTGTTTGCTTTTAACAAAAGTAGGATGTCAGTTTTTAACACGCTTTTATCAAACTTACCTGTACGTTTGTATGTAGCCTTGTTTTTAGTTTCTAATACTACCTATCTTATTTTAAAGTCTGATAACCTGCACTAGTACTATTTCTTGCGTCGAGGCATCTCAGGGTACTTCACAAAAATACAGGATAAGAACACAGTACATACTCAAACTCAGAACAACGATTTGTGGATTACTCAAGTCCTTACCACAATATGAAAAGGTTTACAATACATAATATTAATAACGAAGCGTCCCAAGATACTTTTCTATTTACTCCTGAGTAACTCTTTAAAATTCTTATTACTCTCACACGGTGTTCACTATTTCAATGGGTTTTCATTTTCTTTTTTGAAATATTAGTTCAATGATTTTTTTCTAAAATAAAACTAGCCAAAGTTACTTCTTATAACACAACAGCTATCTGCTAGTGGAAAGTGCCAAAGATCGGCCGGAACCTACAGAAAATTGGTTTTGTTGATGTAAGTACCGTATATACCCCCATAATCATTTACAAAAGCTTTTTTTTAAGTTTATTTAAAAATAGTTTCTGCACGCGGCTTCGCTCACGCAGACTTTCATACCCTGATTTACTCCCTTGGGGGTGGAATTTCAAAAATTCCTTCTCAGTGCTCACTTACGTTATATAAAGAACTTACGTTTAAAATTTCAGGATTCTAGGTTCAGCGGTTTGGGCTGTGCGTTGATCTCTCTCCATGTCAGTTACCTACCTCTTTTATATAATTACATAGAATGGATAGATGGCTTACTAATAGACACCTTAATTTTATGTATTTGTATAGATGGAGTCATTTTCTGCTTACTGATTTAGGACGAAATAATAATTATTTAAATGGTTCCCCAAATGGTGTCCTACAAAAGTGTAACCAACACAATTATTTTTTTCTTATAATTGAAAAAGTGACGGATGAAGCGACAGCCGCTCATTTCAACAAAGCCGCGTAAAAAGGGACGGAGGGAGGGTTTTTTACTTTAATTTTGCACGCCGTGATTGTTGGGAATGGTTTTTGTTATTTGATATTTTATTTTTGGGCTTATAAGTCTTGCGGTAGGTGTTGCTAATTTGAGCGTGCCAACACAAAAAGGCGTAAATGTTTATAATCAAGGTAACAAAGAAAAATTACACTACGAACTCATCTGCTCTAAAAAAGGTTTCACTTACAAAAGTGTTCCTGTAACCTAATTGCAAAGTAACAGGATTCATTTGAATTCTTCACTTTGTCCACTCCTTAATTTTAGGCTACTAGTTCCTCGTCCTTCTTGAAATGTTAGTGATATGTGTGTATAAAAAGCCTTAAATTGTTTTTTTCGTAATGAATCATCATGCTCTTGAATATGAAAGTGATTATATCAATTGGGTTTCGTAGTGAAAAGACCGTTAACTTACGAATCACTGATCATCTTGACTTTACTTAAAGTGTTGTACGTTATGCTGTGCTGGAATTTACCTGAGTAGCTTTGTTGAAGGTATAAATTGTATATAAAGTGTTTAATTCATCCACCAGTGCTTCGTTTCCTCCTGAAATGGGAGGAACCCTTGTAGCCTATACGGCCCATGGATATAGACAGAACAATCGAAGACTAATCACTGGTGCACGGTGGTCAACTCAGAGGCGATACGCCTTTTTCTACTTTAATTATAAAGTTAAATTTACTTAGGGTGATTGTATGTGTCTTTCCTTCTTCGATCTTCGCAGTGACGAAGAGGTACCTCTTTTGATGCCATCCGCTAGCTTCATAACACACACACACAACCGTTTAATCACTTCGAGGTTCGCAGGGAGCCCAAATCCTAACGATCCTAGTATTTACGCAACTTCGATACTACGAGATCGTGTTAAACGATTATCACACGCTTCCGTAGCGAGGAATCCACAATCCCGTTCCCTGAACCGACATTTTCACACAAAACCAGTTCCGAACTGTCTTCTTCTTCTTTGATGAAAAGGCAACCAGCCGGATCTCTCGGATCAGCTATTTCTGCCAATGTCAAGTGTTTATAGTATTCAAATCTCTAGCCAATTCGAATCGTAATAATGAGACAACTTGTCACTTTACCATAGAGCATACAATTTTATTCAGAACAAGGCAAATTTAACCTTAGAGCATATATGTATATTTCGACGGTTTGGTTTTGAGTTTAAACTTTAAAGTTTATGAGTATCAACTTTGTTAGTTTAACTACACTTTTCTACAAAAAAAGTACAAATAACGACTTGAAGGTGCGCCTAGAAAGTTAGTAATGTTAGTAATAAAACAAAAATTACCCTAGGATCTGTGATCACAGCTGGTGTAACTAGCTCGAAACGTCAGGTAATTCAGAATATACTTAGGTACATATTTCCTACTATGAGCGCTTTAGGTCCCTGTGTGCATGAATATGTATAACAAGTACCATAAAAACATTTTATGCTTACGAAAAAGCACTTATTATGAAGTCGCAGCTGCCACAACAAACAATTCATTAATATTTAAATAAATTAATTCGTAAACATTTTAACCTTACTTTATCATACATTTGCATTTTTCCACTTATTATACAGATACGTTCCCGGTCCTTCATTATTATAACATTGGCACATTATATCAAAGTTATAATACACTTATCAACATGTTTTTGTATCTACGCAAACAGTTTTTCGTATCTTTTATCTTGTTTTGTGGTATCTAATGAGGTTAGTCTGTAATTGGGCTGGAAATGCGGGCAAACGTCCATATAATATTTATGGTATACATAGATACAAGAGAGAACTGCTGATTTTTTCTGAGCTACAAACTTCCAACTGAAGATATTTCTGATTCACAGAAGGCACGACAGTTTAATAAAGCAATATTATGGTTTATTCTTGTTTTGGCTAGCGTAGTTACCCTACATTCTCTGTTCTGTGGTAGTTACGTAGGTATATTCTACAAGACGAGGAAGTATTACTAAGGATAGCCAACGAAACATGGATATTTTAATACATCTGCAAAACAGGCGCCATAAAATTTTATTAGATCCATTGAAGAAAAATAAACTTTTAATTGTCTTTGTTTTTTTTACTTTTCATCGTCTACAATGCCCTATTTACTCATTTTACGTATAATACTGGTTATAAAGGTCATAAAACATCTTATTTTACATGTGAAAACAGCTAAAAATCGTTTATTTTAAAAACTCTATTAAATTCAAATATCTCATAACGGTTAGATTTAGGATAGGGTGTTTCATAGTGAAATCAGTCAGAAACGATGTGAACTACACGCCCTTAACGGATGACCTCTGACCTCATCAAGGAATGTCATGACAGTCTTCAGTCCATTGCAACCACAAACAAAACTACCCTGCAATAGACAAAAGGGCATAGTAACTCAATGGGCAACGACGCTGCAGATGAACTGGCCAAAAGGGGATCGGAAACGGCAGTTTGTGGATCGGAACCACTACTGCTCTTGCCCCAGGCCCAAATAAAAACATGGCTGTGCCAGTACCGAAGAAAAACACAAAGCAGAATGGAAAACGCCGCCCATGGACACCCGCAACACCAGAGGCGTCACAAGTGCGTTGCCGGCCTTTTAAGAAGGAATTCGCTCTTTTCTTGAAGGTTTGAAGGCTTCTGGGATAATCTAGGAAGTTGGAGTAGGAAGATGACAAACTTACGTACAACGGCCCAATCAAGAGGCTTAGTGCGGAAATAGCCCGGTAAAACAAAACAAAAAAAACGCCCTTAACGGGAATAGGTCGACTGAACCAGTAACCCTGTACATCTATATAATTATAGTTATAAGTTCGCTTTCTTTATAAAAACACATATGGTGTGTTTCTTCTTGTTAAGATCTTTGAAGTACTAATTAAAGAACATAAAACATTAAAGTTTATAATTAGTACAAGGAAAATTATGTTGCCAAATGTCTACGTGACTATCGTCAGAACTACAAGAGCGGGACAGAAGATTGTTATTTAGTTAAGAATAAAAGGGATGTTGAATCAGGGCAGGTACCTCACTGTACTATTGCCGGTATTTGGGCAATTTTACTTGTCAAATTTGGTCTATTATACATTTATACCTTTATATATATAGTCAATGAACATTTTTTTTTATTTCTTCTACCTAATCTACTTTAAATGAAAATGTTTTGCATTATGATATAATAGTTTTTGTTCGCGGCTCCGCCCGCGTATATGTCGATTATCGCGGCAAAAAGTAGCCTATGTGTTATTCTGATCTATAAGCTATATTATTGTAAAGTTTCATCTAAATCCGTTTAGCAATTTTTGCGTGAAAGAGTAACAAACATTCATCCATCCATACTCACAAACTTGCACGTTCATAATATTACTAGTTGTTGCCCGCGGCTCCGCCCGCGTATATGTCGGTTATCGCGGCAAATAATAGCTTATGTGTTATTCTGATGTATTAGCTATATTACTGTAAAGTTTTATCCAAATTGGTCCAGCCGTTTGCGCGTGAAGAAGTAACAAACACACACATAAACTTTCGCCTTTATATATTAGTGTGATAAGTAGGATTTTTAAATGTTGAGATAGTAGTGATTGTTAGTCGTGTTTTAAGTAATTACAAACAGTTTAAATAATAAAATGTAAGTATTGAACTTGGAAAAGTTACATAATAACTTGGATTAGATCATTCAGTAATCGACGTGTATGATACATATAGTTGTCTGGCATGTATACCTACTCCGATGTCATGTTTTTAGTAGGCCTTTTAGGATCGAGGCTTTTAGGTTTAAACAAAAGAGCGGTTAAACGAGCATAACAGTAATCTGATGCAAAGTGAGTACCGTCGCCAATCAACGCCAGCAACTCAGGAGTCATGTATACAGTTTGATCTATAATATTTGAGTAGATATTCTATCGAGGTATCTAAAGAAGTCTTCAAGGTCGCTTACTTCTCTACTTTCCATATTCACATACGTTGATTTTGTATCACTACACACTTCAGTTACAACTTAACTATGCAGATTGTAAGCGATTACCGCCGTCCATCGACACCCGCAACACCAAAGGCGTCTCAAGTGCGTTGCCTTCCTTTGGGGATGGGGACGGGGAGGGATTGAGGATGGGGGGTTGAGGTATGGGCCTCCGGTATCCTCAGTCACTCAGTGATACACAGCGCAAGCGCTATTTCTCAAAGGTTTTCTGTGAGTGCCGTGGTATCATTCCGGTCGAGCCGGCCCATTCATGCCGAAGCGTGGCTCTCCCAAATAAGAAACATATCGTAAATATTACTAACTTAAAACCCGTCACAATACTTACCAAAAGAAGAAGAATTTTAATGTTACCAGTCTTTATTAACATTATAATTTTTTACATAGATTTTGTAAACTATTTTATAAATATTTAATCAACAACCAACGTAGAATGCTTAAAAAAAGTAATAAGATATAAAAATCTTATATATAAAATCAACAAAATAAAATACAAGCGAGATTTACAATAGTCGCATATGATTTGACATCTGACATCTCGCCTTAGTAGGTGAGATCTCAGATGTCAGATAATTCTAACAGCCACCTCTAGTCTAGTACTGCGAGAGTTAACTGGTCAAATCAACTACTTCTCGCTTCTCCGGCTACCTGTAACATATTTTCGACTCATTCCACAAAATCAATACCACAGATTAAATAGAAGAAAGATTATAGATGTTATACACCAAGTAATGTTCTTCAAGTTCTTCTAACATTCATTTCTGAGTGTCCGGATTATGACATAAAGCATTAGTACATAATTTAAGTAAAGTTATTCAATGAGTCGCAGTAAAGTCGTTATAATTAAAGGCTTACAGTTCCGTGAAGGCCGATCCGATATTACATATTATTACGTGATTGACTGAAGCCTTAGATAGATTTTTATCACTCTACTAAATTTAGTAGTCTTCTAACATGGGTTCTGTAAAATTAGTATCATTTATATGAAGCCTATTTTCTGGTAAAGGTACCCACATAGTCCATCATGTCATTAGGTACCCTTTAGAATAAATAAAATTCCGATTTCTACGCAGCAAATAAGAATTATGTCCAATACTGGACTTGAGCAAATGGCTGAAATTATATAAATTTACATGTTTTCGATAGTTAACTTAATTATGTTTTTAAAATATTTGCTATAATAAATCTATTAATAATATAACTGGCACTACTCGTCCTAGCTATAGCTTGTAAACGTACAGGTCACAAAGAAGGCAGAGCCAGTATTATAGTAACCAATCTAATAAGCGTTCTAATTTGTTTCAAAATTAATAAATTTTATAGATAAATTAACAATTAATGATCACACTCATAACACATAAATATTTTCAGCGTGTAAATCGGTTTCTATCGAGGTATCAATATATATATAATATATATATAACAATAACATCCAGCTCAGTAGTCAGGAATCCTGACTTAGGGTCATCATTCAGGAATAATCAATTGTTTGAGAATAATAAACTAGCAAAGGTAATGCAGACTATTTAAGAGTATATTCCAAACTCCATACACAATCCAGTGTTAATCAAATTCACCATCACTGAGATCCTCCACACCAACTGACACTATCATCTTGACAATTTTTGACTGCAGCATTAAGGCCTTCTTCGGCGGCAAAGACCTCAGCAATGAAGCTATATAAGTACTGAATGATTCATAATGGTCATTCAATTGAAGTGGAGTGCGCTGGACTGTTGATGGCATTTCCTCAATTTCAAGTATTTTTGTACTCACTCCTGTTAAAGGATCTACGTCTTCTTGAAACTCATTTGAACTGTCTTCAATCTCAATATAGGATTTTTTTATTTCACTTTTATCATCACTTGATTCTTCTGAAAGTTTCCTCTTCTTTGAACACTTTTTCTGGACAATCATTCTCTCACCACCTTCATTTCCGTACAGTGTTGAATGGTTCGAACAGGAGGCATCACTTTGTCTTAAATATTTAACCGTGGTGAGTGTGCTTTCTATCTGTTCATCACTGTCCACGCAAGTGTTAGCGTTATCATTAGTCTTTTGTAATAACTGTAACAATGTAACAAATTATAAGTATATGGAGTGAACAATAACAACGTTTAATAAATAAACTAAATACCTACATGAAAATAAGAGAAAAGAACCAGATTAGGAACATATTTTGCCTAGCCTTTATTATTCCCAAGATTATTTGGCTTCGGCTACTAGATTTACCGCTTTTGCTTAAATGTAATTTATGTAGAGGCACGCTGATTTCAGCACGAACAGGCCGGCTCGACCGGACTGGTAGGTACTACCCTCGCATAGAAGATCAACACTTAAAATGACAGCATTGTGGCATCTCTGTCGTGTTTCGTTGTTGAATGCGAAAACGAAGGACCAATGACGCAGAAATATCATTAAGCCGTCATGGTGTGGGTTGCCATGCTGGATAATTGCATTGTCTGTATTCGTAATGACTGAATGTATGGTGAACACCACTCTTAGATTCTGCTTATGCTTTCCAGCAGGCGGAGTAGTCATTTTGGCCGACCTTTTTTCCACGGAGCGAATGGCTTCGGACCTCCTCAACTGTTGAACTAATTGTCAGTATATTTGAATGCACCGAATTCCCACTAACTGTTGCATTGGCTGTTATTAAAATATTCTTATAAGAAAACCTAACCACACTTTTTTGGTTTGGGAATCGAATTCTCTTGATCGACAGCCCCATACGCTAACCGCTGTCCCCTTTGGGCGTTGAATGAAACAAATAAAGTAACAAAACTTTGCATACAATTAACATCGGTTGGCGTTAACTAGCTATAATCTAGTTATAATCAATACTATCAATATAAATTCGAAAGTAACTCCGTCTGCTACAATTTGGATGAATTTCTGCATAGAGATAGATTTTACCTCGGAGAAGCTATGACATATGCTACTTTTTGTTGTGATATCTGAAATTTGCGCAGCCGTGCAAAGCCGCAGCGCAGCTGGTAAATACGTATATTGTATTACTACTCCGAACTGATATCGTAAATAGCGGTAAAAAGTAGTCAATGTTCGTTGCCTGTAAAGTTTTTAAGATTTTAATAAACAATTATCAGTATTATAATCTGTACTTTTATAAATATGTAAGGCTTCAGATAAACCTTGATAACTCGGCAGCCTAGAAATGTATGGACAACGCGACACGGCGCGTGAGTGCCAAAGTTGCGTGTATTATAGGCACCCAGCAGTCCAAATGTCTGATAACAGTAAATAAAATACTAAGTCAAATATAGGCATTCTTTTTAAAAATAAAAGGAAATCTTACCTTTGTTTTCTCTGTATAAGACTGTATTTTCTGCAAGTGGGGTCTAAGATACTTGTCCATATATGCGAACCACATCACTTTAGGTATGTATTTCTCGTCTGCTGCAATCTTCTTCAACTCCTGGCAATAAGAGTTCCTAAGGTTTTTGAATTTAGTCATGACATGGCGAGCTGTGAAATTTGGTATATCTAACCTCTCAGCTATGACTTCGTATGCCCAGAGCCGTTCTTCTTTATTCGGGTAGTCAACTAAATGAGTGTTCCACAAACATTCTTGTTTTTCACATTCTTGAACAAGCTGCAAGGTTTTTTCGTCGGTGATGCGTAAAGTTGAAGGATTAACAACAGTGTCGTGATAGCGACGTGTTTTCATGACGGCGGCGGGCGGGCGTGAGTCGTGCGAGGGGGAGTGGGGGATGTACCGCGTGGACGTGTCTGCTCGCGGCGCGTGACCACGTCTTACTAACGCGCACGCGGCGTGAACCTTATTTCGTATCGTTCTTATCTACATAGCTCGATAGGAGTGGAATTTTCACGCGTGTTTTTTAACGTGCAATATTTGTTATAATGTTAAATGTAATTTGTAGGTGCTTTTCTATTTACAATTACAGTTATTTATTTATTAATAAATAGTTTATCAATAAAAAGCTATCATTTTTTTTTTTCTATCTGCCTTACTCTAACAGTTTAAGATGTTCTTTGGTTTAACAGTGTTAAGATGATGTACTGATTTTAGGTTAATAAGATTATACCAGTAATGATGAATTCCAAGTTTTTATTTATATAGTTTATTTTTATAGTCCGCGGCTCTGCCTGCGCATATGTCAGTTATCGCGTTTAATATCAGTTTTATGTTTTTCCTCGAGATTTAGAACATATTCATGTCTAATAGAAGTAGGTATAAATTTCAAACAATGTACCTACATTTATTATACATATATTATTACTTAAATTTAACGCACCTTCGACTTTCACGTTTTAAAGACGAAACTTCAATTAAATTCAGGTAATTATTTCCCTGCAGTTGGAATTGGACTCTTGAGTGTGTTAATTACATATAATGTAATAGATAAATATGCCTTTCAGAAAATTGATTTTAGTCATCGTCAGGGCATAAATACTTCATACACCGTGTAATCCAGCAACTGTCCTGACGTATTAGTTACTTCTCAATGCGAGTGCGCGGGCGCCACACTGTCTGCCTACCCCACTACGCCTCTTTCCACAGTTAGCAAAATAATCATACGATTACCGACTTTATCGCGGTAACAGAATTTGATCTGATATCATGACCTGTTTGATAAATTTCATATCTAAAATCCTTTTTACTTGTTAAAGATTAAATCTTTTTCTTTTGTACTAAAATAATACAATGATTTTTATCCACAATAATAACGCTTATTAAAACCGTAGGACAGAGTAAGTATTCTTTCGTCAAGTTTCACCGAACGAGTGAGGTAAGAAGAAACCAACTCCTGGACCCGCAATAGCTGACACTATACTTGTTACTCTTGCGTTACAGGCTCACACGACCGAAGGTAGTTTAGGTAGAAATTATGATTATTTGTCAAGTTTTTTGTTACAAAGAATAACAAGCATTGCCTTTTATGTCCATTTAAGTTTATACGTACCATAGGCAGTTTAATTTTCTTTCAAGTCTGATAATATGCCATATAAGGATTGAAATCCTAATTCCCAATGTGCAGAGGCTCAAGCCGGCCGCGTCCCAAAAACAGTATCAGCTGTTATCACATCGCTCGTACGATGTTGTGTGCGCAAGATAACGGGGTAGGCAGAAATGGTGCCAACATTCCGGATAAAACCTTCTCGGAGCCAGCTCTAAGTGACGTCACATATGATAAACATTTAATATGCGGTATTATACTCAGTTTTCTTAATGATTTGTAAATTGTAACTAATGCAAGCTATTGGACTTATCATATTTCCAACTCCTCCTGTTTTTCTTCTGATTAATTTCGTTGCGGGTTCCAAGACAGTTAATATTTTTTCCTGGGACTTCCCGAGTGTCATAACTCGGTGTGTTCGTGGGTCACTGCTGTTGATCCTGGTGTACAGGAGTTACAGCGGTGGGCGTGTGGGTGGGATTAGTCCCATTTAATGCAAGCTATTGTTACATGACCTGTTGTTAATAAATTATTACAAATGTGAACTTTTATATATATGTACTAGCTGACCCACGCAACTTCGTTTACGTCTCTTATTGCCCGTAGCGTGATAATTTTCCCCCGTTTTTGAATCATTTTTTATTGGTGCTCCGCTCCTATTGGTCTTAGCGTGATGATATATAGCCTATAGCCTTCCTCGAGCCTTTTTTTAAATCGGACCAGCGGTTCCAGATTTTAGCGTGTTCAAACAAACAAACTCTTCAGCTTTACATATTAGTATAGATAGATATGTATGGTTACATTACGTTTTGATGATTAACGGTACAATATCAACGGCGGGTAACGCCGCGGGCGAAACTAGTCTGAAAAAGTAGCATAAGTTATTGCGTATATCCTCAGTAAGCTGCCAATAACAAACAGATTGTCGGTAATTTTGAGTGAATGGATGAATATGGTTTGATGAGAAGTTATCGCAGTTGCATTCGCATGAATTTCTTCATCAAAATTGGTTGACGAAGGTAGATTTATACCTTCGTCAACCAATTTATAAAGGATTTCTAATGATTTAAACTTTAATAGAGTTGTCCTCTTTGTAGGAGTTCATTACTGATAGTCTTCCTTTATAACTTTGGACGATAAATGCAATCAATGCTCTCTAATCAAACAGAGTACACCTACCAAAGGAAAATTTAAAAAAGACCAATTTGGTACAGAAATCCTGAATAACCTTGGTTTTTTGAGTCTCTTTTTTCATATTGGAGAGTTTGAATCAGTGTCATCATAGTTCCTAAATCGACAAACATAATTTTAATTTAATTTTCCTTATTTGAAGGCACCTTCTACCTTGAAGGATCAAGTTCAAACACTGCTTTCATGTGACCTCTTCCTGACCTTAGTGAGAGTGTCAGTCTGTCGTTGATATAGTAAAATATTGCATCAGAAATAACAAATGACCTTTCTGGAAAAGTTATGACCTTTCACCTTTTATGATAACGTGATGATCTAAGGGCACATAGAAATGCAGATGTTCGCAAAAGTCAATATCATTTCATTATACAATTATAATAACAATAATAATGATAACATCTTATATGCGCGGCTTCTTATACTCATATAGAAATCAAATTCAAATAGTTTTTTTTAAGTAGACTTTTTCAGGCACTTTCTAAACGTTACATACTCTAGTTGCTAGGCAGGGACAGAATGCTCATGAACATATTTATGTATTTCTGAACGCACTCAGGGGCGTCATTACCCATAGTGCACGATGTGCCGGCTGTGGCACTTCTGTGAATCTGTGCACTTACTGAAGGGCGCTACGCTTACTAATTTAAAGGGCGCTAAAGTGTGTTCACGGGGTAGAGACGCCTCAGAACACACTTTCACATATTATAGATAAATCATACCCAGACATAAATGATGATGCTCATCACGCAATAACCCACGACCTTCGACTTAGCAGTTGGGGTTAGTAACCACAACACTAACAGGTATACCAAATATCTAAAAATTCTAAGACCTATTTGTGATATTATTTACCTGCAAACACCAAACACGCGACCAGTATTCAATTTCTTCTGGTAATGATTTCCTACACCAAAATGAACTTAACTTTGCATACGGCGGTCAAACATTCACACGATAATCAACTCATGGATAACTGGTCAGTTTCATTTCATTTATTTAACTTTGGGAACAATGCAAAGAGTTTTTGACGTAGATTTGGTCTTCTATACATTAAAAAACACATCAGGATTCCTTAGCTTTAATGATACACACGATTATATATAATATTAATTATCTTTGTCACTCATTTATACTTAAACACCATTATGTGCGTATCCTTTACATTGTATCTTATGCGATGTTTCGATCGAATCTCAAAGAAAATAGAAGAACACCCAGATTCGGAACAACAATTTGTGGAACTAACAAAGAATTGTCCTATATGGGGCTGCCCGATCGTGTGAGAGCCACGCTTTGGCATGAATTGGCCGGTTCGACCATAGCGATATCACGGCCTCACAGAAAACCGGTGTGAAATAGCGCTTGCGTTGTGTTTTACCGAGTGAGTGAGGATACCGGAGGTCTATACCTCAAGGGGGGCCTCACATCCCTTTCCCCATCCCCCAAAGGTCTTCAACGCACTTGTGACGCTTCTGGTGTTGCGAGTGTCCATGGGTGGCGGTAATCGCTTACCATCCGGTGATACATCATATAGGGAATGGAACCTATAGCACTCAGCGCAACAGCAATCGCTTAAACCATTGTGAGACTTGTCCAATAGTTCCTTTTTTGTTACTTATTGCCTTGTATACCTTACTTTAGCTTCTGGAAAACGTTTTCACCACATTTGGGTATGAAAAAAAAACCCGTGATACATATATAGCTCCGTACATACATTAAATTGCTATATCGTTTCTTAACCTGCTGTTCGAGTCCATATAATATATCCAATTTTATACACGTGTCATAAATATTTTATTACAGATATTTAATCAGAGGCTGACGTGTACATAATGTAAAGAACGAATGTCCATTGAATGATATCTTAAGCTGGTTAGGTAAGAATGCAATACATCGCATTGTGTATTACCTTCTATGGTTAATGCATTATCCATCCATGCCTCGTAGGCGCAGTGGTATCGTACGCAAATGCTGTGCATGAGGTCTCGGTTTCGATTCCCGTGTCGAACCAATATTTGTTTCGGAGTTTGGGTGTTTTCTATGTATAATATGTATGTATTTACAAAAAATAAAGTATATATGTATTTATATCAGTTGTCTAGTACCCATAACACAAACTCTGCTTAGCTTGGGACTAGATGGCGTTGTGTATTAGATGTCCGAAATATTTTATTCTAAGGAGATACCTATTTCTAAGTTTATATTTAACCTTGCCAAGGATACATCCTAGTGCTGTAGTTCAGTAAGTACCATAAGAACCGCATATAGTTCTAATAATTTCTATTTTAGCTTTAAACTTCCATAACTATGTTTATATCCTCTTCTAAAAAGCATTAGTAATAAAAATAGTATGTAACTCGTCACGTCACATCGAACGATCTGTGCAGACCGACAGGCACCATGCGTCACATGCAAGTAGGTAAACTGTGACGTCACATCCAACTATACCACCACTTGCAATGACTAACTACTTAATTATACCTACAACTGTTTTATATGTATTATTTCCTTTGTAACATATTATTATTCTAACATGTACATAACAGGAAAGTAGAGGAAAATGAACACACCTCCCATTTAATTTTCCTTAACAGGGAATATTGATATGTTTATTAAACGAAACGGTTCCTGTGGGTCATCATCAGGTCATGTTTGAATCGATTTTGAAATGTATTGTTGTGAATAATTGTTTTAATTTAGGTACTTAAGAGTATCTAAGGATAAGACAAAGCATGTCCAACAAAGTATACGAACGTGGGATTGATCGCAAGATTTCAGGGTTAAACTTAAAGCTTCATCGTGAGACCTCTCAAGTGACTGAGGCTAAACTGAATTATTATTTTTACACTCATACTTTTATACTGGGCACATTCCTCGTTAGTCTCGCGGTTGGCGTGTGCGACTGCTGATCAGGAGGTCTCGGGTTCGATTTGTTTGTCTGTCTGTTTGTTCCGGGTAATCTCTGGAACTGCTGGACGAATTTTGACGGGACTTTCACTGGCAGATAGCTGATGATCCAGGGAGTAACATAGGCTACTTTTTTTAGACTAACTTTGTCCCGTGGCGTTACAACAATAACCGCGGGTAAAACTGCGGGGTTCAGCTTATTCTTAATATATTTATTATTCCTATGGTGTATGGGACTCTACAAAGATACCTGAAAGTGACACAAACAACACCCATACTCAGAATAGAATAGAACGATATGTGTATCACGCTAAAGAATGTCCCATGTAGATCCCACCAACCCACAATACTCAACGTAGTTGGTTTCCAAAACATTTGAATTGCAGAGATATGCAAAAACTAGATAACAAATAACGTGTTCAAGGTGACAACACCGAGTCAAACACGTAGGCCAATTGTAATAACCCAATTGTACATATTTCAAAGGAAACGTTACTAACCTCTGATTACAGCTAGCATTGTAAATATTGGGCACACTTCTTTTCATAATACACTAGCTGAACACCGCGGTGTTACCCGCGCTTATTGACTTACATAGGACATAGGCTATGTCCAGCAGTGGACTGCGATAGGCTGATGATGATGATGATGATTGACTTACAGCGGGTGAAGCCGCGGGATAAAGTTAGCCTAAAAAAAGTAGCCTAAGTTACTCCCTGGATCATCAGCTACCTGCCAGTGAAAGTCCCGTCAAAATCGGTCTAAGACAGACAGACAAGATTTTTTTTTCAAATACGTTTTTGGTATATGTACCGTGTATAGATATGCATTTAGTAAAAATCGATTATTTTAATATTACAAACAGACACTCCTATTTTATTCATTTGTATGGATGTATAGATTAAGTTTCTCGATATGTTTAGACACTTGACGCACTTGACGTATGCGACTGCCGATCAAACGCTCTCAGGTTCGAATCCCGAGTCGGGCCAAAAAGTGTTGTTGAGTATTTCTGATTATAGAAATAATTAATAGCAGCTCGGAGTTTGGAAGTTGAGGTCTGAACCCCCGTGCCTTGGAGAGCACATACAGCTGTCGGACCTGCGCCTGATCTCTCCCCGATCGTGTCGATTGACCGTCCCATCGGATTGTGAGAGAGAAGGAACAGATAGTGCACCTGTGTTTGCGCACACACTTGTGCACTATAATATCTCCTGCGCAGTTGGCTAGTCTCCGTTGAGACTCGCCGCCGTGGACCTTATCTTATCTTATAATGCAATTTTAGAAATGTTAAGTATTTTTTTAGATTGTTAATATGTGTGTAAATTATAAATAATAATCTTTAATTTAACCTTGAGGCTTCTTAAATAATAACGAGAACGAACCGAACTAAGCAGAGTCTGTACTTTGATCACTAAATTGCTTACCACCCAAATACACCAAGAGATTACTGTCTACGCATTAGTAATTAGAAGAAATCTCTTTGATAATATCTTGAGAATTATCCTTTAAAGTTAAGATTATGTATATTTATTACACATTAATCAGCTTTATCTGTTAGAATAATCGGCACGTGTCAATTGTACGAATGACTCGAATGACTCAGACAAACGTCTATTACAGTTAACGAATGACTTTCACTGGATAACTGTGTGTATATGATTCAAAATTGCGCCAACATAACTATAATGCGTTTCACAAGTACTCATATTCATTACGGGTGTGTCTTGCATCATCCTACCCAGATAACGGGAAAGATGATGCAAGACACGTAGGGTACAGACTCTTGTTTTAGGGAGATGTGATACTTCAGAATTAAAGCAAGCACGAAGTTAAATATTTCATGTTTTACAGTTCCTCAATTTTTTGCAATATTTTTCATTAGCTTTAGCGTGATGTTATAAAGTTTATAGCCTTTCTCTATTAATGGGTTATCCAAGACGAAACGATTTTTTGGATTCGCTTCATTAGTTCCTGGGGGTAGTACGTTAACCAGTTTTATGTGTTACTAGCTGAAACCCGCGGTCATTGTCGTACCGCGGGTAACGCCGCGGAGCGAAGCTAGTCTAAAATAAGTTACTCCTTGTATCATCACCTACCTATCAGTGAAAGTCCTGTCAAAATCGGTCCAACCGTTCCAGAGATTAGCCGGAACAAACAGACAGACAGTTAAAAATCGTATAAAAAAAAATTTGGTATATGTATCGTGTATACATACATATGCATTTAGTAAAAAGCAGTTATTTTAATATTACACACAGACACTCCTCCAATTTTATTTATTTGTATAGAAGATATCTATACTGTATACGAGTAGATAATTTTATATAGTTATGGTAACTAACGAAATCTCACACGATCATACAATCTGTGGCCATAGCAAATACAACCAAACCATTCAAATTCAATTCAAATGTGGGTATTGAGTAGCTATTATGTGATTGCATTAATTTCTACACATTAACAGAATTATTGCAAATATTAGTTAATTACCGTTACTAGATAAAATGTCCAGAATCTCTAGAGCCCTCATTCAGTACTACAATTCACCACCATCTTTAATTCTCCAAGAGAACTACCTTCAGACGGAGTTGAAGGGACTTTTACAATATCCCCTGAGGTATTTCTATTTCTGGGTCCAAAATCGTAGCCAAGAAGTTACTTAAGTTACAATTATTATATTACCATTTTTATAAATAGCGTCCGTTGAAGTAATTTTTACACTATAAAACATCACGCCACGCTATTTAGGAGCTCAGTTATGACAATAAAGGCAAGTGGAACTTCAATACATCTGATTCTTAACAAAAAATATGAGAGTTAAATTAGTAATACCTATCTCACTAAACCAGTTAATGAAATCGTATTTAAAGTTTTTCTAATTACTTACGTAATGCATAATTTGTCTAGAGAGTATCCTTTTATTAATTCGATGTCTGGTTGTGTTAATTATAATATTGGAATGTAACTTTCTTGGTGCGTTAAAATCCTGTCTTTAAAAAAATCAAATTCATAGTCCGAAAATTTTAAAAAGAAAAAAAGTTGCCCAATAATTATACTAATTACATCTCAATAGGTACACAATGCTTTGATAAAAGAATAATCAATAATTTAAAAATGTATTAAAAAGTATAATATTCAAGTTCTCTACGTCATCTTTCCATAGTCGATTATTGCACAACTTAATTCTATACTACAGTAATTTCCAATAAAACCAGTATCAAGGCCTAAACCTACTGCTTTTGAAGGATATGACGCAAAACCTGTGTACTGTGACTGGATGTGATAATAATTGGAAAATACACAGGATATTACAGAAAAGTGAGTCCATATCTTAGAACAGTAATAATATAGACAGACCCCGTAATGATGTTAAATAAAAACCATCATTGATTGAATAAAGATAAATTCATACTGGCTTTTTAACACTAAGAATGCTTGATAGAACGTTCAATAGAACTTGACCTAAGAATTGCATTAGGTTATTTAACAAATATTAATATGTCTATTGTAAACTGTTATTTTCAAGCTTGGAGCTGCTATTTCACAACTATACTACACTTTTAAATCCATCTATAAGTAGGTACCTATATATATGTACATACTGTACGTGTTATAGATAATACCTAGCATACCTACATATACTTTGTATGACTCGTCTTAGACAATGCGGTGCCAATATTTTCGCAACTCAACAACTACAATATCATCTACATGACTAATCATCATATTTGCTGACTATACATTTGTAAAGACTTGACTAATAGACTAAAACGACTTTCTGCAGTCGTCTAGACTTAATCGTAATTTATCATTAATTTAAGACAACAAAGGATTAAATTGTAAGTAGGTGTTATTAATACTTTAATTTAGGTATGATTAATGATTGAGTTGCACACATTTACATACAGAAAAGTCGTGATATTTTGTCACGATAATAAATTGGTGAGTGTGTTTGAAGTATAAAGTCATGTACGAAGGAGTGAACTTCTATCTAAGCCATCTATTTCAAGTCATTACTGTTCCTAGTTTTATCATTTCTTGGATATTGGACCTATCCGATCTTAAACTAATTGAGTACTGTGTACTATTTTAAGGCTACGAATAAATTACAGTAGGATAAAGTTCTCCACAGTAAATTAGCAAGTGAACGCATGTAACGAACAAAAAAAAAATTCTTAAACATTACCGTAATATTATTTTCAGTTAACCCATTGCAGCTTATCTTCACAGCATAACGGAGGTGTCGCACCTTAATTTCGCGCCTCTAATGCTGCAAATATACCCCATCCTTCATTTACATGATCTTTCAGGAAACGGCAGCCATTACAGGTCATAACTCATTGTGATACTGCGCAATAACCTCCAACCCCATTTGGGGTTACTTATCTTAAGACAGGGTGTATCCGCACCCCCGTATGATAGCTCATCTCCAGTTTACGAGCAGCGAGTTAACTTCTGTGCATGACATAAAACTGTTCTTAATTAAACATTGGCTTACGAGTGGAATTCAGGTGGATTAATATTAAGTTGAGTTTATGTCAGCCTCTGAATGGGTGGTTTATTTTATGCGATGAATGTTCATTTATACTGTTTAAGTAGCAATCAGAATACTTGAATACTGTGATACGAAATTATTAGAGTAATTTGAAGGAGAATTGTATTATTAGTAATTCATATAATGTTCTGCAGCGATACACTTCACCAGGTTAAATAACACAAGAGATAGAGACAATTGACTGATTGACTTACCCAGTCAAACGTTTCACGATCTCCTGTAGTGATAGAGCGACTAAAAAGAGAAGAGAGAGAGAGATGAAGTTATTGAAAACCACGGCCTAAAATAAGTACTGGATGAGAATTTATTAATCTAGATAAGCCACAAATCGCATAAAAAATTTGAATGTGAAACTAAAGATGTTTGAACATGAACACATTTTTTTTCTACAGAGTAAAAAACTGTTTCTCTGATTCAATATTAATTTATGTTGCGATAATCGATACCCATAGATAACCAATATGAAAAGCTAGTTATACCCCATCAATAACACATAAATGATTAAGGGGAAAAGACCCCATAAGACTGGATGGCAACGTAACAATAAAATTGATTCATGATCCGCAGTTACCGTAGAAATATGTTGACATGTTCAATTATCTATGGCGCCTTTTTGATAAGCCAATGGCTTGGATGGAATCGACATAAATAATATATTTTTTTACTATTAACTAAACTTAAGAAGTTGGTTTATTACAATGTAAGTTTAAAAACATTCAAACTCAAACTTACCATGGCTAGACACAACTTGTAATCTCAAACCAGGCTAAGCGCACATTATAGTCAATACACCTGATTAACGTATTTTCATATTTCTATATACAAACAGGAATAACTAAACTAAGCCTAAATACAGAACAAAAATCATATTCGTCATTTAAAATAACTATCAAAACTCATACAACATGCAAATAGTACGTACAAAACCAAAGTCGAATATTCAACCGCAAGGACACAGTGACTTCGAAATTTCACTTTTCTTCTTTGATATTTAACCGTGATGTTTTCAATGTAAATAATTTGACCTAGTATAACTTACAAGAAGCACAAACGCATTTAAATATTTATAGTAAATGCTAAAGCTATTGTCACTAAATGCAAATGTTGGTACTTGCTAGTTAGGTAGCTGAATAATGACAGTGTGTGTGACGGATCAAGGATGGCCAGTTTTCGGGACATTGTGTTAAGTCGCGAATGCAAATTAATGTATGTCACATGTTTTGCTAATGATTATTTTGTTCTGGAAAACCTGTTTCTTCAAGGTATGCCGTTTAAAAATTAATTTGCTACTGTTTATACTTCTTCCTACTTGCATAACTGTGTGAATAAAAATGTATTTGTGTGTCTGTGGCAATATTTTGGCATTTCTACATTATTTTCCGAAATCTTTTTCTTTTTGCGATTATGATGATATGATAAAAGACCAGTTAGAATAGTAGTGTTGATTTAGTTTCTTGACAACAGACGTTCTACTTCTGTTCCTATTCAGTCTCTTTAAATGCAAATCCTCATATGTAATGTTAACCACTGATCATCAAGTGATCCATCAACTTGTTTGCTCCATTCAAAACAAATTTACATAGATGAAATTGGTTTCCGTCTTTTCTTCTGAAAGTTCTCAGAAAAGCTCGATCCACTATCAACTGTGACAAAGAGTATCTCAAATAAATTTATATAAAAAGGTAAAAATACTGTCGGTAAATGACAACCGAGTTGAGTCGTTTTGCCAGCGCATTTATACAGGGTGGTTGGAAACAGTTCGTGTAATAAAACAGGGAACGTAGCGCCACCTGTGCCCGAACACTCGTAAATTCTCAAATCATTTGTGTGATTGTTGGATTCGATTGACAGACGGGCGATTTTTACCTTGAAATTAGTTATAGTCCGTGACCTATTTTTAGTTTGACTAATATCTATGTAATGACGTGATATGGACGATTCACGATGAGCAATTAAATAGTAAACTAAGCAAAATGAGTACAAAAAGACAAAATAAAGATTGACATTGTATTTGACTTCTTTGAAAACCCATTAGGTCTAAACGTCACTAAACGTCCATCGTAAAATATTTAGTGACGTTCATCTACGTCATTATCAAACAATGTTTTCTTTAAATAAAGAACAGAAAAATAGCTTTAGCCCGCCAATAAAAATAAAAAGATACAAGTTATGGTAATCGTATTTGGTTTATTAACGTTTAATGACGTAATTTTTGATAGTTAAAATAGCGTCCAATTCGTACAAATCTTTTGTAGGTCAATTGAAGATATGTATTGCATTTATTAGGAGAATGATCCGACATTCATAGTGTGACACCATGTTATTCTTAGTCTTACACTTCGGTACTTAAAACAATTAACTTTCCAAAAAAAATAACATAAGGCAAACGGTTATGTTTTAATTATCTATAAAAATGGTAAATGTTTGGAGAATCAAATCTTGAGATTGAATCCTTACAAGTTTGTACGGAACCGGAGGTACTCAAACCCGGCTCGCACTTATTCGATTTCATTGGTATGATTGCTTTATAATACGATCGTAACAACTCAAATCTATTTCCAAGTAACAGTTTTGCGGTATAGATGGCAAACGAGTAGACGTATCACCAGATCGTAAGCGATTACCGCCGCCCATGGACACTCTAGCATGGATACATAAGCAAGACCAAAGCCGTTATAAGTGCGTTGCCGACCTTTGGGGGATGGGGAAAGGGATGTGGGGAGGGGTTGGGGTATGGGCCTCCGGTATCCTCACTCACTCGGTGAAACACAGCGCAAGCGCTATTACACACCGGTTTTCTGTGAGGCCGTGGTACTCCGGTCTAACCGGCCATTTGTGCCGAAGCGTGGCTCTCCCACGGTACTAAGAAAACTGAATAGCTACGTCATCTACATTCAGGAAACGTTATTTGACGTCAAGTATTTTTCTTAGTTGCCATGTGCTCTGCTGTAATGATGATCATAGTACTGACTAAGCTCTCCTAACTAGAACATCGGTGACCATCCAACCGCAAAAGGTTGCCAAGAAAAACCGCAGCGTTTGTTACGCCCGTATGTAGAGGTCGCCCTTAAATATCGCCAACTCATCGCGGCGGCTGTGATGATGCAATACCTTCCAATATAAGGACCCTAAGGACCCAAGGTAACTGGAGCAGAAGTTTTGGCGTTGTCAATAAGGGAATAGTTTCAAGAAACTTTGCTACAAATTGTTTGAAGTTGCAACATCCTAACTTCTCATTGGTGTATATTACTTACTTATGTACATACTCTCGCGTCTTCGCCTGTCCGGATATAGGTGATAGGCTAAGATATTAATAGGTATGGACTAGGATAAAAAAAACACACAGAGCACACAAGAAAAGAGCACACAAACTCAGAAAATTTGTGGATCACACGAAGTATTGCCCCATGTGAAGTTCTAAGCCACAACACTTAGCATCGCAGAAAGTGACGTGATGACCGCTAGAACTGCTTCGCCATCCTTCGTGCAGTCGTACTTAACACATTTAATTCGTTAAAATTTGAACTTACCATTTATGAAGGTACTATCAACTGGTAAGATAGAAATAAAACTCAAGAGTTGCCCTAAATAAGAAAAGTAAGTAAAAAGGTAACAAAATGGGTAGAAAGGGATGGAGGGACTCAAGTAGTATTAAACATAACATTAATGAATTAGGTCTGCTTGTTTGTTATTCCTTGTGAGCCCACTTCCCTGTTAGCTGGCATTAAGCCAAGAGAAACGAAATCTAGGCGACATGTGTTTTGCAGTTCAGACCAGTTGCTGAGGTGACGAAATCTTTGGGTGTTCGCATTTCACTTTTATAAAAGTCAAAGCTGTCTGCTTACACCTGCACATTAATTAATAATTACGGTTAATGACATTTAAAGACTCCATTAAACTAGGCGGTAATAAAGATTTGGCGGCGGTAATTTCTAAATACGATATCTTTTACAATCTAGGATAAAGTTAAAATTTATGCTTAGTGTTTTTTACGGTTAATATCGTTTTCAATATTACCAAAGCTGATGAAAGAACCAAGATGAAATTTAAAAAACTTACCGTTTTTAGATACTTTTAACAGTTGAGAACAATGCATCAAAAAGAGAATTTTGTAAAACTTTTAAACGCAGAAGTTCACAGTATGTGCATATTATCAGTGGAGGATAAAATAAATTTTGCACGCTTTTCTATTTATCTATTCGTATGTCTCTATGTGAAGTACTTAAAACTTAGTTTTTTCGATTTTTTTAAAGTCATGTAATGAATTTTGGTAAAAATATTTCAAAGCAACTCAATTTTAAAACTCTTAGTAACGATATTTTCTTATTCTTTAAGTCTAGCAATTGTAGTCAAGCTAAATGATTGGAATTTTATATGCTTAACAACTACCCAGTTACACTTTGAAGATTATACTTGAGATAAAAACAGAACGGCTAGAATAGTAACGTTCTGTAACATACATAGTTCTCAAAGACGAGAATGGCGGCATAGCACGTAAATACATTAAGATAACATTCACAGGATTATACACAATTCTTTTGCATAATTTTCAACATCATGTCAATATTGACGTGGCTTAGTTTGACGTCAAACCGATATAATACTCGGTCAGTTAATTGAATCAGTCCCTAAGCACGTACCAAAAGAAATAAAGATATTTTTTTTTAACCAAAGCTAATTATTTAAATGTATTACGTACACCAGTGCATCCAGGTAGCACGCACTGGTTTATGACATGATGACGACTGGACACTCAGCATTGGACTGCTCCACAAGTTTAAAATAGCTCACCATACAATGTTCGGTGTTTCATTAACATTGATTAAATTAAAACTACGCGAATACTTTATTGGGTTTCTTATTTCTGGGTTGGCTTTTTGAAGAAAGAACCATAGTTTTGACTCGGCCTGTTCATACAGACGGCATACGAGCCCCAACTATTGTGAACAACAAGGATGAAGACTACAGATATAATTAGGATTCACGAATAAAATCATTGATACTCTTGTACAAGTCAATTATTTTAGTACAATTATTAATGTATTTACTCGTAAGTAATTGCTTAAAGGATATACTTAAAGACTAATAAGCATGTTTCTAAAGTCAACTCAACTTTCCATTTCAATCCAGCGTGTACACACTTCATACACACTGCAGACATAAAAACTAGTTGAACAGGACACTTTCTAGCGAGATCACACCAGGTCACGTGCAGCCAGTTTTAATATTACTATTTTACATTCGTTTTTTTTACATTTATAACTTCTCACTTTACAGTGATGGACGTCTGAACAGAACCTTTTATTTGGGAACTGAATTGCTGGCTTACCATTTTATTAATGCTATAAAGATGGAGGGTTTGGTTGAACACACTATTCTTAAGAACTACTCGTTATTTAAATTTAAGAAGTCTTCTAGTATTTTACTACTGAGTTATCAAGAAAAGCCATATACACTTAGAGTATACATAGGCAAGTCTAAGCATATACAATACTAGCTTTGCCCATTGTTCCAACCGTATATTTAGCAGTTATCACGATACAAAGTAGCATAAGTCCTTCTCCAAGGTCCTATTTATCTCTATAACGAAATTAATCCAAATCTATTTAGCGCTTTAGACATGAAAGTATAGCAGACAGATAGACAGACGTAGTTATTTCCGAATTTAAAACATCATATTACAAGCAATAGAAAATATTAATGAAAACTATTCCAAAAGCAGAGAAAATTAAAGAAATTCCGCGGATGTATATTATAGAGAGGTACAATTTGTGAATTTGTACACAGCATGTAAATTGTCCACAAAAGTAATATAATAACATATTACAAAGGTTCTTTGACATTTAAGTCGGATAATTTCCTTCCAGTTCCACCACAACCTTGCACACTAACTCCCGTTTTCCTTCAACCGTATCTAAGCTAAATGATCACAGCATAGCAACTCGATATCATTGTATATTTATTGTACAAACAGTGACATTATATCTAACAGATTTATTTGTATATGTTATATTTAATTTACACAATTTGACCAAATTTGTGACCAATTAGAGCTTAGAACGCAGTCGATCATAATTTAGCAGTTCCAAGAAAAATACATACGAATACATATATGTAACGTGCATAAGCAGATGTAATAAGAAAATCTGTGAAAAAAGTCTGTATTACCATCTCTATCTCTCTATCTTATTATTAACACGGATTTGTAGTTTATTTTCTAAATATACCGTGGAAGAGCCACGCCTCAGCATGAATGGGCCGGCTCGACCGGAGTGATACCACGGCCTCACATAAAACCGGTGCGAAATAGCGCTTGCGCTGTGTTTTACCGAGTGAGTAAAGATACCGGAGGCCCATACCCCAACCCCTCCCTACATCCCTTTCCCCATCACGCAAAGGTCGGCAACGCACTTGTGACGCCTCTGGTGTTGCGGGTGTCCATGGCTGGCGGTAATCGATTACCACCAGGTGATACGTCTGCTCGTTTGCCAAACCTGTAACATAAAAAAAAGAAAAAAAAATCTAACTCAAAATTACACTTCTTCTAATTGTCGTATTGAAATTAGAACTTGCATTTTGTAGTTTGCATGTAACGTTTGATATTTTGGAGCTGATCTAACGATAATGCTAGAAGACTACTACATTACACCATTACTTATTCATTTAAATACTGACTCCTTAGCCCAGAGCTGCGCAGCAAACTAAACTAATTAAGATCCAGCTTAAAACTGTCAAAGTACGGTGCTCACAAACTTCCAGCAAGACTAAGACAATAGAACCTAAACATAAGACTTAGCGATAATAGTTATGATGGCCTACGACCTCGAGGATCGAGAATATTCTCCACCAGCCATGTTTGGCGGTATAGTGTCGCACAGCAACACCCGCTTACTCAGAAACCAAACCGTTCTCGTCTCGCCTACAATTTACAAAACACTGGCTTCTGGGAATTTAATGTTTTGTAACAATACCGATTATATATCTGCATTGAGCATTCAGATCAGCTGTGCGATGTCGTGGCGATGCAGTGACGAGATATCACCGTCATTGCTCATGAACGCACTCGTGTTCAGACCTGTTCATGATGAGAGTTTCTAAATTGACGTGATCATATTTATCATTTACACTGTTAGAATATTTTACATTTTACGGAATTATATTTTTATTTTCTAACAAAAAGGAGTTTCTATTTGAAGAAGCGAAAACTGAGACTTAGATATTTTGTAAGGCTTAAATCTATAAAACCGGAATGTATAATTTTAAAGGAATTTTCTTGATTCAAGTAAAATATCGTTTGAGCGATTTTTAGTTATCATTTATTACAAAAATGTACAATGATATGCGGTCAAGCGCGAGTCGGGTCATCCACATAGTCATCGAGGTGATTGTCCTGTAATTGTATCGTGTATGACTTACACGTTAAGTCACATTATGAAATGTTACTATTCAGAAACGTTGGGAGGTCCTTGCAAACTTTTTGCACAACTTGACGAATGGGGTGGGTAATATTTTGGAGTTTAAATATTATTGAGTCATTTATGAAGTTATATGAGACTTAAAACTGTTTAAGCAATTATAAACGTAAATTGCACGGTTAGAATGAGAAAACATTTAATTAAGAAACTAAAGTGATAAGTTATTTGCCGTAGGTACAATCGTTTCAGGATTACTTTGATATACCTACTACTTAACCCGCTGACTCACATTGAGTTGCTAAAATATAAATATTACCTAGTATAAAAACTCAATTCAGAGCAAAGTTTTGAAAATAATTAAATTTTTTGGACAACTACTTGTTTTCCTTGGCCTGATAATCTTCTCAAGAAGACCATAAAACAAAGAATTACTGAAATCGGCCTCATCCTGCTCAACTCATGAGCTTACAATTTTTTTAATTTATGTATACATATATATATATCTTTATTTATATAGTCTAAATATATCAATTGTTACATCAGCTATTTAGTATCACCAAATTTGTTGATCCCAAACGTAGTATATTTTATCATTAACCTCGTCTACAGCAACGTAAGACATCTAAAAACTCATTTTAATTATACCTAGAATTTGTATTTGTACAAAATACATATAGTCGAAATTCTTTAAATATCACACCAAATTTATAGTCACGATAACCGACTTCAAAAAAAAACTGACTTCCAACGCGTCTACGTCATATTGGATAGTAATAAATGATATGTATTTAATCATTTCTTAATTTTACTCTAATGACCGAACGGTACATATTTTCCCATCAAATAAAAAATAATCATAGCTAACAGTTCTGGGGTATCACACGTTAAAAGAACCTTTACGGCCGAATTAAGAAATGCCACGTTATTTTTAAACCGTCAATAAAAAGAAGATATTCATTGCACATTCTGACACAACAACATTTTATGAAGATTTTATTTGACGACAGGAATTTAGATAGTCGTCAAAACAATGTCTTCTCCTAACAATTACTTACTGTATCAAGAGGCTATAAAATTTATTTTTAATCATAGCGATGAAACATTGTAGCTACTCCGGAAATTCCCGGACGCTCTGCAAACAGTCGCTGCGTGGTGCAATACATTTAATTATTGTGATATATATATGAGTATAATATCTTATACTATCACGTTATAGGTAGGTATTGCAACATGTCTAAACAGGAGTCAGGTGCCGCGTCATAACCTTTTGGTATACAAGAGCCCTGACTAATTTTCCTCACATTTTATTTCAGTATAAAATTGATAAGACTATATCGCTTTATCTGTGTGATGTCATAATTTACAGACGGAATTACCGATTTGGATGGATTTTCACTAGGAAAGAGATAACTTAGGGAGTTTAGCTCAGTTTGTTTGATAAATTCAGTAAAAAGTGTTTCAAAAATGAATACTTTCTAACAATATTTCCTTGAAAATCCTTTAAAACACAAGATAAGATTAAGACATAAAGTTTAAAGAGAAGGACTTTATAGAATCGACGGATTACTTTGTTAACTTTTGTGCCTAAGTTTAGGACAAAAAAATTATGACAAACAAAACTCCAAAAACTAGTCGCTAACTCGTAGCTTACCGTAATATAGATTAGTTGTAATTTACTAGAATGTATTGTTGAAATAAATTCCGAATATGTAGGTATATAAGTTTAAAGGTTATCGAAATACCGTTGAACAAAACAACATATTGATTTACATCACATTATAAACCACCTTCTAGAAGTTTCTCTTCAATGGTAGGTAGCTCTGCACATTTGGTTTTATTTAATGATTTGAAAAGTAATCACTACACTTTTAAAGACATGCATTTAGTTCTACGACCAGGTCTTCTTAATGTTTTTTTGGTAGTAGCTTTATAGTTGTGAAATCTGGTATTGTTCAAGACCAACCACGTGGCTTACACATGCAAGGGTTCGATGGTCTGCAAGACTTCCATTTTAAAACCTAATAGATAATATAGTCGAAAATAACTTTACTATAAATGTAACAGTCATTGTCATAGTTATTCTTTCGAGATAGTGGAAATATCATAAGATAACATTATTTTCATCAGATTACAGTTCTGTATCAAGCCTATGTTGACGCATTTTCTAAATATAAAGTTATAACTTTCTAGAATGTGGAAAATCTGATGAAGCAGCAATTATTGCACTGGGCAAGCCGGTTATGTACTAAGGTTAAGGTTGATTGTAAAATTTTGTACATTATTTTGTACATACAAAATAATCTAGAAATACACATTACAATACATTACTTTGTATGTACAAAATAATGTACAAATAGTTATTTTACTGGTCATCGTTATAAGTTCTTGGAGGTACAGAGTAAGTTATTAATTAAAATAAAGGGGCCAAGTGCGAGTCGTACTCGCCCATGAAGGGTTCCGCAGCAGCAAGTAACAGATATAATTTTTATTTCATTTTTATATTTGTGTTGATTGAATGAAAGGTAAATTGCAGTTTATGATTAATGACGTATTAAAAAAAACTACTTACTTGATTTCGTTCAAACCGAGTTTCGGTGGAAGTTTGCATCGTAATGTACAATATTTTTTTTTACTTTATCATTCTCTTATTTTAGAAATTACAGCGGGGACACATACATTTTTTTTATATTCTGCCAATATGACGGTACTCTGGCTGATGGAAACCATAAGCAGAGACCAAGAGTGGTGGTCACCATACTCATTGCTCGTACAGACAATGCAACGATGCAGCATAGTGACCCACACTATGGCGGCCTAGTGATACTTCTGCATCATTGGGCCTCCGGTCTCACACTCACCAACGAAACACGACAGCATGAACGCTGTCATTTTACGCTGATCTTCTGTGCGAGGGTAGTCCCGCCCCGATCGAGCCGGCCCGACCGTGCTGAAATCAGCGTGGCTCTATTACCTGTTAAACTCTCGCGCAAACTATTCAGTTTAGAAAAAAATTTTTTTTTGAGTTTCAGTTCTAAGTATGGGGACCCCCAAAATTTATTGTTATTTTTCAACTTTATGTGAAAATCTTAATGCTGTTCACAGAATACATCTACTTACCAAGTTTCAACATTATAGTTTTTATAGTTTCGGAAAAAAGCTCTGACAAAGGGACGGACATATAGACGAATCTATAAGGGTTCCGTTTTTTTGCCTTTGGCACGGAACCCTAAAAAGGGATGATTTCAAATTGACGAGTTAATGGAAAATAAGCGAAATTAAAGTTTCAAGCTTATTTTGAAATGTAACATAAAATATTATTCCTATGGTCTAAGGGCTAGTTACAACAATAAATATCAGAAAGAAAACATTCCTGTCTTAATTTTTCAATTGTATTAAAATTGCGTTTGCAATGGATGTATATGTACTAAGGCTCGTCTGCTACTTTTCTCATTCGATTCGTAATTTCAGTCCTAATTTTTCATTGGACACTTGCTATACCACCTGTCCCTCCTTTGTCCTGTCTTAAAACGTATACTTCTATCAAAGAAACTTTTCTTCAATTTAGCTACGTCCCTAAAAAAATCAGCCCCAAAAAAGAAGGAAAATGTCATGTAAAAGTGAATTGCAATATTTTCCGTTGGCCATTGAGTACGTCATTAACGATAAGTTTTTATAGTTGCGATATAATGTATTACTCATAACTACAAATATACCTATAGCACGAAATATAATTCGTATTGTAACAGAGCCCACCTAGAGACAGAACGAAAGGTCGGTGTGCATATGTGAGTCATATCGCGAGCAAACCGCGTCCGCTTTATTTCAGTTAAATATTCATGCTCAAAGTCCGGTGTTCGAATCCAACGTCAGATGTTTTATGTAATAAAGAAAGAATGATGATTCATTGAATAAATTAGTTTTATTAGAGCATGGTCAACGCTGCTTTGTTTCGATGGTCAAGTTGTTTTTTAACTTTTTTTTTCGGATTTGCAAAACTACGTTAAATAGTGAGTAATTAATGCAATAACGGCCTTGAGGAAAACATTTAGTTTAAATATTATACGAGTTATTAAGTTCACTGAGAGACATATATTTTATGTATGTTTTTGGCTTGCTTTATTTCCGGGAATAAAAATAACGATATCAAAATGTCACTTGTCATTGATATAATTTAGATGACAACTTGCATTAATTTATATTTAATATAGTGTTTTTATAAAAAAGAGGGAAAAATTGAGATGTGAATTCCCACAAAAATGTTTTTGGTTATTTTTATTATTCACTAGTTTTTGCCGTAGTATCGTTCGTGGGGAAGTACTTTTACATAAATAGAGAACATTCTGCCTGAATTTGTTGCTGGAGAAATTGTCTATTGTTGTATTTCTTATGATAATCTTATAGATACATTACAGCATTCTAAAGAAGCAAATAAGTAAACAACAAACGGACAGATACAGATGACTCTCTTAAATAATTTAATTTCATACAGAAATATAAAATTTTTATTTTCCTATTCTCAAAATGAGTGATTTTCTATCATTTGACATTTGTCTGTCCGTTTTATATTTTTTCGATGATTTAGATAATCAACATAAGAGTTAACGACTTGATTTAAAATAACGCGTGATGTCATACCTATTATTTAACACAAAGTTGTACAAATCTTATGTTTTTATTACTCTATGTGATAACACAAAGATAAAATATACATAAGAATTTAATAATAACATATATTTTTGTCTTTTTTTTAAATAAAAAAGCTGTTATTACCACTAGTTTATATTTATCTCTTAGTTCTTCACCACAATGAGGGTGTATTTTTCTTATAATTTGACTTTACGTACGAACAAATAATCTTAGAAATTTAGCGGGAGAGCCACGCTTCGTGATGCCTCACAGAAAACCGGTGTGAAACAGCGCTTGGACTATGTTTCACCGAGTGGGTAAGGATACCCCAACCCCTTCCCTCATCCTTCTCCCCATCCTCCAAAGGTCAGCAACGCACTTGTGACGTCTCTGGTGTTGCGGGTGTCCATGGGCGGCGACAATCGCTTACCATCAGGCCATAAAAAAATTTTTAGAGTAGATTTTGTAAAAACTTCTGTTTTGTTGGTTGAAAATTTCATCGTCATCAACCATTACTTTTACTCAGCGTCTAGTGTTGAACATTGGCCGAGGAATATCGAAGTATATCGCTCTATAAACATTAACAAAGAATAGCCCGTCCGTCCATTTGTGTGGTGAGGGATAAGAATTCGGAGTGTCACCACTCACTATCCTAATTCATCTCATGGCGTGGTTGTCGTAAAAGTCGACCATACTGAATACAAACCGTCACACTAGTCCCATTGTGTAGTCGCATGATGGGACAGTTGAGACTTTTGGTCACAGTAGTCGCATGGAACAAGTAACACTGGTGTTTCAGTCCCAGAAGTCCTATTACCATCTACACAATGGGACCAGTGGGTCCGGCCAACCTGGAATAGTACCTAGCGAAAAACCTGGTACAGCAGAAAATTCAAGAACCAACATTAGACTATTAAAGGTGATCATCATGAGAGTGTAAAAACGAACTATATTACGCAACTATTAATTTCAATTTCAAATAAACTCTTTTAACAGTCATCAGAGCTGTACAATCAATGAGTAGGGGGAAGTCAACGAGTCGGTTTTCACGTCCTTACCGCTTACAGGCTGACGCAATAGCCGTCAAACATGGCAGTGACTGTATTTTGAACTAATTCTACACATCACGGCTTCGTAGCCTCGTAGCTGCATATTTATATTCCTCCCTCTTCTTATTAATATCGACGTAGGAAAGCATATTTGCTGTAAGTAGACAAAATACCTAAAGTGACTTTTTACCATCATTAGAATCAGAAAAAAAAGCCGCATCGACTGAACCGGGTCCTGTGGCTCTACGATGAAAAAAAAATTACATACGCCGTTGAAAACGCCTGCACTTATATTTTTTTTAGTAAGATTAAATGCTGTATGTAGGCTAAAGTCCAGTCATTTTAGACATTTTATACTTACAGCAAAAGAAAGACTGCATTTTTTGCTTTACAAATACTTACTTCTTCCCATTTAAAAACTTTACGCTACTTACAGCATATTTGCGGTGTGTGATTTTTACATTCGTTTACTTACAGCAAGTTTAGGGAACCTATCGTTTTAGTTTTCGTTATTTACAGCAAATCATCACGTATTTTTAGACACACGGTTTTTATCGGATAATGCATTTTGATAAATCATTTATATTTCTTCTACTCTAAAAGGGTGACTGCGAAGGCCAGCACGTGTTGTGCTGTAGAGGAATGGAGAAGGGGGACCAGTTGGAAGAGCTCTTCAGAACACTCTCCATGATACAGGCGATAGAGGACTGCCATAGAGGCGATATCTCTTCGCAGCTGCAGAGGTTCAAGAAACTCGGTGGCTTCGGGACTACTGATGATGCGGACTGCTCGCCGCTGCAACCGATCGAAAGCGTCAAACAGATACTGTGCGGCACCATCGCATAGATGAAAACAGTACTCCCCGCACGAGCAAACCTGGGTCTTGTAGAGATGACACAGATGCCCGGGCGAGAAGAACCGTCTCACCTTGTTAAGTACACCTAACTTTCGAGAGGCCGCTTTAATGACGCTTTCGATGTTCTCACGCATGTTGAGGTCATGGCAGACATCCATACCCAGGATACCGAGCTTATCTTGTAGGGGCAGTTGAGTGTTCCGAAAAGTGAAGGGAAGGAAGGGAGACTTTTTGGTAGATAACGCGCACACCTGTGTTTTCTTGGCGTTAAACTCGACCAGATTCTCAGTGCCCCATTGAGAGATGCGGCTTAGGACCAGGTCGAGCTCAGCGACAAAATCCCGTCGCTTATCCTCAACATCTGCAGACTTGGCTGTAGGGTGACCAAAATATCGCCCATGAACTGTACTGTCGTCTGCATAGCAATGTATATTGCCTAGGGCCAACATGTCATTGATATGCAGAAGAAACAGCGTGTAACAAAGGACCTTACTGCGGCGCTGGTGCTGGAATGCGGAGACCCATGTGCAGAGTTTGGGAGGCAGGCCGACTGCGGGAAGTTTGGAGAGAAGCGAGCGGTGCCAAACCCTATCAAAAGCTTTGGCCATGTCGAGGCTAATGGCCAAGGACTCCCCATGACCATCAATAGCTTCACCCCAAAGGTGAGTGACATACGCTAGAAGATCACCCGTGGATCGGTTCGGCCTAAAGCCATATTACCGATCATTGAGCAAGGAGTGATCTTACAGGTAGAGGACCAATTGCTTGTTGATGATCCGTTCGAGCACCTTTCAGGCAATGGAAGTTACGGCTATAGGTCGGTAATCAGCCGGGTCTGAACGGTCACCTTTTTTGGGGATAGGTTGAATGTTCGCCTCTCTTCAAGCCCCCGGAACAAGTCCTGAGGAATAGGACAGGCGGTACAAGGGTGTCAGTACGGGAGACAACTCTGGTGCGTAGTTCTTGAGTCCTCCCGGAAATGATCGCCTGGTCCCACCGTCCGGTCACCAACCGGCACGACGAGCCACTCCGTGGATTATGCGCGACCTGACGGGGCAGCCTCCCAGCGTGGTTAGCCGTGGCCCAACCCCTCTCTATGCCGCGGGCGGCCAGCGGCACCACCGTTTCTACGGGTCTCCCTAGCCGACGGTTCAATCCAACCTTACTATGACTTCGCGAGCACTCTTTCGCTCACACACTTATCACGTTAACCGTCACCCCTGCATCTATGGGCCTCCAGTCTCGCACTCACCAACGAAACACGACAGCACGAATGCTGTCATTTTAGGTTGGTCTTCTGTGCGAGGGTAGTCCCGCCCCGGTCGAGCCAGCCCGTTCGTGCTGAAATCAGCGTGGCTCTACTACCTTTCCCTTATTACAAGTTTTTGATTGAACACAATGTCTTCATGTTAAGTTTCAATTATAATTGTATTTTCGTTCTAAAATAAGGCAAATTGCTACTAAGTTTCTGTTTTTTACTTTTAAATAAATATTTTTTGGTTGGATACAATGTTTTTATTTAAATCTAGCGTTATTTTTTTTTTTTTTGTATTTTTTTATGTTTTATCTCTTATATATAAGAGAAAAATACTTTCTTAATTCATTGTATTGTGGAAACGAAGTTCTGGCAGTATAATTAGTTTAAAATTTTGTTTCAACAATTTAAAAGACCATAAGTAAGTTTTCCTACAATTGTAAAATAAAATAAAATAAAATAAAATAGTTATTAAATTAACCATTTACGAAATTTTATTTCAAGCAAACATTACATTACCAACTGACCCACTGCATTTCTAGATCTAATCATAATTATAAATTTAATCTTACATCTTGAATTGCAGTACCCACATAAATAAATTTACTGCATACAGCACATTTACCGCCTGTAAATTGATAATATTTCCATCTACGCGTACATTTTTCTTCCTTAGTTACAGCGTTTTAAAGGTATGTGATTTAAAAAACTGATTGCTGTAACTAGCCAAACACATACTTATAGTAACTTTGGATAAAAAGTTTACATTACAAATGGTGACTGGCAATTAAATAAACCTATGTTCCAAAAATGGTAGCAGTATCATGGATAGGTCAGAAACTATTAATTTTTTTCCGAAATCAAAAAAGTTTTTTGGCCCTGGTGAACAATTGCAATATGCCTACTTACAGCAAATATGCATTCCTACGTCGATATGTTTTGGGAAAATTATAAGAGCCGCTTTTTCTTTTTTATCTAAAACTATATTAATTTTTATAATATTGATTATAAGTCACTAAAAGTCACATGCAATATAATCTTCCTATTTTGGAGTACGATAGCATGATATTATCATCAATAATATTATATACTCAGGAAACAGATGTTATGTAATATACTACGTAAGTTTGAATATCTACGAGAGAGTTTCCCCCCTTTCTCTCCCATTTAATACTGCAAGACAGACACGGATACTTAAGTCACTCAAGCCATCTATATGGTATAGATGAGTTATGTCTTCATAATAAAGGAGGATTTTTACATTATTAGGTGAACCAAGATGAAACAAAATTTAATATATTTAATGAAATTTACATCTATATCAAAGTTATGAAGTTTGTTCTCTTAACGTGACCTCTATAAAAGTCTATAATAATTCATGTTCTTAATGCCCTCAATCACAGCGTTCAGATACCATTCAACTTTTATTGCAGCAAATTATGAGATCATAAATTACTCGTGCAATAAACAATCAATTAAAACACAATTATTTAAATGTGTTAAACTAGAAGCGAATAAAGCCAATGTTATTAACCGATTGCAGATTAATAGACGTGAACGCTAATGGCGGCCGACTACGTGACTTCAGACTTGTAGCTACTAGATATTCTAGATCAACGAACGTCTAATGAAAGTAAAATAGTCGAAGTATTGTTGCCATAACTGCTCCTCTTATTACTATTACGCAAGGAAGACCCAATATAATAATAAGCTTACATATTTCACACACGGACCCCAAACTAGAGTAACCGGACTAAACCGATTTACACCGATTTTAATAAATTTGGCATGGCACTTTAATTTTTGAGAAAGGGCATTGCCTTTTTGACGCTATAACCGAGATACACGCGAGCGAAGCCGTAGGCAAAAGCTAATATTTATGTTCTTCTAAATACATACTTATTATAGATTTAATAAAGCCAGGCACAGGATTATTTACAAATTTATAAAGTGTATTCAATGTGAGTTTATCGGGTGGAAGATCTATGCACAGATTAGCTTGTAGCTGTCATCACTCGCGTGGTTCTAAACTCTAGTTTTTGGGTTTTCTAATGTATTTGGTAAAATATATATTTATATACCCACGTCATTTGGAAAACGATTGCTATTCCGCATCCGATCGCTTGCTTATTCCTCGTAAGCTCGTCAAATTTATCAATGATGGTTGAATATGTGTTTAATCGCTCTTAAAAAATATTTCATGTCGCCAAACAATACCATGATTACCAAATAACTACCTTGAAAAATAGGAATTGTTTTTTTTTAACTTGAAGTCAAACTGGGGGTTTCACTGCCTCATTGGCGCAGTGGTAACGTATGTGACTGTTGTGCTTGAGGTCTCGGGTTCGATTCCCGGGTCGGATCAAATATTTGTATGATCTGCAAATATTTGTTTCGGAGTTTGGGTGTATTCTATGTATAATATGTATGTATTTATATCAGTTGTCTATTACCCATAACACAGCTATGCTTAGCTTGGGACTGGATGGCGTTTGTGTTAGATGTCCAAAATATTTATTTATTATTTAAACACGATATGTGTTTTTTTTTCAAATCTCTTTTCAAATTACTGAGTTCTAGTTGTAATAAACATACAACTGTTTAGAGAACGAGAACGTTTTTAGGGTTCGGTAGTAGGACTAGTAATTTCACGTCTACATTTGTCTAGCTTAGAGACTTTTAGTACCTACTAGAAAGCTGTAATTTTACATGGGTATATTAAAGTAATCACTCTCAATATTGTGATAAAATGAAAATTTGGAAAGACAATGACACCTCACGACATTTTCTGCCAGACACACGTGTTCGCACGTAATCTCACAATTTCATCATCCCGCTTAGCAACAGCTTGACAACCAATGAGTCAATCTCTTGTCGTCACTGCACATGTGTCACGAACTCACCTCATGGACATTGGTTTCCGTTAAGGCTTACTCCACGAATTTGCTTGATAACGATATATACCTAACTGTATGATTGATCGATATTCATATATCTACCTATGTGTAACCAGTGGTGTTAAGATATGTTTGTGAAAAGGGTTTTATTAACTAAAATGGTTTCGAAACCAGTAACTTTTATTATTTAGAACAAGTGTTATCTTAATTATAACATTTTATAGTGTGTTTTGTTTTATGGAAAAACACATTCTCATTTTCGTGAGTGTGAAAGACATTGTAGTTTTTAAAGATTTGCACATGGCTTGTTCATCATCTTCGTCAGTCTATCGCATCGCAGTCAACTGCTGGATATAGGCACAGGCACCTCTGAAAATATTGCGATGGTTTATTTTTTTTTATTTTCATATAATTTTGACTGTTAAACATAAGCTGTTCCCCGTCAGAACAGATGTTATGTAATGAGCATGATCATGTTTTCTATATGTTTAAGGTTCTGAGTTGACTTTGTCGTGACGTCACACGATTGGATGTGCCGTCTGCGCATGTAAAAAAATAATTATAATAATGATTGCGAGAATATTAATTATATTTCATAACGAAACAATGATATCAGCTCATATTTTTTATTATTTATATAAGTAATATTACATTGTTGTTTTAAAATATATTGTTATTTAATAGCGTACACTTTTGTATTCAAAATTATATTCGGTCTATTGCTGTAATATCGTACTTTTTTCTCAAAGGCTAACAACCCGCTTGTCGTTTTTGAGTTCATAGTGCTTCAGAGGTATCGGTGGTCACTTTCCATCAGAGTGCTCGTTTGCTTGCTCTATCACAGGAAAAAAACTGTTATACAAAGTAGAATATTCAAATGGACGTACTCAGCAGAGTGCAGACAGAACAGGTAAGCGTTGACGGGTCGCAAGAAGTACTCCTGAAACCTACTCCTTCTGGGTCGCAAATTCCAGGCGCTGTCACAGTTGCATGTGTGCATCTATCATGCAAAGGACCTAAATGGTGAGTCTATACATGGATAAGAAATGGGCATCAATTTGATTCAAGAATTTTTAACCTTCTATCACATCACACTAACAGCTTTTAGTAGCCAACAGCTGGAATTAGGGTCTCTCCGCAGAAAAGAGTTTTTGCGTACTATACCACACAGACGAGTTTGTATAGGGTTTGTTTAGAGTCTCCTTCTTTTTGTAGTGCTGTTTGTAATCTTGCGTAATTTGGTCCCTCAGTCGGCGCTTGCGATATTCACGGCATGAATAGATGTGGTGAGTGGTGACACACGGACAATCACATAAAGAAATAGTATATTCTATATTACAAGAAAAACCAATTACGTGAATATTATAATACTATTATTGTTAAAAGATAAAAATCGTCTTGGTCTTCGGTTTTCGTCACGTATGCGCCCAACAGCACAGCGCAGACAAAGACAGCAACATGACGCGATATACTGTTGCTACGCGCTCATGTCACGTTGCGCTTGCGCAGACGCTGCCGCACTCCGCCGTCATGCTCGATACCTGCTGAGCACATGGTTTTATATTATTATATGTATTTCAAGTTCTGATTGGGGAATAAATGAAAAAAGCCAATCCGAAGCCAGTCCGACCCATTAATTTCCGAAAAATTCGTATGATCAATATTCCTTTTCCCCATGCCAGAAAAACCATTTTGGACCCCTTAGGCAATGCAGTCCACGGAGCACATTTTCATCCGTTTGAAGATTATCTATTCCTTGTAAGTGTGTTAATCTAGTATAGTACAATAGTAATAACATCTGCAACATATTTAAGCTTTTTTATGGTATAGGCAAATGAGCAGACGTATCATCTGATAGTAAGCGATTACCGCCGCCCATAGACACGCGCAACACCAAAGGCGTCACAAGTGCATTGCAGACCTTTGGGTTATGGGAAAAGGGATGTGGGGAAAGGTTGGGGTATGGGCCGCCGGTGTCCTCACTCACTCGGTGAAACACAGCGCAAGCGCAATTTCACTCTGTATGTTATGCCTTCACGGCTAAACCGTTTGTTAGAGAGATAGATTGAAACTTGCAGAAGGACATAGCCTACTTTTTGTCGCCAAAACCGGAACCGCGGTAAAAAGCTTGTTTAGTTTTATAAACAAACGACATGCATATAAATAGTCAGTATTGTTAATGTATGAAACAGTCAGAGACATTTTGTTTATGTTGCTTTTTAAAATCACTAAATTGTGTTAATTCGGTTACGAACCGTTGCAAATTTTGTTCAATGTGATATTTAAATCTACCTTTACCTAACCTATCAAGGTGTAACAATGGATCTGACGTATTTCCTCATTTCTGAACCTATAGGTCATGGTTCCTTTCGTAACAACAATTAGCCAGCAGCACTGGGTCTCCGGTTATATCACTTTATATAATTTATTCCAGTTATATGTATAAAACTCAATATTTAATACTTATTTTATTTTTAACTAGCTGAACCCTGCGGTGTTTCCCGCGGACATGGCCGTACCGTGAGTAACACCGCGAAACAAAGTTAGTCTAAAGAGAAGCAGCCTAAGTTACTCCTTAGATCATCAGCTATCTGCAGTGAAAGTGAACAAATAGACATACAAAAATTGAAGAAAAAAACGTTATTTTCATACTTATGCATTTATTAAAAAGCGGTTATTTTAATATTACAAACAGACACTCCAATTTTATTTATTTGTATAGATTTTTAGAAAAAAACAACTTCCGCATCAGGAATATGCGTCCTATGTCTTATACTAATGTGAAGGCTATATTACTGTTTAGTTCCTTAAATCCATTTAGTACTTTTTGACTTGAAAAAGTAACAACATCCAAACATCCTTTCAGATTTATAATATCAGTAGTATAGGATATCCAGCTCCTGCAAACACAGAAGTTTATAACACCGGCTAAACATGATAGTTTATACAAACAGTGCTCGGCAGTTAGTTCGCCTACGTACGCGAGTGCAACAGAGGGCTATTTAAGTAACACAAGTGAATGCAACTTAATTACATAGCTGTAAAAATGGAGCTCAACTCAAACAGTTTGAATATGCGTTTGTTCCAAGTTCACGAGCAAATGGTTTAAGTTAAATTATGTAAAACTAGCTGAACCCCGCGGTTATCGTCGTTCCGCGAGTAACGCCGCGGGACAAAGTTAGTCTAAAAAAGTAGCTAAAGTTACTCCGTGGATCATCAGCTACCTGCCAGTGAAAGTCCCGTCAAAATCCGTCCAGCCGTTCCAGAGATTACCCGGAACAAATTTTTGGCATATGTACCGTGTATACATACATATGCATTAAGTAAAAAGCGGTTATTTTAATATTACAAACAGACTCTCCAATTTTATTTATTTGTATAGATTAATAAGTTAAGTTGAATGGAATATGAAAATTCTTTGAGATGTAATCTCAAGATGCAATTCCGCAATTCAAGAGATTCATTTCTACCTGTTTTTGTTTCTTATACTTTTTCTTTTATTGAAATACATCCTGTGTCGCGGGGGATTTTGCACTCAGATTTTTAGACTCAGATCAACAATTTATGGATCAACAAGTGTTGTCCCATGTGGGATTTGAACCCTCAACACTTGGTGCTGCAGAAAGCGGCGTGACGACCGTCTGAGCCAGAAGCTAGACCAACAGTGCTGTTTGTTTTTTTTGCTACTAGTAAGCTAGTTGCAATTCTAAACTGCTAATGTTCCTAATATATAAGCGCAGACTTCTATTTAATAAGATAAAACGTTGAACTAATAAGATTTAAAAACTATAAAAAGCTCATTGTTCAAAAACCATATCTTTAAACAGCCCTTCGGTGATTGTTTTAAGTTGAACATACGTGAGTTTCAAGTCGCTAACTCTTTTCACTTGTACCACGGTGACCAGTAGGCGTGTTTGTACTTAGTTTTAGTATACAACCAACGCTTCAATTCCGTTAATTACACAAATGGAGTATGTGGGAAGTGAGAAACCATCGCCACCAGGTCTAATTGACAGTTCCGGGGTTACAACGCACTAGGATAAGTCTTACTACACTTTAGACACTTGAATTGACTTGGCTTAACCTTAACTCATCAACAGACTTTATAGACCCGTGCTGGAAATAGACTGCTTCTAAAGCCGAGTCTTCACCAAACAAAAATTGGCAACTTTAGTGTTGTCTCTTGTTGCTGTGTTTCACCGAGTAAATGGGGCCGAGGATACCGGAGGTCCATATCCCAACCCCTCCCCCCATCCCCCAAAGGCTGGCAACGCAGTTGTGACACTTCTGGTGTTGCGGGTGTCCGGCGGTAATCGCCTATTACATAAAAAATACGAATATGTGTAGTCCATTAGCTTAGAAAGGTGTATCTAAGCTAATGGACTACACATATTCGTATTTTTTATGTTGATCGCGCCGACATCTATCTAAACGAATGGACTATTCTAGAGGTTGTTAGAAATTTGTTGAAATGTTTTATTTTATTTCCTTGTTCAAGTCAACTTGATCTGGTATTGTGTGGACTTATGTAGTATGACTGATCAACATTACTGGACCCTTTTAGGGCCATGTTGCTCTTTTAACCTGTCTGCACAAAAGCAACTGTCAGGTATCTATAGCTGTTAACGACTGTAAATAGCTGGCAGTTGCTGTGCTGCTGAATTAAACTATACGTAGTTTAATTTAAAAACTGACTTTTGATGGTTACTATTTACTAAAAATTAGGGGGTCTATTGAAATCTTGTTAAGACTAAAAACGCATAGTGGAAAATCTAAGAATTACTTTAAACTTATTTCGAGTATTATTTTTAGTTTTATGAAACTAAGCACTAACTTTTTGCATAACAGGAACCGTTACGAAAGGGAGCTGCCACTAAATTGAATAAGAAATCACTTCGCGTAATTAATGGGCGCTCCCCAACGAGTACATAATTTTACTTAACATAAAACTCAAGTGAGTACCAAATAACTTATGAAACTTAGAAAGAAATATGTTAAGTTATCTAATTAATTATAGTTGTACTTAATTATAACAATAATTAAACCCATGTAATACCTATCATAGTTATCTACCCATGTATACACTATAAAAACATCCAATGTAAGTAGACATCTAACGTTAAGGAATATTGAACTAACAAGGGGTCAAATTACAGTGGTTTTTGACGGTAACTTTTAATTCGAGTAATAATTTATTACAGGCTAAGTTAAAATTAAGTTAATTTATAAAACTTTGAAATAATTTACAGAAATGGTTTAGTAAATCACTTGTGTGTTCTATATTATTAGTACCTTCCTACTTTTTTTAACTTAATTATCCATATGGACTGTTAGTCTGGTAACTAATTGGTCATGGATTCGATTACCGTCAATGGCAAATGCCAAAGTGATGACATGATCAATTGTTCGGGAACAGACGGCCTTCTGTGAGGTTTTTTTTTTAATGTCTATTTGGAACATTTAACACAACTCGATCTAGCCCCGAACTAAGCAGAGCTTGTACTATGGGCTCTAGTCAACTGATATAAACACATTTTTTGTAAATAAAAAAGAAACAAAAAATAAATTATTTGGCAACAAAAGTAATAGAAAACAAAAAAAAGAAAACAATTTTGCAAGGCCAAAATGGACCCACTTCAGCATTGTGTCAGACAAAACATCTGACGCTGGTTTTCAATTAGGCCCTGTGCATAAAGCTATTATACATAAACCGCGCCATGTGTATGCAAAAAGGTGCATATTATACATAGCAAACACTTAAACTCGGAAACAAATATTTGCAGATGAGTACAAATATTTGATCCACATCTTATGCAGCATTCACAAACGCTACCACGCCACCAAGGCAGTCAATTTATTATTCCAGTTTACATCACATCACAATTTTCAGGACTCATGTTCAATTCAGACGACAATACCATAGCAGTCAACATGACGCTTCAACATTTAGGAGCAAAGTAAATGACTACAATAGCCATTCAAATTAAATATCGGATGAAATCGCAGGACACGCCTAGCTATTTACTCAAACTACCCATAATTGTTGTTTAATGTATTCTAATGGCTTTTTTAAATAAACACAAATGAAGATAAATGAATATATATGCAGCGGACAGTTTTTGGTTATGCAAGTCACGACTGGTTAAGGCTACGACTGCCCCCAACGTCCTTGAGACCTTATTTTATTTGTATTACAGGATAGAGATGGAGTGATAATAATCAAAAATTTCAACAAAAAGTTACAACCACCTTACTACTTACTTACTGTACCAAATAGAAATGGGACCACACGGGAAGCACCAGCTTTCAAATAAAAAAATAATCAAAAAATAATCATCAAAATCGGTTTACCCAGTCAAAAGTTAAGAGGTAACAAATATAAAAAATATTGTCGAATTGACAACCTCCTCCTTTTTTGTGTCGTCGTCGGTTCAAAAGAGATGGCATGATTTTTTTTTATAAAGCTGAAAAGTTTGTTTGGTTGAACGTATTACAGTATTACTACTAATTTGAAATGAAATCTTTGAGTATTGAATCACCCATTTTTTGGGGAAGGCTATATAGCTCTACGACTCAGTCCCGATTATGCAAAAGCATCACTCGAATGCCATGCTGTGGGTGGGTGTGCATTGTCTGTATTCGCAATAGGCATAGTGACCACTCTTGAAAAGCATAATGTTTATGCTTTCTACCAGGCAGAGTAGAGTCACTTTGGCAGGCCCATACATAAAAGCCACGCTTCGGCATGAATGGACCGGAATACAGAAAACGGGTGTGAAATAACGCTTGCGCTGTATTTCACCGAGTGAGTGAGGATACCGGATTACCCCCCTCCCTCCCCTCCTCACATCCCTTTCCCCACCCAGTATACCTAATATACATCATATATTCGGAAAAATAATGATTTAAGTTAATTTTAATGTTCTGTAGTAAGCCAGCGCCTTAACATATTTTTCGCATATTTAATATAACTGTCGTTTAAAAATAAAACGATTATTTATTATTAAAACCCGTTACCTAACTCTCGGAGTTTGCATCATAGCCAACTATAGAATTACAAATTGATTATTTTCAAAAAAAGAATCTGCTAGCTATAATTGTTGGCAACACCAATGATCGGATACCCGTTAGTTGAATCGATTCGCCTAGCAGCAGCTAAACGTCTGTAATTTAACTAATATGTAGTCGATAAAATACATCGAAAGATATACTTATCATAATAACGATCAAACCAGTTAACATCACATACAATTGATGATTGTATATTTCTTCATGCAAAAGAAAACAAATAGATGGCAACTTGGCTTCCTCTCACTTCTTTGTCAATGAAGATAGGCGACTGAATTTACAGAAACCATTGACTTTATAAAAATACTCGTTTAGTACATGTTTGAAAAGCGGCCAAGTACGAGTCGGACTCGCCCATGAAGGATTCCATAGCAGCAAGTAACATAATATTATAAAAGTACTTGAAGTTCGTTGTAACTTTGATCGATGCTTTAATAATAGTGTATTTGATATAATACTACTTACTAGATCCCGTTTAAACCAATTTTCGGTGGAAGTTTGCATGGTAATGTAAGTCATATATTTTTTTAGTTTTATCATTCTCTTATTGCAGAAGTTGCGGGGGGGGGACACATTTTACCACTTTGCAAGTGTCTCTCGCGCAAACTATTCAGTTTAGAATAAAAGTGATACTAGAAACTTCAATATCATTTTTGAAGACCTATCCATAGATACCTCACACGTAACGGTCTGACGAAAAAATAATTTTTGAGTTTCAGTTCTAAGTATGGGGACCCCCAAAATTTATTGTTTTTTTTCTATTTTTACAGAATACATCTTGTTACCAAGGTTCAACAGTATAGTTCTTATAGTTTCGTAAAAAAGTGGTTGTTACATACGGACGGACAGACAGACAGACATGACGAATCCATAAGGGTTCCGTTTTTTTGCTATTTGGCTACGGTACCCTAAAAATATCGTTAATTTTGTCGCTAACTTATCTAACAATCATTATTATTAAAACACAAACAGTGTTTAAAAAAAACCTAACACAAAACAACTTAGTTATATAAAACTAATTGCGTTGGTAACTTTGTAATCCTATGGAATAAGTAATTATTACTATTATAGGATTTAATGTGGTACATTGTTTTTGCTTATGTAAAATTATAATTTATAACCATACCTAAAACTATTTTTTTAAAACGGAAATGTGGTCCATTAAGACGAAGTAATCGAAATTCATGAATTCATAGAAAGTAGTATGTATTGCTATTTAAAAATTAAATTTGAAATAACAAACAATACAGAAATAAACTGGCACGAAATAACGAATAATAAAAAGTAATACAATGATATTCAAAATTGGAACTTTGGCCCTTTCAAATCAATCAGCGCGGCGCGCGTAGCAACAGCACTAGCCATTATTAAAACGTTTTTATTATATCGCTCAGCTGCCACCCTGGGGTGAGAGCGCCAGTTGTCAGCCCCTGTGACCTTGCCAACTATCCTTGGCAACTATAAATATGTAGGTAGGTACCTACTCGTTACGTACCGTGCGCTGTTAATGATGCTTAATGCTTCGTTGAGTTAGGAAAATTACTGGATTAATTCTGCTTTAGATATACTCACTGTGATGTAGCCATGTTAAATTTTATGGTTGAGGATTTATTGTTGCCTAAAGTTTTTATACGTTTAGAATGAGGTCAGACTCACTTACATTGTATAATAAGTGTATTTACTCATGTGTGTTACATAATCTAATTATATTTTTTGTGTAAATGCAATCTCTTTTTAGATATTTAGATGTTCTAGAAACAGTGAATCTCTTAGGATTTACTGGCATTACAGGTCGTTACGGACCGACCGGAGGCCTGATGATGCAGAAACATCACCACACATGGGTCACCATGTTGCATTATCAGCATTCGCAATGAGTATGGTGACCACCATTCTCGGCTTTTGCTTATGCTTTCCATCAGGCAGAGTAGTCACAGGCAGGCCCTTACATAAAAAGAAAACAAGGATGTAATGAAATAATATTGTCGTATTTTAATCGAATTCTCAAAAGGATAAGGTTTTTAATTTGACTGTGATGTTTTAAATGTTTTGCGAGTAAAAATGTTCTTCATTTGTTAAGTGATTTCATTTTCCATATTTGATATGGTACCTATAACTTCAATGTGTTTCTACACGAAAAGGAAAAAAATGTAGTGAACGCTTTGAATAAAATTTATACTTTTTGAAGTAAATTATTTACTCAGTTTAAATATTTTAAGTATCCAGTACCTACTTTTTCCTTTTGATTGGAATAAAACTATATTGTTACATTATATAAATAAGTATGTCTATACCACTATTATTTTACATACTTCACATCAAGTGAAGAAAAAAAACGTATTACACATTAAAATTGACAATCCCATTAAACCAATAATAATCAGTGGATGTCATTAAATCCTTATAATGGCCTATATAAGTATATAGCTATTATTTGACCATTGCCCTTTCAATGGTCAGAAGCAGTTACTGTAATGGATGGAATGGCACTGAGATTAACCATTGAATTGGTTAAAATTGGACAAATTGGTCAACGCGTGGTTTAAGTGCAAATGGCGACAGAAATAACTTTTTTATTTATTTATAAACGTTATAAATAGAAAATGATTTGAGTGTTGATTAGTGATACTGACTGTAAAACTAAAGGTTGTGGGTTCAATTCCCACCCGAAATTAGGGACACTGTATCGAATGGAAAGTATCAATACTTTACTCATGAGTAGTATCAAAAAAAGTATCGTACTCATAAAAGTATAGAAACGAAAGTATTGATACTTCAAAGTATCGAGTACTTTTCTTACCAAGGCCTAACGACGACATTGTTTTTTAGTTGACGGGTTGGAATTGCCGTGAGTAAGGTTACAAGTTTTAAAGAATACCCATTACGAACTTAATTTATTAATCGATAAGATACCTGGCCAAAATTACTCATTGAGTAAAAGTGTTGAATGCAAAGTATCGAGTACAAAAGTATCGGTATCGAAAGGCTTGATACCATAAAGTATCGATACTTTTTTCGTGTCCCTACGCAGGATAATTCGAATGGTGTGTAATTTTCAGTTCCTAAACCGGATGGGCTCTTTTTATGCTTCTTCTCCAGAGACGTCTGTTTTAGGTCGTCGTGGGGTCCACTTTTTCTTCCCCGAGGTATTTCCTGTTGATCGACATCCATTATCTATAACAATCATGTATAAATAAATCTAGAAATATGATTATCAGTAATATAGTTACCACAACACAGGATCTGCTTAGTTTGAGATTAAATGGTCATGTGTAAGGTGAGTAAAAAAGGATGTTGTAAAGTCAACGAACTGGATTCATCTTTTGAAAAACCGATTGTCATTGGAGCAAAAGAATCGTGGAATTGAAACCCGACTTGAAGGTAGTTTCTGTCTGTATGTAGACATATAGGATCGTATTCTATTTCATGTACTAGAAAAGGCTATATCTAGCGTTGGAATAAAATAAACAGAAAAAAACCCTCTTATCAATATGGTACTCATAGCTAGTATCGATAAAATCACTTTCCTATTCAATCAGTTGCCTATTTCAATTTCCTAAAAAATAATTATTAATTAGTAAAAGAAGTAAAGCATGACTAGGTAGCACTAAGATATATTATATGTAAGTTTTTATGTACATAAGATAAGTTATAATCAAATTGTTATGATCACAATGAAATTGCATGCCTATCTATTTTCAATGTTATTCTACACCTAACAAAGTCGAAAAGCAATTTAGAAGTTGCAAATTGAAAGTCCAAATGTAATACTAAACGCTCAGTCCATTTAATATTTTGTGTCGCACCCCATTCCATCCACCCCCTGCCGCTGATCAGGGTGGTAGGGGACAGATGCCTGTTATTTTTTCACGCGACGTTTCAAACCAGATTGGTTTTGAATATTTAAATAATTACTATAGTGACGTCACAAGCTGTGATGTTTTCCTTTCCCTTGTTCAATGGTGTGAATGGAAATTATTGTAAAGACTCAAAACCTATTGTATAAGACAAATCATACGACTCGTTGTCTAGAGCAGAAATTTCCACTCGTGCATGTAACTACATAATATGTTACTATGCTATGAAATCTTTCTGGAAGAACGTCTTATTTTAATATTCTACGAAACTTTAATCAATTTCTTGTAAGGAAGGAAATTTTTAAGTCTGTTGGTTAATAATGATAAAGTTACAAAATATCGTCTACTGCATTTTACTACATTATTGGTGTGCATAATTTATAATTAAATATTATATTCTTTTATATGTGTTAGTAAAATATTCCATCATTTATGAACCGAGAATTGATTACATTTACGTCCCGTTTGATATTTAAATATGAAGAAAAACATCACCTCTAAAAGCAAAAAGTCAAAGAATGAATAATACTGAATTAGTAACGTCCAAGCCATCAGAAATAATTAATTCACCAATAATGTAAGTAAAGTGAAATTATTTTAAAATCTATAGCGGTGCGCGAATCTCTCTCTACTAGTGGTTCTGGCTTACCCTTTAACAATGGAACAAAGCACAATAGTACCAATTTACTCATGAATCATTACGTAGCCGTGTCAGAAGGTACTCGATGGTAATAATGATATACACGGTCCATGGTTATTTTATCGGCATAGCAACGGCATTCAATTGGTGGAACTACCTGAATTGACTTGGACTACTGTTTTGAAAAACTATAGAAACTGAATTATTTAAGCAATATGAGCTTTATAGCAAAATCATCATTTTTCAGGTATCAAAAGTCTATGCTATGGGATGTCAAGTTATGTTGGTCATCTAGTTATAACAATACATTCCAAAGATTTTCAAAATTTCTTGCAGTTCACTCGTCAATGGCCTGAAATAGTCCACTGTTCGAGATAGCCCTCTCCATAGGCTTGCTCAAAGAGTTTTCTTCATATGCATATTTAAGAGAAATAGAACTACGGAGAGACACATTTCAAACACATACATGAATTTTATAAGAAAGAAATTGCAGAAAGGTTATAAAATGTTACAGATATACATGCGAACCAATTTTAAAATAAGGTGAAAATGACTACATCGAGCATTTAGGAGTCTTGACTGGTCTTAATAAGGAAAGTCTAATTATGACAGTTCAACTTGAAGTAGAAATTTTATAGTTAAATATTAAAATTATTTAATAATTTAATCTAGAACAAATTGAGTTTATATAACCACAAGTTCTATATCTATTTAATAAACGAATATAATTTGTTTTATTGTAATTTTCCCGATTTCATAAAGAGGAAATTAAATTTATTATATTTCCTCTAGCACGCTTCTGATGAAATTCCTTGCTGGCTCCAATAGAGTTAAAATGTTCCTGGAACTCGCAGTGTCATACTTATTATTGTGTTATATTTGTCTGATGATGTGGGATCAATAAAAAAACTTTTCTAATGGCAATAAAAACGCCATTTTTATTTAACAGTACCTCTACAGTACTGTAAATGGAATAAATATTTTATGGAAAAATTGCGATCGATTATTTAGAGCGAACGAACAATGTTCGGCTATGACAAGGGTCGTGTCAGGTGTTCTTTTTTAAATTTTGAACTTGATGCGTCCATCTTTATTTTCATTTTTTTTTATAAATAGAGAATATTTTTATTACATCAAGTAATTAACGAACCTCCTTCCTGCGGCTACGTTTAGCAGTGGAGGACCAAAAGGATGATGAAATTAAATTAAACGATTACAAATTTCAATACTAAGACTTGTCATTTCAGTCGTACTCGTAGTTTTTGAAGACTATTCAAATAGAAAATATGAAATAGACAGACAAAACAATAGGTGACACATAAAAATATTTAATTAATTATAATGGCGAAATCAACATGATTTTCCTTTTCAATTGGTTTTTGTAGTTATTATAACTACAAAAACCAATTGAAAAGGAAAATCGATTATTATGTTATTCTGCGAAATAAAATTACTTGCTTTGTTATATTGGCTGAACAATAATTCCGTTATTTAACAATTATTAATCGTCCAATACGTGCTCGTGTACAAACATCTGTCAACGAAAGGTGTTAACCAGAATTGTATATCATCCATCACTATTTACACAAGGTGTAAATTCACGAATAAACACATTCGACTAATAACTGCAATAAAATATGGTTTTCAAAATTTCAAATAAAGAACCTAGGATTTTGGATAGGATCTAAACGTGATATGTGATTACACTTGAACGTACAAAATACATTCATATGCGTAATAAACATAGAATCTATATTCGATACACAAAATGTAATGCTAAGGCCGTTATTCAATAAAGATTCCATCGAATTCGCAAATCAATAATGGTATCTCGTGTACACGAAGTGCTTCTACCATTTGTCGCACATTCGAACGTTCTGCAGAGTGGTAGGGGACGTTAGCAACAGTAACTCCATTCTTTGTCAACTGTTTGTACGGTTTTTTTGTTTGTCACTCGTGCGTGACTCGACACCGCTTCGCTTTGAATCGGTGATTTTGATCCGTACCGATAATATTCTTTGTCATTCTTTTTTCTAAATTTAAATTTTGAATTATTAAAAAGTTACTTCGATAATTTTGATAGAATTTATTTTGTGAAGTTTTTTGCTGTCAAAAAAAAATAACAGAAGTCATTCGGTATAAGTAAATTGAATAAGGTTGGATAAGGTAAAGGTTTTTTTGCAAATAAATCTTGTCATAATCGTTTGTATTTATTTATACAGTAATATTTTCATACAAAGTAGTTATTGTTTATCAGAACGTGCTATTAATAAAATTTATGCCATAATAAAATATATGAATAACAATAACTAATACCTTAAACACTGCTCCCAAATTAGGCCGAGCCTTATACACAAACATACATTATACTGGGAGCATTAACAATTTTAGCTAACAACATTACAAAGACTAGACATTTTCCCCACAGTTTTATCTGCGTTTTTAACATTATGTTTTATATTCAAATTAACTCTTAGTGAATATTTTATCCAGTACAGACAGAAACCAACCTTCGAGTCTGACCCGAGTTTCTTAAATTACCGTATTTAAAGAAAGAAACAACCTGTTTCACTTTGTTATATCAATATACTAGTTGTTGCCCGCGGCTCCGCCCGCGTGTATGTCGGTTATCGCAGCAAATAGTAGCCTATGTGTTATTCTGATGTATAAGCTATATTACTGTAAAGTTTCATCCAAATCCGTTCAGTAGTTTTTGCGTGAAAGAGTAACAGACATCCAAACATCCATCCATCCTTACAAACTTTCGCATTTATAATATTAGTAGGAAGTAGGATTTATAATATTAGTAGGATATTGAATTGGTAGGTGCTATATGCTATTACCAAAACATATAATATAAATATATGTAAGGCACAGAAGCGCAATTATATATCGCTTAACTGCGACACAGAAATGGCCGAAAGGATATAATTTGAACCGTAAATCATGAAATAACAGAAAATGTTAGTAATTTAGTGGCTATGGGGGATGTTTGTGTAGGGTGGATTTGTGGAGGCTTTTTTACAAATGTATTTACATGCGGCTTTTAGATCTGACCACCCTTATGGCTCCCGGGGGCACTGAATCTGTGCTAGTGATGTATGCGTCCGCTATCGATTTTATGATCTGTGGAAATTTTCGTTCATGCATGTTTTTTTTGTAATAACTTTCGTAAGATAACATTTATAGATGCAATTATTTTCACACACTATTATTAACAGCTTTTTATTAAATGCAAATGAAAGTATATAATACGATACTTATATCAAAAACTAGATTAAAAAATTTTTGTCTGTCTGTTTGTTCCGGCTACTTTTTTCGCTTTGCTGCGCTGTGTTACCCGTCATTATTGTCGTACCAAGGGTATTCAGGTAGTAATTATAAAAATAGCATAAATTGTAACAAATATCTACAAAATTATTATTTTATATACCTCGTATAAAATACTACATACTATTGATGTGTAACAAACTAAATATGAATTTAAACACATATTAAATCAAATGACGAGATTTTTTGTATTATTTAGGTAAGTATGACATCTCAATTCTTTTTTAATGAGTCAACCCTTATTACAAGGCAATAACACATACCTAATGAATCTATCTAATCTTTAGATAGGCAGATGCATCGTAATGATGCTAATATGACGCCATGCTTGACGTCACATGAGATTTTTAATATTGATCCTTATTCCTTACGCAATATTAACAACGACTGACGCTGTGGGTGGGTGCAACCCTTTCTAATCAATGAGCCCAGTGAACGATTACCTTTTATATGAAAGATAAATTTGATTTTAGAATCAATTTTGTTCTAAATTGATATCTGATACGAAAATATTTTCTTTTAAAAGTTTCGCGTATCGAAACAGTTTAATAAACAGCCAGTTCTATTAGGTTGCTGTTGCCCTTTTTCCGCACTGACGACTTTCTTTGACTTTTTAATAAACTCTTTACTTTGCTTTTATGTACGAATACCCTACTGTGTTCTTTCGTATTGTCTACATAATTAAACCAATTTTGAGGTCAAAACAGGTTTAATTATGGTAAAATATTGTCAAAACTATTAGGCTGCCTATCAAAATGGAAGGTTTTAAATATTATTTGTTATTGTGTATAATCAAGTATTTACTTCTTAACCTGCCTGGATGAATTAGACACATTAGTATTAAGTTTCCATTGAGAATTAAAATATAATATAAAGTTTTCAAAAACATTTTACCAAAAGATTGGTTTCTACTTAATAATTAAATTCCAATCCTTTTATAATACGTATTTACAAGCATAGCTCAATTTATAGCAGACGTTTACCCAGTCAGATTGTCCGACCACTACCAATCAAAATGTTCTAAAGTAAACTATTTGAATTTCAGTGATTACATCAAACCATGACTTAAACCAGGCATTGTAATCAGAAGTCGGCCAACAAAAAAAACATAAACCAGCCGTTTTCTTCACTTAAATAAACCATTAACTCTGAAATATTCAGCCCTCCAACATTTGAAAATAAACGAATCAATAATGATGAACAGTTTTACGACTCACTCAAGGGGTTGAAAGGGGATGGCTATTGGCGGCATAATCGCTCTTGTGCCAATCTTCAACCCTTCGAAAGGAGGCCGTTTGAAAAACTCATTCCTAACTTTCTGGCTGATGGTATTCAACGAAATTGCTCCTTGATTACTTTCCTTTGCCGAATTTAAACTTTTTAAATAAGTTGTATTTGAAAATAGAATACGCCCATTTTCATTTTTTTTTATTATTCATGTGATAACTTTTTTGTTATTCGTCAGATTTGTTTTTTTTTTTAATTTAAGCACGCAGCCTAATTACATCCGCAAGTATAGTTGTCTTAATTTTTTTTTCGTTTACAAGATTTACGCCATAAAATGTGTTAAATTATTTATACTTACTTTGCATTGAAGACATTGCTATTCGTGATTAAATAGTTATAACAACAACAACAACTTATTAAACCAAGCAAAGTTCTTTATATTATGTATTTGTACATTTTATGTATTTCTGGAATACAATATCGCTAACATACTTACAAATAATCCTCTGTGAGCTGGGAAGCCGATATCTTGTGCCCCTACTTTCGTGTCCAAATTAGGCACAGTTGGATACAGAATATTCAGGAAAATACTTTCTATATTTAACCATATTTATCCCTATGGATTTGCATAAAAAAGGACAGTAAGTTCGGTTTACATTGGCTCTAAAATGTTATTTATGCTTAAATCATTAACTAACTTGAAACCATAAACTTTTATATTCTATGATGTAGCGCATCACTTGTCATGATAATTGAAATCTAGATAAAACGTCTGGCAATTTAAATGTGTACATAAAACCTATTAAAATAACGTTAATTCCCGTCTTAATAGTCATCCTACTGTTGACGGCTTTATAACGTTGAGAGGTATCAAGCCAAAGTTACACGCTGCGGCTAATGTTGACCAACCGTACAATATAAAAGTATGAAAAACCATAAGAGTGATTTAGATAATTGTCTGTATATACTCTGTGTTATCTATGCTCATCACTATCGGCCATTTGTTATATCTAAATTGCCAAAATACTGTGTCACGGAGTGCCATAATGACCTAAGATAAACCTTTACAGATAACCCATTTACTCATATCATCTATGCATTTAATCGTGAGTATTTTGTCTTTTACAAAAACGTGATTTTAATAAGATTAATCAAGTTTTGTCAAACAGATGCTGATAAAAAGGTTATTCTCGCTAGGTCTTTAAATACGCGTCCATCCATTGAGTGTCTGTTCTTCATTGACTTCTCAACTACTTACTTACCATGCAGAGTCCTTCAAAAGGTTTTCTCAGGAACTGCTCGAGTACTTGCTGCTACCTCTTTTTACCATTGACAAGATTATTAAAATCATATGGATCCATGAAATCAGGTGTAGGTATTTCTTAGCTAAAATGCTCATTCCAACTTTTTTATCCGAGTCACTATTGCATATATTTTAACATCAGCCTGATTTGGAATCTTTGAACTAAGTCAAATCCAAAATTGTATTCAATATTTAAGAAAAATCATTGTGTCGTTCTTTAATAAGAATGAAATTGGATCTAAGTTAAAATTACCTAACCTTGGGTTTTAACTTTTTTCTGCCATTACTACTACGGTATAAATGTATTTTTATTCTTTACTAGCTGAACCCCGCGGTGTTACCCGCGGTTATTGTTGTACCGCGAGTAACGCCGCGGGACAAAGTTAGTCTAAAAAAAGTAGCCTAAGTTACTCCCACGATCATCAGCTACCTGCCAGTGAAAGTCCCGTTAAAATCCGTCCAGCCGTTCCAGAGATTACCCGGAACAAACAGACAGACAGACAGACAGACAGACAGACAGACCGACAGATAGACAGACAGACAAAAAAAAATTAAAGTACATTTTTGGTATATGTACCGTGTATACATACATATGCATTTAGTAAAAAGCGGTAATTTTAATATTACAAACAGACACTCCAATTTTATTTATTTGTATAGATGTATAGATTAAGATGGCAAAGCATTCATATTATCTAAAGTGTCGTAAGAATCAAAATCATTCAATAATTTATCTTTTTTGTAACGTGCAAAAAGGAAATCAAATACATACATAGAATTACGTATGTCTTTAGCTTTGTTATGTGTGTATGTTAGACAAACTAGATAATGAGTCAGGTCTATCTGTACACTTGAATGCACTTTAATTTTATTTTAACTTTGAGATAACCAATAAAGTTAGTATTATTATCAATCTGTTGTTTAGAATTAGAAACAAGAATATCCAGACTCCAGAAGCCTAAATGTGGATGGCAGATATCCCTTGCGGGAATCGAACCCACAATACTCGGTTGGTAGTGATCAGAACCATATGCATTTTTGAATGAAGGTCTAACTGTTGATTTAAACTAAGTCCCATGGATATTTTGACTTAAAATACTTACCATGTTTAATGTCAGCAATTAGTGTCTGATATTTCAGTACTGTTGCAAGCGATGACCACGAACACAAATGAACTGTTAAACTAATTCCCGAAAGCAGACATGGTTAATATCCTTTTCGTAATAACTTACCAAGTTTACCTACTTTGTTGAATCTACTTTTATATGCAGACTGGCTTTGTGCTATCTTATTACTGTTATATTGGTTTTCTTGTGTAATTTAAGTAGTTTCGGATCGATTCGATTGTTTCAAGCGTCCAGTCACGTCAGTTTCAGGTGTCAAAGCAAAACCTTATTATCTTCAAAAATATGAATACCATTAATGTAGTTTTTACTCCTATTTATGTCTCAGAGTAAATACACAGTGTTCGAGACACTGTCTGTCATATAACCATTGTTCTACCGTTATCGGCTATTGTAATTGAAGAAATGAAATAAAAAAAAATACGAAAAATCTTTTATAACAACCGTTTATTTACATACATTTTTAATTGAACAATCAAACTGTTGAATAATCGATTTTATTTGAGAAGAAATAAAACAATGTTTTTACAATCTTGATGCAACAAAGAACACAAGTAAATAAAGAATTATGAGTACGATATCAGAACAAACAATATTTGTCTTTAGATATATGTTTAAACGCTGCCAAGGCCAGCTTGTAGCATAAAACGAGTTTTGTATATATAGACACGTGCATTATATACCCCAACATAAACATGGACGAATTAAAATTGCTAATAAGTCTGCCTAAAGTCTGCATGAAGTTTACGCGACACGACTACTGATTACAACCAATATTGGACGTATTAATTGACACGAAACCCCGGCCAAATGAAAATGTTGTTAATACAGAGCATTTTATTTACAAACTGTGTTATGTGACTAACGGCGAGTTACACAAACGTTGGACAAACGTCTCAACACAAAGAACAATAAATATGCATAGATACACTCGATGGTTTTATTTTTCATTCTATTTGCATTTTAGTGGTTTTAATTTTGTTTTTGAAGATTATTATAACATTTGTAGTTACACACGTTGTATTATAATTCAGTAAGTATAGGTACGAGACTAAACAGGTTGGGACGTGTACGATACAAGGGGAAGGTTGCTAGGCACTATTGTTCCTTTGTTGAAGGGATGTCGAGAGCAAGAAGGGAATAAGAAGCGTATTGTATATTGTACGGTGACGCAATCGGACGACAGGTTGCACTCACTTTTAATTTCCGCTGGGTCCTCGTGTAATCTTATTTTTAACATTGAATTTCTTTTATCGTGTTTTTTTTTGAAGATTTTGCTTATTTTTTTAGTCTATTTTTACAGAATTTGTTTGTATGAGTGTGTTACATTTATATGTGTGGTAGTAACATGATAAATATTTCTTATAGCATAAACTGGCAAAAAAAAATCTGATATTGGACTAGAAAGTGCTAGAAATTTCTCTTTGATTAAAATGAAAAATCTTTATAATATGTAGATTCTAGAACATACCGAAATTCAAAATGGTGACGTTGACAATATTCAAGAATCAAAAGAAGTTTTCTCATAAATGAGTAGTTAAAGTAATCAATACATTTTGAAATGGTAATGAATCTGCACGTTTATTTAAACAATTATATAATTATTGCAAATGTAACAAGCATCATAGTGGACTCGAGTTTTTAGTTTATTTACATTAGGTACGAAGATAAATTGCGCGCGGAAGGAGTATTGATAATAATTACTTTATACACTCATTTAATATTCGTAATGGAGATAAAACATTTATTTACAGAATATTGCACTTATATAACAAAAAAAACTACTTATACATCAGAGATACATAATTTAGAATAATTTATGATGG